>CM068307.1:33713826-34431326 GCA_034768735.1 Schistosoma mekongi | reverse complement strand
GAACTGATAGATGCTCGGCAACACATCCCGTCTAGTCCTAAATACGATGAGGAGCGAAGGCAACTTAAACGCAAACTGGTTAAAAGCTTACGAAATGATCGTGAGCAGTGGTGGGTAGCGAAAGCTAAAGAGATGGAAAAGGCAGCGGCAATAGGTAACAGTAGGCAACTGTTCAGACTTATCAAGGAAACGGGCATCAAAAATCCAACTGTAAGTGAAACTATCGCAGAAAAAGATGGGAGCACTATTCACTGTCAATCCAGAAGGTTGGACCGATGGGCAGAACACTTTAGGGAACAGTTCAATTGGCCCTCGGCGTCATCCCAGTTGCCCACCATTCCCAAGCAATCTGAATGGCAAGTTAATACTGGTCCCCCAAGTCTTAGTGAGGTTGAGAAGGCTATAGGGAACCTAAAGCGAGGGAGAGCAGCAGGACCCGATGGGTTGACCCCTGAGATATTTAGGGATGGTGGTCCAGTTTTAGCAGCGAGATTAACCGGGATCCTGGCTAGAATCTGGGAATTGGGCGTAATCCCACCTGACTGGTCTCAAACACTAATTGTTCCAATCTATAAGAAAGGACAGAAGTCCTCCTGTGACAATTACCGAGGAATCAGCTTAACTAATATAGTGTCCAAAATATTAGCTTCAATCATACTTCGACGCCTAACTAAAGCTCGTGAAGAGCAGACTAGAGAGAACCAAGGTGGTTTCAGACCTGGACGTGGCTGCATAGACCACCTATTCACACTTCGGCAGGTTCTAGAACATAGACACACTTTTAGACGCCCAACAATAGTTGTATTCCTTGACCTTAAGGCGGCATTTGACTCTATTGATCGTAAGGTTATGTGGCAATGTCTGTCAATGAAAGGCGTACCAGAGAAGTACATTAACCTTATACAAGCTCTCTACTCGAACACCACATGTCGAGTGAGAGCTTATGGCAGATTGTCATCAGAACTGATTACCACAAGTGGTGTTCGTCAAGGTTGTCCACTTTCCCCATTTTTATTTAATTTTATGATTGATATACTTTTAGAGTTGACATTTTCATCGTCTGACTTCGGCGGGGTTGACCTCCTTCCAGGAGATAAACTAGCTGACTTAGAATATGCAGATGATATAGTTCTCTTAGGCGAAGATGCTGATAAAATGCAGAATCTTTTGACTACCTTAAACAAGAATGTAAGGATGTTTGGGATGCGATTCTCTCCACCCAAATGCAAAATGTTACTTCAGGATTGGATTGATTCGACACCGAAGTTAGTGATAGGGAGTGAGGCAGTTGAATGTGTTGACCGCTTCACTTATCTTGGCAGCCTCATCAGCCCTGACGGTCTGGTGTCTGCTGAAGTCTCTGCGCGTATACATAAGGCCCGATTAGCTTTTTGGAATTTGCGTCATCTGTGGCATAGGCGAGACATCCGACTACTGACCAAAGGATGCGTTTACTGCGCAGTAGTTCGGTCTGTCTTACTTTATGGTTGCGAAACATGGCCATTTAGAATAGAGGATATTCGTAGGCTCCTGGTATTCGATCATAGATGTCTTCGTAGCATTGCTCGTGTTTTCTGGGACCACCGAGTAAGCAATACGTGGGTTAGGAATAGAGTACTAGGTAGATACGGTAAGCCTATTGATGAAGTAGTAAATCTTCATCAGCTAAGGTGGTTAGGACATGTGTTACGTATGCCTGACCACTGCCTACCTCGACGAGCAATGCTGTCTGGTGTAGGAGTAGGCTGGAAGAAAGCTAGGGGCGGCCAAACCAAAACATGGCACCAGTCCATGAAGTGATTGACAATTGGGCTGAGCCATGTTAATAGGTGCAGACTACCTGGTTGGGGTCCGCGTGATGCTCGTAATAAATGGTTAGAGACTTTGGGTGATATGGCTAAAAATCGTTGGCAATGGCGCAGGTGCATCCATTCCTTGTCTTCCTCCAAATCCTAAGTTTCTGAACTTATCATAATTTTCTCTTTACTGGATCATATTTTCTTAAATCTTCTCGGTCTCTATTCCCTTCCATGAAGACTAACTCTGTTACTACCTTCCTCACTCTGGGATTTGATTCGACAATTTAATCTCTATCTGCTAATTGAGGCATGGCAACTTGAACTGATGTACGCATGTACCAAGTTCTACGTTGCAACTGTCTGTCTGTCTGTCTGACCTCCTATAGCAAATATGAATTTTCAAACAGTCAAAAAAGGAATCCTTGGTGTAATTCAACATTTACTTTTGTTAAGATAAGAGAAAACTGTTACGCCGGGCGATTACAGAAAAGAAGCGAACTTTCAGGACTGTATTTTGGAAAACTATTTTCATTATCCTATTCATGAGTAATGTAATTATTTTATTCCTATGACTGTTACGTTACCTTTACCCGGTTCTCCTGTTTAGTGTATTTATTCTTTGTATATTGTTTGTTACTATGCACTACGGTTACTTTGTTGCGTACAAGTTCTCCCCATTCACTGACACTCTTTCCTTTGTTCTGTATCAATGTTAGGTTTGTGATTAGTTTGCCATGTGGTCTGGTTTTATGTGTATATAAATGCGTGATTAAAATTTAATAAGATCTCGGTTCTCAGATCTCGCTCTCTCCGTTTTCCGGTTCCCGATTCTGGTTGTTTTATTGTCGGCCTGGGGGGGGGAATGGGTTAAGGTCAGTCGCGCCTTACCAACTAGGCACACTCCATTGGCGTTCGCTACAACCAACCAAATCCTCCTCCCTCCTTCCTTTCTTTGCGTCATAACAAAAACTATCATTCTTAGATCAGTATGTTTGACGAACACACATGAGATACTTTTTCTGTCCAATCCCATACTGTATTATAACGACTAACAGTTTGCAAACTGTTCACACCTAAACTAAATACATAATTGATTATTTCGTTTTAAACTTCGACACTTAGAAATAATATGCAGCAGGATCTTGAGTTGCTGCATAGTTATGCTTAAAAAGCTATTCAGGAGTTGGCTGTTCAATTATAAGTTATTAGTATAAGTGAGAAAACTTATATTAAGGTCAAATTATCTAGAACATAAAATAGTTACAGGTAGATACTTCAGGTCAACTAGATTTTCCGTTGTATACAGTGTCTTTTGTCTGAAAGATTTTGTTCTTAATTTATTTATTTCACTATTTGTAAGTTTTTAGGTTGTCTAATCGATAGGTTTTTAAACTGTTTGTCCGTTTTAGTCGGCTAGTTTTCTTCTAGTATTTAGAAATAGTTTGAAACGACTTCTGTTTATTCTCAGATGTAGCAGGGTATAGGTAATTTTTCAGGTTTTAGATTTCCCCATTCTATTCTAATTTATTAAGTCGAAATGCCAGGTTTCTAGTTCCACTGGATTACTTGGCAATATACTAGATATCCAAAGCTCTCTTACTAAAAACTTTGAAAGACTTAATTTAATTTCTTTATGCAACCGAGAGTACAAAAGAATAATTTTATAAATGTCAATATAACAATTACTTATGAAGTTATAAATAAACAACACAAATTGATTCTATCAAAATTTGCTGAGGCCATTGCAATTAGAAAATTAAAACCTGACCTTTATATTCAAAAGAAATCAATAGTTGATTTTCAATTGCCCTGATAGCATTAGATTGATAACCTAGTTTCCTCTTCCAACTATAGATAACAGGAAGTCGGTGAGTTATACTCTTACTTTTCTGTCTTATTGCTTTTCTTCACATAATCATAACAATAGAGTATTCATAACTCCATAATTGAACTCTTTCAACTATTCACTAAAACCCTCATTCTTACGTGGCTCTTTGGGTTATTTTTGAACCCTTTTTTATGTTACGTAATTAAACTCTAAAATAGTCATCTAATCTATTTATAAATACTCAAAATTCAACTTATTTACAGTTTCACTACTTAGACAATCTAATGTTATCTGATAAACATTTCAGTTGACAAAATCACCATGTGTATTAATAATTTGAGTTATCTAAAATCAATAGCATGTATGTAGCTGATGAGAATGCAACGAAATACATTGAATTCAAAGTATTCTGCAAATGTTGTCGTTCTTGCATTATTCAAACTGTTAAGTTGCTTGGAACCTTGGTAAGAGATTACTGAAAGCTTTTCTTAATCAGCAAGCATAGCAACATTTTGCTTAAGTTAACATGCCTTTGGATACCAATTATACTGTTAAGCTGATTTGTGAGTTTGCATTTTAGTTCGAGTGGATTACAATTATATTTCAATTACTTGACATGCCAGATATACAAGGCTCATAAACCAAATGTTGCTTAAAGTTAACACAGAATAGAAAAAAATATCTTCAAGAATACTAATTATGATTTTAATAATTTGATTTCATTCAAGTTAGCACTAAAGTAACTATTACTACTTCTGTACGCTTTGACTACAGAACATTTCGTCGCAACTCTGTTGAGCATCACCAAGCTTATATAGTTATTTAAAGCAAACTTAATTTTTTTAAAAATAGGCTAACAGTATCAACGCTTTTTAACTAATCTGTTCCTTCTCTGCTTTACTGTATTTTTATATTATTATGCAGATTACAATTTATCATATAATATTTATTGTCTGTCCTCTGCTCTTCATATTAAGTAATTATTTAGCCTTTCGATCTTACACTTCATTCCTTGTTTGTTCTTCCCAAACTACTGCCTAACTGTTTTTGCATATATATGAATTGTAAATTCTATCATCACTGTGTACGCTGACTGATCACTAGATAGTGACTACTGTTATGTTTGTCTTATCTTTAGTCCAGATCGAGTTCTATCGACCATATTTAACTGAGTGACCTCGATTGAATCCATCAAAGAGGATCCATTCAGTCAATATTGTAGGTACGCCTTGCAGCACACTATCCTAGTTTCCTATTACTATGACAACAATAAAGTTATTACTTTCTTGTTATGATTAATCATTACGTTTTAAAATTATATTTTGCTATTTGAAATATTTTCTAAACTATATGAGTGTGATTTTAATTGACTGCATTTATTGTACTATCAGCCATATATATATATATATATATATATATATATATATATATATATATATCGACCAATGTATAGTGACTAATGTTGTTTATCTAGACTTTAGTGCTAAACATGTTTCATCGATCAAGTTTCAGTTTGGTTGCTAGTCTAAATGACTCGACACTGAATGTACTACGTTTCGTTGTTAGAGGTATTTTGCAGGAAACATCGGACTTCATCATAGTTATCACTTATCACCAAGACTTACCTTCTGTATACATGAAGGAACTGACGTTTCCTGTGGTGATTGAACCCTGGTCATACAATTTCACAGTGTGAGATTTTACCGCTGAGCCTTTTACTTTATGTAGGAGTTAAACAATTATTCTAATCGACCACTGATGCTTATTTGTCTTACTGACCAATGCCACGTGGCACAAAACTTAGGTATATGGTTTCCTACAGATCACTTATAACTTCATGTATATGTATATCGCTAACTAATGTGAGTTTTGTGGGGACTCTCGAAAGTGAGGCAGTTCTAGACAGCTTTTTATCGTGATTATGATTTTCAGCAGGTTTCACCCTTGGTTCCATACAGGAGAGATAATACTGTCGAGATGAATAACAATATAGTAGAAGTAGTAGTAATTTCACTGGTAGTAAAATAACATTTCGGCACGATACTGGAAGAAAGAACTAATTCGTTGATTAAAAACAAGGAAATTCAAAACGCAGTATGTTAAGGAAGGCAATATGAAAATGAATCTACGCTACGACAACCGTTTACGAGTTGTCACCTAGCGTTGTGATAATTACGCGAACAATAACAAGGTCGTCTGCACCTAATATGGATTAAACTAACAATAGACGACTTGACTAATTTATACCGTATTTGGTTTAGTCATTCCTAGCATTTTTCCAACCTACTGCTATATTAACCAACATTACACGTTAACCTAAACTGAGATTTTGCATACGTAATACATGTACAAACCAATATTTGAAAATTTGCTGATCATCAACATATATTATAGTTAGTTCATTTAATTTTCATTAGTGCCCTAGATATAAGATATTACATTCTTTTTACTTCATCGTCCATTCATTTTTCACTATACCCTATGGACATACAATCAATTTTTTCTATATTTGCACTACTGTAGGTGGTCCCATTGCTGATGCATTTGTTGTACGAGCTCGAGATGATTCTGCTTATTTGGCTGTGGCTGATGGTGTGAATTGGGGCAATGAATCTATGAAAGCTGCTAGATCAGCAATCTCAGCTATTTATACTTACTTAGAATCTCATTTATATGGTTGTATGAAAGACAAGCACATCATTAAAGATACGAGAGTAAGCAATTTTGTCAAGTTGAAATACTTTGCATTTTTAATATCTAAAGTACATATCCTTCGGAAATTATAAAGTTATCAACATTCCAAACATTAATTTGCTCTTCGTATTTTCCACGAATTGATCTTGTTTAGGCATGATTGAAAACCAGGGGGACCCTGACAGCTGCTTCATCTTAGTTTTGATCCCCTTAGAAGTGCTCACCTGTGAACACATCGGAGACCAAACGCAGCATACTTAGATCTCCTGGATAATGCTTAACTATCAGTACCACTGAATTCACGTCCAGTGTTAAGATTCCCACAATCCGGGAGTGATACACTTATCATTAAAGATATTAGATGATCGTCACCATATATCATTAGTTGATTCAAATGAAAATTCCATGACGATGTGGGCCCAGCAATGCTTATTGTTTAGCATATATTGTACAACATGAAGGTCCTGGGATCCATCCCTGGTGGGTTTACTGTTACATATTGCTGGGGCGTTCCATCGTACGACGAAATAATCCAGTGCTACCTATCTATCATTGATATTCATGTTAAGTAAATAAAAGCAACCAATCAAAATCATTCTTTATAAAACATGAAATATTAATTTAAAATGTAAACGTGATTTTATACGTATTATGACTTGCTTTTTTCTTCAAAATTGGGTTTTGTTTACTACTTGATAATTAATGTGTAAAAACTTCACAATAAGAAATTATATGGTGTAATCGTTAAAACAGTTGGTTTTCATTTACTGAATTGATTTTGTTTTGCACCTAACTTCATCTACTTTATCTTCAAACAGCTGAGTAGTATCATTAATAGTAAGTTTAAAATCTAAAACACATTTCTATTCATTTCAGATTAGTAAGTACAGGTAATATGACTAAATTATTTTTTTTTTCAGTATAATGGTAATTCGAGATAGTCTGTAAGAAACTCTGGACCTCGTTAACATGACGACAAACCTACTTCAATCTTGGAGAAATCATTACTCTCTGTAGATTTATAACTTGCTTTACCCAGCTTTACAGTCAAGACGTTACTATTAGATTATTTGAGCAGACACTAACCTTCTGTAAGACTAAGATATTCCCACTTATTCGTTATTGAGTAGTGACCATTGTTATATCTATCTCGTTCTTGGTTCTCATCTAATTTTTATCTATCAATTTATCAAGTGCTTGCCAGTATAGGTGACTCGGCATTGTCATATTGATACCGGCCAACTAATATGAAACGTACGTTTAGCGGGGTTCAACGTTGAAACATAGTACGTATACTGTCCGGAATAATCGTCACATTGAAGTTCGATCGATAGAATTTAAACTAGACGAACATCACATTGATTACTATTTAGTTATTAACCAATCTGACTAATTTTTATCATTGATAAACTATAAGTTTTCTCTAAACTAGTCACTTTTCCTACGCCTTATTTCAGGATGCTGCACAGTTATTATTTGAAGCATTTTCATTTGCACAAGAAGAAATTGTTTCTCTTACCAGTGGTCTAACTACACTTTGCGTTGCATTAATTTTACCAGTATCAACAAATATAACAACAACAATTGATGAATTTGACGAATCACCTGTATTAACAAATAGTGAAAAATTATCATTATCATCGTCATCATCAAATAAATCTCAATTTGCTGTTGTCATAGCAAGTGTTGGTGACTGTCAAGCGTTTCTTTTGAGTAAATTTCATGGTATACGTGAAATAACTGGTTGGGTACATTCATTTGTTTTATCGTCTGATGATTTCCTGACACAATCAAATGAACAAAGTAAATTGGATAAGGAAGTAATAACTGAACCACCAGCAAGAGATTTCCGTGATACTGGTGGTGCACTAGGCGCTGTACATAAAAATGGCAAACCAGAATTAAATAATCTTATTTGTGCTGGTAAGTATTCATTGTTCGCTTTTTATATCATTTTAATACTAGTGTTTTACTACAATCATAAACACTGTAGAATAAGGTACAGTTGTCTATCTGCTCAACTAACCAAAATTCACATTAGTATGATGGAAGGAGAGATTATTGTAAATCTGGCATAACCTTAAGTCATAAACCCTAGCCAAGAGTTATAGGATTACTAAATTTGGACCTGATATCACGAAATGACTTATGTTAAATAATCATTAAGAACTAGGAAGCACTGAACAGCTGTTCAGTTAGCTAACGTTAACTCTCAATAAGAAAAGAGTTCAATGGTGATCCCATATCAGTCTGCGTATGAAACACATTCGTAAGTCAAGATTGTACATTGAATGTACATCGTATGAGTAGTTTGTTTAGATGAGATTTCAACATACCAATATCGAAATCAATGTTTTCTCTAAAATCACTTAAGAAACGTATTACTTTCATCAGAGAAATACTTGTGAAAAGTGCTTTGGTTCTGATTTCTATTAGAATTTGAATATTCATCCAACAGCCAATTCAAATGCATCATATAGTTTGTTTTATTATAGATTATTAATTAGGAATTCATTGTTTTACTATTAGTCACCGGTGTATTCTAAACCGAAACCAGTAGGTGGTCTCAAAATTACATGAATGTTTCGTATGTGTATAATTTATGATTGCCTTTAAATCAATCTTCTTTATGACCATATGATACATTTAATTAGAGTATTCATCATGAAAAATGCAATTCTGTTTTACGCTTAACAATTACCAAGTTAATTACCTTGATAAAGAATAAAAACGATCATATGCTTAGATGTAATGCGGTATTCTAAATTTTTCAGGAATATAATATACTTTTCAGAAGATGTGACCTTAAATTGGTGCACTTGTATGGATATTTTAATTACGGTGATATGATGTAAACTTCTTAAATAGGGATGATATGTCAGCTGATAATAATGCGAATTATAATTGACTGAGGTGACTCTTAGATGTATTGCCTATAGTAAGCCACCTTCTACTTATATGTTCAATTCGTGCTAGCATAGGTTATCGATTATGTATGATTGAAGCAAAACATGAAATTAATTCACTAAACTTCCTCCGTTGTTTGCAGTCAATGATGCCTTAGAATATAATTCCGTTTGGCTTAGTTTTCAAATTCATTAAATGCATTACATTTCAGTGAGATTCCTTAAGCCAGCGTTATGCGCAACGTTTTAACGTTTACAGTGTACACCATCTAGGATTTTTGGCTTGTTTCAGTTCATTTAGTGAGTAAGTACTGTATATATGAGTGTAATCCTCACTACTATTCATTTTAAGCTTTAATTTTTCGCAGTCTCTGTGTTTGCACCTATTTTATCAGAAATTAGTTTCCGTTTTCAAAGTGATTCAAACTTATTACATTGGACTAACTGACTGACTGCCTATCCTAGTTTACAGTCACTTTTATATTATCGTCTGTTTTGCTTGTTTGGCCAATTAACTTATCTATTTATCATTTAGTACGATAAACATAATAGTATCAAACTTTTCTCTTCCAATCTAATGAATATTGTTGTTTCTTAACCGAATAGTTTTATGTCAACATGCCTACATTACAGCAAATGGTCATTCGTGATTGTTTGTTATTATGCTTTTTTTTTCTTTTTGACCATGTGTTCTCGGTTTAGGATTAGTCATAGATTGATAGACATGATTCATTAATATGACCACTGGGAAAATATACACACTTGTTTATGCATTATTATGTTTTTTTTTTTTTAAATCGATATTGCGAAGGTGCTATGTCGTAGTTTTAGTTAACTTCCCCCTTTAAAACTGACTGTTGTTTTGTATGTTTTATATTATCATAGTTCAATAATTCACACCTACATTGGTTTATTCCGATGGTATTCTTTTTCATTTAATAAAATGCGAGTTATAATGCTAATGCTTGTGAATGATATAATTTATGTATTTAAAATATTTTGACATGTGTTGTGTTCCAGGTTCGAGTTCCTAAGATGGAGCATTGATCCTATGGATGAGTATACCTTGCTGACAAATGCCATGTTGCTCGAGGATTGGGATAATCATGGATTTTTGAATGCTACTTCTAAACATAATATATCATAATAATTTTATCGATGGAATTCAATAATCAGTGATCAGTGAATTAAAATATATGACTGAAGCTAGAAGTGTGAATCATTGGTCTGAAATGATCATACTTGCCACTAAGCCGGAACAGGTCCCAAGTTTATCTCACGTTATGGAGTTCCAAACTAAGATACAACAGCTCCGTGTTTTCCAAATATCCAAATAATCCTTGTAAACACTACTAAACTTAATAATTGGATCAGTCGTAGTGAAGCTGTTCTGTAAAGACAAAAAAATTGAATTGTTAACTACAGGATCATAAATTGAAGTAGTGGAAAAGAGTTGTAGATGAGAGGAATGATTTTGGTTTAGCGGTGTTCTCAAAGTTATAGGTGTTAATCGTGAAGTTTCCTTTGTCTTTCACCAGATAGAAACGTGTTATTAGAAATACCATGATAGTCAAACTATCCAGTTCGGTAAATACATTTACTCTAAAATGAATTATAACTAAGATCCTACTGTTTTACCATTATAGCCTAATGTTGACTCACAGTTTGGTATTGGATAATCGTTATTACATGACGAATTTATAAAATTACACTGACATCAATTTGCAATCTACTCTAGATATAGTGACTGATCCACATGTGAACATTACTGATTATGACTAATTAATCCAACAAAAGAGAACTCATTTAGTAATATGTTAGGGTTATATTTTTATTTATATCTTCAGGTTTAAAGTTTTCAATTGACAGACAATATTTCATTTGCTACTATTCAGTGAACAGTTTGTACATTACTTTTAATTATTTCTTTCTCAAGCACTGTATCATCATTGAATTCCTTTAGATCAATGATTGTTTTCCTGTTATTTAAGAATAGTATTTTATAGAAACTTAATTCTACTAGTGACCAAACTAAAACGTGACATTAATCCATAACAGTCACTGACTGTTGGTCTAAGCCATTTCGGTAGATGCAAACTACCTGGTTAGAGTCCTTGAGGTTGTCGTGATCCATAGTTGGAGATTTTAGGCTACGTAGGTCGGGATCGGTCGAATGTGTTCAGATCCATTCACTTGTTATCTCCCCTTTGATCCGGAATCCATAAATCATTTAATACTTTTTTTCCGTACATTCAAATCTCATATCTGAAATCATCTCACCATCTAATCTTTTTCACCATAATTTTCTCACCAGGGTTCTCCATCCAACTCTGTCCTGAGCAATCCTTTCCAATTGTTTCCAGTTGCTGTTTATCTTTTTAATGTTTGCTTCCAATTCTCAACACAGCGTGTTCTTTGGCCTTCCTCTTTTCCGTTTCCCAACAGGATTCCATGTTAATACTTGTCTCGTGATGCAGTCTGATGGTTTGCGTAGTGTATGTCCTATCCATTTCCATCGTCTTTTCCTAATTTCCTCTTCGGCTGGAAGTTGCTTTGTCCTCTCCCATAGTAAGTTGTTGCTGATGGTTTCCGGCCAACGGACATTCAGTATTTTGCGTAGGCAGTTGTTTATAAATAATTGTATCCGACTGAGGATGTTTGCAGTAATTCTCCAAGTTTCAGCTCCATACAGCAGGACTGTCTTCACGTTCGAATTGAAGAGTCTGACTTTGAGGTTAATTGACAGTTGTTTTGAGTTCCAGATGTTTTCAACTGTAGGAATGCTGCCCTTGCCTTGCCAATCCTTGTCTTTACATCTGCATCGGACCCTCCTTTTTCATCGATGATGCTCCCCAGATATGTGAAAGTATTCACTTCTTCCAGAGTTTCGCCATCAAGTTGAATTGGGTTGGTGCTCCCTGTGTTGTATTTGAGAATCTTGCTCTTACCCTTATGTATGTTCAACCCTACTGATGCTGAAGTTGCTGCTACACTGATTGTCTTCGCTTGCATTTGTTGGTGTGTATGTGCTAAAAGAGCTAGATCATCTGCGAAGTCCAAATCATCGAGTTGCATCCTACTTGTCCATTGAATCCCGTACATTCCCTCAAAATGTGGAGGTCTTCATGATCCAGTCGACCACTAGGAGGAAGAGAAACGGTGAGAGTAAGCAGCCTTGTCTGACTCCGGTCCTAACTGAAAATGCATTTGTCAGTTGTCCTCCATGCACAATTTTGCACTGTGTCCCGTTGTAAGAGTTTCGGATGATGTTGACGAGTTTCTCTGGTATGCCGTAGTGTCGAAGAAGTTTCCATAGTGTTCTCCTATCTACACTATCAAACGCCTTCTCAAAATCAATAAAGTTGATGTACAGGGGCGAGTTCCATTCAATTGATTGTTCAACGATGATCCGTAGTGTTGCGATTTGGTCAGTGCACGACCGATCCTTACGAAAACCAGCCTGTTGATCTCGAAGTTGAGCCTCCACTGAATCTTTCATTCTGTTCAGCAATACTCTGTTAAAGACTTTCCCTGGTATCGACAGTAGCGTGATCCCTCTGTAGTTGTCACATTTGCTCAAATCTCCTTTCTTTGGTATCTTGACAAGATAACCTTCTTTCCAGTCTGCTGGAACTTGTTCTTCTTCCCAGATCTTTTTGAATAAAACGTGGAGTATCCTTGCTGTTAGGTCGATATCTGACTTGAGTGCTTCAGCTGGTATATTGTCAGGTCCTGCTGCTTTCCCACTTTTGATTTGTCTGATGGCCATCTTGATTTCTTCCATCGTTGGTGGGGTGACATCTATCGGGAGATCTGTAGGTGCTGCTTCGATGTCTGCTGGGTTCAGTGGAGCTGGCCTATTTGGAAGTTCCTCAAAGTGTTCTACCCACCTATTCTTTTGTTCTTGAATCTCAGTGAGTGTCTTGCCTTCTTTGTTCTTGATCGGTCGCTCTGGTTTACCATGTTTATCTGCCAGTTTCTTCGTCGTGTCGTATAGCTGTTTCATATTTCCTTCTCTTGCAGCCTTCTCCGCTGTCGTTGCAAGGCCTTCAATGTATTTCCGTTTGTCAGCTCTAATGCTTTTCTTTACTTGCTTATTTGCTTCTGAGTATTCAGCTTGAGCCTTGATTTTCTCTGCTCTTGTTCGGCTGTTGTTGATTTCTATCTTCTTGTTCCTCCTTTGTTGAATTTTGCTCAATGTCTCAGTGGAGATCCATTCCTTATAATGGTGCTTCTTGCGGCCTAGAACTTCCTGACACATTGACGTTAGTGCTTCTTTGATTTCTTTCCAGTTATCCTCCATAATGGTTTCTTCTTCTTTCGGCAGATCTTGTAAGGCTTGGAACCTGTTGTTGAGAGATATTTTGAATTCCTTGAGTTTGTCAGTGTCTCGGAGAAAGCCTGTATTGAACCGTTGTACTGCTGACACTCCAGTTGTCCACTGCTTCTTTAGCTTCAGTTTCATTTTAGAAACCACCAGGTGGTGGTCTGAAGCTATGTCAGCTCCTCTCCTTGTTCGCACATCTTCCATTGATCTTCTAAATTTTTTATTGATACATATATGATCGATTTGATTCTCAGTAGTATGATCCGGTGAGACCCATGTAGCCTTGTGTATGCGTTTGTGAGCGAATATTGTACCACCTATAACTAATTTGTTGAAGGCACATAGGTTTGCAAGTCTTTCACCATTGTCGTTTCTGTCTCCCAGTCCTTGTCGTCCCATGATTTCTTCATATCCAGTGTTGTCCATTCCGACTTTGGCGTTTAGGTCCCCCATCAGTATTGTCAGATCCTTTCCTCGACACTTTGCTATAATTGATTGCAGTCTATCGTAAAACTGATCTTTGTCTTTGTCGTTGCCGTCGTTGGTTGGTGCATAGCATTGGATAATATTCATTGTAATCCCTTTCTTCATTGTTTTGAAAGATGCATTGATGATCCTGGGTCCATGTGGTTCCCATCCCACAAGTGCATTATGTGCCTCCTTGGACAGCATCAGAGCAACTCCTTGAGTGTGAGGAGCACTTTCCTCTTCGTGGCCGGAGTATAGTAGCGTCTCTCCCGAAGCCAATGTTTTCTGTCCAGCTTGAGTCCAATGGGTTTCGCTGATTCCGAGTATTGTCAAGTTGTATCTCTTCAATTCTGCAGCTATTTGATTTGTCTTCCCGCTCTCCCACATTGTTCGAACATTCCATGTACCTACAAAAATATTTGCTCTGGTTGTTAGAAGGAGGGGCATCGGCCTCATGACTTCCGAAGAATTTTGGCTTTCATCATGAGGCGTCATATATCCTTCCACTCCCAGGGCAGAGTTTAAATGGTTTATCTTGTTTAATCTGGTTTGCGTTTTTTTTAGCAAGTTTGGGTTTTTACGGGATGGGAGTGCTAGCCCCATGCCCAACCCTCCTCCTTTACCCGGGCTTGGGACCGGCAGTAACCCTAGGAGGGCTACAGGCGGAGTTATCACGTAATATAATAAGATCAAATTGTCGAAATCAGTTTCAGAATATAGTTTGACTAATTAGGAAACGGTATACGTGTAAGAATAATGGAACTTTAGATCTAGATGGCAAAATGAGAATGCACCTGTCTCATTATAACCGATTTTGAGACATGCTACCCATAATCTCTACGCATCAGTTACGGAAAATCGCGAATCCCAACTAAGTAGTCTGCTTCTACCAGTATGACTCATGCAAACAGCCAGAGATTGATCCCACATTTTGGAGATATGCAAACTGATCTAGCATATAATCAAACTAAAAAATTTTCAAAGTTTGACCTTCATTATCCTTGTTACTTATGGACTGAATTACGGATTAAGTGTCGATGTTATTTTAATCTCATTAAATGAAATTACTTTGGATACAATATCTCCAATATATTCGGCGCCCAATTTCTATTTAACTGTTTGCTTGTTTTTTAGTTACACTTTGTGATCCTGGTGATATAGTTCTACTTGGGTCAGATGGATTAGTTGACAATTTCGATCCAGTTATTACACGATTAGCTGTTCCTGAATCACCGCATTTGGATTTTGTTGATGAAGAAGATGAACAAGAAGGTGGAGAGGAGGAGGAAAGCTCATCCAATGATGATTTAGGTATCCATGATGCAAACAACAACACAAACAGCTCTGTCAAAAGCACTTCTTCTTTGTCGTCGGATTCTATAAGATTGAACTTGAATAAACCACCCACTTCACCATATTGTCATCCATCCAAATCATGGTTACATAATTCTCCATTAACACCTCCACCTCAAGTAAGCATATGGCCACTACCACCGCCACCTCCTCCTGATCCTACAAAACTCACTTATACAAATCAGAGTACTAATAATAATAATAATATTAGTAATGACACTGCAGCTGAGACAATTTATGCGCATCAAATTAATTTCACTAATCAACTTGAATTAAATTGGTATGAACGTAGAAAATATGCAGCAAAAGAACTAGAACGTGTATGGCATGAACTAGATATTAGTACAGAAAATAATCATAATACTGCGACTACTAATAATGATAGGGGTACATTTAGTTCAAAAGACTTGTGTGAAGCTTTAATTAATTATGCTTTCAGAATTACAACAAAACGGCGTGAGTGGTTAGAAAATCCAGAATACGTACATCTGAGACAAAGTCAAGCTATCGTTCAAAATAATACTGATAACCATAAGCACCTTAATAATACATATTCAATTGATTCACAAAGAAAATGGTTTATGGATATGCTTAAACGTATGCCTGGGAAATTAGATCATGCAACTGTAGTCGCCTATGAAGTTGGTGTTTATCATGGTGATGAAAATGAAGTGTACGAAGAGACAGCGCATCGGTTTCTAGCTCCAAACCTCCGTAATACTTCATCTACTCATCATTCAACTACACATTTAGAGCCATAATAGTAATTTAAAATAAAGCACTGTACTTATTCATTTAATAACCTTTGCAGATATATGAGATACCCCTGATACTTACTTTATAACTTTGTAATTATTTATTTATTTTTTTGATAGTACCCATGTATAAATGTCTTAATTTTTGATGTTGTTTTCGTATTATTACAGTATATTAATGTATCGACGATGGTGATAATATCATTTCTTGAACTTATAGAACATTCATATCTTTATTTATCTTTATTTACGTATATTCATAAGTAAATTTATATACACAGTTACACACATCAATATGTATATCATATCATCATTCAGCGTTTCGATTTCTACTATATGAATCATTCTTCAATAGCTACAATTACAGAATACATTTGAATAGCAATTTTATTTTATTACATTTATGTACAGCGAATTGTAAGCTCTCATTCCGATCATTTATTTATTCTAGGTAACCTTTTAATTCAGTCTGGACTATTTTTTCCTCTTGAACACTAATTACGACTGTATTTCTGAACAATCGGAAGGTCTTGATAATCTTATGCATGTTTAAAATGAAGTTTAATGAATTATTTAATTACTCAACTTTTTAATATTTTTATGATGATGAAAGTATGCTAAAGTGTGTATGGATCAGTAAAATTACTGAAAACACAATAGAGAATTATTTAATCACTTGCATTTGTTTTTCTTTAGGTGACGTTAACAAGAAATATTTATTTGATCATCAACCATAATAATTACATAGTGATAAAACTTTATTATTCTCATAGGGATTCAAACCAAGGTTCTTAATCATTTCTTTCCCATCCAAATTTTTGTTTGAATAGGCATCAATTATTTTTGGTTTACAGGACATCTATGTAGATGTTTTTTAGCATGAAATATATATATTTGTCATTTATTGAAGCTGTAAAAAATCTAGCATAAGAATGAAAACAGGAATTTAAATATTCTGTTAATGTATTCACACTTTGAACGTTATCCATAATCATTTCAATGTTTTAGGTGTTTCACTATAAAGACTTGTGGTCACTATCACCTTCAATTAGTAGTTAAATGCTGCATAATAGAGTATGATTTTGCAGTAATGATCTGTTTTCAAGAGTATAGATTTATTTGTAATTATATGGTATGTCAGTATAGAGCAGACCAAGTTTCCGAATACAAAACGAAAAAAAAACAAATTTGAAGTTTGAAACAAAGTTTTTATTGAATATTAAATTTCATTTGGAGTACACAAATCAACTAATAATACATTTTATTCTAGTTTTTCTTTTATTAGTGTCACTAAAGTGGAGTGTAGGAAACAAAATTACTAATCCTGTGTATCGATTTTTCTCATTACCACTCCGTTCAATGTATTCAATGCATTGCATTCAGTAACATTTAGAACATGCATGCTTAAAAGGTGCTTAGTTCAGTTGGTTGGCCTAAATAAGTCCATCTACAAATTCAGAGGCTAATTTATAATGCACGTTACCAAGGAGAAAAAAACTCCAAAAACGTTCATCTCAAATGATTGTTGAAAGTTTAATATAGCTTGGTTTATGTTAGATTATAAGAAAGATCTGAATTGTAGAAATTAGCGGATTGATTTCTAAGTGAATAATATTACTCGTACAATTCAGGTTTGTTGTGTAATTGCCTTGATAGTTTGATATTATATAATGTGGATATGATTCATAGATTCAATTACTTAGTAAAATTCCGAACATGACATGGGACCAACTGATTATTTAGGATTTCTTCGTTTTGGATAATTGGCCATTAAAATATGATTTCAGAAGCGCAGATGTTCATCTACATACCAACCAGTTTCCTTTTTCTCTTCATTCCTTCATCCTTCTGATGCCACTCATACAGTATAAGCTAATGACTAGGATTATCCAACTAACACGGTTTTGCTCTCTTCTTTCACGCTGATTCATGTGCTACTCATTATTTCCATTTGTTCCTCCGATTCTTGGCTATATATGATCTTTGGTCTTTCTTTTTTCCTGTGGTCTTGTGGATCCCAAGTTACTGCTTGCCTTGTGATGCGGTTTGGTTATTTCCGCAATGTGTAAACTATTCATCTTCAGCGTCTTTTCCTAATTCCATCCTTAGTTGAAAGTTGTTCACCGCCATAGTAAATTGTTGCTTATGGTATCGGGCTAACTAATCCGGAGTATCTCCTGTAGACGGCTGTTTATAAACACCGGTTTCAGTCCCATTTAATGAGACTATGTTGGCGCTTATATTAGAAAACTTGACTTTGTTGGTGTTGACAGTTGATTTGATCCCCAGATGTTCTTCACTTATAGAGATACTGCCTTAATCTTGCCAATCTGTGTCCTCACGTCTGCATCAGATCCCCCTTGTTTATCAATGACGCTGCCCATGTACGTAAAAGTTTCCACATCTTCCGGAGCTTTTCCGTCAAATGTTATTGGGTTGGCGCTCGCTGTGTTCTGTCCAAAGATCTTTTTTCCCATGTGTCTGTCGAGGTCTATTGTTGGCTGCAGAGACTAGTGCTAAACTGTCTGTCTTCATCTGCAATCGTTGCTGTGTGTGGGATAGAAGAGCTATGTCATCTGCATAGTCCAAATCGTCTAGTTGCATCGAAGTTTCCACTGTATCCAGTCAACCACGAAAAGGAAGGGAAATGGCTATGGCAAGCAAACCTTTTCTACACTGGTGCTCACTTAGAATAATTCTGTGAACTACCCTCCATGCACAATTTTACAGTGTAATCTGTCGTTAGAATTCTTTATGATATGGACCATCTACTCAGAGACATCATAATATCTAAGAAGACTCTATAGTGTTCTCCTGTCTACACTGTTGAATGCCTTCTCATTGCCAAGGAAATTGACGTAAAGTTGTGAGTTTCATTTTATTGGTTGTTAAACAATGGTCTGTAGTGTAGCGATTTGGTTGATACACAGGCAACCCTTACGGGATTTAGCCGTTTGATCTCGGAATCGAGCGTCTACTGGATCTTTCATCCAGGTTAACAACACTCGATTGAAAACTCCCAGATACTAATAGTAAAGGGATGCTATTGTAGTTCTCGCACATGCTAAGATCTCCTTACTTTGGTATCATGATGAAGTATCCTTCTTTCCAGACTGTCGGCATTTGCTCATTTCTCTTTTTAATCCTTCATAAAAGAACGTGAAGCACTTTTGCAGTTATTTCTATGCCTGATTCAGTGCCTAAGTAGGTATGTTTTTTGGCCCTTCGACTTTGTCACTCGATTTGTCGAATGACCATGCGGATTTGTTTAATTGTTAGTGGTTTGATATGTATATTGAGATCCGTTGGTACTACTTTGATGAGTGGTAGGTTCAGTAGGGCTGGTTTATTTAAGAATTCTCCAAAGTTCTCTACCCACTTATTTCCCGGTTCCTAGGTCTCAGTGATTGATTTACCTTCCTTGTTCGTGAATGGTCGTTGTGATTTACTGTATTTTCTGGCTGGCCTTTTCTTTGTATTATATGGATGTTTTATGTTTCTTTCTCTTGCAGCTTTATGCACTATCATTGCTAGGTCAATCACACATTTCTGTTTATCTGACCTTATGCTCCTCTTCATTAGTTTGTTGGCTTCTGAGTATTTGGCTTGTGCCTTGGCTTTCTCCATCCTTGGCTGTTATTGATTGCTATCTCTTTGCTCCTCCTTTCTTGGATCTTATCGAGAGTACCAACAGAGATCTATTTCTTCTAGTGGTGCCCCTTGCTACCCAAAACTCTTAATATGTTGAAGCTATTCTTTTCTTAATCTCTTTCCAGTTGTCTTCTTTAGTAGTTTCACCTTATTTTAGTAGATCGTAAAACGCCTAGAACTTATTGTTGGGAGTTATCGTAAATTCGTTGTATTAAACTTCTGTGATACTGTTCCTCTAGTTGTCGTGTGCTTTTTTATCTTTAGTTTCATTTCGGACACTACTTGGTAATGATATGATGGTATGTTAGCTCACCCCAATTTTTCTCATGTCTTTCATGGTCATTCTGAACATATTGATGCAGATGTTGTCGATTTGGTTCTCGTAATAATGTCCGGTGAAACCCATGTAGCATTTTGTATGCGTTTGTTGGAAAATATATTGCTGCCTATACTTAGTATGCTAGAAGCACATGGCTCTAAGAACCTCTCACTTTTGTCATTTCTTTCTCCCAGTCCATGTCGTCGTATGATATCCTGATATCCATTGTTGTCCATTCTAACACCGATGTTTAGGTTTCATCAAGATAGTCAGGTCCTTGTCCGAGCATTTCTCTACGATTAACTGCAGTCTCATAAAAGTGACTTTTATTGTCATCGTTACTACCCCTAGTGGGCCCATTGCACGGGATGACATTCATTACGATCATCTCCTTTTTCGTCTTGAAGTATGCTATGACTGTCTTAAGTTAGTGAAGTCCCCACCTTATGAGAGCTTTTGGTACTTTTTGGGGCAGCATTAGTGCTACTTCTTTTGTATGAGACTTTTTGTTCTTCATGACAGGGTTACAACAGTACCGCTCTCGAGGCTAATCTTTGCTGTCCATCTTACAACCAATTAGTTTCATTTATTCTACGTATCTCCAAGTTGTATCTTTTCATTTACTCAGAAACCTGAATAGTTCTTCCGGTCTCCTACATCGTGTAAACGTCCCATTCACTATCTTCTTAGTAGCGTTTCGAAAATATGTTTAGCATAGTAAATGTTGGTATATTTAAGTTATCTGACGTGTTCACCAAAGAGATTATTTGTCATCTTGAGTAGCTAAAATAATTAAAATGTTAGGTAGTTATGAGAATGTGATTGGTATTGTGCATTGGTAGACATAATTAGTAATAAGCGGCTGTGATAAACGGTCACTATAAATACACTATGGACGTATTATTCAATACGTTTATATGTTACACTTTGTTGACAGTAATAATCATTGGTGTCATTAGACTAGAATTTTAAGTCTGTGTGCATTTACTCTAGATATGCTTTGCTTTTTTGTAAAGATGTAATAGTTACAACTATTTTTACATCGAAAAATGCTTCTGGAAAATTACAAAAGGTTCGGTCAGGATAAGTAGAACTTAGTTATGTCAAATTGCATCTTCGGAATAATTGTAAATAAAGCCTATTTATCAATTGTAGCTTCACAGTTATTGGTCGTTTGGATCCAAACTTTTTTCTCTGTTGTGACCTTATCGCTATTATTTTTATAAAATTACATTTTCAAAGAATGGAACAGTCTGAAAATTAGGTCAGATTATTCCCCCTGTCTGTCACGATATCTACAGAAGGTCTAAATTTGTGTAATCTCAAAAAATGAGCTAGCCTGCAATCACATGAGTAACCTGAAGAAAATACAGATTGACCTCTGTTACTTAAGCTTCAAACTTCATATATAAACTTAAGAGGATAATTCAATCGGACATTTACTCTTAAATTATGCCCACTTTATAGCTTAGCTATTTTTCATTTTGAAATTAGAATAAGAAACTAAGTGAAGTGGATATTATCTAGTTGTCTACTTGGGTATGTTAAAAGAGAGAAAATTTGAAAACTAATTTTGACTTGAGTAATTTTTTAATGTTTACCAACAAAGATTAATGTATCTAAGTTAATAATAAAATGTTGTAAGTGGTTATGCTTAGGAAAAAGCTAAATTTGTAGTACTAAAGACAGTTTTCACGTGTAAATCAATCTATATGCAAGCCGAATTTAGCTATTTAAAAATCTGAAATAAACAATATTGTTATATTACTATAAATACAAACTGTTCACTTACTTTGATAGTGTAAATCAATAACAATAGATTTGTAACTAGTGAAAACGTAATGTTAAGATTAAAGGTGGTGCTAGTAATTCACTTAGTTATCTACTAAACTATGTCTTGAATATTTAATCTGTTGTTTAATGAAGAAATAAAAGGTATCTCCTGAAAAAATCAACTAAGCATAGAAGTTACATTTATTTATAAACAACTGTCTGTGTAAACTACTTCGGATCCGCTGGCCAGATACCATCAACAACAATCTGTTGTGGCAGAGAACAAATCAACTTCCAGCCGAGGAAGAGATTAGGAAAACACGCTGGAGGTGCATAGCACACACATTGAGGAAATTATCAAAGTGTGTCACAAGACAAGCATTAACTTGGAATCCTAAATGCCAAAAGAAAAGTGTAAAACCCAAGAACATACTGTGTCTGGAATCAGAGATAGATTTGAAAAGAATGAACAGCACTTGGTGAAAACTGGGTACGAAAGCGATGGATAGAGTTGGTTGGAGAATGCTGGTGGACGGCCAATGCTCCACATAGGGTAACAGGTATTCATTGGCTGATTGATTATAAATTACATTGGATTTTGTTCTAATCAATTCATGCCTGGTTAAATTAATCACATCAACTAAGCTGTGGGTTCGTAAACATTTTGTATATTTTATTTTCTAATCATTACTTTCAGTAGGGCAATATTTGTCTATTTGTGTTCTAGCTCTCCCTTTAGACCAACTCTAAAGTTGTAAATGATACCGAAGACTGATCTCCATTGTGTTACATAATCTTTTTCGTATTCACACCTTCCTTTGACTCCCTTTCAAATTATGTCTAGTAATTATGCAGTCACTTAATCTAACTTTATTACTACTGCGTGATTCCTTTATTGTATATCTATTATATAAATCCCCTACCTTTTTACTATTAACTATAACCTCATGCCTCTAATTTGTTTACTAGTAATAAATAAATGGAGGACAATCTTAACTGCATTTAACAGCATATTTTATATTTTATTTTACTGATTCTAATTTTAGCTTCGGTTCCTAACATGCATTTTAACTTCATCAAACAAACTATATTAGTTCAATTGAAATGGTTATTTTTGTGGAGATTGATTATTTATCTCACTAAATATGTCACAGATTGATTTTGGCAGGGTACCATTGGAAACCAGGGAGCACTGGACAGCTGTTTCGTTCTAGTGTGGAATTCTTCAGCTGTGCACAACCCAGATTCCGCACCAGGGGCTTCAGGTTGACGGAGAACGCTTAACCATCTGCACCACTAGGTCGGCATCCAATATATATATACTAAACGTCTAATTTTAATTACATTATTATCATTCAGAATTTTATACTATTTGTAAATGAAAAGAAACCTTTAAGAGTAATGAATTTAATTCTATTCTATAAATTTTGTTTTACTTGTACTGTTTAGGCGTTTATTTGCATAGTTCGAATCATTCACAGAAATATTTATACACATTTGTTCAACAGAGAATTGTTCTACATTAAAACTGTGTTTTCTTATTTATATTTAATTGATAATGAATTATCTGGAATACAAATTGTAAGCTTCATAGACATATTTTATATTGTGTGTAGCGCAAGCAGAAATTAAAAACAATCACATTTTGAAATGTGAATGTCATTGAAATACATGCATTACATTCGATTTGTAAATTGATCGCATTTTAGGTTAGTTTTTCATTATCTAAACAATTACGCAATACACTTGTAATTATTTCGTGATACTTGGAATTTCTAATTAACTTATTATGTAATCATTTACTGTTTTTTAATAGAAAAGAACTTGTAGAAATGACTACATATGCAATTGTAGAGCTATAGCAAATTATATTGTCGAAAAGATCTTCGCTGAATTGTCTTTATTTCTGATATGCTGGGTGCCTAAAGAAGATTGGTTATCTTCGTGAACTGTTTCTCTGTGGACTATTTCATTTATTTAGGTTGTATACAAAGTGAACATTTTACCTCTATTATTATTCAGTTCTAATTGCCCTATCTCTTCAATTCGAACGTGAAGACAGTCCTGCTGTATGGAGCTGAAACTTGGAGAATTATTGCAAACATCATCAGACGGATACAAGTATTTATAAACAACTGCCTACGTAAAATACTGAATGTCCGTTGGCCGGAAATCATCAGCAACAGCTTACAATGAGAGAGGACAAAGGAACTTCCAGCCGAAGAGGAAATTAGGAAAAGACGTTAGAAATGGATAGAACATACATTACGCAAACCATCAGACTGCATCACGAGACAAGTTTTAACATGGAATCCTGCTGGAAAACGGAAAAGAGGAAGGCCTAAGAACACGCTGCGTCGAGAATTGGAAGCAGACATTAAAAGGATGAGCAGCAACTGGAAAAAATTGGAAAGGATTGCTCAGGACAGAGTTAAATGGAGAACCCTGGTGAGCGGCCTATGCTCCTCAGCGAGGAGTAACGGGCATAAGTAAGTAAGTAAGTTAATTGCCCTATCCAAGCGTTTTTTCCACACCGACTATTAGTATATCATTTCCCATTTGTGAACTACGGTCAGTTGATTGTGTATACCTTGCTCCAGATCACAGTCACTATTCGCCTTGATGTTAGTTTTCTAATTGGTTAACTGTTCTGGCTATATATATATAGGAAATGCAACTATAATCACATTCCCAGAAGTATGTATGTAAGCAGGCGCACGTGATTAATCACAGTAACAAAAAATAACCAGTCAAATATAGCTAGAATTAGCCATCTGAATATTTGACCCTCAAAACAGATCACATGGTTATGCATGAACGGACGTGTTTCTTTATAAGGATCGTGGTATTGATCGGAATGATGTCGCCCTAACGTTGTTGACATTGTTTCTGATTTATCGGTTTGCTAGAGTATGCTCTAGCCTTCATGAATTATATGGTCTCTTGATAAGTGAATCTTAACACCGCTCAACGTTATAAGCTGAAACTATTTTCAAAAACGCCTACAAAATGATAATTAGTGAAATTAGACAGAAATATTTGAGATTGTCGTGTCATTACAGAATCATTCATTTGTCTGTTACATCAAATATTGTCTGGCTGTAGTGTTTAGGATACATATATTACATTTGACTTGAGACTTTTCCATTGAATATACTCGAATTGCAACACTCAACTTTCATTGATCATTTCAGATTTCATAAGCAGATTGTATGATTTCTGGGTTTCGATATTAAATAATAGTTGGTTTGGTGCACTCTTAAAATGTATATACAAATATTTAGATTTATCAAAGAAAATCTGTCATACAGTGCTACATGAATTCGTTTGCAATGAATAAAATTCGAGTTACTATTGGGCTCGTAAGTGTTTAGACATGTATAATGTATGATTAATGAAGATTAATCGAAAGCACAGTGTATGAACTTTTTATACAGAAGGAACAAAAATCACAGTATCACTTATATTCATGAACACATAAGTGACCTCAGTCGCTTCCAACAACACTGATATTAAGATAATTATACTTTGTACTCTGATCTGTTGTTTCCAAACGCGACCACAATAGTAGTCTTCATAAAATAGTATGTCTGTAAAAAATAAATAAATGGATAGATAGATAGACAACTGACTTATGTTTTTACCAACAGTTCTACTTTCAGAGTAAGATACCAAGATCATATTGGTGCTTAGTTGTTCAGCTAATGTTTTTTTATTAGTGCTAACAAAGCAAGCACCTAATGTTGCACACTTTACTTACCATTAAGTATCTGATAGAAAAAACCATCTTATTATGAAAGAATTTAGCTTATTTTCTATGCATTTCTATTTACTAAGTAACTCCAGTATTAGAAAAATAGTTTGCATTCACTATAATCTAATGTCTGAAAATTGCTTAAATTGTCATTGCAAACAGCACTTCCTTATATTCAAACATCCTTTTGAATATATATGGTTTATGTTTATCAGTGGAACTGTAGACATGAGATTCACCAGTTACTTATATTTGGATACCAGTGTTCATATTCACATAAATACTCAAATTCTTTGTCTGGATTGCTGTTAAGTTTTTTAATGTGTATGGCATCTACATTAATAAAAAAGGTTAAAATTAGTCGGCTACTGACTGAATTTTGACCAGCTTTTGTTAGTATATATGTACCCTGAGAGACAGGTGCATGATTCGAGTCCCACTGTGAACATAAAGTGATTGATGGAAAGACATTCATATGAAGTGGATCTTGAATTTCATTGCTAGCCACTACAAGTACATATCCTAAAAACGTACTGTAGGTGGTTATGTAAATGCTGTACGCTAACAATGACTGATCAATTTTCAATCTTGAATATTAACAACAGGGAAATTCAAACCCATACTAATAATATTGGCTAACTCTATACATCGACTTTGATAAATCCAAATGAATTAATTCAGTAATTGACAAAGATTTCTAATGTATACAATTAACAATAAGCATTACATAAAATTTCACTATCTATATTTTATAAATAACCTTATTACCGAATAGTCACTTAAATTAATTAAGTAGTATGCACACTGATAAATAAATTTCTTATTTTTATAAACAACAATCAATTTGGATGGTTTATGAATTGATTTGCTCAATCTTAAAGCAAGTCTTCATTAATGGGATGATATCACCTAGAGAAATTTCGTAAACCAATGAGTGTATTTGTTGGAAAGTTGCATTTCGAAGTTGTTTTCGAAAACAATCCCGTATAATTACAAGTCATCATAACAATAATTAAAGGAAATTAATTGGAAAATATCCACTATTTAATTTTGATTTTCTCTCCCTATATATGTTTACGGTAAAGCCAAAGGTGTTAAGCAAACAACAAACTGGCACTTACGTCTACGAATATAATAACAAGAATAGGAACAAGCTTTCAGTGTATGTCTGTACAAATAGACAAACAACATAACAACTACATGTTTTGATCATAACGAGTCGATTGCCACATCACTGTCACTGTATGAAAATAATTAAACGAACCAATTGATATTATTCAAAAAGCTGTAAATATAATGAGAATGAGCCATCAAAGAGTAATCAACGAGATTAAAATTTAGTATATCTGCTTTCCAGCTTTCGAAAATTGGGTTTGAGGTGATTAAGCGTGATGCAACTAAAATCTGAATGCTGTACCACAACCCTCCTATGTAAAGATATGAAACCTCAGATGTGGGCATCTAACTTTAAGTTCACTGATCCGGACAATCTTCATGATACTCAAAAATCATCAACATGTGCTGACTTGCAACTAAGTTCTGGAGGTAATTTCATAAGTCTGGTGAAAGAGTCCGACCAGTGCAGTATAGCCATATCGAACGATTATCAGCTAACCTCCAGTAGAAGTAGACGAGGTTGTACAATATTTCAAGACCTAAGTTAAGTAAGAAACGTAGCCTCAGGAATAGACGCCCACCCAATGCTTGCAGGTCCTAAATTTCACCCTTTATGAGGACCTGTGTGAGTACTGCTAAAGAGCTCCATACTTACATGAAACGTATATTCAGTTCTCACTGTTGATTTTTGGTTTTCAAGCACACGTCATTCCATGATATAGGATTCTGATTTCTTCGGGATACTTAATAATAAAAAGTGATAAGATGTTATGTACTTAAGCAAGTAAGTTTCTAAAGAAGTGGAAAAAATGTTAAAGTAGTTGTTCTTCATAGTCTGAAGTCATGAATTCACCTCAACCAATCAAATGCTGAAGACCAAAAAGTATTATATAGCTATTTCTCACCAGTGCATGACTCCTCAGAAGTGCATGTCCGCTACCTAAACTAGAGAATCGAAGTCAGAATCCGGTTTTGTGGAGAGCCTTTTAAAATTCTAACCACTGAATTCCTAAATTCAGTCAGATATTAATACTGTGAGATAATAATTTTGTGGCATGTATGATCGCTAATCTGTCTTTTACATAACTAGACTACAACTTGATATTTATTTTTAGAAATGTAGTTTTATCACTTTAGGTATTTTTATGAGATAGTTCGTTTAGTATGTTCGGAATCAAAGTCAATTTTGTCCATGCCATTTTCAAAGTTCTGGGGCATTATTTAAACGTGAGACAACTTATATTTCTTGATGACTAAACTAATTATATGGTCTTATTTTCATAATAAATATGTTTATTAGAAGTAGTCTTAAAATAAATCGATTACATTTCATCAATCTACCTTAGTGGTACAGAGGATTATATCAAAATTAAGTCTGTGAGTTTGATTCCTTTAGTGGAATCGATGGTGTACACTTCTGATTAGCCCCATACAACGACAAAACAGCAGTTCAAAGCTCCCTAGTTTCAATAATATCTAATGAACACGATTAATGCAGTTCAATAATCATGTATAAATTGTTTTAGCTTGATTCTAACAACGTCAAATGTTTTAGTGATATATTTCCTTCCAAGCTTTAAGGACCAAAATACAATTTAAGCGGGGGGATTTCAACGTATGTATTGAAGAAAACTATCTCTTCATAGCATCCAACTTACTGCTCCCAAATCAAAGTTCTTCATAAAACCACAAGATAAAAAACGTTTTGTGTTCTCAGAAAAGGAAATAATTTGTAAACACTGTTAAATTATGTCTATTCCCTACTTTATCTTGTACATTCAACTCACTTATATTGAATGTTGGTAACGCGAACAATGGAATGATAGACATATAAATGCATAGACAAAATAAAAAAAAAAGGATCTGGTGATTGATAGTATGCAAAATCAATATTTATAAATAGTCAATATGCTTTCAATTCGTTACAAATATTGTTAGTACTAACATCATCACATGATACCTATGTTGTTATGACAAAAATAGTCTGAATAAATGTTATGAAATATAAACTAACCTTATTTGTTACATAATATTGCATGTTAATTATATAAAAGCATTGTATTCTATTAATACACGTAAAACTTCAAAATATTATTTAGTATATTGGCTAGTGATTACTTCTGGAATATCAATTTCACCTTAGTTTAAGAATCATCAGCTTAACTTATCTTTTCCACAGTTTTGTTAATCACAGTGACATTCCAATATTTTATTCACTGAGATTCTGAGCCTATATAGCCGATAAACGTGTTCATTGAGTAGAATTATCAAATTCAATAAAAAGTTCGTATTATCCAGTAGTTGGTGTTAATTACTCTAAGACGAAATGTTTTTTCTTAGATTTTATTACTAGTCATATTTCAAATATATTGAAACAGATAATACGAAGGCAATACAGAAATGTGATTATAATCAAAATTCAGTTCTTAAAACTGAAAGCAGGTTAACACAAATCTCTATAAATTGCATTTAGTGTTTGGTAGTATTCAGATAGAAACCGAAATCAAAAGATACCTATGTAGGTGACGTGAGCTAAGCCAATCAATATTAGTTGCAGCACATTTAAGAAAAATAGCTCATAATGAAATATAAAACCCTTATATAATATTCCTTAAATAGATCACTGTTGATTTGTTTCTAGTGAAAAAAACGATATGAATGTTGGTCAAAATATTAGTACTATTCATTGCTTGGGATGCTTGATTCAATTTTCTTCCCTTCATTAGAATGGTCATAATACTTGTGATTGACCGTTTCTTATGACAGGTTCACAACAAACGCACTAGAATTTTAATGTATTTCATTGATTATTCTATTACATTACAATTTATTACTGTCCAGAAAGTTGACGACAGTTGCCATTGTTGTGTAGATATATGTGTATTACAAACACTGAATTATTCCTACTGTTACAAGAATTAATTACTGGTTAGCGTTTTTTTAGCACAAAATTACATGGATTTCACCGGACCACATCACGGAGAACCAAATCGACCACATCTGCATCAATAAGAGGTTTAGAAGGACCATGGAAGACGTAAGAGCAAGGAGAGGAGCCGACATAGCTTCAGATCACCATTTGGTGGTAACTAAAATGAAACTGAAGCTGAGGAAGCACTGGACAACTGGAGCAGCAGTATTACACAAGTTTAATACAGCCCTTCTCCGTGATACTAACAAACGCAACGAATTCAAATTAATTCTCAACAACAAGTTTCAGGCATTTCATAATCTACTAGAAAAAGGTGGAACTAATATGGAAGACAACTGGAAAGAGATTAAGGGAACAATAACCTCAACATGTCAGGAGGTTTTGGGTCTCAAGAAACAACACCAAAAAGAGTGGATTTCTGTTAGAACTCTGGACAAGATCCAAGAAAGGAGGAACAGAAAGACAGCGATCAATAACAGTCGGACAAGAGCAGAGAAAGCCAAGGCACAGGCCGAATACACCGAAGTCAACAAGCAAGTGAAGAGGAGCATCAGGTTGGATAAACGGAAGTTTGTTGAGGACCTAGCAATGACAACGGAAAAAGCTGCAAGAGAAGGAAATATGAGGTTCTTATATGATACAACGAAGAAGTTAGCTGGGAAATTCAACAAGCCAGAACGGCCAATCAAGAACAAGGCTGGCAAACCAATCACTGAAGTGCATGAACAACGGAACAGGTGGGTAGAGCACTTCCAAGAACTCTTGAATAGACCAGCCCCACTGAACCCACCAGTCATCGAAGCAGCAGCCACGGATCTCCCTATAAGCACAGACCCACCAACAGTCGAAGAAATCAAAATGGCCATCAGACAGCTCAAGAGTGGCAAGTCAGCAGGACCAGACAACATACCAGCGGAGTGAGGTACTGAAGACAGATATAGAAGCAACTTCAAAGATACTCCACATTCTCTTCAGGAAGATTTGGGAGGAAGAACAAGTTCCAGCAGACTGGAAAGAAGGGTACCTCATCAAGATACCAAAGAAAGGCGATCTCAGCAATTGTGAGAACTACAGAGGCATTACTCTACTTTCAGTACCAGGAAAGGTCTTCAACAGAGTGTTATTGAACAGATTAAAGGGCCCAGTCGACGGCCAACTCCGAGATCAACAGGCTGGATTCCGTAAAGATCGATCATGTACCGATCAAATCGCCACTCTACGGTTCATTGTTGAACAATCAATCAAATGGAATTCACCACTTTACATCAACTTCATCGACTATGAAAAGGCATTCGACAGCGTGGATAGGAGAATATTATGGAGCCTTCTACGACATTACGGCGTACCCGAGAAGATAATCAACATCATACGAAATTCTTACGACGGACTACATTGTAAAATCGTGCATGGAGGTCAGCTCACAGATTCATTCGAAGTGAAGACCGGTGTTAGACAAGGCTGCTTACTCTCGCCCTTCCTCTTCCTACTGGTCATCGACTGGATCATGAAGACTGCAACATCTGAAGGCACTCTCGGAATACAATGGACAACATCGACGAAACTAGATGACTTGGACTTTGCAGATGACCTAGCTCTTCTTTCTCACACACATCATCAAATGCAGAAGAAGACCAACAATATAGCAGCAGCCTCAGCAGCAGTAGGCCTCAACATACACAAAGGGAAAAGCAAGATCCTCCGATACAAAACAACAAACTCTAACCCAATTACACTTGACGGAGAAATTCTGGAAGACGTTGAAACCTTTACATATTTGGGCAGCATCATCGACAAACACGGAGGGTCTGATTCGGATGTGAAGGCGCGGATTGGTAAGGCACGGGCAGCATTTTTACAGCTGAAAAACATCTGGAACTCAAACCAACTGTCAGTCAATATAAAAGTCAAAATTTTCAACACAAATGTGAAGACAGTCCTGTTGTATGGAGCTGAAACTTGGAGAACTACAAAAAGTACCCTACAGAAGTTACAAGTATTTATAAACAACTGCCTGCGTAGGATTCTTCGGATCTGGTGGCCAGATACCATCAACAACAACCTGTTGTGGCAGAGAACTAATCAACTTCCAGTTGAGGAAGAAATTAGGAAAAGACGCTGGAGATGGATTGGACACACACTGAGGAAACCATCAAACTGTGTCACAAGACAAGCACTGACTTGGAATCCTAAAGGCCACAGAAACAGAGGAAGGCCCAAGAACACATTGCGTCGGGAATTGGAAACAGACATGAAGAGAATGAACAGCACTTGGGAAGAGCTAGAACGGAAAGCCCAGGACAGAGTTGGCTGGAGAATGCTGGTGGGCGGTCTATGCTCCACTTGGAGTAACAGGCATTGATTGATTGATTTGTTACAAGAATTAATTAGATCATATAACCGATACTTTTCAGATATTTGAATCGTGCAAGGAGTCTTGTCTACATTAGTTAAACCACGACTTGACAAATAGCCTGTTTTTAACGTTTTACAGGTAAATATCTATCTTCTAACTGCCTAGCCGACTGTAAAGTTCTCTAGTTGAATCATAAATGACCTGCGCTGAAGTGTTACAAACTATGGTGTAACAAGTGCTTCGTCTTAGTATGCGATAACCCATTAGGGCACACTCTCGATTACGCCAGGGAATCCAGCTCGGAGCCTCCAAGTCTCACATTCAAACGCTTAGCTATATACAACACTAGGCCGTCGTCCAATCACAGAATTCTCGCTTTTATCAATTTTTGATATACCGCTACGATCATCCATTGTGATTGGTGGTAACTATCTCACTTCTAACAAGTTTACCTATTTTCATAAAACAATGTCAATTCAGCTGTATTGATGATCTAACTAGTGACTAGCTTCAAGATTTTACTGAAGTTCTAATGAAAAGTCGTGACTGGCATACTTCTGTTAAATGTTACCTATTGTGAAAATTTCTACGTGTATTATCTTATTTGTTTGTGACAGATAACATTTCTGATTATTGGAAGTTCACAAACCCTAGATTATATGATAGGCCGTTTAAACATGAATACTTTGAAAAAAAAATTAGACTGAATACAGAAACATTTTCCTAGATTATAAGAGAATATAATTTAAAGTAGATACACTTTAATATATATACATGAAATAAATCACTATTAATTTATTGATGAAATTGGAACAAACTAGGTCAAATGATGCCTTATGCACTTTTAATGGTTACAGTAACAAAACGACTTCAATAAACAAGTAAATCAATTCAATTTGTTAAGTAACTAAATCAAAAGGAAATTTAATAATGACGATTAGTTCATACACAAATGAAGCTGTAGAAGAATGGATTTAAATCAATAATTTCAATAATGAATAATTAGATTAAATTATGATTGAAGTCAGAATCCTTTCGTTGAACGCCAATTCACTTATATTAATGTTTAAGCGTTCTATACAAGACTTATAAATCTTGAATTTAATCGTTGGTGAGGTCAGGGAAACTCACTACTCAGCAGTACCAAATAGAATGGAACGTTTATCCAGTGTTCCATGGTTTTGATTGGTACCGAATTGACATCGATCTGTGATGTATACAAACAACCTATTTTCATAAACAATGTCAATTCAGCTGTATTGATGATCTAACTAGTGACTAGCTTCAAGATTTTACTGAAGTTCTAATGAAAAGTCGTGACTGGCATACTTCTGTTAAATGTTACCTATTGTGAAAATTTCTACGTGTATTATCTTATTTGTTTGTGACAGATAACATTTCTGATTATTGGAAGTTCACAAACCCTAGATTATATGATAGGCCGTTTAAACATGAATACTTTGAAAAAAAAATTAGACTGAATACAGAAACATTTTCCTAGATTATAAGAGAATATAATTTAAAGTAGATACACTTTAATATATATACATGAAATAAATCACTATTAATTTATTGATGAAATTGGAACAAACTAGGTCAAATGATGCCTTATGCACTTTTAATGGTTACAGTAACAAAACGACTTCAATAAACAAGTAAATCAATTCAATTTGTTAAGTAACTAAATCAAAAGGAAATTTAATAATGACGATTAGTTCATACACAAATGAAGCTGTAGAAGAATGGATTTAAATCAATAATTTCAATAATGAATAATTAGATTAAATTATGATTGAAGTCAGAATCCTTTCGTTGAACGCCAATTCACTTATATTAATGTTTAAGCGTTCTATACAAGACTTATAAATCTTGAATTTAATCCGTTGGTGAGGTCAGGAAAACTCACTACTCAGCAGTACCAAACTAGAATGGAACGTTTATCCAGTGTTCCATGGTTTTGATTGGTACCGAATTGACATCGATCTGTGATGTATACAAACAACTAAACTTAATATCTATCTGCGGAAAGCTACCTCAGTTAAACATTATTTATGTATTTATATTGCACGCAATCGCTCAGTTTGAAGATAATTTACATAGTATATTGAGATAAGCCGAAAAAAATCATTGAAAATCTAAATGAAAACAGAGCTGGAGATAAGTACTTATCTATTGACAATATTGAATGATAGGCTACACCACAAATAGACTAATGTAGAAAGTAATCACAAATTAATTTCAGCTCAGTGGTTTTACTTCAAGATTCCAGGTTCCATAATTATGAAAAGATTAAAATTACAATGGAATGAACCACTAGCTTATAACTGTTGAAATCCATCCAAGTTATATCTATTTTTTTTATATGGATGGTAATTGCTGAGCCTTGTAGTTTAATTTCAGTCCTACTGGTAAGTCTCCGAAATTCAAATTATACAGTCGCTAGTTTTTCAAATAAAATTTGATTGTCTTTAATCTGGCTTTTTATAATAACCGGTTTAAGTAGATGGTTATATCAATCAATCTTCAGGTGATTCACATTCTCTCATACTCTCTGGTCTCAACAGTACCATCACTGAGATTAACCTATAACAAATATAACCTATGAATTATAACTATGATTATTTTTGTACTAAATATTTTATATATAGTTGTGTGATATGATTCTATGAATTGACTTGTTTTACTACCATAATGTTCTTTTTTCATTCAGAGTATTGAGTAAGTAATTCGATTTTTATTGGTAATCATCACTTCACTTCGATGTACATAGTTATTAAGACTATCAGTCATTCATCTATAATCACACACTTTATTGTTGTATGAATGTAAACTATTTAGTAGCTAAGTTTCTTTTCAGAAGTTCAGGAATGTACTATACTTTATACTGAATGCAATCATTTAGCTTAATTGATGTTCTCAGATTAGAAGATGAAATCCAGGTAGGCATCTGATATGCCGGGCACCTAAAGAAGATTGATTATCTTCGAGAACTGTGTTTCTGTAGACTATTCCAGCATTTTTGATTATATTCAAGGTGAACAACTTATTTCTGTTATTATCCAGTCCCCCATGCCCTATCCTCTCAACCGACAGATTAACTGTTAGTATATCATTTCTTGTTGACGAACTACGGTTAACCAACTGTGCATACGTACTCCAGTTCACATTCACTTTTGCTCCTATTTTGTATTAATGTTAGTTTCTTAAGTGGTTAATGGTGTGGTCTAGCTTCATATATATATTTATGTAAGGGAATGTTTGGAAATATAGTACGATTCTGATTCTGGTTCTGTCTGGTTGGTTCTTCTCTTTCTGGCTTGGGACCAAAAGGACATAGGGCAGACGCGCATATATCGACTATTCCCACCCAATAGGCGTTTCTCTCAATCAACCGATCAATTTTCTTTGAGTCATAACAGCATCAATTCAGTATTTTCTAAAATATTTGTTGAATTTCTATTAATGAAAAGCACTAATTGTATGAAAATATTCTCATTACATCACTGACTTGGACAGTTACCGATATTAACCTTGACTATCCAATGATGCGTTAATTTACAGGTGACTAAGCAATAAAGCAACTGGATATCGTTAAGGTTTCTTACTCAGCTCGATTAGTTTCTGGCCCTAGACGAAAAATAAGAACACATCAAGTGGAGATAACCACTTCAGAATATGTATTTCAAACAGTCCCATGAATGTATGCATTATTTTTCAGGCTATAGACAGACATAATTACGAACGTAATATGAAAACAGAACATGAGTATATGCAATACTGGGATTATAAATAGTATATCCTTGAGCAGTGAATAATACGCCTATAGTTAATAATTTATATAAAAGCTAAATACGAGGAGAATATAAAAGTAATACAAACAGATTATTGAGGTTGCTACTTTGGAAAAATATTCTAAATGTTTTCATTTCCATTTTAATCTGTTTTAACAACCATTTTTATTATAAACATATTCAGCTAACAAGAAAGTTATATTATCTATTGATTGATAAGTAATCACCAGTGTTCCCTTCAACAATCTAGATGTCTAAAATCATGTATAACAATTTTTAGATTATGCAAATGAATCTTTACTTTTTAATTTATCGGGATAAACACTGCGATTTAAAAAATAGCACAGAATCTGAGAAACGAATTCATTAAGTAAATTGTTATATCCTAGCCTTGCTTCTACTAATACCGCGTTAAGCTTTAATCTTCTGACGCCACAAACCATCTTAGTTGCAAACTAGGTGACCAAGAACAGCTAAGAAGCAAACCTCTATTCCAGAAAGTGACAAATAGGATACGAAACACTCGTATTTTCATAGTTTTCGGCAGAATGGATTCAAACGAACAATCCTAGTGTACGCATATAGAAGAAACATGTAACAATCCTGTTTTTTGTGGCTAACTAAGGCTTGACAAATGATCCCATGGATTTGTAAACATTTTGTTTTGTTTTACCCTCACCCCCTCCCCTTTTTTATTGCTTACACCATCGACTATATTAAAACAGTCTATTGATGCTATCCTATTACGCAATTAGTATTGGCAATTGTTATTTTAATGTCTAATTTACCCAAATTTGATGTAAGTTCTACTATGCGTCGGAATTCCAAAGGGTTCTTTTGAACAGTGACTGGATGTAATATCTTCGGCGTCTCCAGGACTCCTGAAAGCTTCTCTGGGTTTGCTTGGAGCCATCCTAACATAAATAATTATACATTCTCAAGTAATGGACTTAGAATATATACTCTTGCTACAACCATTAACGCATCTAGAAACATTTCATCATAACTGAGGTTATTTTTTGTATGTAACTGATACTTTATAAGGGAAATTTAAACTGGCATAACAGTCAATAATTCAGATTGGTGAGTTTTATTAGATTTTATGTACTTAACCTTTCTTCTTTGCAAGAATTACTAAAAACTTTATATCTTCCTTAAGTTCACTTCAATTCAAAGGGTATTCTCAAGTTTTAAAAATTTTTACAGATCTTTCTCATTTGTAGCTAAAATGCTATACTCTCAATGAGATTGTGTAAAGACGTATGAAGTAGTTTAAATCCACCATGTACAATGGTTATAAGGTCATCTTCTAAATAAAGCAGGAAATAAATATCGAAATCTGCTAATAATTAAATATACTCAGAGTACGTAATTCAGCTTGAGAGCAATCAGAAAAAATTACGAGTTATTACCAATTTTCTTGATTGAATTGGACTATATATATATCCCTAACTCACATGAAATTTCATAAAATGAGAAGAAAACGTTAGTTTTGTTAGTTACTAAAGAATACTGTGAAGACCATTGAACTACAGGTTTAACATCACCAACTGCTTACCACTCGACAAATAATCAGAACAAAAAAGCTGTGAAAAGTAGCTTTTGCTTAGTATGATACTTATTGGCTACTTTAAATCATGATTTTCATGCAGGATCGAATCCAAGATCTCCCCAACTTTTAAACTATTAGGATAGAACGGAGTTGTTTATATATTTCGTTCCAGTTTCTTCGTGACAAGTTACAACCATTAACCATTTCCGTTAGTAAGATGTTGAGTTCGATGTCACGAATGGATCTGAGTTAGACAGCTACCAGAAGCCAGGAATCACCAGTCGATTGTTTCATCCCTATATGGATAATAACTCAATAAATTATTGATCCAGGCTTGACCCTTCGATGAAGGCTTGAATGCTTAATGCTCAAGTGGTCTTTTTATAAATGAAGTAACTGCTTAACGCCGCCTAGTTCATATTTCTTTTTATAACGTAATTCTTTTTGTGACACCAAATTCAAGCCCAACAATCTCTGAAACATCTAACTGTATTTAATTATATTTATCTCATGCTCGATAAACTTGAACTCATTTGAATACAATTACTCACTAGAACTCTTCGAATTACCTCTGTGTCAGTTAGTAATAGACATATGACGACTTTTATTCCGCTTTTCATTCGATGAACACTAAAACAATATGTTATGGATTTTGAATCCCCAACAATACAATTGTTGATTAAATCAATCGAAAGAAGTTGTATTGATATTTCGTAAGCTCGATTATAAACTTTCATTACATTAATTTAGTTTCAATGTGAGTCCTATTCCTGAGTACAGTTTGACAACATTTAATTGTGTTTATAAAATGTTTGTGATTTCACTTAATGAATATTCATTGTAAATTAAGTGATATAAAAACCGATGTATTCATATAAATGTTGCCCGCTTATCTCGTTTCAGTTTTCACTACAATAGAAACTTCCTATAAGCCTAGTCTTCTGGTGTCGCTGTGGGTTGGGAAGGAACACGTCATGGTATCCAACTGAAGTACAAGTATCAGAGATAGCGTTTCGCATTAATCGTATTAACTATCGACAAAATCAGATACATAGTCCAGCTACTGAAAATCTACTAACTAGGTCGTATCACGAACCGTGTTAAATCAATAAGAACCCACGAGTTTTGCCCCCATACCGAAAAACATGTCATAATAGTCACCATAATATAAAATATATGCAAATTTTATATTAAGTTTAGTTGTTTGTACTGGTCACTAAACCGATTTCGGTTAGGTACAACAGAAACCTAGTAAACATTGAATAAATGTTTTATCCTAGAATAAGGCTCATCAGTAGTAGGCATCTTCGATTCTGTCAGGAAATCGAACTTAGGACTTTTAGGTCACAAAGTGAACGTTTGATCATTTATCCAGTGTTACTTGGTTTTCAGTGGTATTAAAATGACATTAGTCTATGATGAATGTAAACAACTAAACTATGTAGTTATTTTCATACAACCAGCTCAGGATACTTTATTTTCTCTAAAATATGCTTTCACTTGAAAGTAAAATTTGACAATCTATTCTGGGTAAAAATTTCAAATTAAATTTTTAATGTTTGTTTCCTTTAAAAAGAGATTGAAATTTGCAAAAATATGTACTTGTCTTTTGTTCTATTTACTTAATGAAAGTATTTTAAAGAGGAAAAATGCAATAGTGTCAATGTCAATATCATTTGGATTATCGATTGCATTTAATGATGGAAAAATATGTTGAGAGTATTTTGTTTTTACAACTTGAATATAGATAGATAGTGATACTTAGAGAAAGTTAACAGTTACAATTTTGTAGAATTGAAAACTAGTTAAGTATGGAAATAATGTTCTAAATGCGAGCGTGGTGTGTTCTTTCTCTACGCCTATATACAGTATTGATTACTGAAAATTCTCTAATACATGAACTGATCCACGATAAACAAACTAGACACCATCGACCATTTACCCGACAACTGGCCAACAGAATTTTCAATCTAAAAATTAAATCGTGAAGACAGGAACTTGACACTTAAAAGATTCAATTCTATTTCGTTCCGACTCTGTATATACAGTTACGCTAACAACTTAGCAACCAACAAAAAAATTAGCAAGTTAAAAGTGACAGGGACCAGTCAAAAATAATAGGGTCAGTACCGAAAACATGAACGTGAATAACGATCGTAACCAGTTTTACAACTAACAAAAATATTGTAGAAAACAGGCAGAATTATGAAGAAAATAGCTAGTACTCCTTCACTTTAGAATAGCGTGAACAAGTAACTGATTAGAGTGTACACTATAATTTAGCTATACGTATTCTAGAATGTGTATTTATACTACATATGTGGTATTATTTTATAGACAGAGTTAAAAACAAGCCAAAAACAACGATTCTTCAGTTTATGTACCATATTTTAAGTTCAGTGATATGGGAATTCTAGTTCTGTGTAAGGGATAAACTGAAATGATTCGAAGCCAAATAACAACATCAAGAATCACTTACATATTAAAATAGTAACCGGATTTCAACCAAGTCTAACTATATTTACAATGAAAGCTAAATACAACGTGTCATTTTAATTATTAAGGTAAATAAAACTGATAAACAAATTTGTTATGTAGCCACAAAGTGAATACGGCATGTTATAAAATTCAAATTATGAGAGAAATTTCTTCATGATGGAGATATTACGTTAGACGATGAATACATATTGATTTTACTTTGCATGATTCATGCTTCATCAAGGGTGCTTGTTCTGTATCTCATGACTCTTATTGTTATTTAGTCTAACCAGTCCTGTAAAATTAATAAATTTTGCATATGTTTGTAGCCAAGATCTTTTAGGCATACAGAATGTTGGGGAACGCATGATTGACTTTAAAAAATGGTTATAGTAATTCTTTCGTAATTTATAAGTCAATTCGTGAACTCTGGAATCGGGTTACACACTGAGTGTGGACATAGCAAATTTTCCCCTTCCTATATCGGTTATGTTGTGCATGGAAGTGTAATTTCGATTGCTTGTTTCATCTAAACCTCTAAGTTGAACTATTAATATATTTTTTATCCAGTATATCAAACCGGGATGTTCTGACGTGTTCACAGAATTAAAACGATGATAACTATACGATGAGTAAAATTAAATTTTTGTTGACAAGCTCATTCATATAGATAACATTCACGTATTAGATGATCTGTATTTTAAGAGAACATTAGTTACAACACACCTACTGATCACTGAAAACGCCTGGGGTAATCTCAACTCATTTAATAGAAAAGCTTCGTTAAAAGAAATCACTTAACTAATAAAACCGTCTAAAGAACTTATATAATCATCATCTGGGTAAACATAACCTAAAAAACCTGATGACTTGAAAGTATAAATGATATACTGCCTTGGTTACTCAATGTGTTACTAAAATATTCATGAATATGTATTCGAAAATATCTGAATTCTAGTTCAATCAAATAACGTGATAATATAACCGGATTACCAAAGCGAAAATATTCAGACTGTTGGCTAGTATCAAGGTCACAGAGACATATTACTGTTTTTTTGCAAATAAAAAGGTAAAAAGATTATGGAACATGTGAATTTCAAACATGTGCTAAATAAAATGTCAGGTACAATATAAAATTCTGAAAAGAAAAATCCCAGAGAGAAAGTAAATGTAGCAGAATTAGTAAATAGTATAGAGAAATAAGTAATTTCCAATTGCATATTGCGTAATAGCTTTGATTTATGAATATGCATTATTATTACATCAGCTAGATTTGTTTTTATCTCATGTTTTGTTATAACAACACTTATTCTGATTATCAATTACTAGTCACTCAATAAACTAGTCAGCTTGTTTTATAATATCAACTGTATCTACTGAATTCATACCACTGAAATACTATAAAATACTGTTCATATAATACATGTAATAAAATAACAGAAAACTTATAGTAAAGGCGTAAATATGTATTAAGTTCAACTTAGATTAAATTGGCAGTAAAATATGAATTAATTTCCTTCATATTTTATTTACACATTTGTCTACCATGTTATACATACTTACATGGGGAAGAGAGGGAGCATTTACACTAAAAGAACAGAAAAGACGACTACCGTTTTCATCTGTGAATAGGTTTCACAAAAGTTAGTGATAAGATGAAATAGCCTTTACACGGATATAGTAACTCGTCATTTGTTTGGGTATGTTTGAACATAAAGGTAATCGATAAATGAAAGTCCCCGAGTTTAAGCTTTGTTGAAATCACAGCTATAAAATACGTATTTGAATACTTAAATGAAATAGTCACTACATTGTCGTAGTGGCACAGATTTTAATAGTTCATTACGTAATCTCATATTTGTACAAGCCCATATTAATAATTTTTTACTAGTGGCCAAAAACTCTTGTACATGTGCCACATACAGGATTATTATTCATTACTGTGTATGAATGTTCATTCGTATATTAAAAGCATCCTTTTCCTTAATCTGAAATTCAGTCTTCAGTTTGTATGTTAAATGTTAAAGTGACTAGATTTTAGCGCTACTAAAATTTCAGTTTTTAATTTTTGTTACATCTATTCAATAATTTACTACTTTCTAAGTCAAAATTGTATCCAAATATGTATTGTTAGATTATTGTCAGCTAGGATTTGCTGTGGTGTTTCTTAGTTAATTACATGTTCTCATTTTCATATGTTCTATTCAAAGAATGACTAATAGCACTCTTAAGCAATTCATCCATAGAAAAGCTACATACAATTGGCAGCTGACTAATTTCAGTAGCTTTATGCCGATGAACAGGAAGAGAAATCAGATCCATCTCATCATCACAGGAACATCATAAAGGAGAAACTTCAAACCCTTAAAGAAAACTTTACAGACAAAGATTACCCCTCCTAAGTTCAGTGACATAAATATGAAACGTACCAGGGGAGTAGAATAAGCTTGTATCTTCCCTTCGATTTGTAATGGACTAAAACTGGTCGGCCTCTGTTGCAAAATGTGCATCCTGAGAGAATTGCCTCGACATGGAGATTATTTACAAGCATTAAGTTAAATTCCGACTGGAAAGCGGAATCCAGGACGCGTTTTCCGTCCTATTTGGGACTCGTCGGCTGAATGTACCTGCATTCGAATGTTGATGTTCACAGTGAGATTCGAGCTAGATCCTCTACATGTCGAACGCCACCGCGTTCATCACTAGGCTACTGTGCGACTGTCTGGACTAAGTAGTCTAGTGGTGAACGCGGTGGCGTTGGCATGTAGCGGATTAAGTTCGACATTGGGATGCAGGTACATCCAGCCGACGAGTCCCAAATAGGAAGGAACACGCATCCTGGATTCCGCTTTCCAGTCACAATCCAACTTCAGAAGTACCACGGGACTATTAAAAGTAACAAATGTACAAAAGAAATATATTTGTATTGATATGGAGTCCAAAGGTGACATTGCAGACGAAATCCTATGAAATCATTTGACGAGATCACTAGAAAGAACATTCTATGTAGCCTCATTACGAGTATTCTACACTATTTGCTCACTACTGCACAGATATGTGAAGGACAAAGTACCTCGTTTAACCAGTGGAATGTACATCTATATGTCCACCTGCTCCTGTGGAGCGAGGTACAAAGGTTGTTCAACGAGGGACATTTCCCGACGCATGAATGAGCACCTACCAGTGTCGCTTAGTAAAGGATAGCCGAAAAGTATACCTTCATTTATTCAACAACACGTAAGTGATTATGACCATGCACTAGGTGAATCCAGTTTTGAGATTATTTACAAAATCAAACCTCATCTACCGAAAGGTGCCTTGTATTACAGAGGCTTTAGCGATACGCAATGTAGAGCCAGTATTATGTGTACTGAAATAATTGCATCTCCAACAAATTATAAAAAATAGCATTCACTTTGTTTAATGTAACGTTTTTGTTCATTTCGATATATTTTACGTGTCACCTGTTATTTCATCTTACGAATCGTAACAACATACCAGTTTTATTAACCTGTAAGCTATATCGATTTCGAAGGGTCTCGATAACCTGGCAGAATAGTCTTTGTGAAAAATCATTACGTACTTTCTTCATATGATAAGTTTATTTGGTATGTAACTCAAATGTAATGTTTGATGAATGATTCACTGATGTTTTTCTGCGTCATGTATATCAGTTAAATCTCTGATAATAATAATAATAATATCCTAAAATTAGCCACAGGCATGTTCAAGTTGTTAAGCATATTCGTATAATTTATTCAAAAAGACGACTATGATTAATTAGTTCTTTAAATTCAAAGTTATTAAAAACTGACTGACAAAACGTTTAAGAAATGCATTATCATGGATGATAGCATATAATCTGAAGGTTTCACATAATTACATGATTGTCTACAACTGATACGGTATGGCAGTTATTCATCTAAAAACGTGGCAGAAATACATCATCATAAGTGTTTCCAAGTACTCGATATCATTTAAGTTGTTGCATTTCTCAATAGAAAATGAACCCAGAAACCATGTTTGCGAAAAGGAAAATTCGACAACGTAGCACAAGAAGATTTCAATCATGTATTATATGTGATCATCCAGAACTAGGGAGTAGAAAACTAAAACAGAAAGCACAATACCAAAACAGAAATTTCCTAGAAGTATTCAGCTAAGTGTGTAGATTTTGAGCCTATTCGGGAATAGTGTAAAAAGTTCCAAAATTTAAGCTTTCAAAAAAATTCGAATGGTTAATATACTGACATAAAACCAGGTGTAACAGGGTGTTCTGAATGATAGAAATGTTTTTAAATTTAGAATCACTGCTATTTCACAAGTGAAGTTCTAGTCTTAAAGTACTGCTACAAATCTTGCTCAACCTTGATGACCTCTACTTAAAATTTTCTTACGTGACTATTTCTTTTCGATGATCTCAGTCATTTCATGAAATAATTTTTTTTATGTAAACGTTAATTATCTAATATTTGTTCTTCTTAATTATTAGATAACGTTAACGCTTTATCTGTTTGTCTTTAGTTAGGAATTTTTTATGTCATTGGTTCTACCAAATTTCTCTGTTAGGGTTTTTGTATTTTTCAATCATAAATAAACAACAATCTAATTTACTTTAAAATATTTCACCTGCAAACTGGCGAGATTTACAATTATTATTATTATTATCACTATTATTATTATTATTATTATTATTAATATTATTATTATTATTATTATTATTATTATTATTATTATTAACGTTGCATATACTTTAATTAACCGATGACATTGAGTTCGAAGAGGAATAGTAAATCAAAAAGTCATGGAGGGAATATCTAATATTTGACAAAAAGTAGTAATACGTTTGCAGAAAGTCATTACATATTTATATGTTCAAACTGAAGTTTGTGTTACGTAATTCCAGGCATAGTATTATGTCAGCATTATTTAAGGTACTCTTTAGTGGTAAACCATACATGCAAGAAGAAAAAGAAATATATTGGTCACAGTAAGCTATTTCCTCATTTGTAACAACTGTTTGCCTGTCTTCGATCTAATGAAGCCAGTTGTGACTTCTCAGTTTGAAATAACGAGAAGTAACACAGTATGTCACCCATTAGTAGGCACTACTTGAATGCCAGAAGAGCAACATGCTCTATGGATGACAACGATACACCAAATAGCATATAGTAATATGTACAAATGCTTTATTTCTAACGTATTTGAAAATATTTGAGTTTTATCATTGTTTATAAAAGGAATTGGATTTAGTTATTTAATCAGTTACCTTTGGCACATGTACTTCTGGTCGTTACCATACAGCTTTATTAGAATTTATTGCTAGAGGCATCATAGTAATAATCCATTCAAGGTGCACATATGCTAAGAGAGCAAAAGAAAAATATGAACACATACAAATATACAACTTTATATCCGTTGATTAAGTTTATGACTATTAAAATCCAGTAACACTGTAGAGAATGTATTAATGTCTTAGATGAAAGGTAGTGTATTCGATTCACGACGTAAACAGCAACACATGAGTGAGGTAGTTATATCAAGCTAGACAGTCTAAACATGACGAAATGTATCTTAGATTCTAATAGTAATCACAACATGATACTGTTATGTTCGTAATGTTGTATAGGTGGTTTTTATACTTCGAAGGTCATTGTACAAAATACGTTTGGAAGGAAGTGTTATGTCGGACCACTAAAGAAGATTGAAAAAATTCCAGAACTGTATTTTAGAGGACTAATTCATTTATTCTGGTTGTGAGTAATGTAAACATTACGTATCTATTAATGTTAAGTTCTTCTTACTCTATCATTCCGTTTAGTATATTTGTTGTTATTATATTGTCACTAATTATGGACTACAGTTAATTAGCTGTGTACGAGTTACTCTCATTCACTGCCACAATCTCTTCTGTTTCGTATTAGTATAAAATCCTTAATTGATTCATTGTGTTGTTTGATTTTGTGTATATATAAAGGCATGATTGAAATACAATACGGTTGGATTAGATTCTGTCTGTTGGCTCATAAATCGTTGTTTTCACTATTCCGGATTGAGGGTGGGGACTGGTAGTCGCGGGACAGACGTGCCCGTATACTGATCCGTAATACATAACAAGAAGTTACTAAGAGACAGATATCTCTAGAGTAACACGGGAACGGTACAAATGTCTTCCAGGCGATTTTAAATTAAATAATTTTTTGTGTGGAAAAGCAATGGAAAAAGAAGTAGAGGGAAAATCTATTGGATGTAGTAGAAGAAATATATTAATAAATATAAATCGTAAAGAATAAATGTAGTAGGAAGTTTCAGGAGTATGAAATAATGTGTTATGAAAATAAATTTCATTAATTTTTGGTAATATCGTTTAAGATCCTGACCCTTGAAACACTTCATCTACCAACACAATGCGATTAAGCAGTCAATAACGCTACGGACTGACTTCACTCATTAATGCAAACATACTCTGGCTATTTACTCGACGTTGTAGGAATTGGCTGGCTATATATGTTACATATGGCACAGTCACTTCAGTTAATAATGTTTCAAGACTTTAGAAAGTTACATAATACCTAAAACCTGTAAACCCACCTAGACGATTGAAAACTTGTAAACTACGTAATATCCTCTACTTTTATAGTGGTGAAATATTACTGTGGGAAACAGACATTTCTCTCGCCTGTACGTCGTATTGCTAATCGGTTAAATTAAAGAATGTAAGCAATTCGATACTTACTCAGTCATCTGAATATTGAACACTGTATGAGTGTTCTAAAGGTTTTGCATCTTATCACTGACCAGGCAGTGATTAAACACAATTGAGGAATCCAAAACTACCATTAAACAGTTGTTTGTTTAATTGATTGAATTCGTCTTGACATGTCTGAGCTATACCAGTCACAACTTTTGACTAGATCTTCAAGGATATCCTGAAGTGTCTCATTAGTGAGGTGACTATTGTAATTGAATTGCGATGGTTTGTGGAGATTGGTATTAACATTAATTGTTTGAATTCAGATTAAGTTCAGACTTGCTAGAAGTGAGACGGTTATCACCAATGACAATGGATGATCGTTGTGTTATGTATCACAAATTGATGGAAGTGAAAATTCTACTATTGAATATTGGCCTGTCCAATAGTAAAGAAAGTTAAGCGTTTGTCAACCCGAAGCCCCTGAGGCAGAATCTACGGTGTGCGGTGCTGAGGAGTCCCATACTAAGAGGAAACATCTATCTAGTACTTCTTGGTTTTCAATGGTACCCTGCCAACATCAATCTGTGACGAATTCAATTAACTAAATTTAATACCATTATTTGAGAACCAACTCAATTCATATATTTGTTTAGTTTAAAGCAAATTAAACTAAAAAATTTAATCATATTTCTAAACAATGAATATTTTAAGTTAACATTAACAAAGTGTAAACATTTCTCAAGAGAGTAACTTCATTAAATCAATGTCTATAAAGTATGTCATAAAAGAGAAAGTCTTTGTAACATTTAGATTTTGTTATTCTTACTTTCTTCTACTTGATTATTATTGGCTAATATTCTTGCTTATACTATTCAATATCACAAGATAGAAATGAATATAATTCATCCAGTGAAATCATTACTTAGAAGCCATAATGGAAAGTAATTTCACTATTGAAGAGATTTGTACATAAATATAAAATATTAACGTTACTATATGATTAAAATCTGAGTGTATTTATTTGGTCTAATTATGTTTATATCTTCATGTTGGTGCTTTTAAAACATATAAGTTACAAATAGGATGAATTTGTCTATTCCTGTTGATCTGTTATAAACTGAGGCTAGTCAGTCTCTGTTGCTATGTGTTAATCCTGAGTGGATTACCTCGATATAGCAATAATTTATAAGTATTACTTAAGTTGGATTGTGACTGACATGTGGAGTCCAGCCGACAAGCCCCAAATAGGACGAAATTCTCATCCTGGATTCCACTTCTCAGTCACAATCAAACTTAAGTAATACAAGTTACCAGTCTCTGTTGCCATAAAAACATGTAAAGTGTACGCCTCGATACAATGTTAGTTTACAAGTGTTAAATGTACAAGTTAAATAAAATTATCACGTAACAAAGCGTATAACAGAAATGTAAAAATATTTTGACTCTTGATTATATGTAAATTTCACTATTGTATTTACATTGTTAGAACTAGAGTAAATAAATAAACACGAATATTTGTTAAACAACCAATATGAAGGTGAAGTACTGATGAAGTATAACATTTCTTATTATCTTTTCAGTAATTTGGCTTATTCGAGCAATGAGAAATTTTATAACTGCGAACACATATATTGACTATATATGTATAAATATAATTATATGGCTCCAAGCACTGAGCTAACTGTTCCTCTACATTTTTAGAACTGTAATTTAATATTAGTATTGCTAAATTAGGTGTCATGTAGGTATATCAGTGGAAATTACACTTTCATCGTCTAACTTTTCAGGAATCGATCGCCTACCAGGAGATCCACTTATTGACTTAGAATATGCTGACGATATAGTCCTGTTCGGCGAAGACGCTGATACGATGCAGAAGCTTTTAACAGCAATAAGCTTCAAGCAAGCATTTTCGGAATGCGTTTCTCCCCCTCCAAATGCAAACTATTGCTCCAGGACTGGTTTTCGTCAACACCTGAACTGAAGATAAGAGGGGGTGAAGTGGTTGAGCTCGTCGACCACTTCACTTATCTTGGAAGTCTGATTAGCCCTAATGGGTTAGTCTCTGACGAAATCTCAGTACGAATTCAAAAAGCTCGTTTGGCTTTTGCCAACTTACGTCACATATGGCGCAGATGAGATATTCGTCTCTCAACGAAAGGGAGAGTGTACTGCGCAACAGTTCGCTCTGTCTTACTATATGGGTGTGAGGTTATTAGTTTTTGACCATCGATGTCTACAAAATATCGCTGGCGTTAGCTGGGATCACCAAGTAAGTAATAACGAGGTTAGACGACGGGTGTTAGGCAAATGTGGTGAATCACTCGATGAGGTTGTGAATCTTCATCGACTGAGGTGGTTGGGACATGTGTTACGTATGCCCAACTACCGTCTTCCCCGAAGCGCAATGCTGGCTGATATAGGAACAGGATGGAAGAGAGTTAGATGTGGCCAAACTAAAACATGGCATCAGTTCATGAAGTCACCGACTGCCGATTTGAGTCGTGTCGGTAGCTGCAGACTACCTGGATGGGGTCATCGCGATTACCGTAACCAGTGGCTAGAAACACTGAGTGACATGGCCCAGAATCGGTCACAATGGCGCAGATGTATTCATTCATTGTCCTCCCTTAAATCATGAGCTTTAAATTATTCCATAGCTTTCCTTTAACGCCTCCTGAACCATAATCTATATGTTCACATTCCTTGTTACTATTATTATTTTATTTTATTGAAGTGATTTCTACTAGTGTTGGTGGTGTTAATCTTGAGTGCCATGGTGGTATGGCAACTTGAACCGATGCACGCCTGTGCCAGGTTCTATGTTGATTGTGCATATATACATACATAAGAATACTAGTTAAAACTGTTCTCCACTTTTAAAATGCTCAAGTGTTATGAGCACAATCTTTGCTCATTTTTCTGTCCATCTAGTGTGAAATTGATGTGTATTAGAGTAAAAGTTTTACTAACGATTTCATTTCCAGGGTCTGAAGTTATTCACAACTATCCTTAGTAAATGCACAGCCGTACATACCGGATAATGAACACAAATACTGAAAACGTACTCCATGACCTGACTAATGACTTTCAATAATGTGAAATTTACACAAGTGAAAACCAGTTTTTACATTAAGAAAGGAAAAATTACAACCCATCAATTATCACGTTATTTAAAGTGTACTCAATAAATAAACAAGTAATTTATATTTGAATAAACGTTGATACTGTCAAAAGAGGCAAATCTCGGTTTTATAATATTTTCTAAAGCATTTCCTCAGGTATAGCCTTCTTTATGAGAATTATTCATGCCATATGGGTAAAGAAAATAGGTAGCGAACTTTGGAACTATATATAGGGATAAATCATATTCATTAACAAGCTATACAGGAACTGATGTTTCTCATTAGATTTGAGCCCTGGTCACACTTTTATAATCTGCGGGATATACTAGCTATGACCGACGTACTGTTGGACTAAACCTTTTGCATTATGTGATCACCGGGTAATGACCAATATCAACAGTGAATTAGGTGTCTTAAATAATCATTTCGTAACAATTATAAAATCAATTAATAAACAAGATATGTACCGAAGAATTGTCATAAACATTACTTCAAAAACTGAGCAGTTAAACCATATTTTTATTTACTCATCAGAGTAGCGATGGCCTTGTGTAGATAGATATTACGTTTAGTTATTTGCATTCACTACACATTAATGTTGGTTAGGTACCACTGTAAACTACGAAGCACTAAACAACTAGTTCGCCGTAGCATGCAACTTCTACCTATTACGCACCATCGACTATTGGGAAATCAAACATAGGCCGGCAAACGTATAACCATCTACAACACTTGATCGACTAACTTCCAAAGGTAAAATTTCCACTTCCATCAAATTGTGGTACCCGACCAAAATTCATATACTTGTTTAAAAAAAGAAGTAACAAAAACATGATGCATATGCTGCGATATTACAATGCACTACATTTTACTCAACCTAATTAACATGGTATGCTGATGTTTGTTTACTAGTTAGTACTGTAAGCGTGTTATCCTATAATTATAACGTTTATATCCCTCCTAACGGTGTTGAGGTGTAAACTATGTAAGATATTCAGGAATGTGTTTGGCATAATGTTGTTTAGATCTAGTTGACGACATTCATATTATGTTATATATCATTTGTGATATGATAAGTATACTACATCAGTATCAAAATAAATAATTTCTTCGTATTGTTTATACATAGCCAAGAAGGTTGGTTTATTTTCAGAATGTAATTTTTCGGTTGTTATCTTCATTCACTTTTTAAACTTACTTTTTTGAAGTAGCCCTACGATTTAAATTTTCCTGTAAAGTTGTCAGAAGAAATAGATTAGTCTATCAAAATGTAATTAAAGCATCCAATTTGACTAATTGTATTACAAAATATTCTTTGAATGATTTGATATAGTATAGCCATGATATCTGTATTCGCATGTGTATATGTGTACAGCACAGAACCTGGCACATGCTCATTAGTCCATTTTTTCATAACCCATTAAATTAATAAGATAAACACCAAATTAGTAGAAGTGGTAGTTGAACCAACAGTAATAGGACAAAAAGTGCGGACATATAGAGTATGATACAGGAAAAAAAGAATCAGCTTATGAAAAGATATGAAATAAGCTTTAGCTCACAATTTCAGGGGAGACAATAAATGAATGTACCTGTATCACTGTGACTGATTGTGAGATATTACACTTAGTCTCCAGCCATTGGCTGAGAGTTTCGAGTGAACCGAAACCAAGTAGTTTGTATCTATCAACACGGCTATGACTAACAGTCACTGACATTATAGACTGATCGCACGTCTTGTTTTTGCCACTCCTAGTTTCCAATCAGTATATGTGTTCTTTGAATATTAGAGAAACCATTGAAATTAATCGTTTGTCTATTTGTTTCTACGATTTAATAATTCGAATTTATCGGTTCCTATATTGATATACAGAAAACGATGTATAATAATCAGATTTCTCAGACAATATCATATTACCCTAATGATATAATAATTCATTTATAATCCAGTTGATTCACTTAAATTGTTTCAAATAAAAAGGTTACTGAGCTATTCACTTAACAGGAAATCTACATCTTTGGAACAATTCCTTGTCAATTTAATTTACACACCAAATAAGATAAAATATCTTCTCATGTTAACTAATGTTAACGGATGTCCCTAAATTATGTCACAATGAAACAAAAAAGGTAATCAATAATTGTAAATTTGACTAAAATCTTGTTTATTTCCCAAATTTGTTTGTTAAGTGATGTTATGTATCTCTTCTCTTTACTATAACATAAATGAATATTGCTTTGTGTTATGTTCTCAATAATCCACCAATCATAGTCAATGTTTCTATGTTAATGTATTAATTAACACGATGGTTACTAAGTTTTTTCCCCACCCCATTGGTGAAAGTGATTTTTAAAGAACATTTTTCAACCAAAACACAATTAATTAATCATGAATAAATCTTGACAATAGTGAGAAATGGGAAGGTGTTTCGTCCTAGTATAGGATCGAATAGTTGTCCAGTGATTCATGGTTTTCAGTGGTATTCTACCAACATCAATCTATAATGAATCCATTCAACTAAAAACTTAATAAAAATTTTCACAAGGCCACCTCATTGCAATAATTTGAAACGCTTATGTTTGATTGGCTTTATGTGTTATTGAGGGTGATGAAATGAAGTACTTTAAATTTATTGCAAAATTAATTAATATCTAAAGCGTTGCTGAGATTGATGAATACCAATTTGATATCGCTAACTGGCCCTGGATTCGACCCCTGATGGATTCGTGAATGCGGACTACTGAAGAGTTCAGTACTAGGACTAAACGGATGGCCATGAAATCATCGACAGTTGGGCAAAACCATGTTAATAGGTATAGACTATGTGGTTGGGGTCTGCTTTATGATCGTAACCAATCGTTAGAGACTTTGGGTGACATGGCTCAAGATCGTTCGCAACGGCACATGAGCATCCATTCCTGCTCCACCTCTAAATTCTAAACTTCTGAATTCATCATAATTTTCTGTTCTCTAAATTATATTTTTAATAATCCTTTCCATTAATACTAACTCTGTTACTACCTCCCCTACTATGGGATTTGGTCCGACAACTTCATCTGTATCTACTAATTGGGACATGACAACTTAAACTAATGTATGCACGGACAAAGTTCTACGTTGCAATTGGTTGACTGGGTAACATAATATGTTGAGAGGAAAGTGGGGTGGGGACCTAACTAAAACATGGCATCATTCTATCAGGCCATTGGCTGTTGGTAGATGTAAAATATCTAGTTGAGGTTAGCGAGGTAATCACGACCAGTGGTTGGAGACATTGGGTGACATAATGAACGGTCGACCACAGTGATACAAGTGTCTTTTCTCTTTATATTATCCTATGTACTACGCTCCATTATCTTTTCACAGATGCTATTCCGCTGTCTACTTTTGATCTCGTCATGCTAATGTGATATGGTAGGTAACTTTAGCTAACAAACAAATATGCCAGTTTGTATTTTGCTTGTGACTGGTTCAGTAAAATGGAGTAAAATGTATCAAATGCTTATTTATTTTATCCTACTTGAAGAAACCAAGTGAAGTTTTCTCGAATTAGAATTTTTATCCACTTGGTTACATTTGGAAATTTAAACAAGACAAGAATAACAAAATTTACAGAATGTCATGATTTCTTTCACATGAGTTAGTTCAAGATATGAACATGACATTTTTAAGAGATAATTTTTGACAGTTCTGCGATACTGTCATGTAATTTAATAGAAAACTTTTAAAAATAGTGAAATTCGAATAAAAATAGTAATAAAATCCCTAAGTAATAATCATGTTTTTACATTAGATGAAAGTGAATCTTTAAACACTGTTTGTTTTATTATCAAGGTACTTAAAATTTGACAATAAACTCGGGTTACTACGGCTTCTGTGAATTGTACTGCTTGTTACTTTGAATACGTTTATTATGTTCACTGTATTGTATTTCTTAATACCCAATTATGCTGTGAAGGTTGTTTACTTTCTGTGAGGTAAAGTTATAGAATATGTACTTACTGATACTGAGATTCCCACCTTTCTGTCCTTCCAGCGTACATGCATTTAAATGTATATAAAATGATTAATGCAATCAACAATACCTGAGGAAGTACTTGTTTATTTTGGCCTACATTAATAATCACTGGGTGATGTGAATTGATACCAGTCAAGCTACAGAATTTGTTCAGCTTTGAAGGTCAGTTGGATAATTACATTTTTCGCCTCAGAAATATCAGCTGCTTGTTTGTGGGAAGCCCGCTGCTATATTTCTTTATAAAATGATTCGAACGTTACCACTCCGCTAAAGTTATATCAATTATTGTACAATCAGAACTAATGGTTGAGTTCAGTTTTATAGAATTAGGATTCCGTAATATAGATCATAGTTATATAATACGAACCAATTATCGGATATACAAAGAAGGCTAGAACTAACAACCATCTTCGGAATGAACAGGCCGGATTCCATTAGGATCGATCGTGTACCGATTAAATCGTGACACCGCAGTTGATTGTTTAGTTATCAATTAGATGGTATTAACCACTTTGCATCAATTTCCTTGACTACGAGAAACCATTCGACAGTATGAATAGGTAAACATTATGAAGCCTTCTTCGACAGTATGGCGTGCCTGAAAAGATAGTCAACATCATACGAAATGACTACGTCAAACTACACTACGAAATCGTGCATGGAGGTCAGCTCACAGAATTATTCGAAGTGAACACTAGTTTTCGGCAAGTCTGCTTACCTAATTGCGCTTGACGGAGAAATTCTGAAAATGTGAAAGATTTTATGTACTTGGGTAGCACTATCGATAAACAATTAGGGTCTGATGCAGGTGTAAAGGCGCCAATAGACAAGGCAGGGGCAGCATTTCTACAGTTGCAAAACTCAAAACGGCTCTCCAAATTAAAGTCAAATTTTTCAATACAAATGTGAAGACAGTTCTGTTGTATGGAGATGTAACTTATGTTCAGAACTAAGAAAAGTATCCTTCAGACGATACAAGCATTTATAAACAACTGTTTGCGTAAAATATTTAGGATCCGTTGGCCAGAAACCATCTACAACAATCTGTCGTGGCAGAAAACAACTCAACTTACATCTGAAGGAGAAATTAGGAAAAGACGCTGGAGGTGGATAGGACTTACATGGAAAAAACCATCAAACTGTGTCACAAGACAAGCACTAACTTGGAATCTTCAAAGTATAAAAAAAGAGGAAGACCCAAGAACACATCGCGTCGGGAATTGGAGACAGACATGAAAAAAATGAAGAGCACTTGGGAAGAGCTGGAAAGAAAAGCCCAGGATAAAGTTGGTTGGAGTTTGCACACCGGATTCCTCCCCATGGGTTTCAGGTTGGTGAACATCTAACCCTCCGCACTACTGAGGCGTCAGGATGTTCCTGAAGCTCTGGGGAAAAGCCGTGACTGGTGGAGTTCAGACTTGTGGGAAAGGAGACAGTTGTCACCAATGACAATGGATGAACATCGCATTATATTACGAATTGATGGGAATGGGAATTCTACGATTGGACAATGGCCGATCCAGTGATGCGAAAGGTTAGGTGTTCGTCAACTTGAAACCTCTGGGGAAGAATCCAGGGTGAGTACTGCTGAGGAGTTCCACACTTGGATGAAACAACTATCTAATACTCTTTAGTTTTGAATGGCGCGTTGCCAACATCAATCTGTGATAGATTCATTCAATAAAAAATATCAATCTCCACAAAAAAATCATCTCAATTATTTATTTACTTCAGCAATCAAACAGAAATAATATATTTTACTTTACTCCCCGTACTAATTAATTAAGAAGTAAATTCAGTCAGATACAATGATTCATGAAACTCAAGTAATCATTGATTGTGCTGCATTAATTCTATGAGTATAATCCCCAAAAACTATTTTACTAAGCATCATTGTATATATCTACTCAAAAAACCTTTTCTACCTGGAATATTACAAAATATTTTCACCAAGTTACAATTTTTTTTTCTTAATTTTAACTAAATAATTACATCTATATTGATTAATATCTTGTAAAATACCAGTATTCAATGGTATGTTTGTTCAATTTTTTGTAAAACTTGTTCAACCAATCAATTTTTTTTGTTTTTAATTAAACAGTCATATTTTAGATATGGTAGAGTGAGAATAAACTCTCCGTCGTTAAAGAATACGCATTCAATTTAAGTATGTATGTTGGTAGCTATGGAATACTTTATGCCAAAGTTAAAAATTAAATGTATGAAACTATATTAACAGTTAGTATGAATAGATTAAACACATTTAAAGTTTATGTGAATGCAGTTTACTTAGATAATCAGCAAACTTGAATCAGAAGGCGATGTTTCAAGAGGGACACTACATTATATCATCAGTTAATCTATTATTCAAAACTAGAGTTGACGAAACTAGGAACATTGGAACAATACGTAAAAGATTCAGTAGATAACAATAAATGATACACTGAGTGGAGCCGTTGATTAAGACTATAAAAGAAATCAATTATTAAGTCTTATGATCAATATATATAATTAGTATAAGCTTGTATTTTCTCCATTGATTTGTAATGGACTGAGACTGGTCAGTCTCTGTTGCCATATGTGCATCCTGAGCGGATTGCCTCGATATAGCGTTATTACACAAGTTATGTATTGAAGTTGGATTGTGACTGGCAAGCGGAATCCAGGACGCGCGTTCCGTCCTATTTGGGACTCATCGGCTGGATGTACCTGCATCCCAATGTGTGACTGTCTGGACACAGTAGCCTAGTGGTGAACGCGGTGGCGTTCGACATGAAGAGGACTGAGTTCGAATCCCAGTGTGAACATCAACATTGGGATGCAGGTACATCCAGCCGATGAGTCCCAAATAGGACGGAACGCCCGTCCTCGATTCCACTTGCCAGTCACAATCCAACTTCAATACATATCCTATGATTAATGTACAAAACAAGTCCCAGAACAAATTGTATTCCAGAAGATTTTATTTGATGAACTAGTAAGGAGATTGAAGTGAATAGCAAACAGAACAGAAAGAAAGTACAGGAATTCATAGGTATTATTGGAGTAATAAAACAACACTGACAATACATAAATATTAAAAACGTATTTCTAAAAGTCTGTTTAAAAAATAATGTTAGTGAGCTTTCTAACTAAAATTGACATTTCTATATGATCTTGTAAATGTGTATACATTACTTATAAGCAATAAGTGATGTGTTGATCAACAGTTTTCCAATCACTATTTTAACGTATGGTTTAATTCGACGAACTGAAACTAACGGTGGTAGGGCGAAATTACAGTATCCGAACAATGAACATTCGGAAACACGTCTGTTCCGAATAGTTTAAATAATTATATCGATAGTGTAAAGTACCCTTCGTAATTTGAATGAAAAGATGATACCTACGTATCTCTAGTAAAATGAAATACTTAGAAAACAATATTTTGTGATCAGTGTATTTAAAATGACTGTAGTTAGGTGTAAGAAAGTATACATTCAGACCTGGTAACGTTCTCATAAAGGATTAATAAGAACGGGATCAATTTTTAGTAGATCTAAATTTACATTGGAACTAATCATGTATCTAGTAGCATATTGGCTATTAAAGGTGCCCGTAACAACTACGTCAGTATTATGTAATGCCAATGAAGTTAACTTGTCCAATGGTATAACCACTGAAGAGATGTATTCTCGGAAATGCTGCGAAGGACACATGTGTCCATGAGAGATGTTGATAGAATAGTTGGGGTTGAAAATTGCGCTGTTCGTAGGATGAAATATAATCGTAGAAGAATTGTTGGGACAGAATGGATAAGTTGGTTTTGTATCGACTTCTATAACTTTACGGGACAAGTCACAAAAATAGGAACATTTTGAAAATTTTCCACAGTACACAGTAATTACATTGCTGCCAACCATTATTGATTGTGTTTGTTTGGTACAGCTACCTATACAGATGACTGGCCATCCTTCAACACCATGAATATGAGTATCGTCTAGACATTCATATTAGTCATACAACAGAAGTATATACAAACTACAACAAAAAAAAGTTGAGTGGAGTGGAGTAAATCACATGGAAGAAGAAGATATACAGTAATATGAATGAGTTCAGATTTTTAAATAACACAGGAATGATTATTAATTGTATACATTTAAAAAATGCATTTTGATCTATCTAGTTTACAACTCAGTTTGATAACAAAAACCTTTCCCTTCCTGACTAGATAAAGATGATTGACTTTAGGAAACGCTTAAGGCTGAGTTATAGCCTACGACCAGATGCTCCTAATTTACCGATTTACATGTATCATGCTGACATAGAAATTTGTAGGTTGTAGATCATCTGTTTACACGTATGTGGGTTCTCAATGCAGTAACATTACAAATCACATATCAAGTAATGCGGAATATACTTGCCTTTGGACAACACTGTCACATCCCAACAAAAATAGTCAGGTATCACTATCTGTAGTCTGATGTTTATGTTATCAAGACATGTGATTATTAACAAGGTATTTAATAAATAAGATATTTGTATTTCTCAAATTGTCAGCTTCACATAGTTTTATCAACGGGTTGTCATATCTCCTTCTATTCCTGGGTTATTTTCTTTTTACTTTAAACTTATTCTCCCGTTTCCGTACATAAATTCCCGTTACGAAATGGTCCATTACATGATTAATATAAGTAATTTTTCCTACTCATTAAATTACTCGTTTCTTCGTGAATGTGCCTTATATATCTCGCCAAAGAGCTTTGGTAAGTAATTTACTTTGCTGATTAGTCAGCGCTTGAATAATTCAGCCACAGTTCATAGAGGTAAATCTTACTGTCTGCTTATCGACATCAAGTTATATCAGTCAGCTATCACGGTTGCTCTCATCCGTCTTGCACTAGCACAAGGTCATTTCACTTTCAGCACATAGATGACCGAACACATGTGAAACAAGACTGTAACACGTTATGTGCGTTTGGAAACCAAAGTGCATCTGCTAATTACCACTTACAATAGAATAACTGTTTAGTGATTCCTGGCCTGACGACAGTTTAGGATGAAGTCAATGTTCAACAAATTTTTATTTCATTTAACTGTAGTTCCCTTCGTAAACCTAAATAATACAAGAATATTTCTACAGTCAACAATGAATTCGTCGACTTCTCATCGTAATTACATTCACGTTAATCAATTTGATTACTATGAAATAGTGACATAGTTGAAAATATAAAAGGAATAAATTATTCGTCAATAAAGGATACATCATTTGTTATTGAGATGAAGCTAACAATTACAGCTTTAATAGAATTTTCGTAATTACTTGGAATCAAAAACCTATAAATGTTTAAGGCAGTATGCCGATTATATAAAATAATAAATAATCAAGGCACGAAGTAAAACACATTTAATTAAAGTTTACTAGATTATGATGTAGAATGTAAGTTATTTTCTGTGACCAAGGCAACTGAATGTCAACCATTAATTATTTTTAAATACGTTGATCACATTTAAGTCTTTAAGTTGCAGAGTTACATTATTTATTGATCGCTATGACTGCATTTACTGTACAGATTTTGTGTCCGGCATACAGTATATTCCGTGATATTGAACTATACAGGCGATTTTTATCCTCAAAGGTATATGTTCTTGGGGGTCGGTCGATCGATTATAAAACGTGATACTTATGTGTGTATTGGTTACAACTGGTAAACCAATTCAACTATCAAGATGATTACAGAAGTATCACTGCAGTAGTGTCAGTGACTGTTAAGAAATATTAGCCACAAAGATTATGATATGAGAATAAACAAATTCACGGATTGAAACTAAGGATCTAATAAGAAATAAAAAGTGGATGCGCCGGCTATGTTCTCCCGATTCCAAATCATATCAATGAACAACTTCAACCAATCAAAGGTTGAGTACCTACATGACTCAGACTAAAACTGAATGATTTTATGGCCAATACCATGATCCGGTTTAGATGCCCTTCCTTATGGAAGATAATATTTTAGACATTTCGCTGATTCCTCGGTAACTGTTACAAGAGGACTTTGACTAGGATGATAAGTGATCGAGACTAGTAAGATGGGATTACGTCCAGTTCCCAGATCCTAGTCAAGATCTCATTTTTATATCACTGTCAAAATTGGACCACCATCCTTAATTATTATACTAGTTAGTCCATCAGGTCCTGCTGCTCTCACTCTCGGTTTAGATAACCTATAACCTTTTCAACCTACGATTTATGAGGGGGCGGAGAATGACATCAATTTGCCCATCAGATCGCTTGGGAATGATAGGTAAGTAAGGTATGGTTGAAGGCCAATCGAACTGTTCCCTAGTGTTCTGTCTATCGGTCCAATCTGCTGGATTGAAAGTAAATAATAGTCCCATTTGTTTCTGAGATGTTTTCACTAGCAGCTAGATTTTCGATACCCATTTCCTTCATAAGTCTAAACAGTTGCCTACTGTTACCCGCTGTCGCTGCCTTTTCCATCTCATACCTTTCAGTTACCCACCACTGCTCATGGTCATTAAGTAAGCTATTTATCAACTTGTGTCTAAGTCGCTCACGATCCACATAGTATCCAGAGCCCGACGGGATACCTAACTGTTTTGACCTCTAGGTTTAGTTTACTGGTAGATATTACTGGTGGTTAAACTCTGAGGGGTTTTCTTGCCGCGGTTCATTTACGTTCAGCGAAACGTAGACTAAAACGCGCTCGTACTCGAACATGATCCGAGTCTTAACATATACTCTAAAATGAGCACCAGTCTTCTCAAGAGTCTCACTAACAGTAGTTGATAGGGAAATGATCTATTTGAGTCCAACGCTGAGTAAATTCTGGAGTTCGCCATGTTAACTGATTTTTCTTTATGTTTAAAGTTGATTCTTGCTATAAATAGATGGTTATCTGAGCATAGTAGAAGCAGATGGACACCATTATCTATCCAGCGAGCCGCGACATTATAAGATCCACCATGTTACCTTTAGGCCTCGTATAGTTTAAGGCACTGAAATCACCAGCCACTATTACTGCACCAGAGCGCCTAGCTTTAAAGAAGGTTGGGAAACTCTCTGTAAAATTCATATATTACTCCATCGGAGCTGTAATCAGTAGGATTGTAGGTAGAGACAATGATGAGGTAACGAGTGTATGCCCCTATCTCCCAGAGTCCTTGCTGTCTCGTTCAATCGGACAGTACGAAAACGACTGTCTATTCCTAGGACAAAGAAATTATCGAGTTATTCCCGGTTTTTCTAATCAAAGTCGAATTTAAAATGAAAATTAACAAAAACATCACCAAAATTTTCATTCTTTCGATTTATTCTAAAGTTAACAGAAATCATAATCATAAACACAACAACAAAAGACTAACTCGAAGAAAATACCCGGAAAATCATAATTAAATCAGAAAAAAAGAACAAACAAGAAAGCAATCAGGAAAAAAATCAATAACTGGTAAAAGAAATAGTTCCCATTCACGCAAAAAAAGAGACGAATTATTAAAATAAGGAGTATTTTTTAGAAAATTAATACTAATGATGTGTATATCAACATGCAACACAATGCAAAAATATAATTTCTATTATTAGTTAAAGTGTAAGTAATTCACAGTTAGAGATCATTATGATTCTATAGTTATCACACACTTATTATGAAGTATGAAGAAATGTGTAATATGAGAAATGAAATATATAAATATGGTATGTATTTTTTAATAACAATAGAAAATTTGGACTCAAAAATAAAAAAAACTTATAATCGCTACTCTCTCTCCTTTACTCTTCTAAAAACACAGATACATATATACTAGAATGGATTATTAAGGAAATTAAAACAAACTTCGCATACTCGAACTGGTTTGGACAGTTCATATTTAACAATTGGTACCTCATATGCTGAACATTGAGCACACAGTAAACGTCCACAATGACGACTAAGAAATAAAAGAGAGAAATATAAAACATAATACAAATCAATACATGAAGGCAAGCAAAACATGGTGGAATCTAAAGGTGGGAAATCAAACAACTGGTCATCATCAACGTAGCGCTTGATATATATGTTATCTTAAGTTGTCAATAACATATCGGCATATTGTGATGAAACTAACAAAGTACAAAAGTAGTTTAAAAAAAAGTGCTAATAATCATAATACGAATGATTAAAGATCTAGATCATAGTTCAGCAAAACAGTACAAAGATGCATGTAAGGAAGCATTCAAGGATGACGTAACTTGTAATGTTTCCACTATGTATGTGCGTTGTATCTAACATTTTTGGTCACCATTCTATCAATCTAGTTAGTGAGTCCAATATAATTTAAAGTAATTTCCACAAAATACTACATTTTAAGCCAGAACGTTGACTACTTTTGTTTTCAATTTATCTGGAGTAATGGATAGAGCCAAAATGACGCGTTCACATGTCAGCTGATACACATGAGTGAAATGAAAAATCCGATGTGAAATAGACCCTAACAAGAAGTATTCACCTACTAAACAAACAAAATTGCACGGTAAAAAATACTTAGTGAACAGACAAATTCAGTAGAAGTCAATTTGAGGAAGACAGGTGAGTGCATCAGGACGAAACATTCCTCAATACTGAAAAGAAAAAACTATTTTCAATCATTAGCAAAGGATGACATGATATTGTGGTTATAAGATACATTTAATTGACTTGACTTGCTATATACAAACAGCGAGATAAGGAATACTTTTAAAAGCTAGGTAGAATTAAAGATATTACTTAATAACAGTTATGTATGGCTATAAATGTTGATGTTGTTGTGCGTCTTGAGCTATATGATCTAAATGTGAAGCTTCACTGTCGTTCTGAGCGATATCATTTTTATGTAAAACTGAACATTTTAATTATTCCACAAGAGTTAAATCAGCTTGTTTTCATTATCTTGTTTATCATAGGTCATTTTTACAGGTTTCGTTATATTTATTTATCTTCGTATTCCTGATGACTGTTATGCCAAATTTGGTTTCGACTATGTGGTTAGTTAATCTATTCATATAAGTCAGAAGGTACTATCAATGTTGATGTGTATTGACTTTTTATTGGGCCGAATACCACGTTTCTATAAATTTCCTGGCTCTCTTAGAATTTCGTTGATACAGAATTTCAATAATTTATCAGTAGACTTCACGTACATGATTATCCACCTGTTTTGATATCTGTGATAAGATATCCTGTTACTTCACTGCTAATCTCAGTTCGTGTATGAAAAAAAGTTATTAGAAAGAACTAATTTAATTATTATAGACGAACCAAACAAAATTACTTCGAACATGAAATTACCGCTGATAATGCATAGAAACAACAATGAGAGCTCTTCAATTAAACCACTTAGCTCACAGAACTAAACAATACCAACAGAATCCACTTAAGTTACAAACCTTCTTCATTATTTCAGTACTTATCCAATAGCAAATGGCAAATCAAAAATAGAGATCAAGAGCAGAAAACAATCACTGATTCTTTATTTCTGTGTATCATATCAACTGTGGAATTAGACAAATGAGTACTAAAAAAAATATTCTTAAATTTTACATAGAATCATTTACCAGTGATGTTTTCTGTTAGTTATTCCAAACTTCAGAGAACATTCAACACAAACAGAACCATCTTCCCACCGAGGTTCTTGAATAAGTGAATCTAATGTTTCATTTTACAGAAAAATATTTAAAAAAAGAACAATAAAAACTATATTGATATATGATCATATTGTTTCATAACCTAGAAGTGGATACAAAATGAAGAATAAAAATCTATCTTGTCTAGTTATGAGTTCATCTCTATAGAAATGTATGTTTACAATTTGACATGAAGTGTAATTCATTAAAACAAACCAATCAAATTATTCAATGACTAGTGTATTAAACTAGTATACACATAAATTGAACCAATTTTCGGCATTAAATAAATATAGCTACTTCGCTTATCTCAATAAAGTACTTCCTATTATCAGGTTTTGCAATATTGACAAGAAATCCTTTCATGTAAGAAGTTTATGTATATTGTTGTGCTTATGATCAGTTGGAATGGATTGAAATGTGTCAGGAAAAAATTCACTAGAACTCTCTAAAAGATTATGTGTGATTGGCCTCAAACATTCATCTTTTGGGTTCTGTAGTCAAGCTCACATGAAGTAAATGTTTTCCTCCACGACGTAATAAAACAAAGTGTCAATCGCCAACATATATAACCACTACTAGTAGTAGCTTATATCAAAAATAAAAACGTTACATTGTGCGGAAATAATATGTAAGAAATATTTTGATCCGCCAGTGAATGTTAAAAGAAAGAATAAGTAAATAAAGTGTTTTAATCTAAAACACAATTTACCTAGTAATTGTGAAAGGACACGACCAGGAGTTGAGCTTTTACATTTCTTTCTATTTAGACTAAATACAGTATCGCCTTCAGAATTCATCACACCCAAAGATGCACCAGCTTGAAGTAAAGCAGTACAAAGTGGTACATTCCCTGCTTGATATGCTAAAAGTAGTGCTGGATAATAAGAGAAAGTATGAAACAAAGGAAATTAATTAATCACAAACGATGCAGACTCTAACAAAACAGTACGTTGTTTCAAGTTGACAAACCTCATTAACATGATCACTTCAAGTTTATAATGTGAACAGCAAAGGAATTGAAACAATACAGTAACAATCATGCAGAAATAGACCAAACAATGAGAATATAGTTCAATATAATCAAACGAAACAGTATATATATATATATATATATATATATATATATATATATATATATAAAGGAATACCAGAATACAACAATTAGAAAACAGAGAGCGAATGTTTCTGCGTGACTGTGGTAGATTCCGAGCCATGCCACTGAATGTCTCCAACTACTAATCACGGTCAGCGGTCGGACCATAATAATGTAGCCCCTATCTACCAACATGGCTCTAACCAACAAGAAATAACTTCATACGTAGTACATGTCCGCACTACCTTCTCAATGAAGAATTGTAGCCACGTCAACGGGTATGCATTTTTGCCTATTACTGTGCAGCTAACTTCTATAATAATTTTTCGAAAATTAGTTCTGAAAAGCTTATCATTTAGCTCTATATGTACTTTATTATTTTGTTCTTATATAATTTTATTTGGTGTTCAACTGTAATGACTGCAGGTCTTTAGATATCCTGACTAGTAATTTTAATAGGGCATACATTGTCAAACATCACAACTAAATCGAAACAAAAGAGTACAAACAGAGTCTGATTTAATGTATCTAGGAAAAATCATGAGGTTCATCAGTAAATACTATGTTATTTGTAAAATGGTGGCAGCGATTTGTTTTAGATTAAATTTATTAAAGTATATTTAAATTAACTGATATATACACAGCTATAGACAATTTCGTTCAGCTCTCAGGCAAGATTGAATCGTAATGATTGATTTGCACTAAGGTCACTAGTTGAAACGATTAGTCATTGCACGATCTATGTATGACTGTCAAGAGTTTGAAGGTAATAAGCCAAATTAGCATCCATACATGGGTTAGTCTAGTGGTCACCTAGCAACTCGATTAGCCATATAGACTAGATGCGCAATATTAGGTAATGCTGAATGACTGATCAGGATACACATATATTACTTTTATGAGCAGGTGAGTCTATCGTGCCTTAAATAACTCAGCGATGATGTTCCTGTAAGTAATACTAAGCAACGCGAATTCGAACTACGCGAGAATGTCGATACTTGTTACTGACAGATGACAATAACTTAGATCCAGGACATTTTTCTGAATGTTTCAATCTAAAAATGAATTTTTTAGAGTGATAATAAGATTAATTAAGATTCATTAGAAATTTAATTGGTTTCAAATAATTATATAACTAGTTACATGATAATTAACTATTTCTTATTAATAACAAGAAAACTTGTTTATTTATTTCAGACACATCGGTTTATCTAGCTAGCCTGGCAGTTATTGACTCATGGAGACTGTCCATATAAGGTTAGTAAATTTAAAAAAACACAAAAACAACTATGACATTTTGAAGCAGAAATTTCTTCCTGATTCCCGTGATAAGCTTTTCTACTTCAAGGAGTAAGAGAAGTTAAATTAATCCCCAATGAAGATTTGATTAGAAAGAAATATGTATTAAGAACAAATTGAACATTTTTCAAAGAGATGTTCACTTAAAACGTTGAAATGTTAAAAGATTAGAGACAGAAAGAGATTTTAATTGCATTAAACCTAAATGACTGCACATATATACAAGTGAAGTAAACAAATGTTGCCAGGTAAATGCATAAAAAGAACGAATTTATTATGCTAATATAATTTGTAACAGATTAGAAAGAAAGTCAAAAGAAAGAAACAAATAAACAAACAAATGAATAATTGAACAATGTAGATTTTTATAACTGTTCATGGATGTATGTGTATATGATAAAAAAAACTAGAAAAATCAATATGACACCAGGAACAAAGATATTTTGCAATAATCTCTCTCTCTAAAGCTATGATTAACGTGAAAGTTACGTTCCTCCATGCGATAAAGCAAAGAAATAGAAAAAAGGGAATGGTGCGTTAGTTATGCATGGAAATGAAACTCAATATATAATGATAGAGAAGAATTACGGATTTTTGGGTGGTGCATTATTCGAGTGCCTATTTTACTTGCCTCAATTTGTTTAAAATGATATGTGATAAGGACAATAGAATAAATTCCAAATGTGTTGAACAACTTAAGAGATCTTTATCCTAATACGTATTACATCTAGGGGAACCGAGTGAAACATGTTAATACACAAAACAATTGTTCAACAATAGTAAGTACACAGTTCAATCAAGGGTGAAAATATGAACTCATTACTATCTACATAAAAGTTCCGCAACTCTAGTCCCTCAAACCTCCAAAACCACAAATATAAGTGACAGGAAAACAGAAGGAAAATTTTATTTCTGTAAGTATCAGATATGTACAAAAAAATCAAGTATATTTGAAGTTTTGAGGAACGTAGAAGTTACAATTGTAATTCATCTAATTTGAGAACAAGAAGTTGCATGATTGAATAATGGGATGATGTCATGTCAAAGATTCTAGAAATTCTATTGGACAGTGATTAGATAGTGTGCCTTCAGTTTCTTTGAGGCATCTGGAGGCTACACTGGGATTTTTGAAAGTCATCCAAACAGTTTCAGATACAACATCCCTATTTATTCAATCCACTCATTCATAAATGTATATATTTATCAGCCTTCAAGTTATATTGTCCGCATAAAATTCATGTTTTTTCCTATGATCCGAGCGTGGGAATATTGTTATTGGACTATAGGTGTGGTGTCGACAATAAGATTTACGTTGTGCACAGTGATTCAATTCGTACTAAAAATCCACCCCACTTGATCCGACAATATAATATAACTAGTTTACCAGTACTTAATACTTCACATATACATTGAGACCATTAGGTAACAAACAATGAAGATAGGAGTTTAATACTAGAAAGATGGCGAATCAATTGATTAGAAAGTGCATTTTCACCGACAGATGTAGCTGACACTAAAAACCTAACCATAACATGGACCCGAACCTCAACTCAAGTAGAAGTAATTTTCAGGACGAGTAAAAGACTAGTTACATCCCTATAATAAGTTTCTACAATAGGGAGGTTACTTAGCTATGTGGGTAGGTAATGTGTTGATGCTTTTTCGGCTTATAAGAAAAAAGTTCTTTAGAACACTTCAATAAATACATTAATCATTTATATGTACACATGCCTAATGTTACCTTCTAATTAGTTAATATATATCAAAAGCACGTGACAATTACACAGCAGTTTGTATACTTTAATCTAAAGGATTTATGATGATTGATTAAGATAAGTAACCATTGTGGAAACTGAGAAACCTTTAGGCTCGTCTCTATAATACACCTTGGCTTCAGTGACAAAGCTATGGAGTTCCAGAAAGCTCGATTACTAATCCACTCAAACTCTATAACAATTACAATCTTTACATGAGTGAAAAAAAGACGACGAGGGAAAACGTAATACTCCAAAAAGTGGAAAATGCAATACAACTCGGTTTATATAGAAGCAAATATAACTGATACATAATACAATTAGTAAAATAAGGGTAAATATAATCCACAAAAATCAGAGTGGTTATACGGATTAAAAGTTACGAAAAACTTATTTATCTATCAAAACTACAATGTAATGACAAAAAACGGAGGCTAAATAATATGAGGTCTAATTTGTTAAAATTTTGTGTATCCCGTTTGTGATGTTTATGATTGTAATTAGTCAGTCTTTATAGTTGTATGCACACTCTGAGCAGATTGCCTCGATATAGCATCAACCTTCATGAAAGTTAGATTTTAGTTGGGGGGGGGGGTGGAATAAACGATACACATCTCGCCCTACTTGGGATTCGTCAGTTGAATGTTTTCGAATGCAAGTGTTGGAGTTTAAACTACAATTTAAAAATACTGAGTTTATAAGTTCTAACTAGTATGAAATATGAGCCTAGGAATCCATATTCCAGCCAAAATCCGACTTTAATTTGGGATCTTCCTACTGTCTTCAAAACTTTATAAGTACTATGTCTCATTTTCAAACTTGGCCAGTAAACGTTATGCAGAGAATGCTATGAATTGTATCATTCATGATACGATTGATTCGTAGGCTAATATCGACCTGCTTGAACGGGATTAATTTCTTATGTACAGTTTTATTTTTATTATATCTTATTTATTTTTCTTAAGTTGTAGTTTATACAAACAGTGTAAGTCTAACAATAGTCAAATCATCACTGCATAAAAAGTAATCCAACAAAAGGTTACAGGTCATAACATTATCGATCAGCTAGCCAGACTTCTCTATTAGGATACAGAGTAAGTATCAAGCAAATAACCAAACATGAAAATAAAAAAAACCATAAAACATAATGCTGATAAAAACTACTGACGAGTATTGCCAGCAGCATCTTGTGCGTTGATTTGATTGGCAACAGATATTTCCAGCAAATACTCAAGCATTTCAACGCTGACTGGACCATGATGTTGTGCCAGTAAATGAATAGGTAACTGACCTCTGAAAAAATGAACATAATCCAAGCAAAATATTTATGAGTAAACTAAGAAAGTTAGTTACGATGCAAATTCCACAGTGAATAAGTATAACAACGCCTCGTCATTAACAGTTGGGCATTTAGAAAGTAAACTTCATTACATTCAAAGAAATTTTAATGAACAGTGAGTGGCTACTCACTAGTAGATACATTAAATATATTAAAAAAAGTCAACCACTAAAGGATGACTTAAAGTTAAATTGTTTACTTTATGGTATTCACTTGATATAGCTATAGTTTCTTATTCCATTCTCTAGACTGGAAGCAGGAATCGTCAGTGAAGATCATAATATACAATTTCGTCAGATCTTCGACAGGTATGAACTGTAGATAATTTAAAACTAGACAAACGGTACTGCATAAAATTTGTTGGACTAGTTTGAAATGCATGCTCATATCATTACTTTAATAAGATTAAATTATGGTAGATGAGTTCCCCATTATGTCTAGTTTTATTGATTAAATACTGAAATTGGAAAAGTGATATGTGTTGAGAATTTCAACGACAGTACAGTATTTTCAGCTTCGCTAACACAACTACATAAACAAAAGTGCAGATATCATGAGATGATCTATTTCCGAAAAACAATGATGACAACAATTACAATTTTGACATGCCTAGAAGTAGTTACAGTTATTCTAATGTATGAAGAATGGTCGGATTACTTGAAAAAGAATTCTTATGACCACTGACATGATTCTGCTGCATTTTAGGAGTAGTCAGTTGATCAGTCAGTTACAACGTAGAACTTGGTACGTGCGTCCAGTCCACGCAAACGAAAAAATGGCATCTAATACTGAACAATATGGGAGGGAAAGATCCCATTTGTATCACTCTACTCAGGTTTCTTTATATACGTTCACAGTTCATCACTATCGCGATTCTCAGAAAGATACAATTTTGAGAGCTGGAGTACTTCATAAGAAATAATGATGAAGTTTAAGCTAAATTTGGATGACTATAGGAATTTATAGGTCTATTCAGCCAAAAACGTACATAAATAAGTGACATGTAATACATAATGGAAGAATTTAAAAAGTATTTATCCTATCTATATAATTAAAAGAAGTGTGCGACAGGTTTTAAATCGTTAAAGGGTTAGGATTTGGGTTAGGCATTCAAGACTAAGGTTCAGAGTTGGGATAAGGATTTGTGAAGACAAACCCTAAACATGACTTTAAATATATGATGATAATTTCCTCCGTAATTCCGCCTGCAGCTCTCCTACGGTTACCTCCAGTCCCAAGCCCGGGTAAAGGAGGAGGGTTTTGCATAGGGCTAGCATTCCCATCCCGTAAAACCCAAGCTTGCTAAAAAACGCTAACCAGATTACACAACCTAAGCCATTTAAACTCTGCCCTAGGAGTGGAAGGATAGTTTATGACGCCTCATGATGAAAGCTGAAATTCTTCGGAAGTCATAAGGCCGATGCCCCTTCTAACAACCAGAGCAAAAGGTTTTATAGGTATATGGAAGGTTTGAACAATGTGAGAGAGTGGAAAGACAAATCAAGTAGTTTCAGAAACGAAGAGATACAACTTGACAGTGCTTGGAATCAGAGAAACCAATTGGACACAAGTTGGACAGAAAACATTGGCTTCGGGAGAGATGCTGCAATACTCCGGCCACGAGGAGGAAAATGCTCCTCACACCCAAGGAGTCGCACTGATGCTGTCCAAAAAAGCACGTAATGCACTTGTGGGATGGGAACCACATAGACCCAGGATCATCATAGCATCTTTCGAAACAATGAAGAAAGGGATTACAATGAACATTGTCCAATGTTATGCACCAACCAATGAAGGCAACGACGAGGACAAAGATCAGTTTTACGATAGACTGTAATCAATTATAGCAAAGTGTCGAGGAAAGGATCTGACAATCCTGATGGGGGGACCTAAACGCCAAAGTCGGAATGGACAACACCGGATATGAAGAAATCATGGGACGACAGGGAGTGGGAGAAAGAAATGACAATGGTGAACGATTTACAAACTTATGTGACTTCAACAAATTGGTTATAGATGGTACAATATTCGCCCACAAACGCATACACAAGGCTACATGGGTCTCACCGGATCATACTACAGCGAATCAAATAGATCATACATGCATCAATAAAAAATTTAGAAGATCAATGGAAGATGTAAAAACCAGGAGAGGAGCTGACGTAGCTTCAGACCACTACCTGGTGGTTTCTAAAATAAAACTGAAGCTAAAGAAGTAGTGGACAACTGGAGTAACAGCATTACGACAGTTCAATACAGCCTTTCTCCGAGATACTGACAAACTCAAGGAATCCAAAATAGCTCTCAACAACACGTCCCAAGCACTACAAGATCTACTGAAAGAAGAAGAAACCACTATGGAGGACAACTGGAAAGGAATCAAAGAAGCACTAACGTCAACGTATCAGGAGGTTCTGGGCCGCAAGAAGCACCATTATAAGGAATGGATCTCCACTGAGACATTGAGCAAGATTCAACAAAGGAGGAACAAGAAGACATAAATCAACAACAGTCGAACGAGAGCAGAGAAAATCAAGGCATAAACTGAATACATAGAAGCAAATAAACAGGTAAAGAAGAGCATTAGAGCCTACAAACGGAAATACATTGAAGACCTTGCAACGACAGTGGAGAAAGCTGCAGGAGAAGAAAATATGAAACAGCTATACGATACAACGAAGAAACTGGCAGATAAATATGGTAAACCAGAGCGACCGGTCAAGAACAAAGAAGGCAAGACACTCACTGAGATTCAAGAACAAAAGAATAGGTATGTAGAACACTTTGAGGAACTTCTAAATAGGCCAGCTCCACTGAACCCACCCACCGGACATCGAAGCAGCACCTACAGATCTCCCGATAGATGTCACTCCACCAACGATGGAAGAAATCAAGATGGCCATCAAACATATCAAAAGTGGGAAAGCGCCAAAACCTGACAATATACCAGCTGAGGCACTCAAGTCAGATATCGACCTAACAGCAAGGATACTCAACGTTTTATCCAAAAAGATCTGGGAGGAAGAACAAGTGCCGGCAGATTGGAAGGAAGGAAGGACATCTTATCAAGATACCAAAGAAAGGAGATTTGAGCAAATTTGACAACTACAGAGTGATCACGCTACTGTCGATACCAGGGAAAGTCTTTAACAGAGTATTGTTGAACAGAATGAAAGATTCAGTGGAGGCTCAACTTCGAGATCAACAAGCTGGTTTTCGTAAGGATCGGTCGTGCACGGACCAAATCGCAACACTACGGATCATCGTTGAACAATCAATTGAATGGAACTCTCCCCTGTACATCAACGTCATTGATTATGAGAAGGCGTTTGATAGTGTAGATAGGAGAACACTATGGAAACTTCTTCGACACTACGGCATACCAGAGAAACTCGTCAACATCATCCGGAACTCTTACGACGGAACACAGTGCAAAATTGTGCATGGAGGACAACTGACAAATGCATTTCCAGTGAGGACCGAGTCAGACAAGGTTTCCTACTCTCACCTTTTCTCTTCCTCCTAGTGGTTGACTGGATTATGAAGACCTCCATGTCTGAGAAAACATACGGAATTCAATGGACAAGTAGGATGCAACTCGATGATTTGCACTTTGCGGATGATCTAGCTCTCTTAACACATACACACCAACAGATGCAAGCAAAGACAACCAGTGTAGCAGCAACTTCAGCATCAGTAGACCTGAACATACATAAGGGAAAGAGCAAGATCGTCAAATATAACACAGGGAGCACCAACACAATTGAATTTGATGGAGTAACTCTGGAAGAAGTGGATACTTTCACGTACCTGGGGAGCGTCATCGATGAACAAGGAGGGTCCGACGCAGATGTAAAAACAAGGATTGGCAAAGCAAGGGCAGCATTTCTACAGTTGAAAAACATATGGGACTCAAAACAAATATCAACTAACCTCAAAGTCAGACTCTTCAATTCGGACTTGAAGACAGTCCTGCTGTATGGAGCTGAAACTTGGAGAATTACTGCAAACATCCTCAGAAGGGTACAAGTATTTTAAAAAAACTGCCTACGCAAGATACTGAATGTCTGTTGGCCGGAAACCATCAGCAACTGTCTACTATTGGAGAGAGCAAACCAACTTTCAGACGAAGAGGAAATTAGGAAAAGACGTTGGAAATGGATAAGACATACATTACACAAACCATCAGACTGCATCACGAGACAAGTATTAACATGGAATCCTGTTGGGAAACGGAAAGGAGGAAGGCCAAGGAAAACGCTGCGTCGAGAATTGGAAGCAGACATTAAAAAGATAAACAGCAACTGGAAACAATTGGAAAGGATTGCTCAAGACAGAGTTTAATCGAGAATCCTGGTAAATGGCCTATGCTCCTAAGCGAGCAGTAACGGGTGTAAGTAAGTAAGTAATTTTCCTTCGTAAAATTAATTATCACCGAATCGATAGTTAATATTTTATTTTCATATACGTGTTACCAAGTTGATGCTGGTTAGCTAGTCCATATTTACTCAACTCAAAATACGTAAATAGTGAAGTTGAGATGAATACACAAATATAGTAAGGACGACAATAATTTAGAAAGTATAAAGGATATCAAGTTAAATATTTAATTATATACAATTGAAATTTTTTCTGGTAACGAACTATAAGAATGCATTTATAAAATTATTTTCAAAATGAAACCTAACCTCATGTTTATACAATAACAATTTGTAGAGGAATGATTGAGAAGTTTCACAAGACAATCCACTCTGGCGTGTCGAATAGCTAGATGTAATGCTTAATAAAAAAATTAAACTTTATTATTATTACGTAAAGTGAATATATGAAATAGAATAATTGAAACAGACTGTAACCTACTTAGCAAGAAAAGATTCGTGTACTCCGTTTTAAGTTGCACTTTTTGTGTCAGGGCTAGTGATTATTACATGGTTGCTCAAATCCAATAAAAAAAAACTAGACATGAACCCTTTGATCAAGTGATTGAAAGTCGAACATTCTAACCAAATAAATATTGAATGAATACAAGTTAATACAATATGGTATCGTCAAGTGATGATGAATAGAGTAAAATCAAATGAAACCTAGTTAAAAAAACTTAATGACTGATAGTCCTCAAAACAACTAAACATGTAGCTTCACACACTGTAAAATTTACAGATAAACTTAAAAGTAGAAAAGGTGATTCGTCATACGTTCTACTTCCTCTAATTAGGGGAGAAGTTGCATGCTAAAACTTACCGAAATGGCATTTAAAAATGTAGTTGAATTCACCACAATATTTAGGACTCAACGATATCCCTAACTTGATTTATAAGAAATGTGCCGATATCTTCTATTATGCATTGACAAGAATCTTTAATGGATGTTTCCTGAATAAATTGGCACAAGATAAGGTTCATTTCAATTTGCTTGGAAATTCCAATCAACAAATGGTTATGTTGGATTATAAAAGAAGAATGACTAACCTTCATAACTACGCTTTAAAATACTATTTCAATTATTTTAATTGTTTTTGATGTAAACATTTTATTTCTATCATTGTTACGTTCCCTTTGACCTATCCTCCAGTTTAGCATATTTACTGTATATGTAGCATCTCTTATTTATGATCTACAGCTAAGTAGTTGTGTATACACTACCACTATTCACTATCACTTAATTGTTTTGTTGGATTCCTAACTGGTTGACTGTGTGGTCTGGTTCTGTATATATATATATATATATAAGGGAATGCCTGAAATATAGTATGATTCTGTCTGGCGGTCAGCTAAGTAGTCTTGTCTTCTTCACTTCGGCTTTGAGGGACTGGTAGTCACATGGCAGGTATGTGGGTACATACTGATTGGCCATACTCTCCCGTAATAAAAACAGCCTTTTATTCTAAAGTCTCAACAATTTAATATTAAGTGTCCATTTAAGGCGGGGGCAAACTAACAGTTTAGTCATCTCAATCATCGTCTACAATAACTTAAAGAAAAATTTATTTTTCTTATTTAATCACCCTTATTTAATAAAGTTGATAAAGAGCTACAATAACACTCGGTTACTCAAGTATATACAACGTAGAAATTGACATACACGTTCATTGGTTTAGGTTGTAATATTCCATTAGGAAAGCTAACTGAATACCTAGTAGAAGACGTATTTACATCAGTGACAGTAGAAAAAAATATTGGATATAGAAAATATCATTCATGAATAAAGAATTAATTCATGTGAAGAAAACTATGTAGGAATAGTAAAACTCAGCATCTACGGGGAGAAAAATAGTGAATGTATCTGTAAAAATGCCAATTCTCAACATGTATGTTAAATTTAGACATGTTAATCATATTACTCATAAGTAACTAGACGCTTATTGTATACCTTTTTCCTCTTATCGAAATAGTTAATTATGATCAAACTGTTTGGAAGTTGCTTTCCTATTGGCTGAACCATAATTTATATAGCCAGCAACTATAGTATATTCATTGTTACGCTACTGTGTACAAAGAAGACTGTTGTCGCTACTTAATCACCCTAACTGTAAGTAGCAAGTCAAATTGATAATTTATGGTTGGATCACTAGTAATTGTATATTTAATTCAATATATAGATATTCCGCGAACCCAAGACAGTGTTTCAAATTTATTAGCTTCAGGTGAGTTATACGAATGAAGTCAAAGTGAATGTGACAACATACGTATTTGAAATAAATTGAACTACTCACGCGTATTACGTTCTGAATCTTGAGCATTTGCATCAGCTCCATTCTCCAATAAACAATGCACCAATTCCGGTCTGTTGTAAATCACAGCTAAATGAAGACCGTATTGTTTTTGTGGTGTCTGTGAATTAATAGATGCACCAGCCAAAAGCTATAAAAACAGACAATGAAAGGGAAAATCAAAAGAAAGGAAACATTTTGGATTTCATAGAATAATAAAGTCAAATTTTCACTAGTATTTATAAAACTAAAGCCCTGTAAGCATATCGAGGAATATCACAATATCAAAAAGAATATCAAACAAAAACAACTCCAACGTTAACAAACAAAGAAGTAACCAATTATCAAATTTCCAATCTAACTACATATATTTTGTTAGATTGAGGTTGTTTGCAATAAAATCTCATGAGTCTAAATAATTAAGTACAAATAAACATCAAAGTTATGGAAACATCACTCTAGTACTCGATAAAATTTAATAAGAAAGCATATAATAATTCCCTTGCACGAGGACGGTATTTCGTTTTGTTGTTATATTTTGTATATCTGCTTCATTTAGAAAACTTATATATTATGCAAAATCCCCCTATGACTACTAATTCCTGTTAATCCGATTCTCTTTCTGAAGAAACAGTAAAATAGTTCCAACTATCACTGCCTACTCATTAATATATTAATGAATGTAGAGTAACTGTTGATCTGTTATAGTGCTTCCTTGCTTTCTTCCGAAATGAGAATTCCACAAAGTTAAATGTGAGGATAAATACAACATTTCCATATCCTCAATAAAAAATAAGTGATAACCGAAACCTGATGCATACAAGTAGAATATACGGGTTTGAACGCTATTTACTGAGTTTTGACAGTCGTTGATGAAAAAAACGTACGTAAATCACCATTTTTAACCCTCGTAAACAACCATACCTCACTTCACACATCCTAGTCATTGACTGAAACTTACCTTTAACGACTTGGGTGATTATTACGTTTCATAATAATTGATTGAAGAGGCAACATATACGTTGACAATTATTCATTCGTTGATAAACACCTTCTTAAAAGCATAATCTCTTCAAAACGTATACTGTTGTATGATCACGAGAATATATGGTGCGATTCTGACTGTAAGTCTAAGGTCTTACATAGTCAGTTATAACGCAGCTTAAACATAAAACACATCAAATTACTATCATTCACATTATTTGACAATCGTCTTGTACAGAATACGGAAAATATTCGTCGGAATGTGTATAATAAAGGATAGGTTCATGCTTTATGATAAGTCACATTATTTAAACAGCACGAATCAAGTATGATAACAATTATGTAACTTGAGAGATACTGCATGAATCGCGTTAAATTATAAGCCAATTGAAAGTAATAAATCGAAAAAACTACCTATTTCTAGTTAGTAGAATAAAAATAGAAGGTAGGTTAAGTGCTAGTGACAGTGAAGCTAAACACAATAGATTTTGGAACCATTGAATAAAGTTCTACTAGTAAATTCTTAAGTCTAACAGAGCGATTACGACTTATTGTATAGGTATGATTGTCAATTGAATGGGCAAATGATACTTATAATGAAATATTCTGTATATCTTACCAGACTACGCAAAATATCCTCGTCTACGCCAGTTTTAATAGCTAAATGGAAGGGCGTCAAACGATGCACGTCACGTACACAAGCATTCATATCAACTCCAATTTGAATAAGAAGAAAAATAGCTTCACGATCCAAATTTTCTATTGCAACGTGTAGAAAATTACGTCCTGCACTATCAACCTATCCACAATAATCGTAATAATGATAGTAATAACTAATAGCAATAGCTATGACTGAAATCAAAACTCAAATGGCACCGTAAATCAAGAAAACAATAAAAAAACTTTTACAAAGGATTAAAATATATTTTGCATAACAATTCAACGGCTCTCTAGTCTATAATTATTATTACTACTAATGCTATTAAATAAATTACAACCAACTTATAGTCAAGCGCAACTGCAGATTAGACGAAGTTGAAGTAATACTAAAAATTAAAATCTAGACAAAAATAATTACTATGCCTAACGTCTCGAGAACTCTAACAACATAGTCTACACCAATCAACGTGGCTTAGGAAAACAGTCAATGGTTCTAAAGTCTGAAGTTTACTATTGCTTTGGCCACTTCTTCGAAATTATAAATTTACCTACCCTATAAGAGGGTGGTTTAACACAGGTTTTCGGAAGGGCTAGACGCCGTTCAGGCTCATAACAACAATGATATTACAATTAGGCATAGATCTGATGACTCAGATGCTATTTATGAACTACTGAACTACACAGTTTAATGATTCAGAAAAAATCCCCACAGTGATAAGTAATCTTTCCGAGGCAGTTACTGAACAATAAGAGGGTCGACCGAGCAAATAATATGGAAATGGATAATTTATGGACTCGACTCCGAAACACACTTTGAGAGCTACTGACACTACCCAGTTGTTCAGTATGTGATTGGTGGAGCAGGGTTCGAAACTTCGGCATGGTGGCTGAAAGTTGTACACCTTAACTACAAAGCCGACTCTCTAATTAATAATTAACTTAAATTCTGTGACATTAAAAAATAAACTTGAATTAGCAATGGGTGTAACCAACTTGTAATGCTAAAGAATCGTCTTTTTTCAAAAGATTTTGTGCAATTGTACGTTGGCGTAAGTCCACAGCAACGTGAAATACAGTATATCCCTGTGAATCACGTATACTGTAATCAATTTGAGGTGCTTCAATTAATAAGCTGGCAAGTTTTACATTTTTTGATTTAATTGCCAAATGTAAAGCAGTTTCGCCGTTGTAATCCTAGATAAGAAAAGATGATCATATATAAAATGTTATCAAAATCATATCATATACATAAAGTTAGCAATACATACAAAAGGTTATTCAAGTAGTTTATTTAGAGCTTGACAATTACAATCATCCAGAAATAAATCCAACCTTTCATAACATAAGACTTAGTTTTTCGTAAAATTAGAGTGTAGTATTGGAATTCGAGACACGTATTTCGCTCTATTTAAAATTCGTCATATGGATGCACCTGTACCTAAGTGTAGATATTCACAAAGCGGCTTGAGCCCAGTGAATTGTTTTCAATAACAGGGAAACTCAAATATATATATATATATATATATATATATATATATATATATATATATTTCGCAGTAGTAATCTTAATACAAAGCAAGTATGAAGATTGATTGAAAAGTTGCCAGCAGCTTGCAACACTACGTCAGTATTGAAATATATTTTTCATAGGTGTTAGCTAGGTGTCTAAATAAGAAAATGTACAAATGATACTATGGGTCTCGATGAGAAATTCTTCGCTAACAAACTATCAATCAAAAACTGACGAATCGAGAATATACTATAAGCCTCCTCTCTATCCGAAAGTTCTGTATACACCACTGAGTTGTTTTACTACCTTAATCTTTTGTGTCCCGGTAGTTCTCAATAATTGACTACCTTATCATTCTTATTTTGATTTAGGACGAGTTCAGTGAAATAGCAAACAAGTACTACTGAACCTAGACTTAAGCTACGTATGATTAGAAAGTTATTCAAAGATTACTGGTTATGAAACCTACCAATCACACGACTCAAGTTTGATTTACGTTTTTAAAAACATTAAACTAGTAGCCAGAATGTGACAATCAGAAATTTTGTAAAGTCTACTAGTTGTTGGTAGCTTTTGAAAGAATCCCACCATATTATCAGTTACCTGAAAATTCAACATTTCATATTAGTAATAATACTAGCATTATTTAACATCAAATGCTAGGTTATGGTAGAAAACGTGCATAAAAGGTTTCAAGGCAGTGATTTCTTCCCACATTTATCGACTAGTAAGTGTATGCGATCAGTTTTGCAACTCATATTATGTCATCTCTTGTCGTTACCAAATATATATTTAAGGTATGAAGTCTATGAAGATCAGCTCTCGCTTTTTGGAAAAAGAAAGACTGATGATGATGAGAAGGAAAAGAAAAATAATCAAACCACGGTGTTGATATTTTTGGGGTTTCTCAGCAATTAAAGCCCTTAGGTATACGAGAGCAGTGGGCATAGTTTATCAGCCTAAACAAATCCGAAATGGGAAAGTCTATGGCAAAACATCCATGTTTGCAAAAATAATGGGCCAGAAGTTGTAGCAGGCCATTATATGAATCAAATAAGCCACTTAAAGATTCATTGCTTTGGTCTAAAAAAATTTACCTGTTGATTAATATGTACACGATTGCTACAAATGAGTACTTTAACAAGTTCACACATCCCATTTAAAGTAGCCATATGTAATGGGTATCGAGCTAACTCTGGTATGTGACAATTCGATTCTTTCATATCTGTCGAATAGTCGAATTGTGCACATGCATTGACATCACAATTTCTATTGAATAATTAAGTTTGACAGTAGCAATTTTGGAAAAAATAGTAAAATAATGAAACTATTATCATATAAAAAGTGTAAATGAACAAAAATATTTCATGCAAAAAGAAATCTATAATTAACAGATAGCAATAAACGCTAAATTGTTCGTATTTTATGCCTTAGTCAGACGACTAACGAGAACCAGGAGTAACAGGACATCTACTTCGACGGAGTATTGGACGCATTTTCAGTGACCAACCGCAACCCTACTGGGGACTGGAACTTTTATGCTTCAAAGGTTTCGGTTAACTTGCAGACAAAAAAAAGTGAAAGTTATGATAATTAAAACCTCGATACTTTTACTAAGCTTACTTATTTCACATTTTCCATCGTGAACTACGCTCACAAGAACTGCAGCTTGCTCTATTGGATTTAAGTGCAGTACACTCAACCAAAAGATGAAAAGTGGACCTATTAAGCTTAATGAATTAAGAAAGCCAGAACATGTGGTATTCGAATATATACGAAAACAGAAGTTCAGGGAGGCTATTACTTTACACAAAACAACTAAACCGTAAGGACGACGAATAATTCTCATTCAAAGGTTGATACATGACAGAGATCCCATGACAAATGTTAACCTCACAACTCAGAAAAATCTAATTACTAATCTTAATCGACACTCAATAACTGATGCCGGTTTAAATCGCAATAGAAGGATATATTGGCATTTCACATATTTTAACAAGTCGATTTAAAGAAACATTTAGGTTTAAAGCGGAGTCGCTTTGGTTAAGAATATAATACACAGATATAAAAATTGACAGAAGAGAACAGCTGAACCCATAAAACAAGTGATGGAAGGTTTGCAATCACTTCAATTTACAATATATTTCCCATTAATAATCTCCGAATTGGACCGTATCTGACGAAGTATGGTTAAAGATATAAAATCGATAAAAATGCTTATTTACATGCAATAAGAAAACTAGCTAATGCAATCTCAGAAGAATAGTCTTTATGCAACAGTAAACTACGACTTTCAAGACTGATCAATCGTATTAACATCTACTAAAAAGACTGTCAAGTTAACGAAATTCATATCAACGAATATTTTAGCAGAAACGTCTGATTTACAAGAAATCTTATACTTTTTAAAACAATACTGTCAGGTACAGTGATGGTTGGAGGTTAGTTCAAACGGTTGGATCATCTATTTTCTAACTCTATATATACTGAAATTAACCATCTAGTTTTAGATTTGTTTGAATAAAATAATTATGAGGCTATCTTTGTGTACTCATACATCACTTTAAGAAGGCCTACAACTTATCGCAGTGCTAAATGGTAGAGGATTCAGGTGGAAACATTGTAGATGTTGGCATACTTTTTGCCTTTTCAATCCTATAAAAAAGCAAGAGGGGAACATATTGGAGTGAATGTATCTTATATGATGAACGGAAAGAAAATAGTTGTAGCAGCTGAACTGGGAGGAAATGTATCGTGATTAAAAATGAGTGGCAAATAATGGTTGTAAGGAATATTTGTAAAATACGTTTTTCAATAATTACAATTTGAGTTCATGTTAAACAAAAATCTGTTGCAGCATTGATCAGCTACGATTTCCCTAATGCAATAGAATTTATATTATTGATTAAATTTATTGTTATTATCAGTTTAAGAGTAATGATTTTATCAACTTACAATTCACTACGTCTTATTAGCGTTCGATAACCTTACATTTGTGATAATATATTTATCAAGTATAATGATGATATACGTTACATCAGAAGTGAAGACATGTCAAGAAAACAAACAAACATGAAATAAGTAAAAATTCAATTTTCTAAGTTTATAACATCGCTAACCGGTTCACTAAAAATACACCAGCCTCTTCATTATTCTCATAAATTGACAGATGAAGTAAGGTGACTTTTGCATTTGTTTCATTAAATAGTCCCCATGAATTAACATCCGCTCCATGATTTACCTAGTAATTAAAAGTTTTGATAATTTAGGAATAATAAAAGTGATGTAATAAATTAGTCAAAATAAAAGCATAGTTCGCAGAGATGAGATGAATCACTGATATCTTTGAATGAATGGTTTAAATCCTTATTTGGCAACAGTAATTTTAAACATGTTTATATTCACTCCAATGAAAATGTACTTCGAGTTGATGTAATAGATATTAGACACTTTATACTCAATAAGTAAATATTGTAGCTTAGTTGTTGGAAAAGTCAAATCCACAAAATATGCAAGGAAAATCATGAGCAAAATTATGGATTTAATACATTCGAGCTTGATTGTTAAACCTCCAGTATATTAACTAAATTCAAAACATGATTTCCATTAATCTAACTTAGGAAATATATAATTGTAAATCTTATAACATCTTAACTGCATTATCTAATCCTAATATAATTTCTCACTCACATAGTATAAAGCTTCCCAGTATTGGACACTCATTATCACATCGGGGGTCGAGCTTAGGACTTTCAAGCTTCGCGGGTATAGTTGAGTCAGTGTAATTCAACCACATGTGTGTAGCAGTTACCTACCAATGACAACCAATGAAATCACGCAATACTTCGTGAAGTAATGTCAACCACAGAATGTCATATCAGTCGTCTAGGGGTTAAGTGTTCGACGTGTACTTTGAAGACTCTGGGGTTAATATCTGGTTGATACAGAGGTAGGTATCGCTGAAGAGTCTAATACCAGGACAAAGCAGTTGTCCTTTCAATATTTTATAAATTAAAACAAATAAACACAGAGTTATTTATTGTTAACTTATTACCAAACAATAAATATCTTATTGAGTAAAAAAAATTGAACGTGAATTAGAAAAAAACTGATACTTGTGTTCATGTTATTCTATTTTCTTATTAAAATGTTACATAAAATGTATTTACGCTAAACTGTGAATAAACTAAATCGAACATAGAATTTAGTCATAACTTTATCGAATTCTGAATCATCTGAATCACTTCTAAACTATGAATTTATGTTCATTTTCAGATGTAACTTGAACAATTCAATTTCATATTTCAAATATAAAATAAACAAAGCATATAGGCTTCATCCATAAGATGAATACTACTTTGTTTGTTGGGTCAGTAGTGGTTTAATATTTGAAGCGTCCAACATCCAACCACTAAGTCGCAGGTTCAAATTCCTCTCTACATACTTTTGTTTTAACAATTAGGTAGTATCACTAGACCTGATATATAAAGTGTAACACAAAATCGAGTACACAAGTTTGTACTTGGTAAATTATTTGCATCATCAGTACCCAATCAATGATACAATTATTAAGTTTTCATTTACTATGTTAATTAATGAAATGTGAACTTTAAGTAAACCATTTACTATTTTTGGAAAGGAGCCTTATTACACCGATTTGACGGGCCAAGTTTACACTGATCGGCAGATGCTCATCGATTTGGCAGTAAACAGATGAATGACATCATATATTTCTAAAAGAAGTACGGGATACAGTTATTAGCACAAAACAGAAATTTTGAAGTAAACCGCTTTATATGAAACACCACACAGGACTATTTAAGTACTTAAACCTATGTGAATATTTAGTTGTGAGCTTCATACTGAAAAGAAAAAACAGCTGATAATGGGGATTTTACGTTTAAATAGAAAACGATGGATGAGTGAATGCAAACACATTATGGTAAGAAAATGTCTAGACCGCTTACTAAATAATCAGCTATTGTCCATCTTTTCAGTGTTAGTGCAGTCCATAAAGGGTTAGTATACGACTGAGAGTTCCTTTCACTGAATAATTCAGAAAAAATAACAGAAAAATATAGGATTCCACTTGATAATGGTAGTGATAATTACTAACTACATATCCGTTTTATCTTTCACTTTTTCATCGTTTTCATTCACGTTAAGCACTGGTCAGTACGTTTTCTTGATCCGTATAAAATACAATAAGCACATTTTGTTCCACAAGTACATTTTGTTTCGGATGTACTCTACTGGATGTGCATATTATGTTATCTGGTACAGCTTTTCAGCCAAACAATATTAATATAACGCTAAATAAGTGAACGACCGAGTAAATTATAATACAATGTGCTGAGATAATATTCAAAATATTCATAATCAAGAAAAATTAGACAAGTAAGCACGACAGGAAACATAAAAGAGGCATAAGTATATTAAAATACGACTGAAACTAGTGAAAACTATACGACGGTACTTCTCATTAATATCTGCGCCATGTTCAACCAAAAATTTTACAACTTCCAATTGGTCACGTTCAATGGATTGAATCAATAGTAAGGGTATATTGCATTTTGAAGGCAGTATATTTCGAATCGATCGAATGACTTCATTAGATTCATGACTAACTGAAGCGTTCTCTGATTGACCACATATGGATTCCAATATCCGACTGACCAATTGAAATTGTTCTGACCACAAAAGTAAGCTTAGGATTGAATCGCCAGACTCATTTAATAGTAGCCAGTCCACATCGGCTACTAGATAGAAAAATAAAGATATACGGAAAATAAGAGACGTGTGTTTGTAACCTAATAAAATAAGCTACTAAAGAGTAAGTGCAAACTGAAACATGAGAAATGGAATATGATAATTTTTAAACATTAAACTGGAAAGCATGAATTCCACTTTACTTGCCACCCAATAAAAAGATAGGCTTAAAAACGAATATCAAAACTGGTATTTTGTAGACGGGTTACATTTTTCACTAGACATTGTACAAAAAAGGTTGATCTAAATTTAAATACGCGAACCTTGTTATGTTTGCAATTCAGTTAATAATTTCGATACCAGATATTTACTAATCAATATCAGTAATGATTTTGAACGGTATCGAACGAGATTATCCCTATTTCGCAGCAACCCTGTTCACTTTAGTATAGATAGGAGACAATTAAAGTATAATTGCACAAGTAAGCCGTAAAATACGACTCGAACAAGCACACAGTTCTTTCGGATATATGAGCTAAAATATGTCCTTGGGAAAGTTACAGAAATAGCGTAGATATAAACAAACCAATACAATCTAGAAGCAAAAACGAAATAATGGATATAATAGGCACTATTGGTACGAAAAATTTAAATCCAAACTTTCACGAATGAAATACAAAATAAGTAAATTTGTCAAATTATTGTTGGGGAGCTAGCATCCTTAACAAACCTCCGTCAGGAGACACTCAGGTTGCTGGCCGGCCCCAAACCCGAATAAAAGAGGAGGGTTGGGCATGGGATTAGCAACCCTATCCTGTAAAACAACATCCTTGCTAAAAAAACGCTAACCAGTAAAAACCTTTATAACCATTTTTACTCTGCCCTGGGAGTTAGAAGGTGTGTTATGACGCCTCATAATGAAAGCCGAGTTTCTTCGGAAGCCACAAGGCCGATGTCTCTTCTGACAACCAGAGCAACAATTAATATAGGTACATGGAATGTCCGCACGCTGTGAGAAGCCGGGAGGACCATGCAAATAGCTGAAGAAATGAAAAGATACAACCTGAAGATACTTGGAATAAGCGAAACGCATGGGTTGCAAGCTGGACAGAAACGATTATCCTCGAGAAATGTGCTTTTATACTCCGGCCACGAAGAAGAAAACGCCCCCCACACACAAGGAGTAGCATTAGTGTTGTCCCAAAATGCATGGCTCTTATAGGATGGGAGCCTCACGGACATAGGATCATCACAGCATCCTTCGAGACGAGGGAAGGGATTACAATTAATGTCATCCAGAGATACGTACCCACCAATGACAGCCACGAAGACGACAAAGACCAGTTCTATGCGAGGCTGCAGTCAATCATCGAGAAATTTTCAGCCAAGGACCTGACCATTCTGATGGGGGACTTCAACGCCAAGGTTGGAGAGGACAACACCGGGTATGAAGACATCATGGGAAAAATGGACTGGGAAAAAGGAATGATAACGGTGAGAGGTTTGTCAACTTATGTGCCTTCAACAAAATGATTATAGGTGGCACCATATTCTCCCACAAACGTATACACAAAACTACATGGGTTTCACCAGACCACATTACGGAAAAACAAATCAACCACATCTGCATCAGTAAGAAGTTTAGAAGGACCACGAAAGATGTAAGAGCAAGGATAGGAGCTGACATAGCTTCCGATCACCATCTGGTGGTGACTAAAATGAAACTGAAGCTGAGGAAGCACTGGACAACTGGAGCAGCAGTATTACACAAGTTTAATACAGCCCTTCTCCGAGATACTAACAAACGCAACGAATTCAAAATAACTCTCAATAATAAGTTCCAGGCATTTCATGATCTACTAGAAGAAGGTGGAACTAATATGGAGGAAAACGAGAATGAGATAAAAGAAATAATAACTTCAACAAGTCAGGTTTTGGATCTCAAGAAACAACACCAAAAGGAATGGATTTCTGTTGGTACTCTGGACAAGATCCAATAAAGGAGGAACAGGAAGATAGAGGTTAATAACAGCCGGAGAAGAGTAGAGAAAGCCAAAGCACAGGCCGAATACACCGAAGTTAACAAGCAAGCGAAGCGGAGCATCAGGTCAGATAAACGGAAATTTGTTGAGGACCTAGCAATGACAGCGGAAAAAGCTGCCAGAGAAGGAAACATGAGGCTCCTATACGATACAACGAAGAAGCTAGCTGGGAAATTCAATAAGCCAGAACGGCCAATCAAGAACAAGGCTGGCAAACCAATCACTGAAGTGCATGAACAACGGAACAGATGGGTAGAACACTTTCAAGAACTCTTGAGTAGATCAGCCCAACTGAACCAACCAGTCATCGAAGCAGCAGCCACAGATTTCCCTATAAGCACAGACCCACCAACAGTCAAAGAAATCAAAATGGCCATCAGACAGATCAAGAGTGGCAAGTCAGTAGGACCAGACAACATACCAGCGGAGTGAGGTACTGAAGACAGATATAGAAGCAACTTCAAAGATACTCCATATTCTCTTCAGGAAGATTTGGGAGGAAGAACAACTTCCAGCAGACTGGAAAGAAGGGTACCTCATCAAGATACCAAATAAAGGCGATCTCAGCAATTGTGAGAACTACAGAGGCATTACCCTACTTTCAGTACCAGGAAAAGTCTTCAACAGTCTTATTGAACAGAATAAAGGACCCAGTCGACGCCCAACTCCGAGATCAACAGGCCGGATTCCGTAAAGACCGATCGTATACTGACCAAATCGCTACTCTACGGTTCATTGTTGAACAATCAATCAAATGGAATTCACCACTTTACATCAACTTCCTCGACTATGAAAAGGCATTCGACAGCGTGGATAGGAGAATATTATGGAGCCCTCTACGACATTACGGCGTACCCGAGAAGATAGTCAACATCATACGGAATTCTTACGACGGACTACAGTGTAAAATCGTGCATGGAGGTGAGCTCACAGATTCATTTGAAGTGAAGACCGGTGTCAGACAAGGCTGCTTACTCTCGACCTTCCTCTTCCTACTGGCCATCGACTGGATCATGAAGACTGCAACATCTTAAACACTCTCGGAATACAATGGACAACATCGACGCAACTACATGACTTGGACTTTGCAGATGACCTAGCTCTTCTTTCTCACACACAACATCAAATGCAGATGAAGACCAACAATATAGCAGCAGCCCCAGCAGCAAAAGGCCTCAACATACACAAAAGGAAAAGCAAGATCCTCCGATACAAAACAACAAACACTAACCTAATTACATTTGACGGAGAAATTCTGGAAGACGTTGAGACCTCTACATATTTGGCAGCATCATCGACAAACAAGGAGGGTCGGACTCGGATGTGAAGGCGCGGGTTGGTAAGGCAAGGACAGGCATTTCTACAACTGAAAAACTTCTGGAACTCAAACCAACTTTCAGTCAACATTAAAGTCAAAATTTTCAATACAAATGTAAAGACAGTTCTGTTGTATGGAGCTAAAACTTGGAGAACAACGAGAAGTATCCTTCAGACGATACAAGTATTTATAAACAACTGTCTGTGCAAGATTCTTCGAATTTGTTGGCCAATTACCATCAACAACAACCTTCTGTGGTAGAGAACAAATCAACTTCCAGCCGAGGAAGAAATTAGGAAAAGATGCTGGAGGTGGATTGGACACACACTGGGGAAATCATCAAACTGTATCACAAGACAAGCACTAACGTGGAATCCAAAAGGCCAAAGAAACAGAAGAAGACCCGGGAACACATTGCGTCGGGAATTGGAAACAGACATGAAGAGAATGAACAGCATCTGGGAAGAGCTAGAAAAGAAAGCACAGGACAGAGTTGGTTGGATAATGCTGGTGGGCGGTCTATGCTCCACTTGGGGTAACAGGCATTGATTGATTGATTGGTTGACTGGGCATCCTTAACAAACCTATGCAATGTTATTGAGACACGACGAATAAACTATTAGTTCAGTCTAAAAGTTGCTTTAACTATGAACATCACCAAACAACAGTTGATTGATAATCTTGACAGTTATTACGTAACTTCATTTACCAAGTGTTCAGTGATGAATAAAATTGTTTATGTGAGAGCCAGTAGACACCACTCAGCTTCTCAAACCCAAGTAGGTGGAGCCACTGGGCCACTTCAAGTTGCGCAACGAATAATCTACCAAATTTGGGTAAATATAATAATTATAGGCTATTAACGAATAATATACAATAAATGACTAACCTTTGTTTTCAAGATAAAATTCTAATATGCTAAACATTTTATGTTGCACAGCAAGATGTAAAGGACTACAGTAGAATAGTTGAGTAGCTTTACTGTCATCTTTAAAGACGTTCAATGATGTCGAAGTGGTAGAACCGTTGACTGTGTGGTTAGAGGATACATGTGAGGTATTCAATTGGCGGGATATATCATCCACAAGATTAAAAGGAACAGTGCAATCATCATTATCATCACAGTCATAGTCGAAAGGATTTAACGACTTATTAACAGTGGATTGATTGATTTCATTCACATCAGTACTTTCATAAGAAATCTGCAACATATATTTTAAGCAGTAAAGACAATAATTTACCTTCTATAATTTCCTTTGATAAAAAACGATACTAAACTAATCATTATCTTGAACGAAAATAAAGTTTAAGGTATTTAATAGAAACAATGAGTGACTTCAACAGTGCTAACAAAGAATAGTAACCCAATGGTGTACTTGCTGGATTATTCGGCATACAGCACTACTACCGAATGAAGCCCAGTAGCCTTTTATTGCAGTTTAGATAGCGTCACTACCTCCAACAAAAAGTTTCCTTTAACGCTATAACAAGAAGATCAATGGAGCTGACGTTATACATCAAGGATCGATTTAATTTACACCGAATAGTTGTTTCATCCTGGTATGGGGTTGTTCAACAGTGAGGATTAATGATCTTAATGAAGATCAAATCTAGGGCCTTGAGGCTTTATCGAGAGCACTTTGTAGATCATCTGTTGGACTGTGGATTAAGATGGCATCTCGATACCAACTGACGAAAGTATGACCAGCAACACAATAACAGGTAGAGCTAACCTATTCCTCTGAGTTCCAGCCCAGCTAACTAGGAGAAGAAAGAAAACGTCAACACGAAGCGTTTAACTCTAAACGCAGTTTGTCAGACGAATATCAAACACTCGAACTCATGAGTTTATACACAAAAAAGAGAGCATCCTTGTGTCACAAATAGCATAGTAAATTTGTTGTATCCGAAGCAGGGATCGCCGATATTATCGATACTCTTATACGCTGCGTTATTGTCTACAGCTAGTACCCAACCTTGCCTTAACCAACTGCACAGGCACAAAGATCAGACTGATTATCAAGAAGCCAACTAATTACACGCACGTAATATAACAACTAATAGTATACAAGATATATATATATATATATATATATATATATAAGACCTAGTCATTGTCGTATGTCTGTCACACAATATTGGTCAATCACATGTCTTCTTCTAGGCATGTCAAAAATAAACAACGGACAAATAATATTTAACGCCCGTGAAAAGGGCGCGTTTTGTCGCGGAAACGAGAAATTTAAATTTCCATAAATGAATCACAGAAATAATAAGTTTACCAAAAGAATTCTGGGGATCGAGTACTCCACAACGGAGATAAATTAACTAAATCTTAAAAGTAAAGATCGAATATGAAATCATACCTTACCAAGATGACTTTATGAACGCGTCCAATCTCTATTAACTATAATTAATATTGTCCGCCTTTTTTTTCTGCTGGAGAAAAGTGAGGTCACTTAAGCTAGTACACACTTGTAACGGGTTTGACGTTAATATCGATACCAAATCTGTATGAAGGCTGGGATACTTTCGGATGCCTAGACCATATTTAGTTATCAGAATTATTACGATAATCAATATACCATTCACAAAATCATCATGAAAGGTTGATAAATATAACTAAGCGTGGATTTCTTAGCACAAATACACGTCTTGTTTTACTCCATTAATAGGAGAGTGAAGCTGTGAAAGTCACATTGAACCTTGGACCTAAAAACAATCGACTCATATGATTATACAACTTTATTCACTAAATCAGTTTGTCTGCTATAGGTTATGAATTTTTGAGAGACCTAAGTTTTAGATTGTGGAAATGAATGAATGAATGAATGCCAATCGACAGATGCAACGGGATGATAATATGTGACCGAATGGGAACTACTAAAGAGACTTCATTAATGACCGATTCAAACCTTCCGCACCCCCCGCACACCCAGAATCAACTGACATAAAAGTAAAGGCTACTAGTTAGAATAACAGCATCTTTTATCCAATGGAGTAACACAAATATTTACACATAATCATAAATGGCTGGAATATTGATATGTCTTGCGCCTACCTGGAAGCAGTAACCGCAACTATAACTCGCGAACTTATCTACGCGAAACAGATACCCGCAACCTGTGACCAATGACTCAACAACTGACTACTCGTCCAAAGCCGAATCACGGAGCCACGAACGCAGCACTAAGAATATTCGATTCTACATTGTTCCAACGCTATATATATAGTTACAACAACGACATTGTAATAATTACAATTAGCGCACTAAAAATCATAACGACCAATCAGAAGTAGCAAGATCAATGCGGAGAGAATGAATGGTGGTACTGGTTACCGGTTACTTTACAATTAAAAAATGTAGCAAAAATAAGAATATTTATAGGAAAAATAACTAGTCCCATTTCTTCTTAGCAAATATATATCAACAGCGTAGGTTACTCGCTTACCAATGAATTAAGGACTTACTGTATCAGTTATGAATATGATAGGTAAAATACTTGTGTAAACTTGTTAGATGTAAATGATAAATCTTCACCGACAAAGGTCTGTTTATTTTGTAACAATTAGATTATTGGAATTATTTGAGTGATATGAAGAAAAAACCACAAAATCATTTGAAAAGATGATGTAACTCGAACTAAATAGAGATATGTGAACTAGACTTCCAACCAAACTGTATATGCTAGACCTAATAATACTAACCGGTTCCTACCTTGACGTGGTGGTTAGGCTTACCTACTGTGATGACTCAATCGGGCTACATTGGCTGGAACAACCGTTCCTTAAGGTCTTACCATGATAGGCAGGTCGGCTGAAGAGTGGTGAGACAAAAAGCAGCAGTCGTACTGCTGGTTGTATAGAGGTGTCACTAAAGTAACTTCTACTAATGTGGTGTTAATCATGCGGAACCATAAAGGTATGGCAACTTGGACCGATGTACATGTGCCAGGTTCATACATACTGACCGGTTACATAAGCTGTGGTTGGTGGAGTGGGATTCAACTATGTTACCTAGTGCTTGAAAATTGAACTCCTCAAACACTAACGTTAATTTAGTAATAGAATTTGGCACCTTAGGTGAATATACAAAAATGATGTTTCTTGTCCTTGTGATTACCGTAATCAGTGGCTAGAAACACTGAGTGACATGGCCCAAAATCGGCCACAATGGCGCAGATGTATTCAATCATTGTCCTCCCTTAAATCATGAGCTTTAAATTATTCCATAGCTTTCTTTCTACGCTTCCTGAACCATATTCTATATGTTCACACTCCTTGTTACTATTATTATTTTATTTTATTGAAGTGATTTCTACTAGTGGTGGTGTTAATCTTGCGGTGTCATGGTGGTATGGCAACTTGAACCGATGCACACATGTGCCAGGTTCTATGTTGATGGTACATACATACATACATACATATCTGTTGTAGTACAATCACGGAAAAACATAATAAAACTGTAGTGTGAAATATTATATAATTAAAACTTTCTCAAAATATACTTACCTCATCGTTTGATGCTATTACACTAGGTTTAGAAAAACGTAAACGATTTGGGTTGATATCATTTCGCATAATCAAACGATTGCATAAATTAGATAATTCAGCTTCTATAGCAACATGAAAAACTGTTTCACCTTGAGTAAAAGACTCTAACGTAGGATCGCATTGAACCTGATCAAGTAAAAATAAAGCAGCTGATTCCCATCCCATTCGTGAAGTGGCCAAAAGCAGGGTATCACCAGGTAGTGGATTATTTAAAGATTTGTTATTCAGTTCAGAATAATGAATATTAGTAAATCTATAATTCACATTAGCACCATTTTTAATTAACTGACTAGCAAAGTCATATAGATTATTTGTCCGTGAGGTAGCTGAGAAATAATCACAAATTAAAAAAGTGGAATGGAGGAAACAGTACAAAATGTTTGATTAAAAAAAACGTACATTAAGGGAAGCAGACTACTGTAATGAGCGCATCGACAAAATAGGTGAAGATTAAAAGTTCATTTTCTGATGGATTTACATATACATAATTCAATTGGGATGGTTATTTTTGTGGAGATTGGTTATTTGATTTGATTGGATATATCACAGATTGATGTTGGCAGGATACCATTGACAACAAGGGAGCACTGGATAGCTGTTTCGTTCTAGTGTGGAACTCTTCAGCAGTGCGCACCCACGATTCCGCACCAGGGGCTTCAGGTTGACGCGAACGCCTAACCATCTGCACCACTGGGACGTCATCCAATGGTAGAATACATAATTGTTAAAACGGAACAAATAATCTGGGATCATAATCTGGGGAATCCATTCCTTCGTTATCAGGACGTATATTGTTAAATTGTGTGTATTAAAGATTTGGTTCATGAAATATTTGTACTCATTAGATTGTAAGCCACCATTGACAGGTTTACTGACATCAAACACTTTTCCGTTTCTCGTTTGCATTCCTATCCGAGCTATATCACCTATCTCGTAACTCTGTCTTACTAAATTTTACTTGTATTCTGTAGACTACCTCCCTTCACCACTTTCTTTACAACGTTACTTTTGTACGTATGTGGTGCATATGTTTCAGGTGCTGATGTGTACCAAACATTGTTTATAAATAATAATAAATAATAATTTCGGTCCCCGAACTAACGTAATTTCACCCAAAATTCTGTTACACCGTTTCTGCACACAAATATCTTAGTTATGTCACTATTGTGCTTCGTATTCCATCTTACGAAGTGCATAATGCAATGCATAGAAATAGTTGCCATGACACAATATGATTTCTTATTTGTGGTGCGTGCACGTAATTGGATGTTTCCGAGCAATAGTGATAGGAAGTGAATCGACCGCTTCTTCTTATGCACTGAGTGGGATCTGGGATTAGTAGTAGAAGGAACCAATAAGCTTTAATCAATTGTCACTTGGCAGACAGTGGAGTTATTGGTTAGGGCCAGATATACTATAAGAGGCTTGTGTCTATAAACTGTTTTTAAAATGCCTTAATATTATAGGAAAAATTAACTTAAACGTTAACCTTTATGAATTGGTACTATTTACTGTCGTTAGATATGCTTTATATGAACAACTTATCAATATAATCAAGAAGTTCTATTTTATTACGCGACATACTCCCTACGGCTGATCGAAGTACCACACAAATAAGAAGACTGAGATGAGGAAGGCAAAAATACTAACACAGAATCAGTGGATAGCTATATATTTATCTACGTTGACCAAGATAATAGCAACAGGCTATGACCTTAAAAACAGTATTACTCACTTCCTTCAGCGACGTGACCTCGCAACCAGGGAAATGAACTTGAGACCGCCATGAGACATCTACCCTTAGGCTTGTCATCCGAGACTGGTGTCTCTGCACGAGTGTCAAAACTTATTGTCAAAAATACGTTTACCAACTGAATCCTAGTCACAAATAACGTTCCAAATGTTTTACATCATTATTCAGGAGTAAGACACGGCAAAAAGAGGAAGGTTTGTGAAATCAGCGAACAAACTTCGTAATGGCGATTGTTAATGAGCTCATATGCACTTGATCCCCTTTATTCAAAGGATAAATGTCAACATTTTTAATACATCTAGGTTCTCAGCTACAGGTGGGTGATGAGACCAGTAATGAAAAAATGATGCCAGTATCTTAAACTCTCTTCAGCAGTAGCTTTCCCCAAAAAAACACTTGTATTTACTGACCCATTTAGATGACTGTTTAATTCGTTGCACAACTATCTGCACAAAATAACGTTTACTATCTGCTAATTGAGGTATGGCAACTTGAACTGATGTATATATGTACCAAGTTCTACGTTGTAACTGTCCGTCTGTCTTTTACTGATTTCTGTAAGACTAAATAGATTAATTAAAAACGCTACCCGATTTGGAGGCTCAAAGCTTGCGAGATAAAAGTAGATTCAAATTTAACGGCTAATTGAATTGAGGTGGCTTTGTTGAGATAGGTAGTAAGTTTACTTGATGTATTCGGCATAGATTGAAATCGAGTGCTGCTGGTCGTCGGGCTGTAGTAAAACTTGATGGAAGTGAGAATTCTACCATTTGACTCAGAGGATTAGATGTGTGCCAGCCTGAAGGCTCTGTGTTTGGTTCCCTGGTGGGATCAAGTGTACACTGCTGACCAGGACAAAAAAGCTGCCCAGTGGTCCTTGGTAGTACCCAACCAACACCAATCTATGACGAATACGAATAACCAAACTTATGAGACAGTTGTTAAAAGGTATATAGTTAAACTTCAGGGTTCAAATCTTACAAGTATAGCAGACATTTTTACAATAGAAGAGTATAAACATTCAATAATGTTAGGAGAAAGGATAGCATACATTTAAATCCAAAAACACCTGGATCCGAAATATCACAAAAATTGAACTGCCTAACAAGCGCAAACCATAATGGACACAGCCCTTGATTATTTGGCAGGTCAAGATCAAGCTTCTTGGACTGATTGAGCAGTAAATTAAATAAAGTCGAGTTGTTGTACAAAATAGACAAATGTAATGGTGAACTATAGGGAAAGTTACAGGAAAAATGGAGTAAATTACTATATTTGTTGAAGAAAATAAAGAGGAACGAGATGGGAATCAGTACTTATGCAACTTTAATGAACATTATTATTACGTTAAAGATAAAAAGTATACAGACAAACGCTTAGGTTAGAAGAAAATTGATTCATCGCCCTTTTTAAATACTTTTCTTTGAAAACAACCATTCACAATAATGTAGATAACTCATTCTGGATTCATTCAAACCCCTAGAGAAAGTAAAGAATACCTTCAAATAGTTTACAATAATTAGCATAGGATATTAAGGAGATTGTACTATTTAAAGTCACACATTCTGAACCGACTGTAATTAGGAAACCGCTGCAAGCCACGGAGTACTGGAAGGACTTTTCGCGCTAAAGTGGGACTCATTAACAAACCCAGCATCTCCAGGTTTCGAAGTGACTACTAATCAGAAATCGTGATCAGTGGAGTCCAACCATATCGCGAATGAGATAAAAACCAACAATAATAATGAATTGTTGTCGCTCAACGTCGCGAATAGATTTAGAATCGAAATATGAACCTTTGGATGTCGACTCAGCGATAAAAAGGTCATTGGTTTATTGTTTGTAAGGTCATTTCATCGAAGTATGTTGTTAAACCTACATAGTCATGAATAAATGATCTATTTAAAACAATCTTCAGTAAAAGGAGCATACGACCACTCTCATCATTTTAAAAGGTGAAAAACTGCAAAAGAAGTTACACTTATGAGGTTCTAAGCAACCACTGAATCGAAAAATGAGGTTACGAACATAGTTGAAAATTAATTCAAGCTTATGAACCTCATTAGTCATGAATAATTATCAGAAAAGTTGTGCGTCTAAAAATGTAAGTACTTCAGTATTATATTTATGATCATAGGTTCAAAAATTTGTCTATTGAGATATTTTTGTTACTGACAACTGAAAGAATGTGTTTAGAAATATAATCAAAATATTGCTCTATTTCATTTATTTACAAACTACAGGTAAATGGAGGGCAGCGAGTTGATGTGAAACTGAAATACATCAATTAAGCACAGAAAGTATATATCATAATAAACCGGCCTCATGATATAAGTATTTTATTAAAATATCTTACTTTCCATCTGTATCTTGACAAGAAGTGTTAACACTTTGTTGAATTAACGTTTTCGCGATATTAGTCACAGCTTCGGAAAATTCATTATCATCAATCATTGCAAGATTATGTAGCAATGTGCGAGATGATATTGAATCACTGAAATCACACTTAATTAAAAATAAAAACCAGTATTGATTTATTACCATAAAGCTAATAAAAGTTAAAGTTAATAAAAGAAACCGAGGTTAAAAAATCCAGCGTTAGTGAGGCGATTTCTGAAAAAGATGGAACGCTTATTAGCTCTCCGTCTAGACCTTTAGAACGATGGGTTGAACACTTCAAGGAACAGCTCAGTTGGCGTTCAGCTACTCTAAAACTTCCCACTATTTCGAGACAGCCAGAATGAAAAGTCGACTTAGGTCTCCCGACTCTTGTCGAAGTCGAAAAAGCTAAAGCCAATCTAACGCGAGGCAAAGCAGCGGGTCCAGACGGATTATCCCCAGAGGTCTTTATGGATGGTGGTCCCACATTGACAACCAGGTTGACTGATATTTTAACTAAGGTTTGGGAACTTAACATAATTCCGTCTGACTGGTGTCGATCGTTAATCGTCCCAGTGTATAAGAAAGGGTCAAAATCGTCCTGCAGTAACCATAGAGGAATTAGTTTGACTAATAGAGTGTCTAAAATACTAGCTTCTATAATTATCAGACGCTTAACTGCAAATCATGATCTACAAATACGAGAAAATCAAGCTGGTTTCAGACCTGGTCGCGGTTGTATACACCAGATATTCACAGTTCGTCAGATTTTAGAACACAGACATACTTTTCGGCGACCGACAATAGTGGTTTTCCTTGACTTGAAAGCAGCATTTGACTCTGTAGACCGTGAAGTTCCATGGCAGTGTCTTTCATTGAAAGGCGTGCCCCAAAAGTACATAAAACTTGTTAAGGCTCTTTACTCAAACACTATTAGTCGTATCAGAGCATATGGCGAACTGTCATCTGAACTTGTAACCTCAAGTGGTGTTCGTCAAGGCAGCCCACTTTCCCCATTTTTGTTTAATTTCATAGTTGACATACTGTTGGAAATTACACTTTCATCGTCCGACTTTTCAGGAATTGATCGCCTACCAGGAGATCCACTTATTGACTTGGAATATGCTCACAATATAGTCCTGTTTGGCGAAGACGCTGATACGATGCAGAAGCTGTTAACAGCAATAAGCTCGAATGCAAGCATTTTCGGAATGCGTTTCTCCCCCTCCAAATGCAAACTATTGCTCCAGGACTGGTTTTCGTCAACACCTGAACTAAAGATAAGAGGGGGTGAAGTGGTTGAGCTCGTCGATTACTTCACTTATCTTGGAAGTCTGATTAGCCCTAATGGGTTAGTCTCTGATGAAATCTCAGTACGAATTCAAAAAGCTCGTTTGACTTTTGCCAACTTACGCCACCTATGGCGTAGACGAGATATTCGTCTTTCAAACGTAAGGGAGAGTATACAACAGTTCGTTCTGTCTTACTGTATGGGTGTGAAACGTGACCACTAAGAGTAAACGACACACGAAAGTTATTAGTTTTTAACTATCGATGTCTTTGAAACATCGCTCGCAACAGCTGGGATCACCGAGTAAGTAATAACGAGGCTAGATGACAAATGTCATACAAAGGTGATAAATAAGTCGATGAGGTTGTGAATCTTCATTGACTAGCGTGGTTGGGACATATATTTCGTATGCCCAACCACCGTCTTCCTCGACGCGCGATGCTGGCTGATATAGGAATAGGATGGATGAGAGTTAGAGGCAGCCAAACGAAAACATGGCATCAGTCCATGAAGTCAATGACTGCCGATTTGAGTCGTGTCGGTAGCTGCAGACTACCCGGATGGGGTCATCGCGATTACCGTAACCAGTGGCTAGAAACACTGAGTGATATGGCCCAGAATCGGTCACAATGGCGCAGATGTATTCAATCATTGTCCTCCCTTAAATCATGAGCTTTAAATTATTCCATAGCTTTCTTTCTACGCTTCCTGAACCATATTCTATATGTTCACACTCCTTGTTGCTATTATTATTTTATTTTATTGAAGTAACTTCTACTAATGGTGGTGGTGTTAATCTTGCGGTGTCATGGTGGTATGGCAACTTGAACCGATGCACACATGTGCCAGGTTCTATGTTGATGGTACATACATACATGCACATACATATTACCATAAACATTTTAGAATAAAACAATAATTATAACTGAGTGTTGTGGAGATTACTGCATTTGAACTTGATGTCACGAATTGACCTGTTCAATGCTACATAGTTCCGATAGTTATCTAGCTTAGGTCAACGTGACATCACGTTCAAATTCAACAATATCCACACTGGCCAGTAATAATTATCATGTTCTTACCACTTACTGACTTCAAAGGGTAACTTAAGAGCTAAGTTAAGAAACTAATCCTCTCGAGTCCAACCATGTCGAGTGTGAGACAGTTACCCCTCAATGAAATTGGATGACGCCATGCAATGCATCGAAAATTTACTGAAGCCGGAAATGTCAAACCAGTGGTCTAAAGGATGGGCGCTCAACGCGAATCCTGGAGGTCTTTATGTCAATGCGTGGTGCCATCGTGGATGTATACAACTGAGTCCCATACTACAACGAAAAAGCTTCTGTGTCTCTTGATTTTTAATAATTAATTAAGGTTAATCAATAGTGTAGGACCTCAAAAAAGGTCACCTTTTCTTACCTCTAAAAAGTACCAATTATATGCTTTCCTTATCTTCTGGAATCAGGAGAAACACTTCTACAAAAGCAAACGCGAAACAGCATAAGCCGTCAAACTATGTGAAAAACGCACACCTGACATTTGGCATAGGGTTAGATAATGCTATAATCCCGCAGTTGATTAGCAGCAAAGAATATTAGGTTAGAACCAATCAGAATTGTACATACAACGTACTGTAATTACTGACAAATGAAGACAGTGTGCCTCATCGAGTAACAGGTTTATAAAGTGAGCTGATAGTACTACATTACATGATGAAGACACATCCACTTAAACTGAAGTAAAGAATAAGATGTCCAAAATAAATGCAAAGTATTCATTCGGCTCAAATGTACTACTTATTCCACAGAGAGCTAGAATCACTGAATAGAGGCCTAAACAATGAATTTTTAACTACTTGAGAAACTTTATTCTCATGCACTACATTAATCCACTACTGCCAGTGATTGTCCTGTAGAAATTTAATTAAACTATTATTTTGATTGAAAACAGCAGAACAAAACGATTGTAATATAAAAAGCCGCAGTTCATTAGAACGCTCAAGACATTATGATAAGAAGTATAAAGTCTTACAATAACCAACTACTTACATAAGAACCATGAAGTAAAAGAAACTGTACGGCGTCGTATCGTTTCTTTGTAAAAGCAAACTGAGTAACAGGTTGCTTTTGGTCGGCAGGACCAATAAGTGCATTTACTTCCGCACCTAAGTCAATCAATTTTTCAGCAAGCTCGAAATGTGCAACTTTTAGAGCCATATATAACGGTGATAATCCATCCTCATTTAGTTGATTTACAAGGAGTTTAGTCTGGAACAAAGAAAATAATCAAGACAATAGTAGTCATAAAAACAATTAAATATGTTGCTCGCGAATAGCTAATTTCTTAGCAATAACAACCAGTGTTACATTATTTATTTATGGTGTCATGAACTAAGTTATGAACTGTATTTTTTGTGAGATATCACTATGCAGGACTACGTTATATAAATATCTTAAATTGTTCAGCGGGTCTCCGAGTACAAAAGCAATTTCTAGGACACCAGAGAAAATCAATTAATTTCAACATTTCACTTGTCATCATGCATGTAGACATAATGGCTGATTGTGGGTGACACAACAGAAGTCAACTAGGACATAGCTGCGACTAATCAAACAGTTTCATAGCATTTACCTTATCGCATGATTGACAGGTTAGAAGAATTAATCAACAACTTATTTGAGTTTACAAAAAGCATCAATATTCTCAGGCACTTTTGTTGAGATTCAATATTGTCTGTGATTGTTATATAAAAGCTATCGGGCTATAGTTCACCATCGTTTTTCGTGATTTAAAACAGTAGGGCAGGACGGCTTAAATCCGAGGATGTAAACTTGACTCCCACTGATCCTGTTTTAAGGCAAGATGTATAGCATAATTATTTACGTCGATGACAATAGTAGTAGTTGTTTGAACTAAGTATTAAGTAAATCATATTAATGACAGCTTATATAGTCAATATAATGGTAATAGTTCGTAGTCAGATCACCATGAAACATCATCAGCGTTTTTACCGCTGGTAAATGATACTTAAGTGTTGAAGTCTGCTCCAACTTCTACATGCTAAATGATAACTCATATTATCAGTGCTCAGCTTCTACCCCATTCGATTCATCTGCCTCAAGGAACAATTATAATATACTCTTATCTTTCGTAGCACTTAGTAGGAAGACATAGAACATGGATATAAAGTAAAGCTAGATTGTGTGGCTTCCGGGTAAATGTAAGCAGCTAAAATGCTAAATTTACTATACCGTTGGTTTAAGCTACCTAATAAGTATTTTTAACGTTAATACCAGCCCCCTAAAAGCTCCCAAGAAGTAACTTTGGGGCTATCATCATCGAACAAAACCATGGATAGATTTTCATTTCTACGCTAAGGACTGTTCGCAAGTTGTCTATAGCTAATACAGAACTATCTGGCGACTTACAGGCTTCTGCAAAATGCCGACTGACCTATGAACTAGTTGCAGTTTAGTGACAGAAAGCATCCGGTAGCATTAGTGTAACACCCGAAAATTTATCCACAATAAATAGTGTTCTTGAAACAAGTGTTATCAAACCCAAGTAAAATAAGGGATTGTCAAGTGCAATTTTCTGAGACGAGTTTTGAAGTAACATTATTCCAAATGAAATTAACAAGCACACTACATTCAGGGGTTTTAGATAGCTTTAAAAATGCCTTGCGATCGCAGTAGTAGTTAATAGATTTTCGTACATTATATTATCGGTGAGATGCTCCCAAACCTGTTCGGAAACAAGACAAAACTGTCAGAAGTTTCAGTTTCACACTTCTGACCGCGCTGACTAAGTTGCGTTTACAGCAAGATGTGGGAACGTAGTACAACTCCTAGAGAGTATAGATACCATGTTTAATAACTACCAATAAATTTCTACATAATGCATGGAACTGGTATCAATCTTCGGTTCAGATAGAAGAACTCTTACTGTTGCTTGTTTTATGCACCCATCTAGGTGTGCACCGCCACCCTATGTAACCAGTATAGAAGAGATGACAAATTTGTATCATTATAGATAGACAATGAGAATGTGTTCTGCAGATCTGCAGTTTAGGCAGTTTTATAAACCTCTCAAGTAAATACCTTAAGTTTGAATTATCAGAGATTTAAATCAACATAGCTGAAAAATAATGAGTGGAACAAAAGATATATATTAGTGGATATTTATACAAGGATTCCTTTACATACAACATATGTGCTCCATTTATGGCTTATCGACTCTTATTTATCCATAATTTCAATCACCAGTACAAGGAACATAACAAATCATGTAGTCGATTCACAAACTGAGGCGACTACGAATCCATTATATTACGAACAAAAAATATGAATCCACATAAGTCCTCAATTAGCAAGATATTTTTTAAACAGTAATTCAGAACAGCCCTTAGCTCAAATATTCAGAAAAAGAATAACTTTTAGAATAGTGACGGATAAAACATAATATTAGAATTCAAATTAAAATACCTCTGCATGATTTACGTTAAGTAATGATAAAACTGCATCGTCCCTCCCAAGATCGATTGCTAAGTGTACGGGAAACTTGGAATACTTCACAAGGAAGGAATGCAAAACAGGAGCAGAAACTGTAGAAATTTCTTCCGGTGAAAAGTCAGGCTGAAAAACGTCATAAATAAGTGTCAATTAACGTACCCAGAGATCTGACAGGAATATAAAACAGTGGTTTAGTAACCGGGTAGCTCTTACTCTATAAGAAGAGGAATACAGTGACAGGCAGTTTTCCCTCGTTACTAAAGGAATTAAAGCAATTTCACACCTGCAACCATAAAAAAACGGAATACTTACTGGCAAAGTAAGGAGGGTAAACAATATTCTCTTGCAAGTGTCATCAAATCTGATAAGCATTGTCCTTCGTAATCTTCTAACACACCCCTATAAGTCCATGAAATTAGGGCTTCGCACACATCTTGGCAATACCCTTAGTGGACTAAAAGTATCTGCAGTTTAACTACCTTGCATATTGATGTACTCCACGCCATTCTCTGCATAAATATTCCAAACACCACCCCTAGCATCAAGGACAAACTTATGCCCCGGGATGAGAACGTTTGGCGTCTTAAACAATACATCGCTATCATCATTCATCAGGTAGGTAATATCGCGATTACCTATATTTCGTATTCAAAAACAAACTCTCAACAAATGAAAGAATGTTGCCACAGAAATTGTGTTCCTTATGCCCCAGTTCAGCCGCCAGAATTTCCTTTTCCTTCTCAAGCTTTGCAACCTTACTTTGAAGTTTTTGGTACTCCAACTTAATATTATTAACATAGAAGTCCAATGACATCGGGATAGGGTAACCATAAGTTTTGAAATCACACAATCTGTATCCAATATCCAATACCCTATGGCAAGACAATAGTTCACGTCTAGACATAGGATACTATGCATTTCGCAAGAGTGGGAGCGAAAAGAGAAAGGTGGAATAAAAAGAGCGAGCCAAGGACTTAGTAAGCATATTAGTTACCCCTGCATTATATAGTGGTAGTAGACAATCAGAATAAGGAATGATGTAAGCGTGAAACGGGGGCAATAAGATGTGCGAAACTGGGAATTGAGAAAAACTTAAAATCCTTTGTAACCAGCTAGTTTATGCTAATCGACATTTTGGCGTCACGTTTCAAAGTTGTAGACGGAATAGAAAAACCATTGCTTCACGAGTTTCCGTGTCTAGTAGCAACAGGTTACCAATTCGGTTTCAAGTATATTTATTATTTCTTTTGTTGCCTGCATAGCTTTCCGACCGTAGTAATTTTTGTGATAAACATAATGAGTGGAGGAAGCTTTAGTCATCATTATTTTCTTATATGAGCAAAACGTTTCGTAATGCCATTCTCAACATAGGCATGTAAAAATCTCTGATTATCTGAGCTGCATAGCTTTTCATATGCTGAAATCTCTTTATTTGTTGGTTACGCAGGCACATGTTGACCCACTACTGTTTTCAGCCTAGGAAGTGTCATATATCAGATTAAACTATCTGAAGTGCACCCGATATATGACCAAGCTACGTTTGCGGTATTACCAGGGCAACTTCTAGTGATTGAACCCACTCTTACAAACGAAAATAAATCAGGAGGCAATGAAGGATGGAAAAGAAGTTATATTTGGTTGTGAATACAGCGGCAATGGGATAGCAACGTACTGGCTGGCAAACTAGAGAGAGATGCTTTCCACGGTGTGGCGTGACGTGATCTGATGATGATGCGTGACCGAGCGTCTTCAGCTAGTAGTATCCGCTAAAACAAACATGGTCAGCGTCAATGTCGACCACCTATGTAACTATTTATTTTTGGGATTATTTACCGCTACATATCTCTGGCATTCACCTATCGGTTCTTGTAGTGTAATCTTTTAGACACTGTCCAATTTTACCTACGGTTTAGATTGTTATATAAACCTCTTCATGTGATTGTAGACTGTTTGGAAATACAAGGCGCTTAAACTGACGTACTGCCAATACTTATTATTTGAAGTTCTTACACTTGAAACTTACTAAACCTATATGTTTCATACAGTCATCAACGCTGTCTTCAAAAATCGGTAAGGGATATTCAATAAGGATAACTGTAGAGATAAAATTTGAGACAAGATATCATTTATTGCTCCATAAACGTCTTTTTGGTTTTCAGCTAAATGAAATTGATAAAGTTGTGCCAAGTTCCCGTGGGAGCATTACGATCTTCTGGAAGTCATGAAGTTCATAAATCTTTATGGTTCTTAAACCACGAATCAAGTGTAATAGCAACCAAGCCATCAAAAATAAAATTCATGTGTAGAACTAATGTTAGAATTGACGTGGGATTTATACAATTGTTCTATAATTATCTTCTCATTGAGATGCATGTGTTGGATTTAAGTTTCCAGAATACGGAATTAAAAGTATCTATACCGTTTCCCGTGATGTTCCAGTAAGGCTTTAGTCTGTTCACGAATTAGTAACATTGATAGGTCTGGAAGTACCAAGTCTTGAGATTGGACATCTTAGACGCTCAAACATGTAATACTCCGAAATCTTGAAGTATATAACAGAAGAAGAGAGAAGGAAGCACCTACTCAGTATGTGTTGAATATGCACGAAATAACACTAGTAATTGTGGGATACCTCTCTTAGTCACAGGGGCTGAAATGGGTAAGTGAATAACAAGTTAACAAATCTACCCAAGAGATAAGGTTGTAGCAACTTAGCTTGATTAATTAAAAGTTCATTTTAAACCTTAAACATACGCCAAAACAATTAAGCCCCAGTATTCATTTACTTCCTTATTTGGTATAGGGATTATATTTGGTAAAACTAAACTACACCGCTGACCTTAAGAAGACCAGTGAGAATCAAGTTATCACTTTCAAGGTGACGCGCGCATTTATGTTCAAAATGCTTACTTTGGATCGGCTTATTGCAATGTTTAATGAGGACATCATTATTTCTAATCTACAAGCTTTCGGACTACTTCGTAGAGAGTTCATTTGTGATTTTGGCCTCAGTACAGAGAAAGTCGAGATAGAGTAACGTTTCGTTACAATGGCTGCTGGCGAAGAAAATCAATAAGAACAGGCATTTTTTCAGCAAATTTAAACTGATACTGCGGCAAACCTGCATGTTAGTTGTCTTGTGGAGTATGCAGTTGCCTGTCACTCTGGCATCGTCTCTCGCAGATGTAAGCGAAGTATCAGCAGTGCAATGGTATCAGCACTGTAGAGACGTATGCTCAGAAATCATGTTGCGGTTAAATCTGTCACTCGGAGGCATCGGAAGAATAGTTGAAATAGATGAAACGGCCATTAGAAAGAGAATATATAATAGAGAAAGATCTGTAAAAACCGAATGGGTAGGTAATAATTTCTTTAAACTTACTGTTAGGTTCTTGGTGTTTACGACCTAACATGAACGCGTCTCTAACATCCAGAAGTTCATAAATCATGTAAAAACAGTTTATCGTGTGTAATTGTCTTTTAAAATTTCGTTTTTCATAATAAATAATGATTTTATCTGCCAGTGCATTCTCATTGGCTAAAAGGTACCTCAAGGTCAGCGGTGTAGTTTAGTTTCACCTTATATTTCCTGTTAGCTTATATTGAACGTTGAGAAGTATTTGTGTGTTTGAATAACTAGAACCGCGCTCCACTGTCTCCTGCCCACGCTACTGAATAAAGACCTATTCCCATAATAGTCTGGTTTCTTCTGTCACTAGATTGAGATATACCTAGGCGCTAAAAGGTCATACTAGTATGAAGTATGACACAATACTAAAGGGTATATTTTTCAACGAATCATATTACATATTATATCTTAAGGTAGGATGGCCGATGCTGTGGATCTTGATTCATCCACAATACCATTACATAGACTCGATAGTCCCACTGATTTATCAAGTAGGTAATTAATCATTCACATATATTCATTATTATTATATAGGCCAACAATGTACAAGATGTATATATAAGATTTAGTAGTTTACTTGTCACGCGATGTTGATCAATCACATGTTTCCTCCCAGGCTTGCTGTTACAAAACGTTTTGTGCTATATGTCCTCCAAGTAATCCGCAGTCTTCGCTATTTTGTTAGCTGATCTAGTTGTCCCACATAACTGGCATGCAGAAGAGTACAAGAAAGTTTCACTGCATTCATGCCATGCTGAAAATCATTTACCACAACCTATGTATTTATGAGTTTGTGAAAAAAGTGTCAGTACAAATCATCAAATAAGCAGGTGGAGTCTTCGGTATTAAAGTGCTTGGCATTAGTTTAGGTATGATGAACACAGTCAATGTTACATAAATATATGTCACTTTTTATTGAATGAATTACTCCAAATCGTCAAGGGTAAGATCAGTCACGTACGTAATTGAGATTCTGAGTGGACACAGTGGTCAGCATGTCTGTAAATTATTCTATGTAACCTCTCATATTAAATATATTCTTGCTTCGTAAGAATGACTCTTATACAGTAAGCACTTCTGTCACTGTGTAAACCCCTTAATCATAACCAGATCGTAGTTGACCCTTCTGTATTGTGTAATTGATTTACGTGGGTGACTCGTAGATACCTCAAGAGATGACTTAACATAACTATCGATGGTAATTAATGTACCATAATAGTGCACAGAATAAACGGGGGCTTCACAAACTTCCACAGTGAGTGCATACTACACAGTCAACCTGCAAAATTAATATATAATTAAGGACATAATATCAGCTACTTGTCAAAACAAACCAGTAACATAATTATAGTGACAATCAGTAGGACAATTCAAACAGTTGGATAGCAGGCAGTAAAGGGCCCTAACTTAATCATAATCTCAACCAACATCTTGTAGTTGGGCAAAACAAACTTCCAAAACTATCACAGCCCATACAGTGACACGCGTATAGCTAAAAACAAAGAATTCTAGGCGAATAAGTGATATTCGTGTCTGTGTCAAAGATAAGTTTGAGAGATATTACTAAGGGCATTAGGAACAATAGAAAACTAAAAGATCAAACGATTGTTTTTGCAAGTAAAGTATATGGGGAGGAATTTCTCATATGAATAGGATCTTTTAACTTCTATCACAAAAACAATGTAGTCCACTGTCTGACGTGGGTTGACCAAAAACTACAGTCGCCACTATCCGCTTCTGTGATCTGTTTCGGTTCTAGTGATCAGTCTTGTTACGATGTAATGGATTTCACACCTTTTAGACTTCCAGTTTCCGTTATTCGATCGTTTTCGCGGTACCCCTGTGCTATTCATTATTTTGATAGTCTGCTTTCCCTATGAATTCATATGCAACTGATTTGCTTAATAAGCAGTTGGTTTTCTCTTTCCACTTCCAGATTATCTTAGGCACGTAGCCCAAGACTCTTTGTAACACAAATTATCTTCTGGCAGGATTATAACCCTTAAATTCTGACATTTTGTCCGTAGATCACTGCTCAACATTTTTGACTTCTATAACATATCGTGCTCGTCAATAAAAATTAAAATCTCGAGGTTTATCATAGAATTACGGTGTGTAAGCCAGTTAATACATCCTGAGGCTGAGAATAGTTTGTTTCCTATTTAATATACTATTGCCAGCGGCTAAAATTTGTTTTGCTGTAATTCATCCGACCAGAGATGAGAAAGGTATATTGTTATCAACGTTCTTGTTTCGTCACATTTCCTTCTTACGATCATGCGGCTATTGTTGTGGTTTATCTCATGGTCGCTAACTGCCGAAAAGTTATTTATTTGTTCAGAGGTTTTATAAAAACGCGACCTTATCTGATGCTTGCCTAAAAAAAGCCATGTGGAGCGAGGTTTGGAGATGTCAAAAGTGATTCTTTGACGTGCCAATTTCGGGAGTATTAAACTTGCTCATCATGCTTTGGCGTGACACTACGTTGTTTATGGGAAAATAATCTTTTAAGGGTGCAAACCATAGGACGGGACAGGTGATTCTAGGCAACGAAATGGAAAATTTGGTGAGTGAGTCGGGAAGTCGTTGGAGTAATCAATAGTGGACAATAGCAAGACAATAGGAAGGTATTTATTGGAAAGTTGCAAGCAAAATGCACTTAAGCAATGTGATTCTAAAAAGGAACAAACTTACTTAAAGCAACAATCTCTTGTCAGACATTCCGTTCAAAGTTGAATGAATATTCATGTGACAGTCCCTTAGTCTAGCCTTGTATTGACCATGAAGCCTGGCTACTCAGGTCGGGAGAGACTAGACTAATAAAGTCATCTAATAGTGTAACCACATGTAATTTAATCATCTACACCACATCACTTATTTTGCAGTTGGAATGAAGTTAAGTAGATGATTGTGAAAATAGGTTAGTCTAGTAGATGGTAGAAATCTCAAAGCTTATTTCTACAATCTCACAATTTTCGGCACACTGTTATCGCGTCGTTGTGAGGTTGTTTATTTTTGTTTGATATGCTCGGCTATATACACCAGAACGAAGTGTTGTAGAAGTATTTATTCCGTGATAAAACTGCGGGACCAAAAGCGTAAAGCTGAGAAGTCTTGAATATACAAACTTATTTTATTACGACAATTGCACTAAACCTTCTTGGGGGTGAGAAGCAAAAAGGTAAGTCATACTCAGGTACGGAAAGCAAACCGTCACTCTTAGGAAATAAAGTAACGGCTAAAAATGAAAACAAAAAATTGGAATGTGAAGACATAAGACATCTTTTGCTAGAAAGGTGTGATGTCATATTTGAATACAAACAAAAAGCGAATCAGGAACATGAAATGCTCTTAAAACAAATTCACTTATGATAATATTTGTAACTCCATAAACTCATTTAGGACATCAAGTAGCTATGAAGTAGATGGCATGGCATCCATTTACTTCAAACTCGCGGACCTAATTTACCATTAATCCTATTAAAACTGTTTGACGTTCCAATAACAACAGGATCTTACCCTAATAGATAGAAAACTTAATACAGATGCCATCGATTTAAATCAGGAGACAGGACAAACCTGTATAACTATTACTTACTTACTTACGCCCGTTACTCCTCACTGAGGAGCATAGGCCATCCACCAGGATTCTCCATTGAACTCTATTCTGAGCAATCCTTTTCAGCTATTTCCAGTCGCTGTTTATCTTCGTAATGTCTACTTCCAATCCTCGACGCATTGTGTTCTTTGGCCTTCCTCTTTCTTCTTCCAACAAGGCTCCATGTTAATGCTTGTCTCGTGATGCAGTCTGATGGTTTCCACAATGTATGTCCTATCCATTTTCAACATCTTTTCCTGATTTCCTCTTCAGCTGGAAGTTGGTTTGTCCTCTCCCATAGTAAGCTGTTGCTGATGGTTTCCGACCAACAGACGTTCTGTATCTTGCGTAGACAGTTTTTTAAAAATACTTGTACCCTTCTGAGGATGTTTGCAGTAATTCTCCAAGTTTCAGCTCCATACAGCAGGACTGTCTTCAAGTCCGAATTGAAGAGTCTGACTTTGAGGTTAGTTGATATTTGTTTTGAGTCCCATATGTTTTTCAACTGTAGAAATGCTGCCCTGGCTTTGCCAATCCTTGTTTTTACATCTGCGTCGTACCCTCCTTGTTTATCGATGACGCTCCCCAGGTACGTAAAAGTATCCACTTCTTCCAGAGTTACTCCATCAAATTCAATTGGGTTTGTGCTCCCTGTGTTGTATTTGAGAATCTTGCTCTTTTCCTTTTGTATGTTCAGACTCACTGATGCTGGGGTTGCTACTACACTGGTTATCTTTGCTTGCATTTGTTGGTGTGTATGGGTTAAAAGAGTTAGATCATTCGCGAAGTCCAAATAATCGTGTTTCACCCTACTTGTCCATTGAATTCCATGCATTCCCTCAGATGTGAAGGTCTTCATGATCCAGTCAACCACTAGAAGGAAGAGAAAAGGCAACAGTAGGCAGCCTTGTCTGACTTCGGTTCCCACAGAGAATGCATCTGCCAGCTGTCCTCCATGCGTGATTTTGCACTGTATTCCGTCGTAAGAATTTTTATTGATGCATGTATGATCTATTTGATTCGCTGTAGTATGATCCGGTGAGACCCATGTAGCCTTGTGTATGCGTTTGTGGGCGAATATTGTACCATCTATAACCAATTTGTTGAAGTCACATAAGTTTGTAAATCGTTCACCATTGTCATTTCTTTCTCCCACTCCCTGTCGTCCCATGATTTCTTCATATCCGGTGTTGTCCATTCCGACTTTGGCGTTTAGGTCCCCCCATCAGGATTGTCAGATCCTTTCCTCGACACTTTGCTATAATTGATTACAGTCTATCGTAAAACTGATCTTTGTCCTCGTCGTTGCCTTCATTGGTTGGTGCATAACATTGGACAATGTTCATTGTAATCTCTTTCTTCATTGTTTCGAAAGATGCTATGATGATCCTGGGTCTATGTGGTTCCCATCCCACAAGTGCATTACGTGCTTTTTTGGACAGCATCAGTGCGACTCCTTGGGTGTGAGGAGCATTTTCCTCCTCGTGGCCGGAGTATTGCCGCATCTCTCCCGAAGCCAATGTTTTCTGTCCAACTTGTGTCCAATTGGTTTCTCTGATTCCAAGCACTGTCAAGTTGTATCTCTTCGTTTCTGAAACTACTTGATTTGTCTTTCCACTCTCTCACATTGTTCAAACCTTCCATATACCTATAAAACCTTTTGCTCTGGTTGTTAGAAGGGGCATCGGCCTTATGACTTCCGAAGAATTTCAGCTTTCATCATGAGGCGTCATAAACTATCCTTCCACTCCCAGGGCAGAGTTTAAATGGCTTAGGTTGTGTAATCTGGTTAGCGTTTTTTAGCAAGCTTGGGTTTTACGGGATGGGAATACTAGCCCTATGCATAACCCTCCTCCTTTACCCGGGCTTGGGACTGGAAGTAACCGTAGGAGAGCTACAGGCGGAGTTTGCATAACTATAGGCCCATAAATAATACCCCCAGTTATCTCTAGAATAATGAAAAAAATTGTATATGATCAAATGTTTGATTATTTACTTTCCGAAAAACTTATCTTTAACTCTTAACATGGTTATCTCAAAACTAGGTCCTGTATAACTTGTCACTTTGAATTCGATGATTTTGTCTTTACTAAACGAAGTCTTGGGCACTTGGTATTAGCATTGTACTTAGACACATCTAAAGCCTTTGATATGGTTAACCGCAAGCTTCTTTTAGACTAACTCTTCTCTTATGGGATTAGGAATCCACTACTTGCATGGTTAAACTCTTTCCTCAGTATTAAACATCAAATTGTTAAAATTAATTCCACCCTTTTGAAGGCCGAACCGGTTACAAGGAAGCGTCTTAGGCCCACTGATCTTTATAGCTTACATAAACGATATATGAAAATGTTTCAGCATGCGTAGACCATTTCAATGCGCAGATGATCTCAAAATAGCGTACTCATTCCCCCCTCATAAATTTGCACGCACATCCAGTGGCGTCACTGCCTAACTCAACAAGGTCGCAGTATGGTGTTCAAAATGGAAGTTAGATCTTAGTGCTTCTAAGTGTAACTGGATATGTTATGGGGATAAGTGCCTCAATTTTGATCTCTCCACAAACGGTAGTAAGTTGTCTAGACTTTAATCAGTAGTTGGCTTAAGACTAGGGTACACTTATAATCTCGCTTTTACAGAAGAGGTCAACATGCAGACATCTAAATCACATCGACTACTGAGTTGTGTACTACGTAGATATTATAGCAATGATTCACGTATTCTGCCATACAAAGTTTGTCAGACCTTTACTAGAACACTGCACATTTATTCTCAGTAATGTTTCTGTAGCGGTAAATAATCCCCAAAATAAATAGTTACATAAGTTTCGACATTGATGCTAACCATATTTATTTTAGCGGACACTACTAAGTTGAAGGCGCTTGGTCACGCATCACCACCAGATCACGTCACGCCGCATCGTGAAAAGCAACCCCCTCTCTAGTTTGCCAGCCTAGACGTTGCTATCCCATTGCCGTTCCATTCACGATCAAATATAACTTCTCTTCCATCCTTCATTGCCTTCTGATTTCTTCTCATTCGTAAGAGTGGGTTCAAACGTTAGAAGTTGCCCTGGTAATACCGTAGACGTAACTTGGTCATATATCGGGTGCACTTCATTGGTGAGTCCGACGTGATCTGGACACGTTCATAACTATAAGTTCGTTCCTGTTTATTGTTTTTAACAGTATTTTTGATGTGATTATCATTTTTTAAACGTTTTGATCGCATTTATTTTTATATTTTCATATATTGCATATATAGCATGACTGATCAGACTCCTAAGTTCATTAAGATTAAAACTCCCACACCCCCGAACATTCAGCTCATCCCTTTCTGGACAGAAAACATAGAAGCCTGGTTTTGCTACGCAGAAGCCGGGTTTCGAGACCACGCTGTGACAGATCCACGTGTTCAATTCCTTGCCGTCGTAAGGTCACTTCCGCGTGAACTGAACAGGTACGTCACCCCCTTCTTTTTCAGCCCTGACTGCCTAGAACCTTATGACCAGCTCAAAAGATCAATTCTCAGACGCGGAGATTTATCCGACAGACAACGTCTTGATGAGTTGTTCCACACCATCGAGCTAGGTAGTGGTACAGCGACGGAAATGTTGTCGCGCATGCGAGAGGTAATTGGTCAACGCACTTTCGACGAAGGTCTTTCCCGCCAACTCTTCTTATCAAAACTGCCACAACAAGTGCAAGCAGTTCTGGTAACGTTTAATAGCAACCCAGTAGATGAGCTAGCTTCATCTGCTGATCGAATTCTGGAGATCACCAGAACTCGTGATAATCAGGTTTATTCCAATACTGAAAAACCCCATGTCACCGAAAACGACGTGACAAAATTGTGTAATACTCTTTCTCGTTTTCTTGACCTGAAGGAAGGACACCGACCGAACGATTCTCGTCGACGAAGTACATCACGGAGAAGGTCGTCGTCTCGACCTCATCGAAACGAAAATTCACATTGGTGTTGGTACCACAACACCTATGAAAAAAATTCCAAGAAGTGTAGAGACCCCTGTTGTTTCCCTAGACATAAACCAGTTGTTGGCGCATCGGGAAACTATTTCGCCGGCACGCGTTAGCAGCAGCCGTAGCCGGTGGATGCAAACGCCTGTTATTTGTCACTGATGTGATAACGAAGGTTCGCTACCTCGTCGATACTGGCGCAGAAGTTAGCGTTCTTCCTGCAGCTCCATCTGGTCGCCACCATGAAGCTGCGTTCGGATTACAGGCAGCCGATGGAAAACACATAGCTACGTATGGTAAACGATACGTCTACTTAAACGTGGGTTTACGAAAACCCATACACTGGATTTTCACTATCGCCGATGTGAAAATACCCATCATAGGCATGGATTTACTTAGCCACCACAACTTGCTTGTAGACCCTAGTAAAAAGAGACTAGTGGATAGTAACACAAATCTCTACATTCGTGGAACCGCTACAACAGGTTGTAGCTTATGTCCTCTTCATTTTAAACATTTAATTAACCCTTATTTTCAGCCGATACTCGACAAGTATCCAGATCTGAATAAGGCGTCATCGAAATTAACACGTGTAACCAGCAACGCTACACATCACATCACGACTACAGGTCAACCTGTATTCTCCAAAGCACGCCGACTCGCGCCTGAAAAACTAAGGATTGCGAAAAACGAATTCGATCATATGATTGACTTGGGAATAATTCGACCTTCCAGTAGTCCATGGTCATCTCCGTTACATATGGTCCCGAAGAAAGATAGCAATGACTGGCGTCCTACCGGTGATTACCGACGTCTTAACACCCAAACTACGTCTGATCGTTACCCTTTACCGCACATCCACGATTTAACGGCCACCCTGAATGGAATGACAATATTTTCAAAACTCGACCTGGTAAAGGCGTACAACCAAATACCGATGTCTGAAAATGATATCCCGAAAATCGCTATCGTAACTCCATTTGGCCTTTACGAATTCCTCCGAATGCCTTTTGGGTTGAGAAACGCAGCACAAACATTCCAACGCTTCATTGATGACGTGTTCCGCGGACTTGACTATGTCCATGCATACGTCGACGACTGCCTGATGGCAAGCCCAGACGAGGTAACACATATGAAACATTTGGACACAATCTTTAGTAGACTGCAACAATATGGAGTTACAATAAATATACAGAAATGCCAAATTAGAACAACCTCATTGGACTTCCTGGGGCATACTATTGACGCTAATGGCATACAACTTCGAAAACACAAGGTGGCGTTTATTCTGGAGTACCCGGAACCAACCACGATCAAGCAGTTGCGAGCTTTCAATGGGTTGGTAAGTTTCTACAGACGGTTTTTACCGAACTGTGCATCTATCATGAAACCACTAACGAATCAGCTTCGTGGGAATAAAAAAGTGGTCACAATGGATGCAGACTCAAAGAAAGCCTTTAATGCGACTAAAAAAGCAATAGCCAATGTGACTACGCTGGCACATCACTATACCGAAGCCCTTGTCAGCATCGCGGTTGACGCATCTGACTCAACGATTGGCGCAGTTCTGCAACAATGGACTGACCAAACTTGGCAACCTTTAGCATTCTTCTCAAGACGACTAAACGATACCGAATCAAGATACAGCACTTTTGGACGTGAATTGTTAGGAATGTACTGTGCTGTACGACACTTCCAACATTCCATCGAAGGCCAGGAATTTACAATGTTCACCGACCATAAACCACTGACGTTTTCTATGAAGTCATCTTCAGATAAGTACTCTCCGAGAGAGTCACGTCATCTAGACTACATTTCCCAGTTCTCTACTGATATACGACATATATCTGGAGCTAACAATGTAGTTGCCGTCGCCTTATCAGGAATACATACCTTGAATCGTATTCATGGTATCGACCTTGTTGAACTAGCTCGACTTCAAAATGAAGACAATGATCTTCATCACGAGTTATCCACAACAACGCTTAAACTCCAAACAAAGACTATTCGAAAAGGTAAGAACACTTTAGTTTGTGATTATTCTACAGGTACAACCCGTCCAATCGTTCCCAAGAGTTACCGACGAATCATCTTCGACACATTGCACAACCTCTCTCATCCTGGAGTTTGTGCTACATCTAAACTAATTGCCCAGAGATTTTGCTGGCCAAGGATGAATAAAGACATTAAACAATGGGCACGCTCCTGTGTGGCCTGCCAAAAGAGCAAAGTAATTCAGCAGAATAAATGTCCTCTTGGTACTTTCCCAACTCCTGACTCTCGATTTGACCATGTCCACCTTGATTTGGTAGAACCTTTACCAGAATCAAATGGATTTTCCTATCTTTTGACATGCGTGGACCGTTTTACACGCTGGCCAGAAGCGATTCCACTGAAAGACATCACCAGTGAAACGATTGCTCGCGCTTTCGTCGAACGATGGATAGCGAATTTTGGTTGTCCATCTACAATAACGACAGACCGTGGACGTCAGTTTGAATCTGGAATGTTCCACTCTCTGACAAAACTTCTTGGAGCAACGTGCTCCAGAACAACTGCCTACCACCCACAATCTAACGGGTTGGTAAAAAGATTTCATCGACAGCTGAAAGCATCACTTTCAGCTACAAACATCCCGCAGTAGACAGAGGCTTTGCCACTAGTCTTACTCGGAATTCGAAGCACTGTAAAAGAAGATGTCGGGTGCAGCGTGTCTGAATTAGTTTACGGAACGACTCTTCGATTACCAGGTGAGTTTGTGGAAACCGCTTCCACCTCGACAAACCTGGATATAAGTTCTTACGTTAACCGGCTTACAAATGCTATGCGTTTAGTTAAGCCAGTCCAAACTCGACAACAATCGACAGACACTTTCATGCAACCCACATTAAAATACAGAACACACGTTTTTGTACGTCGTGACGCTCTACGCCGACCTCTTGACGCGACTTACGAAAGACCATACAAGGTCTTGAAACGTGAAACAAAGTACTATACTATCGATAAGAATGGACACGAGGAGAACGTCAGCATTGATCGCCTCAAAGCAGCTTACCTAGAAGGTAAACCCTTCGATGTCCAACTTGCTACAACACCGCCGAAACTCGACATGAGCGAAGTCGCCATGCCTCAAGCAACAACCAACAAGCAAGTGGAAATTCAGAAGAGCTCCATAACGCCGAGAGCTACCCGTTCTGGTAGAAATGTACGATTTCCAGAACACTTAAATGAATATTACGTCTATTAATTTTTTTTCTAATTTTCCACTGTGTGTATTGTAAAGTTTATATATATAAAATAAAAAAATTGAATTAAAATACTTTTTTTAAACTTTACGGTATGCATTTTACACATTTTCGTATGTTTAAAAAAATGTCAGAAAACCTTTTTTTAATTCATGTTAGCGTTGTCAACATTTTATGCGTTTTTGTAGCTGTATTTAACCGCCAAATTGTTTTTAAATATGTATATATATATATAAATGAAAGGCACATATTTAAAAATTTTCCTTGTTTTGGATTTCCAGGACGCCTGGAAACGACCAGAAGAAAACGGAAGAGAACGATTACATTTTGTACAATTTTTTTTATGTAACGACACTTTAGCATAGGCACTGACGGCCAGAAGCTGCACAACATCCAAGCTATTAAAGGAACGTTTACCAATGTTTAACGCATTGGGTTTTATCCTTTGGCTGGTACGTCATAGGGTCCTCGGGAACCCATTAGGGGTGGAGTGAGCTGTAGCGGTAAATAATCCCCAAAATAAATAGTTACATAAGTTTCGACATTGATGCTAACCATATTTATTTTAGCGGACACTACTAGTTGAAGGCGCTTGGTCACGCATCACCACCAGATCACGTCACGCCGTACCGTAAAAAGCAACTCTCTCTAGTTTGCCAGCCTAGACGTTGCTATCCCATTGCCGTTCCATTCACGATCAAATATAACTTCTCTTCCATCCTTCATTGCCTTCTGATTTCTTCTCATTCGTAAGAGTGGGTTCAATCGTTAGAAATTGCTCTGGTAATAATCCAAACGTAACTTGGTTGTATACCGGGTGCACTTCATTTCCATTAAGGATAAACTCAGACTGGATTCTGTACAACGCCGCTTTACTCTTCGTATTCTTAAGGCTGATCGTACTCTAGACTATAAAACTAGATGCACTAAGTTAAGACTAGATACCTTATCGAGGTGACGACTAAAATTAAACCTAATCTTCTTTTACAAGATATTGAACAAATTAGCGTTTTCGTCATCTAATATAATTCAGCTCGAGGAGCCTTCTTGCTATAACCTACACAATTCAGCCTCGAAAATAAAAAGATCGCATTCTAAATCTGCTCTTAATAATAAACTATTTTACAAATAAACTTTTGAGAATCTGGAATCATTTGCTTCAAACCATTCGGGAAACAGATTCACTTCCTTTATTTGTACGGCATTTTAGTAATTTCATCTCTTCTGAAATCTCATTAAAAATGTTCACACCAGCTATTGTTTCTTAATCCACTAGCGAAATAATAGGAACTCTGAACGTGTGAGCACCATTCACCTGTCTTCGTCATATGCTAATGTTCTTCCTTTGTAATCCTCATATGAGTATAAGTGGTATGTTGGAAATGTAAATATTAATCCTGCCCATTAGCTTTGTTAACCCCGGAATATCAGTGCTGTTGTTTTGTGTTCTCCCTGTATTTGTCTTTCCGCTAGTTGTAGAAGATTATGTACAAGACAAGTATGGAACGTACTGGCACAATACTACTGCCTTCTCCTCAGCACCCAAGTTCCAAGTACTCTTGGTCCTATCCTGCATCTGAACAAGCTCAGAGATCCATTCTGCTAACCCTCAGCCATTTTTTGAAAATATAACGCGTCGGTGAATGAGCGTGCGGTTCTTTGTAACATCTGCATTATTCTACAACACATATATTTAGTGTCCGAGTACTGTAAACTTTGTTGCAGTTGGTTTGGTTCTTAATTCATATCTTTACATGTTATGAATGTCCTAACAGTGACACTTCGTCGAGACATTTGTAAGTATGTAAGCTCAAATCGTTCCGATCATGCCTATAAATTTGCATGCTCTCATGTACACAATGATACTTGAGAATAGAAGGTATTTATTTATAGTAATTAACAGGCGAGTACCTCCCACCAAGTTGGAAACAAGATTACGAAATAGGGAAAGACATGGAGATTTAGAGTATATTAGTGGTGAGGTCTTGAAAATCAATACATTCTATATTTATGTGAGTAGAGTGAGTAACGCCATAGATAGCCCTAGCACATTCTATATAGACGTCCACAGTCTAAAGGGTAAATTGTCTAAATTGCACCTTGTAGCAGAAAAAGCCTAATCCGGTGCAGTTACTTGCACTGAAACACAGCTCATACCATATGTGGATTTTATCTCACTTCTTCCGTGTTTATCTGTGTTACGACTGATGGGATTCTTAATTTACAAACGGAAGGAGTAGTAATATACGCCGAACAATTCAGTGGCACATGATAGCTGTACATGTGAGGTAGCTAGCTGTGAAACGATGTCAGGCCATGAGAAAATTGAACGTAGCCCACAGGGTCTACGGGGTTGATTTCGTCTTAGGTCATATAATTACATGGCGCAGAACGGACAAGTGTTTTATCATCATGAACTCCAACACGCGTTGACTAATAAATCTCACTATCAAAAGTGGATATTTTAATGGTAGTGAACTGTTAATTGGTCCTCATTGTTCTGTTGTTCTATGTATTAAAAGCCGGCATGATTTAATTTTAATCATGGACCTATCGAAATAAGTCTAGCAGCTTTTTTTAATTGCTGAGCAATTTACAGGATCGTTTACTTAGTGTAATTCTGATCACATAAAAGTAGTATGGTTCAGCTGATTAACTTACATGCAGTTACACCTGACGGCTCTATTAACCTGGCCTACTCTAATCTTGGTAGCCAGGATATTTGATTAATGCAAAAATTAGTTAGTAGTGAAGGTGCAATTTAAGTGATAATAAGACGGAGAGTCTCAAGCAACACACGCCACTTTGCAACGAGTCCTATGACGTAGATCAACTTGTACGCCGCTTTACATGTCAATCTTTTCATGCCGTCTTGAAGATGGTTGGATATTCCATCGATTCTACAAACCATCGTTGTTGGGTGCACTTTGAATGCATCATCCTACCGTTGTTTTGAACTTACAATCTTTGCCTCAGGTGATGAACATTGATCATATGCTATTATGTTTCAAGTCTTGAACACTTGAATAAGCACGCAAGTCAACTCCCCCAAAATCCAATTGTACAATGAGAAAAGTTTTTCATCTATTTAAGACCGAGCTTTGTTAGCTGGCTAGTTAATTAATGTGAATCGGCCATTAGAAGAGTAAAGTATGCTCAATACAGCATTTTATGTTCTGAAACCGTTAATCCATGGCTACTTCTCCTTAAGTTACTTTTCATTCACCATAGATCTATAAGAACATCCTTAGGCCACTACGACTTAGAAAACACTTCTGGGACTTATTCATTCTAACAAATCATAAGACATTAGAGTGTCACAGTGTCAGGAATCAATGTAGTCAGGTTTCGGACAAGCCACGAAGTGCCATTAACATATAATGGCTTGAGAGGCTCAAAGAGACTGTTCTCTTGTGTCGATAGAATGACCTAATGAAATGAAGAATCCCTTTCTGCCACTTTCAACTGACAACTCTAATGTCTTCACTGAGTTAGGAAGTTATAAAGTAGGTTATTTATCAACGTATTTTAATGGAGTCTATCCGAAGACTAACGGCTTCGAAACTTCACGTAACTACGGGGCTGATATATCGGTCATAGGACTGTTGCCTGTCTCTAGGACACTTGTTTCGAAAATGCTTAAGAGTCCAACATTGAGTCCCTATATTCTGTACCCTCAACTTCTGTCAACACTGGAGGACATTATTTCGAAACCTTCCAAAGCGTTGTAAAATATGTCCCTCCCAAAATACCAACTGCCGAGGGAATAAAAGGGGTTGAATGCTGTTGGTAATTATGGTTTTAATAATGTTGAACGACAACTCATGTCAAACTACAGAAGGATTGGTCTGACGCATTCTTTCTAAGATTTTAGAGAGATTCATCCTAGGTAAGCTGTCCGAACTTGTGGTGATACACAATCTGTTAACGCTCGAAAGACTTGGATTTCACAGTAATCACACTTGCTCAGCGGATCTTTTAGTTGAAATACAGGACTAAATAGATGCACGTGATAATGGACTACCTTAAAACATAATATATAAGCTTCACTAAAAGCGTATGAATACAAAACTGTGACAAATAGCTATCATCACGCGATAAATGGACATCTCTGATACTAGTTACAGAACAAAAGGATTTAGGTGTAATCATAAGTAACAGTTTGGAAACGTCGACACTCAGCAATACAGCCTCAGCCAGAGGATTCCGTGCGCTATGGCCACTAAGTAGAGCTTTCAAAAGTTTTTAAGAAAAAATACTGAGAATTCCTCATCCTACCTACGTTAGACCACATCTCCAATATTGTATTCAAGCAACTAGTTCATATCTAACCAAACGTGCGGATAATCTTGAACGTGTCCAAAGAGTAGGTATACGTTTGCAGAAGGATTCTACAGCCTCTTGTACCGGGTGACTAAGCCGTTTATACTTATTTCTGTTGTCGTGCGCAGGAGATAGCGACCACACTAGTATTTTGTATTTTGAATAATGACTCAGGTACTAACGTCTTCACTCTCTAGAAACAATTATCTCTAACTTATCTCAATTAGTAGTCAGTGATTTGGGCACTATTGCTAAAAAGTGGTATAGGCATCACCGGTGAACACTTTCAAGAAGAAACCAGTCCTTCAATGGTAAACACATCGGGAGGATTAATACAGGTCATTCTACACACCATACAGCTTAAACTGAATGATCCACGAAATAATCTATTTAACCTGCCAGTACTTATTTTACCTGTACGTGTTTCATATACACAGATCCATACCCTAAGGCGACAGGAATCCAGTAGGACTTTGCAGAGAAGCCTAATAGGTAACGGCATCTCCTGTTTCTCGCTCAACAATTTGCAATCGTTTAATAAGTCCTGGCGGCCAGTTCGGTTATATGCTTTGCGCTCACGTTGGACGACGTCGTAAAGTATAGACGTAAGTGATGTTACTTGTTCACCTCAATGTCACTTGTAAGGATATTTGGTCGGATGACCTGTCTTAATCCTTACAGTATATTTTACAACGAATATATGGTTTTTCTCTGGAAGTTGTCTGATACCACTTGTTCTAAAACGTTTGGAATGTACTACATTGACCAGTCGGTGGAGAAAATGGAATTTCTATTTAGGTATTGGATCATGACCTTAGAGTCACTTTGTGATGACGTCGGCGACGATTGGTCTTAAAAGGAGTAAGAAGATATAACTTGTCATCGCACACATTAGTATGTCATAATTATGACACGAAATGAGTATGAGTTGCTTCTCGGTCCACGCAATAACAAAGGAAACAAACATAAACAGTTTTGTTTCTTCGCATACAAGAGGTTGGAAATTCCTACTAGTCCATCACCTCGTTGGACACACACGAGTCAGCATCACTGACTAAGCATTGATTAATTTAGCAACTTGAATATATTAATCTTGCGTCTCTTACTGATAAAACCTTATTTTTTTGTTCCTTGCCTCGTAAACAGCTTCCAGCTACAAACTTGCTTCTTTTGTTTCCCCAGTAACTGTACTGATCAATCAATTAGTCAATGTAGACTAATGTCATATTTATAATGCTAAGATCTTTAGAGAATAGTTGTCCCATTGTTGTGGCTCCTCACCGTTGACTTTCTGGCTTTTAAATTAGTTAAGCTAGATCTACATACTCTTTATAAAACTAGAGAGAACAAGGATCGAGTCGCGATGTGCTGATTTTACAAGCTACCACAGCTTTATATTCACTTGACATGCCTACGGGTTAAACAGAAAATCTAGAAAGGTAGTAACCACATCCTGATAAATGGCACAACTTCCAAGCACGTCCGATCGACAGTCTTTCATCTTTTGAGTGTGTTTATGTATGTACTGATCTTAGGGTCTACATTTTAAACTTTTATTTTTAGGGTCCTTGTCACTTCATTCGGTCTGACGGACTGAAGTCATACGCTTTTTATTTACGCTGTAACAAATAAGCGACGTTATATTACGCATTATCATCATGCTTTTGAGGTTAGGGAGTTGGGGTTTACTTTTTTTGCTGTTAAATTCCTCGTGGTCTGTGGATCGTGCTAACTTTAAAACCTGCGACCAGAGCTCGTAAGTATAACAATTTCACAGTTTATTCATGATTTAGATTTTGTGCCCGACAACGACAATTGAAAACTGGAACTATTACTTACCGATTGGAGCCAAGTTCTGTTACAATAAACTCGTATGGAATTACTGCTCTTATTTACGCCGAAGATCAAAATCAAACACTATCACTGGATATTACATATAATCAACACTCTATATTTCATGTACTCATTGATGAGTTGACAGATGAGTATAGAAGGTTTCGCGTGCCCGTAGAAGATGTTTTGCAAGGTGTTAAGAGTGCTCGTGTTAATTGTACCTTTGGTAAAAGTAGTTTAGTATTAGAAGGACAGTCGACAGACAAAGCAGTTGTACATTATAACCCCTTTTATATCGATTTTCTGTTGGATGACAACGTTATCGCAACAGCTAATAAGAGAAACCTCTTAAATTTTGAGCATCAGAGAATAAAGCCTATAGTCAAAGAACAACTGGTGGCTCAGGAAAATAATTCTGCTCTACTGAGTGAAAATCATGGGGTTGATATTTCATCTGCAAACAATTCTGAAGATTCTTCAGAGAATACAGATATTCCTAAAGACTCTATTACCGTTGGTGAAAACAGTGTGGATGAACAACAAGTTCATAGTGATTCAAAACAGGTAGCTCCTGAATATCAGTCGTGGTCAGAATATTTCAAGGAGCACCTCGACACAAGGCCTCATGGTTTGAACTCCATCTCAATGGACTTCGATTTTCAGGCATTCGACCACGTTTATGGCATCCCAGAACATGCTGATGGGTTCGTTCTAAAATCAACAAGTAACGGCGATCCCTACAGGCTTTACAATCTCGATGTATTCGAGTATGAGGTGAACAACAAAATGGCTCTGTATGGTTCTGTTCCTGTTATGTGGGGACATAATCAAAACAATACTGTTGGTGTCTTGTGGCTTAATCCATCAGAGACGTGGATCGACATTGATTACTCGAACTCACAAACTAGCGGCATATTTTCCAACTTTTTTAATAAGAAATCAGAGGGATCTTCAGTGAAAACAAGGTGGATTTCCGAGTCTGGTTTGATAGATTTGTATGTATTTATGGGTCATGCTCCATCTGAGGTGATGAATTCATATGCTAGTCTGGTAGGTACCACCAGGTTACCACCTCTGTTTGCAATTGCTTATCATCAGTGCAGATGGAATTATAACGATGAAGCTGATGTACTTTCTGTGGACAAACATTTTGATGAATATCAAATACCTGTTGATGTCTTGTGGTTAGATATTGAACATACTGATGGAAAACGTTATTTTACTTGGGATCGAACCAAATTTCCGAATCCAAAAGAAATGGTAGATAAACTGAATATTAAGGGTCGAAAGCTCGTCACAGTTGTTGATCCTCACATTAAACGTGACTCCAATTGGCCGTTGTTCAGGTAAATTTCCAACATTTAGATATATAATGGAAGATGCCAGTTTATGTAATTCAGTATACAATGTTGACTATTGAGATTTCTTCACTACAACGATCTCCCAATTTTCGACAGTAGTAATTCCCTTCTACTTTATTAAGCGATGATGATAAATCTCAGTAGGCCAGGAGTTGAAATTAGAAAGTAAATGTTTGGCCTTAAAATAGACATACTGCAGATCAGATGTGTTAATCTTTAAATAGTTAGACTCACGAAATATAATCATTGTGAATATTACCACCTATTGAGGAACATCCACAGCTTTGTATTTGCATAGTTAGTTTGATTATTCTGAGTTAAGCAATTCACATCACGTTTTAGGAGTTAAATGGTGAAGTTGTACTGTCACTCAAACTAATGAGAAGCAACCAAAATGGTTTTACTGGGCATCCATTTATGTGCGTTCTCTCAAGTTTTAGAAGAAAATGTTTATAACTGGTGGTCTTTGGTGTTCACTTACCACTAATTCGATTACATGACATAAGTTTAACGATAAGAACAAATCAAATCGTTGTTTTTATCTAGTAGAAGCCTTGTGTTTCTTCTAAAATAACCCTCTGGATTCCACTCGTGCATTGGTTGGAATCGAAGATAGGCTTTAATTTGTCATCAAACTTGCATATAGACTGTGTTATTATGCCTTATTTAGGGACGAGAAATTTGCTTGCAAATCATTGGGGCTTAAAAAGTCTTGCCGTTTTGACATAATTAGGTGAGGTATCTAATCCACTATAAACACTTCACTACTCATTCTTCAGACTCCTCTACTAATCCTTAATTATCTCGGCACGTACCACTTTCTCCCTTTTTATACTGTGAAGTATGGCAGCCTAAACTTTTGTGTCTATATGAGGCGTATTTGAGAAGATATTGCTTGCTTTAACTTAAGGGGACCATGAAATATTGTAGTTCATTCTATTTTAAACACTGGTTGGTGTGCTATCAAGTATTAAATAGTCCAGCACATAATGTCAGTGATAAAATATTTTTGTAAGTCCAAGCAGTGTCATAAGCGGTTTGTATTCATATTTTAAGGTGCTTTTAAAAATTGTTTAGTCGGATGAAGCTGTTAGCAAAATTGTCAAGCGAATGTGTGAATCCATTCAGTAGTGTTAAACATATCCTTTTGTCTTGAATATAAACCCATCATTCTTGTGAATGTAAGTAAACCAGTCTTTCTACGATTGTGTTGTTTTACTTCAGTAATTCCCAAAATAGTGGGATTTTTGTAAAAACTAGAGATGGAGCTGAATACGATGGTTGGTGTTGGCCCGGATCTAGTGCATGGCCAGATTTCACTGACAAATCTGTACGACAATGGTGGTCGAATTTATTCCTTACTTATGAGCCTATTTGTAAAGATTCTATGTTTACTTGGAATGATATGGGTGAACCTTCAGTTTTCAATGGCCCTGAAGTCACTATGCATAAGGTAAGCAAGCCATCAACATCTTTCTATTAGAGTAACTATACATTCGTAAACTAGTATCCTTAATTTCTAGTCATAGCTTACATCGATTAATGAATTGGTGGGTGTCTTCTAAGTATTCCCCTTATTTTTATGTTATCTCTACCTATTTCTTGAACTCATGGCCGGTTGATGTCTGGTGAAATCTGGGCATGTATTTGTAAAGGTTATTTGGCGGTAATTGGAACCGGTAATGATCCTACTGTATATTTTGTCTTAAACTATCATAGATATATGACGAGCTTCTGTGGGAACAAGCTTTTCTTGGTTTTACTTTTAACCAAACTGTATTCTGCGTAATCTTCCTATCCTTTTGGTAAATTTTACCTTGTTGATCAAACCTATGTTTGATCTTCATTTGTACTAAAACTTTGTATTGAAATAATCAATAGGTAAATGTGGATAGTCACAGTAGTCATGGTGGATATCTATTCTCTAATCACAGAGAGGAGGGAGTTTGATTTCCTCTATATTCTGAGTGCGAATTACGGCATTTGTATCTTGTATCCATATTTTTCAAAGTATCACCCATAATATGCAACTGAGTAAGCGATGTTAGTGCCATACGTTGATTATTAGGTAGAAATGATGATTTAGTTGATTAAATTAACAATCTTAACCGAACTGAGGTGATTGAGACAACAGCTGCACGTGTCCTAGCTCACTTTGCTGGTTAATAGAAGATTAGGTTAAAAAAGCATAAAGGTTATCAGTTTTAGGTATGTTGTCATCCTATGAAACCAGTGAATTTTTATTCGAGTTAGGTAGGGTGGAGGAAGCTATGTAGTTATTGAAGTGATCGTACTCGGTAGCTCAAAGTTCTATATGACGACTCAAAATGTGTTACATTAGTGTAATTTCTTTCAACGTTGGTCTCCATGTTTTAATCATAGTGATATTCATAACGTTCTATTTCTCGATTCCAATTATTTCTTCTAGTCTTTGTTTGTTTTGGTGTTAGGTTTCCCACTAATTTCGGTGTTATCTTCACCCACTTATATTTTACTTGGTTTCTCTAATGTGAAGGGTGGCGTCTAAGGCCAACAAATATTTGAGTCCAGATCAACGTTGTTAGATTTTTGTGTGATTTATTTCAGCCTCTAATCTTAAACTAGACCAATCATTATACTGAACTTTACATTTTATAGCCTACGAAACAACCGGTTAAAATTTAATACATTAGCAAAACAAACGTCTGCTTCAAATTGTAAATTAGTTAACTTTTATTTTTATCTTCTTGTTTTGCTTTCCTCAGCCATATGATTTTATCTTTGCTTTTAGGATGCTAAACATGCAAACGATTGGGAACATCGTGATATACATAACTTATACGGTTTATATGTACATAAGTCAACTTGGGACGGACTAATGTCGAGGTCGAATGGCGTTGAACGTCCCTTTGTGTTGTCAAGAGCATTTTTTATTGGGTCACAGCGGACAGCAGCTGTTTGGACTGGAGATAATACAGCTGATTGGTCACACTTGAAGGTAACCTTTTGATCTACTTGTTAACTTTTGATAATGTGATAAGACGAAGTTTTAGGTATTATGTGATATATTTGCATAATACACTTCAAACAATCTGATCGCACAAACATTTTTAGATGTTACTAATATTTGTTCTTGCAGTAAGGCTTCGTTATTCTTGTACGTAAAGTAGGTAGCAAAGAATTATGAACAGATCACTTACTTGAGCAACCACGATGGCTAGATTTTTCAAAGAAGTTATTAACAGAATCGCTTGCTAATCATCATTTGTTTTCTTGACATTTGGCTAGGAAATATCTATTAACAATACTTAAGAACCGTGATTTCAGAGGAGCTGCAGCGGTTGTTATGAGCAAAAGGAACATATTTCCGTGGTTTATCACTGCACTGGACAGATGGATACTGTAGCAAGATTTGTAATTCTTATAACTACGACGTCTTAAAGCTGAATAACGTAACCATAATGTTTTAAATAATAAGTGGTTCAAATGCAGTCACAAATTAACACAGTAAAAACATGATCAGCAGGACAGAAGTTGTACTGAACTAACTGACAGTAGAAATACATACAGTCACATAATCATATCAAGAATATACCTTTCTGTCTGAATGTAATTGTCTTAAATATAAATAAGCTTAGGAAGTGAATATGGAAACAACCAATGACGTGTGAAGGTCGAATATATATATATAATATATATATATATATATATATATATATATATATATATATATATATATATATATATATATATATATATATATATATATATATATATACAAGAAGTGGATAAATAGATCATACAATCACAGGTACAAAGGCACTTAGATTGATAAGGGCACATAGTGGTCATGATGATAAGAGTATAAGTACAATGAAGAAGTACATGATTTATCAAATAGCCTTAGTTTTTGTATGGAAAACCACCACACAAGCATTAGGCATTCCGGGTTGAAATATATTTGACAACCAATTAGAACCAATGTATTGGATAAATCATTGGTTTAACCTGTTTCATTTGAGAGGAAATTCTTTTAATTTTTTTCAACATATAAAAAAGTAACTCGGATCAAATTCCTATTCGTTTTGAGCATCAATTTATCTGGGAGATAAAGATTCTATGCATGTGACTAAACTTTAGTATATGAGAATGGTTTGAAACTACTGACTTTATTGATCTACAAATTTAACTTGAAATTTTCTTATATTGTTTCGTAAGACAGTAGACACCTACTTGTTTCAAGGGCTATTGATCATGTATCGCCTGCTTACTTAATCATTATGCACACTCAAGTATGATGTTTTTTATTTTGCCAGATTACAACTCCTATGCTTCTTAGTCTATCGATCGTGGGTCTAACTCTGAGTGGCGCTGATGTAGGAGGTTTTTTCGGCAATCCGGATAATGAGTTATTAACAAGATGGTATCAGGCAGGTGCCTATCAACCATTCTTTCGAGCTCATGCACACATAGATAGCAAACGCCGTGAACCTTGGTTAGTGTCTTCGGAATATATTGATCCTATCAGGTAAGTGCATCTTTAAAGTAGCCAACTGATTATAATTAGTGTTGTGATTACATATAAGAAATATATGGTTTATTTTAGGCCACGTGTTCGATTGACTGTTTGGTATAGGGATCATCGATACTTATTATTACTGGATTACGATGGCACTGTGTTCCGTAATAATATAATCCCAATTTATCCATAAATCATCGTGTATCCAATTGACTAATACATATCCACAAACAATCGGGTAAGTGTATGTATTAGACAGACAGACAGTTACAACGTAGAACTTGGTACATGCGTACGTCAGTCCAAGTTGCCATGCCTCAATTAGCAGATAGAGATTAAATTATCGGATCAAATCCCAGAGTGAGGAAGGTAGTAACAGAGTTAGTCTTCATGGAAGGGAATAGAGACCGAGAAGATTTAAGAAAATATGATCCAGTAAAGAGAAAATTATGATAAGTTCAGAAACTTAGGATTTGGAGGAAGACAAGGAATGGATGCACCTGCGCGATTGCCAACGATTTTTAGCCATATCACCCAAAGTCTCTAACCATTTATTACGAGCATCACGCGGACCCCAACCAGGTAGTCTGCACCTATTAACATGGCTCAGCCCAATTGTCAATGACTTCATGGACTGGTGCCATGTTTTGGTTTGGCCGCCCCTAGCTTTCTTCCAGCCTACTCCTACACCAGACAGCATTGCTCGTCGAGGTAGGCAGTGGTCAGGCATACGTAACACATGTCCTAACCACCTTAGCTGATGAAGATTTACTACTTCATCAATAGGCTTACCGTATCTACCTAGTACTCTATTCCTAACCCACGTATTGCTTACTCGGTGGTCCCAGAAAACACGAGCAATGCTACGAAGACATCTATGATCGAATACCAGGAGCCTACGAATATCCTCTATTCTTAATGGCCATGTTTCGCAACCATAAAGTAAGACAGACCGAACTACTGCGCAGTAAACGCATCCTTTGGTCAGTAGTCGGATGTCTCGCCTATGCCACAGATGACGCAAATTCCAAAAAGCTAATCGGGCCTTATGTATACGCGCAGAGACTTCAGCAGACACCAGACCGTCAGGGCTGATGAGGCTGCCAAGATAAGTGAAGCGGTCAACACATTCAACTGCCTCACTCCCTATCACGAACTTCGGTGTCGAATCAATCCAATCCTGAAGTAACATTTTGCATTTGGGTGGTAACAAGTGGTTAGTTTCTCATGTCTAATTTCAAAAGACAGTAATTTGCGTAACAATTCATAGCATACAAATGAACTAAAACAGGTCTGAAAAAACGGAAGCTGAATCTCAGAAGAATATACCTAAACCATTACGTCCAGCTTTGAGTCATACCGTCTGATACGATCTACCTTTTATTTCAGCTACCTCATTTATGCCCTAAGCAACTTTTTCTGTTCTTTAAAGGTACTCATCTTAACTAGTATTACTAGTGGATAAGAAAAGAGATCTACTTAACATAGGTGCTAAGAAGAGACGTAACCATTGCGCTTAGTGCTTCTGGGTATAATCTAGGTGCAAGACATCAGTTAGCGACGGTAGGTGGTGAAAATGGATTCTATCAAGATGGAGATGTTGTTGGACGGACAAATTAAATTAATGAAGCTAGTCACAAGCTCCAAGACTGTTTCTGTTCCTAACTCTACACTTTCAGTCGATGGAATTATTAATAATATAGCTGAATTAATTTGCGATCCAGGAGCTAACGTTACTTTTGACTCATGGTTTTGGAGCTATGAAGATCTATTTATGTATGATGTTAGCTTCTCAGGACGATACATGGAACGTTCACCTACTACTCAAAAAGCCTGGTGCAGCAGAACTTGACAGGTGCAGCAACTTAATTTCACCCCAAAATCCACGTGACAGAACATCCACTGAGATCTTCACAACTCTTAGTTAACACTTTGGTGACAATCCATCCCTTTTTGATATTAGATATCGTTGCTTAAAGTTATAAATGAATGAGACAGATAATTTCTTAACTCAGAGAATGTGAACGTTTTGAATTAAAAGGGCTATCGGAGAACCAATTCAAATCCTTAATCCTCATCTACAGCCTGTTATATTTCCTAGATATAACGACCCAATTACTCCTATTGCTTAGTATTCTTAGGCACCGAACACTCGACAAGTTCCCAAATCAGAACACGTTTGAACAGGAACAAAATCATATCACAAATAACAAGAGTAGACAGAAGTAGGAATCGTTAGTTAGAGAAACGTTAATGTATTTATAGTATTTACATAAGAAGCTTCCAGAATCTTCTGCAACAATCCGCTAGAGCTGATTGATTTAGAAATACCCAATCAGCGTGCGCTATCATGATCATGCACTGAGCATGCTTTAATTCGGTCCATATCCCACTAACAAGCCTGCAGTCAGAAAAGCTCACTGATATTCACACACGATTGCTACATCGTCTTGATCAAAAACCAACATTATCTCTCAAATACATTGCTGCAGAATATCAGCGGCTGACCAACTTAAAGCATGATACTACACTCTCCCAATCTTGTGGTCATAATGAAATCGAAATTCATGCAGCTAGTCGAAAACCTAGTTTCCGCCATATCACTCCAACAACCACTACTCCAACTTATTGTGACAAACCAGCTGATAAGAAGAAAATTATTCCCCTATCCGGATGCTGGAACTGTAGAGCATAGTACTTTTCCAAGTTCTACTCATTTAAGGACTATCAGTGTAGCAAACGCTACATGCGGAACATAAAGAAACTAATTGCAGGCAGAGAAACACGCTCACTCGACCACGTCCCGCACTAAAAATCCGTTCATCCAGTAAGCCGGCTGAGTCACTTTCAGTATCCACGGTGAATCACGTTCATCAGAGACCAACCAGAAAGTATGTTTTTGTTCAGATAAATGGTCATGTGGTAAGCCTACAACTTGACACAGCCTTTGATATTACCACTATTTCTAGAAAAAAACGGATTAAGATTGGGGAACCGGTACTATGCTTCACAGAACAGCTTACCATTAGTGCAACAGGCGATCGCCTGGGGATCGTCGGCAAAATTGTATGCCCGGTGACATTCAATGATATAACCATGGGTGAAGTATGTTATGTGGTTAACGATAATCTTAACTTGTTGGGTTCAGATTGGTTTTCTGATCTGAAACTAGAAAATATTCCACTGAGTACTTTAAGACACTGTATCGTATATAAGAAAACCGAAGATTATTCCACGAAGATTTTAAATGAATTTGACAAAGCTTTTGCAAAAGGTTTAGGATACTGTACCACGATGAAAGTCTCTTTTCGCTTGGTACTGAATGCTTCTCCAGTTTTCCGTCCCAAAAGACCAGTTCCATATGCTTCACTACCAGAAGTCGGTGTGGAACTTCAACGATTAGAAAACAGTGTTCTTACGCCAGCATCGTTCTCAGCCTGGGCAGCCTCATTAGTCTTTATAAAAAAACCTAACGGCACACTGCACATCTTCTCCGACTTTTCAACTGATCTGAATGTTGCCCTAGAGCAACACCACTATCCTCTACTAGTTCCGGACGATTTATTCACCATTTTAAATGGCGGTAGCTGCTTTGCCAAAGTAGACCTAGCAGATATTTATTTACAAGGTGAAGTTGACCTAGCATGCCGTGTACTACTCACAATAAATACGCATCTAGGACTTTCTTAGTACACCAGACTACCGTTTGGAGTTAAAACCACACCAGCAGTTTTGCAACAATTAACGGATACGATCTTAACCGACATCACCGGAGTTTCCGTGTATTTAGATGGTATACTCGTCACAGCATCGCCAAACGAACTGTATGACCGGCTGTGCTGAAAGGAATCCAAGACCATGATTTTTGCTTACGCCCTGACATCTTGGAAGTACTCGGGATTTATATTCGATAAATCAGGTTGCTGTCCATATTCGGAAACATTGAAGCCATACGATGTACCTATTTTGCTATACTTTCTAGGACCTATTAGTTACTACTCAGCATTCTTACCATCCTTGTTTAAGAAACGAGCACCACTGAATCATCTGCTTGAGAAAAATGGTAAATGGAACTGGACAAAGCAGCACCGAATCTCTTTCGATGGCTTGAAAAAGCCTCTTATATCCGACCTTCTATTGACGCATTATGATCCGAAGATGCCAATTATTGTTGTCGCGTATGCATCGGCATATGGCGTGGGTGCAGTTATCTTGCACAAACTTCTGAATGGGAAGGCGAAAGCTACGAGGCATGCTACTAGGGCGCTGACATCTGCTGAGAACCGTTATAGCCAAATAGAGAAGGAAGCTTTAGCTATTGTTTTTGCAGTACAGTGTTTCCACAAGATGGTGTATAGACTACGTTTTACCATCTTAACTGATCACAAGCCATTATTAACAGTTAAAGTTAACGGGTTAAAGTCTGGAATACTAGCGCATTGCACAGATGGACTACAACGATGGGAACTAACTCTGCCTGGATATGACTTCGATATACAGTACAAAAAGAGTGAGGATTTTTGTCAGGCAGATGCCCTATCTCGACTTATAAGCACCTACCCTACGACCAGTAAATGAATCGCTGATCGCCTCCATTGATTCAATGGATTGTGTTAAAGATAATTTCATTGATGCTGTGAGAGCACTGCCGATTACCGCCCATCAAGTTGCTGAATTCACAAGAACGGGCAGAACGATTCAACGAGCGTTCTATTATATGCAATACGAATGGCCATTTTCCTTAGATGAAGAATTGAGACAGCTATACCAACGTCTACAAGCTCTGCGCATAGTCAAAGGGTGCCTTATGTTTGGGGAACGAGTGATGATGCCACATGAATTACGCCGGGCAGTTCTCAAACAATGTCATGCTGGACACCCTGGAACAGCCTAAATAAAATCAGTGGCATGTGGTTCCGCATACTGGCCAAATATGGGCGCCAAAATCGAAGACTTAGTGAGGGAGTATGACTGCCGTCAGCGAGCATCATAGAATCCACTGAAGGTTGAGCTAATAAGCTGACCAAACCCCGTAAGACTCTGGAGTAGAGTACATCTAGATTTTGCCGGACTCATGTCGGAAATCTACTACTTAGTTCTAGTAGATGCATGCTCCAAATAACTAAAGATTCATCCAGTAGTTCCTTCGACTACACAGAAATCTTTTGAATTATTGATGAGGATATTCGCGTGCCATGCGTTTCTAGAGACACTCGTCGCCGATAACGAGTCCCGATATACGTTACAATTTTTAAATGATTCCTATCGACAAAACTTCATCATATTCGCTCCCCGCCGTACCACATTCTATTTTTCCGTAAATTAAGGGTCATTACCTTCGCCTTAAGACTATAGTACACATGGAGTGTCTTTTAGTTTACCGAACTCGGTTTAGCTACCTCGGTAATCTTATGTTTTAAGGGTATTACTCATTATAAAATTATTGGAAGAAACCTACTTACATAATAAGCGTCATTCCCTAGTCCGGTCTGTATACTAAGTTAAACTAAGTTATTAGAACGATGTGATGAAATTTAGGGTTCATTTCATTGACTGAAGTTCATAGAGATTTCTTGCAGTGTGAAAATCACGTTGATGGTGCTCTATTCTTTTCTTGTGACCTATTTTTCAATCCTAATACTTCAGCATTCTTTAGTTGTATCACATCACAATGAAAAATGGTGTTTATATCACAAAACACTTAGTTTAGTTTGTTTTCAGATTGTATACTGTTAGTGATAGTGAAAACTTTCGTAACAAAATGAAATTACAATTTGTACACATTTTTGTGAACTTCATTAATTTCATCATCGCGGTACAAACATTATAAAATGTATTGTTAGGCCGCTTATGTCAAACTGTTAATCGGTTTCATTCATCGGTGTTATTGCAATTCGTTTAAACCATTTACCTCTCGCTAGGTTAGTTTTTCTGTTTCAACTCGGGGGGGGGGGGAACCTACATACAAATTTAAATAGTTGCATACTACTACTAATGTCATTCAGTAGGACATTTCGTCAGCTAATTTCTAATAATAATTTCTTATAATAATTTTTTCGAAAGTGCATAGTTTATTTCTGGGGACTCTGTTTAAGTTCCATAGTATCTACAAATTTCTTGTGTCATTGCGTACTGTTTACGGTCATAATCATTTTTACTTTTTGGGTTGTGTATGATTAGTTATTTGTTCGCTTTTATCTTTGCAGAAAAGCGATACAAGCTCGCTATCGTTTACTTCCATATTGGTACACATTATTTGCTCGTTCAGAAGCAGATGGTCAACCAGTTATGGCACCAATGTGGTTTCATTTTCCTAAAGACATGAATACATTTGATTTAGACGAACAATATATGATTGGTGAAGCTGTACTTGTTCGTCCTGTCACTGACCAAGGTGTTAGTTATGTACAGGTATATTTTCCAAAAGGGACTTGGTATCATTACCCATCCTTTGAGGTAAGTGACTAATTTTACGTCATTCTTGTTAGTTTTTCTTTACAACTCGAGTATTGCATGAGCTTCCGTGATTGCATAAGGGTGAATTTCAAATAAAAATAATAAATTTCTAATACAGCTCTATATGAAACTATGAAACTAATCTTACAAGCTGTCATGCTGAGACTGGGTTATCCAGGCTTAAATTCTACAAGTAGCATCAGTCCCCTGAAGATTTACAGGTACGCCTTATTAACAGATACCAACTACCGACAAACCTTAGGTGCAAGGTTGCCTATCAACTGCCTCCAGTAACTCACTATCAAAAGAGGAAGTGTTTCATTGAACATAAATGGTAGGGCAGAATTTCACATCTAATCATGTCTTTAATAATTAATATAATTTACCGAATAGTATCTAAATTCATTAAAAAAAAACAGGATTAGTCTGTTTAAAAAATTTGAGAGAATAGTAACAGGGAGTGTTCTTTTTTAAGCAATGCTGTAATCACTGAGTACTATTTGAAATAATTTTTTTCATTATGCAACCAGATTTGAATATACTTTTCAAGGTTACCTAGTTTAAATCTTCGTCCTCTGAACGCCTTTAATGTAAAATGTTGGTTTTCATTGGTGAAACCTCAGTCCTAGTTTTAAGCTCATTCTTACTTTAAATGTTGCTATTTAAATAAGCATACTTCTAACTCAGAAACGTTCATTTTAGCTTTGAGATTTGTTATACTTATGGGTGTTATGGCTTGCTTCAAGTCAGAAATTACTTTAGGAAAGGACATATTGAATGTGATATTTGCGAGGTAAGTGAACTGTGACTGATTAATATGAGAGCTAACAGATAGGTGACCTACCACATTTCAGTAAATAGATTACTTCAACTCAAATGTTCGCCTTGTCCTATTTTGTGTGATTGATTTTACACATCTTTTTGTGTAAGACTGTTTTGTTGACGGTTGCCTATATACTATTGCATGCCATTATCTAGTTCAATCAGCAGTCAGGATATTGTATCTGATGTCAAGTATCACTAACTTACTTATTCCTACTGGTCTACCTTATTCACATAGACCTGTTTCCGTCCCTAGTAAAAGAACATCTCCCTATCCAAAAACTAAATCGTCTGTACAGTTCTGCTGTGTAATCATTTTTCACGAGTGAAAATCTTTCATATCGTATAAATATCATCAAACAGTCTCTTGTATGCTCAGCAACACTGTTTATTTTTAGTTTCAGTTATCTCGACCCGTTTGTTTTATCTGTCCAGTGTCATATTCGCTCTTTAGCAGTGTTTAGTGTCGTTATTTTCAAACATGAGACCACTGATTTTTTGTTCACTTGGAGTTTTCTGGTCAAATATACGCATTTCTTTAAATTTTAACTCACTTCGTGTTTCTAGGTAGATTTTGCAAATAGGTCTAATTAAACAGAAGATTGTGTATTTTAAACTTGTTACTGTGGTACTTCTTTTCTCTTCTGTTATACAACGGTAATGTATAGTTTAGGAACATGATTGTATATAATGGTATGTTAGAATAATCAAACTTCTATGTTTTCTTGAGTATTTAATTATGTTCAAGAGTCGTACGAAAATTTGCCACAACTGTCTGCCAAACACAGTATTTTTAGAAGGGACGGCTTTCTTTATGATGATAGAATATATTCTAAAACAGCATACACATCCAACCCCAATTTTTAGGCATAGTTGCGTTGGTATGAAAGTAGATGTAATATACATATTCCTGACAAACCGAGCATACATTAGGTTAGAATAAGTGGAAGGGGGGGGGATATACATATAATAGAAATAGAACGTAAATAACGTAAATGCAACCAAAATATTTGAAACAATCTTCTAGAAAGTAATTCTGGATGTTAGTTATTCACCTTGATTCATCCGATTTTAGCAGGTAAACTTTGTCATTTTTTAGTCGACCAGCGGTATTTGGTAAACTGGTAGACTAATCAAGAAGATTGGTGGTAAACTAATCACAGACCCAAGAAAAGCGAAACGGGTGGGTGGAATACTTTGAAGAACTCTTGGATAGACCAGCCCCATTGAACCCACCAGTCATCGTAGCAGCATCTACGCATCTCCCTATAAATATCAACCCACCAACAATCGAAGGAATCAACATAGGCATCCGACAAGTCAAGAGTGGCAAGCTGGCAGAACCAGACAACAAGCCAGCTGAGACAGTGCAGTTAGCTATAGAAGTAACTGCAAAGACGCTACACATTCTCTTCAGGAAGATTTAGGAGGAAGAACAAGTGCCAACAGATTGGAAAGAAGAATGCCTCATCAATACTAAAGAAAGATCTTGGAAAATGCAAGAACTACAGAGGTGTCACTTTACTCCCAGTATCAGGAAAAGTCTTCAGCAAAGTGTTGTTAAATCCAGTGAAAGGTCCAGTAGACGCCGAACTTAGAGATCAACAGGCCCGATTCTGTAAGGATCGATCATGTGTCAACCAAATCGCGACTCTACGGTTCATTGTTAAACAATTAATTGAATGAAACTCAGCTCTTTACATCAATTTCCTTGAATATGAGAGAGCTTTTAACGGTGTGGACAGGAAAACATTATGGAGCCTTCCTCGACACTATGATGTACTCGAGAAGATAGTCAAGTATCATATGGGATTCTTACAACGGACTACATTGCAAAATCGTGCATGGAGACCAGCGCGCAGAATCGTTCGAAGTAATGTCCGGTATTAGACAGGGCTGTCTAATCTGGCCCTTTCTTTTCTCACAGGTGGTTGATTAGATTATGAAAACTGCAACATCCCAAGGTAAGCATGGAGTACAGTGGACAAATGAATGCAACAAGACGACTTGGACTTTACAGATGACCTGAATTTTCTATCCTACATACCTGTGCAGCGTCATCGATAAACAAGGAGGGTCTGATGCAAATGTGAAGGCGTGGATTAGTAAGACAAAGACAGCATATCCACACTTGCGAAACATAGATCTCAAACCAACTGTAAGCCAGCATCAAAATCCGAATTTGCAATACAAACGTCAAGACAGTTCTATCGTATGGAGCTGAAACTTGGAGAACTAAAAAAAACATTATTCAGAAGATACAAGTATTTATAAACAGCTGTTCGGCAAGTTACTTCGGATCCGTTGGCCAGATACTATCAGCAACAACCTTATATAACAGAGAACAAACCAACCAACTTTCAACCAAGGAAGAGATTAGGTAAAGACACTGGAAGTGGATAGGACGTACGTTGAGGAAATCACCAAACTGCATCACAAGACAAATACTAACCTGAAATCCTGAGGGTCAAAGGAAAAGAGGAAGATCAAAGAACACTTTGCTCCTGAAATCAGAAGCAGACATGAAAAGCATGAATAGTACTTGGGGAGAACTGAAAGGAAAAGTCCAGGACAGAGTTGGTTGGAGAATGCTGGTCGGCGGCCTATGCTCCATGTGCGGTAACAGGCATTGTTTGAATCACTGTATGTTCGCTTATATGTGTTGTTCTAAGTTAAATTATGAGAATTTTTAACATTATTAAGTTTCTAAAAAGGTAGCAAGTTCATACTAATCATAGGGTTCATTTCTGGGTGAATAAGCGTTAGCAGAACTAACGAGTTTTATGAATAAATTTATGAAAATGTTAACATTAGATGTAGTATCTAGTTTACTTTATTACGTATTTCTAGTGGCGCAGTTACAGTCAGTGTGTATAACCCCTTCCTAGGGTTGGCTAAAAAAACCATGAAACGAGGGTTGTTTAAAATATTTACAATCGTGATAAGATTGAAGACTAAAGACATTAAAATAATACTGTTACTTAGCGGTAATAGGGCAAATTGCCTATTCATTTTCCTTATAATCCATCCTTTTATATGAAGCAACTGCATTCTCAGATGTTATGTTACTTTAGAATTTATTAGTCGTGGTTTAGTAATTATCCAGTATCTATGAAGTAGACATTTTGATGTTTTAGTGGACAAATTCTAGCATTTTTGTAGCTTATTTGATGTCATATTTGTTATTTCAGAAGAATTAACTCTGTATTTTACACTTGACTAACAGTTTTAGCAAAAAAAATATTTGTTTAATTTGATTTGATAGAATGTGACTAAATGTTAGTTGTTTACAAAACAAAACCATTTACGAACACAAAGTTCGCAATCGTGTACTGATTTCAAACGACACCACTACTAACCAGCGAATTGATTTATTTCCACTCAGTTCAATAACACGTATATACATAATACTCAAATGGAAAGTTATTAGATTAGAATTTACAAACAGTTTGATCTATTGGTATATAATCGTATCCAAAGGCTACTCAAGAATTTTAGATGGTAGGCACTTTTCTGCAATTAGCTCTATAGTTTGATAGATGTTTCAAATTAGCTTAATTGCTTCTACTCACAAGTACTACATTAATGTTAAATACACTTTGAAAGTCACTATTAATAAAATCGTATGCACAACACTTTTATATCTTTCTTTCCACAAACTAATTCTTTCTCCGTGTATCATTCTATGTATCCACACTTTTTTCTTACTTCCATCAACATAATTACTACGACTCATTTAGTGTTCATCTTGTTGTGCTAATTAGGTGTGACAACTAAGACCTATGCCAAGCTCAACGTTGTACATACATACATTAACAAGTAAAATGTTTTAACTAATTAATTCAACTTTGTGTGTCTGTTCTTAGGTATTTACAGGTGGTCATTTAACACAGTATCCAGTTACAATAACTTCCATACCTGTATTTTATAGAGGTGGTTGGATTATACCACGAAAGGAGCGTATTCGTCGTTCATCATGGCTTATGCGTAAAGATCCTTATACATTTGTTGTGTGCTTGGATCCTCAAGAGAGTGACGCGTTCGGTTACCTGTACATCGACGATTTCCATTCAACTTCCAAATCAAGTGCTCAATTTTTCAAGATTATTTACCAACGGGTTGTTGATCCAACGGGAGCAGGTGTACATGGTGGGCGATTACGTTTATCACGCTTACCACTACCGGGTGAAACTTCTGTTACATTACCTAAATATGTGGTTTCATCACTGAAAATTGAACGCATTGTTGTCGTTGGGTTCAGTAGTCCTTTGGAAAGAATTACCGTTATCGACCAGCACCAACCACGTAGAAACTTAGAGTTTTCTGTAACTCCACCATCTAGTCTTTCCATTGGCTCTAATAACATGCCGCAAATAGTTGTTGTTCGTAAGCCTGATCTTTCAATAAGTGATGATTGGGAGGTTCATTTTGTTACAGGTAAAGAATCCAGGGATGATTTGTAAATGTTATTTGACGCCAATTCCAGTTGTTTAATATGATACTTTCGTGTGTGTGTGTGTGCATGATTTGACTTTACGCTACCTTGTTTTCCAAAAATACCTGTTTAATTTTAATGCTTATGTTTTTACTCTCTCTCTCTCTCTCTCTCTCTCGAGTGTACACATACTTACGTGTTTACCTACTTGCTTACTTTCATGTTTTTGTTTTGTCCCTTGTACTATGTTTTTCAAAGTCTTTATAATGTATCATCTTCAGTTTCCTTTTACTAATTCATCATCGAGTGTGTTTATGTATCTGTTTAAAGAAAACGGATTGTTGTTTTTACGTTTCTTCATTATTTTTAAATGCTTTTTTAAGAATTAATATTGTGTAGTTCAGGTGGCAACACCTTTTTAAATTATTGGTGCTTATTTATTTTCAGTAAGGCTTAAATGCAGTACAGATCAGTGCGTGTGTTTCGAAATGCTACTACCAGAAATGTTTATTGGAATAGAACTCATTATTTTGTAGTAACCAATCACAAGTATGTTATACTCTGAACAAACATCAAGCCAAGCATGTTTCTCCAGAATATAGGTACATTTTCAACGTGACAATCTCTGTATTTAATACGCGGTTATTTGATGTCATGCCATGACCACGTATGTAAAAACGTAAGGCAGTATATAAATACATTCTCGAAATGTATTTAGGAAGTCATGAATAATGTAGAACCTGTCATATATATGCTTCGATCGAAGTTTCTGTGCGAGATGGATATTTTAATACTGGTAACCTCAGTAGTCATAAGTGACTAAACAGGTAAAGTACGTTTCAAGAGGAACGAATTAATTTGTGAGGATGGTAGAGACTTACTTCAAAGCTCACATTGTGAAAGAAGACAAGTAGTGGATTCAAGTTGGATTGTGACTGGCAATCGGAATCCAGGACACGCGTTTCATCTTACTTGGGATTCATTGGCTGGATGTGCTTGCATCCCAATGTTGATATCCACACTGGGATTCGAACTCAGTTCGTTTCGTGCCAAACACCACCGCGTTCACCACTAGGCTACTGTGTTCGGGCAGTCGTATATTAAATATTACTTGTGTACTATCGCTATATCGAGGTAATCCGCTCAGGATGCAACAGAGACTGATCAATTTTCGTCCATTACAAATCAACGGGAAAATACAAGCTTATCCTAAGAAGGGAATTCATTTAACCTTTGCGATCACTTGTAATGACAATCGTGCGAACTCCAACAATGTTTCCGGTATACACAACATTTCTCCAATCTACAACAAATAATTCCGTGGACTGCTATCACATTTTGGCTTGGAAATTCTTAGTTTTCTGTTTTCTATATCACTGATCGTTACACGTCGAGGACGTGTCCCAATTGCCTTAGTTTTAGATTCAGCACTGATTTCCGTTGTACAGTCTGCTGAATTTCTTCATCGCTTATTCAGTTCCTTCAGCCCATATGAGCAATGTTCCGAAAACATGGATTTGATTTAATTTCACAATCATGAAACGTACATATTATTGAACTGAAACCTATGAAATTATTAAAACAGTAAAATGGAAACTCTCTAAGTGTCTAGAACAATTGTGATTTTATGCAAAAGCCTAATTGGTTGAACTAGTACTTTCAACATGCTTTTAGCGTATTAACAAAATATTTCTCATAGAATCAATACTCACAGCATAGACTGATTGCTTGTGGTATTTCGCTTAAATCATTGCATAAGAATTTTTATCCAAATAATCACAGTATGTCACTACTGTGTGTATAATTCGTCTTCTGGATCACTTCATTTCGATCTAGCGAAACCCCAGTGTTGTATATATGTATGTATATTTGTTAACTACGTGTAAGTTTATTTTCGATTGGAGCGGGTCATATGTTACATAACAGTTGTATTAAGAATTAACATTTGAGTACTGACTTAATTTCTAGGGTGTATGGATTCGCATCCAAACTCGAAATATTCTTCGGGACAAGTAATTTTATACTTGTAACTAATTAATTTTTCTTGAAAGTAGTATCTTTTTGGCACAAATCAGTGTATCTCTCAGAATAGTACATTCAAAAGAAATTGAATACCTAGATAAAAGCGATACACTGTATTATTGTCTAATATACACAAAAATATGAAGCCCGAGTAGAAATTATTTTCAGCTGGTTGGTGCAAGTGCTAAGTGAAATTCGTGTGACAAATCTAATCTATATGAAAATCTAATAAGTATGTTGTATAGACTGCAGCAATCATGTTGCACTTTAAGTACAAATCTAAATTAGTCGTCAAGTTTTGGCTTTTCTAATAGCAAATAAACAAAGAATGGGTGACATGGAAACCAACACGACCTAGCCAACGGCTTAGCACAAGTAGGACGAGGCATCATCATTCACCAATCATAGTAAACCGAAGAAATGAGTTCACTTGTGCAGAGCATTTGTAAAGAAGCAGCAAATCAGAAGGTACGTTAGAATTGAAATAGAGAATATAAAGCCTAGGTACAGTGTATGTGACTTAAAGCCGTTGTTACGAGAATGGGGGTGGGGTAAGGATATAGAAACAAGAGACGGGCTGTGACTACCTGCGCTGTAATTGTTGTCGGTTAGTTGGCAAATGATGGAGCTATCACCACTTAGAGAAAAAAGAGGTGCTAATAACTGTTTTATAGACTAAAGATTCCAGCCAGTGTATATATAATTTACAATGAATCTTTCACTGGTGTCAAATTTTATGGCAAACAGTAAGATACTGTCTTAATAGTTGTGTAAATTTTGATTTAACATGTCAATATTACAATCCAAGAATACTGATTCAATTAATTCAACCACGTGGTATAAACGTTTAACTTCTTTCTCCCCTTCATTTGTCTTCAGTTTGTCCTTATACCATATCTAATATTGGTAAGTACATTTCAGTACTACTCTCGACTTCTGTTATGTGACCTGCCAACTATACCAATATATTTTGTGGATGTTTAAGTAGGAATCATCATGAAATGCATTACTTTCTATTTAAAACACTGATTATATCAATATTTTTAGTTACCTAAAACAAGCTATTATAGCATTTTACTACACATGACTGCTCAATTATTCATTGCTTTAAAATATTTTGTTAGGGACTATCGGTAATTATGTTGTTGATTAGATTTAACGGCATATATTGGATTTAGGTTTGTTGTTTAATTTCTAAACATCAGTTCCCAAAATTAATTCTAACAACAAAAATTATTTTTATAAAACTCAACTGTTGCTATTAACGAAAAAATTACATAGAACTTTGTTTTGGAAAGGTGTTTAGTACAATGCATGATAATAATGAAGTGAATGTGTTTTCATTAGCATGTCAAACGTATAAATACTTCTTTACTTAAATATCTGAAGTGATATATAGAGTGCCACACCTATTTTGTTTCATTTGGTGAAAATTCAAGTTTCTTTTGCTTACTAGAATGACCCTGAATTAGTATATTAATTATAGTAATAATCGTGTACATGGACATGTGGATTTTACGTTTTACTTAATTCGCTAAGTGACCTGGGTTGTTTAAAATTTTCATTAATTCACCAAAAACAATCATTCATGACAAATTGTTTCTATTAATGTAGCTTGTGTTACTAATAACCATAGTGATAGAATTAGGAAAGTTTTCTTAAGTAAGGATGTGATGCATATTAAAGTGCTAATAAAAGTTCGTATTTACTGTGAGATTCGTTTTCAAGGTTTTGTTTGTTCTTATTGATTCCTCCAGTTATACATTTTGTTAGACTGTTCGATTCCATTTGAGATGGCAATATTTGTATTTTATCATAGTTACCAATTTTCTTTCGCCCATTCTCTGAGTTTCCATGTTTCTTTCTGAACTGCATTTATGTTGTTTTAGCTGATACTTAGTCTTAGCAACAGCCATATTGATTTGTTCCTCCTTTGATTGTGTTGCTTGCATTGACTGGAATTGTGAATTTTTGATTGTGAATTGAAGCACTCTTCCAGAATTGGAAACACTCTGTGTTATAAAGCAACCAAATATTATCTTTCGAATGATTCTGATCTACCCAGAAAGGATAGAATAACGTTCATTTGTTGCTATTGGTAATTTCCTTACATCCTTTATCAATATATTTATTTGATGTAATTTAGAACGATTAATTAGGCCATTGTTGGTGGAATAACTGAGTGGTAATATTTGTTTAGGTAATGATGTACATTCATATTTATGATGACTATTAGAACCGTCATTTACCTACTAACTTTGTTTTGGTTTCAACTGGGCAATAGCGCGTATCTAAACTACCTTGACAGTTATTCCTCAATCCAAACCTTAGTTTGGATTCTACATTAACTTTTCAAAATCGGTAGAAGTCAGTAACAATTTGGTAAATAGAAGAATGGGTTAAAACTTACCAAAGTTTTATTTTACTTACTTGTTACAATATCTGGAGTATTGAGTAACGAAAAGATAACCAGTAAATTTGATCAATACTTTTAGCTAGAGCCCTTATCATCTATATGAATACAAACGATTGGCCAACGAAAGCAGTTTAGTGATGTTTGGTGAATATGTTGCAGCAACGTTAAATGTATTCCCATGAGTCAATCGTCAAACTATCTATCGCGTATGAACAGTATATTGATTTTGGTTAGTTAAGTACTGTTTACTTACTGCATGTATTTGTGCATTGAGCACATACATACAACTGTTTTAACCTTCGGATCCACATACGTTGGTTGTTACAACAATAAAGGTTCAACATGCTATTTGTACTGACTTCTAAAATACATTGATTCGTGTCTGCTCTTCGTCGATGTTAATCAGTGAAATAACAAGGTGTATATCAGAAAAGTTACATTTCAGTACCATGTCTGTGAGCGTGTGTAGAATGCTATAGCTATGAAAAGGCTACGTGGTTCGGACGATATAATCTTTCTAATATATGATTCGTTATTCCAGTAGTTAGCATTGACTACGGGCAAACACTAATCGATGCATATTAAGAGTAAGTACGAAGAGCACATGGAACCTTCATTATTGCGACAGTCAACGAATACGAGTCAGAGGGTTAAAAAGTTAGAATTGACTGACCAAATGAGGACCAGTCAAAAATGGAATCATTGACATGTTCGCCCCGACAACTTGCAAAATCTGTCTGAAGCAGATGCTTCAAATTAATTTCAAACACTCATGCTTGTGTTTGACCAAACTATGTTTGTAACTTTGACCCTACAAGCAACAACGTGAAATCATAGATATGTGGGAATACTTCCATATCAGATAGCATTTTCACTAATCAGTAGACTCATATTTCGTAAGTACAAATCTTAAGCCTACCTGGTAGCAGTGACCTTGGCCTTCGGCTGTAAACTTTCCCTCCAGTTTTCTTTAGTTGTATGGCTTACCGTATAACCAACTACAATGAGATTAGAGTAAACATGAAAAATATGCTCCGGCCGAGTAAACATGGCCCTGTCAACGTCAACAAAATATAACATCTAATTAAAAGCACTCTCCCTCAACCTACCAATTCTCATACACCTCTTCAAGATACCTTCTGTGCAGCTATAAAGTTTAAATAATATTTAAACGATTACAGACCTGAAGAGAGACCAGGAGGATGATGAAAACACAAACGTTTTAGAAGCATCAATGTCTCTCTCTACAAAACCCCAGGTTACTAGTTAAGCCACCACATGAGGCAACTCGGAAGCAGAATGGAATGGATAATGGATCTTTGAAAAATAGATAATAGATTGTCAGTTGGTGACTAGTGGGTAGCATATGGTGGTGAGCTGTTATCTTGGCTAGTTGAAGCATCATCGACCAATCCATAATGGCCATGATTTACCAAAATTCGTGAGTATGGGGTTTCAAAACGGAAGTCCGGGTCTATTGGGATAAGAATGGTACGGCTGCTGAACACGATTTATAGGTACTTGATAAGCATGTTTTACTCATTTTTATATTGGCTTTTGGTACTAACAAAAAGCTCAAGTACATTAGACCAAAGTTCGAATATTTTACAAACTGAGTCCTTTTAGAACTACAGTATTCGCTAAGATGACATGTTAAAGGACTAGTAGTCTTGTTCTGCTAAATACATTACGTCTCCATCTGTCAAGAGTACCACTGGTGGTGTTGAACTACAAATGAAGTTGGTTTCCGACGAGGTACAAAAGTTCCTATGGTTATGAACAACTGTGTTCTGTTGTTGTTAAATTTGTATTAGTAGGTAATGCTACACAGTCTTAGGTACGAGTAGGTGTATTCAATACCTGGCTGACTGCAGCCAAACTGTTATTCGTAGTGAGTGTTATGATCTCAAGAATTATATAAAGAACCTTACTTTTTATCATTATGATATGTCGCCTACTACCCAATCATCATCATCATCAGTAACGTAGAACCGGGCACAAACGCCTGTAGGTTCAAGTTGCCATACCATAATAGCACTACGAGAGTATTGAGGTAACGTATAGACAGAATACAAGAGAGAAGAGTAAGTAAAGATGTCCAGAAAATAACAATAGAATTTAAGATCTAGATGAGGTTAAAGAGTGAATACACTTGCGCCACTGTGACCGGTTCTGAGCCATATCATCTAGTGTCTCCAGCCATTTGTTGCGATCATCACGCGGAACCCAACCAGGTAGTCTACATCTACCTACATGGCTTAGACCAGTAGTCAAGGACTTCATGGACTGATGCCATGTTTTAGTTTGGCCGCCCCTAACCTTCTTCCATCCTATTTCGGCCCTAGCTAACATGGCGCGACGGGGTAGACGGTGGTCGGGCATGCGCAATACATGTCCTAGCCATCTCAGTCGATGAAGGTTAATGACCTCTTCAACTGATTTACCGTGTTTCCCAAGAACCTTTCGTCTAACCTCACTATTACTAGTCTGGTCATTCCATGGTATACGAGCGATGTTACGAAGATTCCTATGGTCAAATATCTGGAGACGACGCATATCTTGAGTTTTCATGGCCCATGTCTCGCAGCCATATGTTAAGATGGCGCGGATTGCTGCGCAGTACACCCGGCCTTTCGTTGAGACACGGATATCTCGTCTGCGCCACAAGTGCCGTAGATTGGCAAATGCCAATCGGGCTTTCTGGATCCGCGCTGAGATTTCATCAGACACCGACCCACCAGGGGTAATGAGACTTCCAAGATAAGTGAAGCGATCAACGCATTCAATTACTTCACTCCCTATAAATAATTTGGGGGAAGAAGCAGACCAGTCCTGGAGTAACATTTTGCATTTGGGAGGGGAGAAGCGCATCCCAAATATGCCTGCATTGTTACCCAACGTGTTCAGGAGACCTTGAATGCTGTGTGCATCTTCACCAAATATGACTATATCATCTGCATATTCTAAGTCGACAAGAGAGCCTCCTGGAAGGAGACTAATCCCAGAGGACTTAAAAGAAGTGAGAGAGATTTCTAACAGTACGTCTATGATGAAGTTAAATAAAAATGGGGATAAGGGGCAACCCTGACGGACTCCACTTGAGGATGAGGTTTCTCGTGACAATTCGCCATAAGCTCTGACTCGACCAGTGGTGACCGAGTAGAGAGCCTTTATAAGGTTAATGTACTTTTCAGGTACGCCTTTTAATGACAAACATTGCCACAAGACTTCACGGTCAACAGAGTCGAACGCTGCTTTCAAGTCAAGAAATACAACTATAGTTGGGCGTTGGTACATATGTCTGTGTTCGAGGACCTGGCGCAGGGTGAATATGTGATCAATGCAGCCCCGGCCAGGTCTGAAACCAGCCTGGTTTTCTCGAGTCTGTTGTTCCCTAGTGTTGGTTAAACGTCGGATGATTATAGTGGCTAATATCTTAGATACTATATTAGTCAAACTGATTCCTCTGTGGTTATCACAAGAGGATTTCTGTCCCTTTTTGTAGACTGGAACAATCAGCGATCGAGACCAGTCAGAAGGGATGGAGTTTAGTTCCCAGACTTTGGCTAATATATCAGTCAACCTGCACGTTAAAACTATACCACCATCCTTGAAGATATCGGTAGACAACATATCAGGCCCTGCTGCTTTCCCACGTTTCAATTTACTTATGACGTTTTCAACTTCACTGAGAGTTGGGGGACCTGTGTCAGTTTTCCATTTGGGTAGCTTGGAGATTGTGGGTAAGCTAAGCGTGGCTGGGGGCCAGTTAAACTGTTCCTGAAAGTGTTCTGCCCAGCGTTCTAATCTTCTAGATTGAGAGTAGATCAACGACCCATCTTTTTCGGAGATGATTTCACTAACTGCCGATTTTTTGATACCGGTGTCCTTAATAAGTCGGAACAGCTGTCTACTATTGCCTGCCGCTGCTGATGCTTCTATCGCTTTTGCTTTTGTTGCCCACCACTGTTCACGATCCATACGCAGACTCTTTGTCAGTCTACGTTTCAGTTGTCGTCGCTCTTCATCATACTCCGAGCCTGCTGGAATGAGTTTTCGAGCCTCCATCAGTTCCCTAGAAGTACTAGAGATCCAATGGTCTTTCATTGGATTGGGGTTAGATGCTGATAGCGCTGATGCGTTTACACCTGCTTTAAAATCATTCCAAGCTACTTCGGGGGAAACCTGTTGGTCATGGGCGACTAAATGCTTAGCCAAACCATTCCTAAATGCAATCTTCGCCTTCTCACTTTCAAAGTGATATCTAAAGGGTTTGCCCGATGTAACCTTTCTGCGACCAGTAAAACGCATAGAGATACGTGCTCTTACTAGGGCATGGTCAGAGTCTAGGCAAGTGCCCCAGAAAGAGCGGCAGTCCTCTATACAACCTCTCCAACGGTAGCTGATGCCGATGTGATCAATTTGTGTCCATCGTTGCGTAGATGTTGGAGGTCGCCAGGTTAAACAGTGTCTCGCCTTATGCTTAAAGTTTGTGCTAGCTAAGAATAAACGGTAGTCTGAACATAACTGCAACAGACGATCTCCGTTGTCTGTTCTCTGGGCTGGGATGCCGAGTAACCCACCTAGGTGCTTTTCAGCCTGATTTAGTCTACCTACTTGGGCATTAAAATCTCCTGCAATAATTACTATGTCTGAGTGCTTAGCTTTCTGAAGGAGGCTAGAGAACTTCATATAGAAGTCGTCTTTCACTTCATCTGTGATGCAAGCAGTGGGGGCATAAGCAGAGACGACAAAAAGGCATCGGCGTGTGTCCCTATCTTTCCGAGTTCGTACTGAGCCATTTAGACGGACAGCACATAGACGACTGTCTACAGAAATCCACTCGAGAAGAGCCTGTTCTGCACGTACGCTTAGTGCTATACCTACACCAGCGAGGCCACGTGAGCTAGCTGTAGGGTCTCCAGATAAACGAAGAGTGAAGTGTGCAGTTCCATTGCATTGACTAGGTGAGGCCAAACGGATGACCATGCTGGGATCCTGTATGCGTGTTTCGGAGACACAGCATACATCAATTGCAAGAGATTCTAATGTTTTAGCTAAGGCAGCCTGTTGACCGATTTGACACAGCGTACGCACATTAAAAGCTCCAACATGAAGTTTAGAGCGTGGCTTCAGGAGACCTGGTATGATAATTTGGGAACTCGGGTAACCAGTAAAAGTGGCGCGCATAGAAACTGTAGGAGAAGTGTTACAAGTAGAGACCAGAGACGGAGAACGTGTTTGATCATGAACAAGGTGAACTCGAGTGCTATTAGCGGTATGAGGGCGGTTATCACTTCCCGGTTGCCCACACCGTGGAAGGGTCATTCTTGAGGAACCTGAAAGAGAAAGAGGATTAGGGTAGGTCGTGATGACCTGAGAGTGTGACCGCAGTGCCCAGGGGACGGCTGTTTGAGGTCGGTCCAGTATATTAAGTGTTGCTCCGGTTGTCAGAAGGGGAGGCATCGGCCTCATGGCTTCCGAAGGAGCTCGGCTTTCACCATGAAGCGTCATATTAGTCCTTCCAACTTCCAGGGCAGAGTTAGAGTGGTTATAAAGATTTTTATTCGTAAGCTGTTTTTTAGCATGGTAGTTGTTTTACGGGATGGGGTTGCTAACCCCATGCCCAACCCTCCTCCTTTATCCGGGCTTGGGACCGGCAGAAAACCTGTGGGGGCTCCAGGCGGAGTTACTACCCAAACAACCAACTATGTGTAAATAAAGGCGAACAAAGTGTGAATTTTCGATAATTCACCCTTAGGTAGACTATTTAGGCGTACGTCTACAAATTCACACTTTTGGTAGACCATTTAGGTCAACTTTGTAGACAGATGACGCATCAACGTTTCCCAGGTGACGACCTTGAAATGTACCGCTGTATCGACATTACGTGAAAGAGGTAAATCATAAATGAATGCACAAATAAATAAAATTGATAACTATCAGCTACGTAAATGAAACATATTTACACATGCAACAGCGTTTACGTACAGACACTTTGAGTATGTGTTTGTTGTACTCAACTATTGGATTACGGCACATTTCACTCTTACGCCATGCAGGTAGGTTGTTAGTGTTTGTGCTTAGCGTTTTCACCCTGATAAATCTTTTTTGGCTGCTAACAGAAAGACACATTGACTCTGGATGATAGAGTAACGAGACGTAAAATATCAGGCAACCTTGTCGATCTTGCCTTGTCAAAGAACAACGTATTACCGTCGTGTCAAAAAATGCGTATAGCGTTTTTGAGGAAAAATAACTTGGTTTCCAATTACCAAGTCACCGTTAAAGGCTCAGACAATCGTAGTGGTACCTTCCGTATGTAAATGTAATTAAACTTACAGTTACCGCAGGTGAAGGTACATCACAGCCTCCAAGGTCTTTTTTAAATGCGTCCACGGAGCAAGCTGTCACAAGTCCAACGGTCGGAAACAGTAGGGAATTAATTTTAGTTTACTTACACTTGTTTATAGGTTTCGCGTTTATTAATGGTGATTCAGGCAGAACTTTAACGTGGAAAGAATAGATGAAAGCAATTGTTATGAATATGATGAAAGATGGTGATATCACAATAAAGAAGGCTGACGGCATTTTAAATCTTTTCCGTGTTTACTTACCTGACTTGCCAGCAAGTGTAAGAAGTGTACAGAGAACGTGCTGCAATACCAAAGCAAAGTTTCTGGGCAGTGACGTATACTATCATTTAGGATTAAAAATGGACCTTTTGAGACATGTTGATTTTTGATTAAATAGTTTTACATTTGATTCATTAGAAGTGCATATAAATGTAGACAGCTTATCTCTATCTAGAAGTTCTAGTCAAAAATTGTGGCCAATATTAAGGTGAATTATTGTTCCTCGAATTAGTGAAGTATTTATGACAGGTGTATATGGTGGAAATACCAAGCAGTCTAACTTTAATGTCCTATTGGCTAATATCATCTCAGATTTTCGCGATTTATTGGATAATAGGCTATATAGTCATGAGTTTATTAAGTTAATATCCGTCAAAATGTTGCCTGTAAACATGATATCACTATTCCCACTCGATGTCATGCATACGGTCTACTTAGGTGTAGTGAATGGCGCAACGTCTACCTTATACCTCGGCAGCACTAACCGCAACTTTAACTCGCTGAATTATCTACGGGAACAGATACTTGCAACCTTGACCAGCAACTCGACAACCGACTACTCGTCCAAAGCGAAAATCAATAAGACACGGACACAACACTGAGAAGATTCGATTCTAATATGTCCCAACTCAGTATATATAGTAACAATGATGACCTTGCTGCGAGTAAAATAATTATCACACTGAAAAAGCACTACAACCAATCATAAGATACAAGGTCAATGTGGAGAAAATAAACGGCAGTACCGGTTATCGCCCATTTTACAATTAATAAAAAAACAGCAAAATAAGAATAATTACATGAAAATTAACTAATTCTGTCTCTTCCCAGCACATTTATGTTAGGAGTAGTCAACATATGATTGTCAATTCAGGTTTCGAGGTGTTGTGATGCACTAGGGAACGATTGAGACATAAAGTTAGGTTCATATATGTCATTCTGTAAAAAAGTATAATAGCTGCTTATTGCGTAGTCAGCTTTGATAGTTGAATACTGTCAAGTGGGTCTAGAGTGAGGTCCTCGGGATAATAACAACCCTAGAGAGTATCATTAGTACACGTATATTTGCTAGTACCAATGAGTTTGTGTGGGTCATTTGGTTCCATAATCTTTTTTTCCTTTGTTTTTACAGTTACACGAAACATATGGCATATTTTAAGCTAATGCAATGTGACCATTATTAAGGTCCACGTAAGTTAACCCACCTACTACTCCTGCTTGTTTCAGACGGGCTATAACTTTTTCAACTTCCGGTAAGTTTCATGGAGCATGATTTAGTACTTCACTCGGGTTGTTTGAAAATCATTAGTAGCTTCAAAGAAGCTGGAGGGAAGGATATACTCAGGAGATGCTTATTTTATTCTGGTACTTACTGAGATACAGCTGCCAGATTTCATAAAAATGTAGTTAAGTGACGAGATAGACGGAGATTGTATAGCGTCGGTTTTCCATAACGTTAAGTTAGGGCCAAATGAATGGCTATACTTGAATCCCGTATGAACACTTTGGTAACAGCATAAATCTGTGGCACAAAATTCGAAAATCTTAGGTAGAGAAGCTTGCTGCTCGATTTAGTACTAGAGTCCGACGTACATTTTAGAGAGTGGTTTCAGCAGACGACTTTAACGCCAAGGTTGGAGAGGACAACACCGGGTATGAAGACATCATGGGAAAAAATGGGCTGGGAGAAAGGAGTGATAACGGTGAGAGGTTTGTAAACTTATGTGCCTTCAACAAAATGATTATAGGTGGCACCATATTCTCCCACAAACGTATACACAAAACTACATGGGTTTCACCAGACCACATTACGGAAAAACAAATCAACCACATCTGCATCAGTAAGAAGTTTAGAAGGACCACGAAAGATGTAAGAGCAAGGATAGGAGCTGACATAGCTTCCGATCACCATCTGGTGGTGACTAAAATGAAACTGAAGCTGAGGAAGCACTGGACAACTGGAGCAGCAGTATTACACAAGTTTAATACAGCCCTTCTCCGGGATACTAACAAACGCAACGAATTCAAAATAACTCTCAATAATAAGTTCCAGGCATTTCATGATCTACTAGAAGAAGGTGGAACTAATATGGAGGAAAACGAGAATGAGATAAAAGAAATAATAACTTCAACAAGTCAGGTTTTGGATCTCAAGAAACAACACCAAAAGGAATGGATTTCTGTTGGTACTCTGGACAAGATCCAATAAAGGAGGAACAGGAAGATAGAGGTTAATAACAGCCGGAGAAGAGTAGAGAAAGCCAAAGCACAGGCCGAATACACCGAAGTTAACAAGCAAGCGAAGCGGAGCATCAGGTCAGATAAACGGAAATTTGTTGAGGACCTAGCAATGACAGCGGAAAAAGCTGCCAGAGAAGGAAACATGAGGCTCCTATACGATACAACGAAGAAGCTAGCTGGGAAATTCAATAAGCCAGAACAGCCAATCAAGAACAAGGCTGGCAAACCAATCACTGAAGTGCATGAACAACGGAACAGATGGGTAGAACACTTTCAAGAACTCTTGAGTAGATCAGCCCAACTGAACCAACCAGTCATCGAAGCAGCAGCCACAGATTTCCCTATAAGCACAGACCCACCAACAGTCAAAGAAATCAAAATGGCCATCAGACAGATCAAGAGTGGCAAGTCAGTAGGACCAGACAACATACCAGCGGAGTGAGGTACTGAAGACAGATATAGAAGCAACTTCAAAGATACTCCATATTCTCTTCAGGAAGATTTGGGAGGAAGAACAACTTCCAGCAGACTGGAAAGAAGGGTACCTCATCAAGATACCAAATAAAGGCGATCTCAGCAATTGTGAGAACTACAGAGGCATTACCCTACTTTCAGTACCAGGAAAAGTCTTCAACAGTCTTATTGAACAGAATAAAGGACCCAGTCGACGCCCAACTCCGAGATCAACAGGCCGGATTCCGTAAAGACCGATCGTATACTGACCAAATCGCTACTCTACGGTTCATTGTTGAACAATCAATCAAATGGAATTCACCACTTTACATCAACTTCCTCGACTATGAAAAGGCATTCGACAGCGTGGATAGGAGAATATTATGGAGCCCTCTACGACATTACGGCGTACCCGAGAAGATAGTCAACATCATACGGAATTCTTACGACGGACTACAGTGTAAAATCGTGCATGGAGGTGAGCTCACAGATTCATTTGAAGTGAAGACCGGTGTCAGACAAGGCTGCTTACTCTCGACCTTCCTCTTCCTACTGGCCATCGACTGGATCATGAAGACTGCAACATCTTAAACACTCTCGGAATACAATGGACAACATCGACGCAACTACATGACTTGGACTTTGCAGATGACCTAGCTCTTCTTTCTCACACACGACATCAAATGCAGATGAAGACCAACAATATAGCAGCAGCCCCAGCAGCAAAAGGCCTCAACATACACAAAAGGAAAAGCAAGATCCTCCGATACAAAACAACAAACACTAACCTAATTACATTTGACGGAGAAATTCTGGAAGACGTTGAGACCTCTACATATTTGGCAGCATCATCGACAAACAAGGAGGGTCGGACTCGGATGTGAAGGCGCGGGTTGGTAAGGCAAGGACAGGCATTTCTACAACTGAAAAACTTCTGGAACTCAAACCAACTTTCAGTCAACATTAAAGTCAAAATTTTCAATACAAATGTAAAGACAGTTCTGTTGTATGGAGCTAAAACTTGGAGAACAACGAGAAGTATCCTTCAGACGATACAAGTATTTATAAACAACTGTCTGTGCAAGATTCTTCGAATTTGTTGGCCAATTACCATCAACAACAACCTTCTGTGGTAGAGAACAAATCAACTTCCAGCCGAGGAAGAAATTAGGAAAAGATGCTGGAGGTGGATTGGACACACACTGGGGAAATCATCAAACTGTATCACAAGACAAGCACTAACGTCGAATCCAAAAGGCCAAAGAAACAGAAGAAGACCCGGGAACACATTGCGTCGGGAATTGGAAACAGACATAAAGAGAATGAACAGCATCTGGGAAGAGCTAGAAAAGAAAGCACAGGACAGAGTTGGTTGGAGAATGCTGATGGGTGGCCAATGCTCCACTTGGGGTAACAGGCATTGATTGATTGACTGAATATATGTAGGTATATACCTACACCTAAAGACTGTCTATCAGGTGAAAAAATGATAATACTAATAAAAAACTATTCTTAAATGATCATAATGATAAAGCCAATAAAGCAAATTATATTATTAACAAGAAAAGGTGAGGAAATTCTGAAAAGGAGAATAATTGGGGGAAGGTAAAAAAGGAAGACAGTTCATAAATTTGTATGTAAATAGTTAAATGCAGAAAAAATTATTGTCTCACTTGTGGAATCTACTAAATTTGATACGGTCGGGCAGCTGGACAACTTCCGTGGAACAGAATCACACATCGAAAATGGAACCTGTAGCATCAAGATGAGAGTGCCAAAAATCGCCAAGTTTATATTAGGTCGCCATGAGGATATTGGAAGACACCTACTGTAAGGTCATACCAACGACTAAACTAACTGTAGCTTTTCCCACTCTCATCTAGATCAGTGGCTAAATTACACTCACTGAACGCTACAAGTGACCATAAACCAAACCTGTAGATCATAGCGCATAGAAATCAACTGGTCTACACTAATTTGTCACAGAGGCAGTGAATAAATAAACTGTGGGGCCCCTTACCTAAAGTGGTTGTGTTTGCGTCTTCTATTGAATCTCTTTTAAAAGAATGCCCGACCCACATTTATGCTCACTAGGTACCGATGGATAATATTGTAGGACCAACAACTTGGTTACCCCTATTTTTAACGCCTTATTTAATCCTTTTCTCCTTACTTTAAAATGCACTATAACTAGTGTTGTACTCTCCAAAACTAAGAACACTCCTACCACTTAGACGCAGATCTCAAGTAACGACAATTCACTACTACTGTCAAGCAAAGCTGAAGTTGAATATGTTGAAGGTCATCGAAATTGCAATGATCTGATTGGTTTCCAACACTAGTTGCGGGAATACGACTTCAGTGAGCCAAATGACGCAAATAGATATTTTTCTGTGATAGGATGTGTAGTACTGATCAATTCAATATTCTTATTGAGAAATTGAGTAAGTGACTGAAGATAGATTCTGAATTTTCTTATAAGACAGTCCTCTGGAAGAAATAAGATGCCGCACCTTGGCCAATATTCGGTCGAAATTAAAACGTGGTTTGCTTCCATTGGATAAGAAATGCTTGTTACAACTTGTAAAAGTATTATTGCATTCTTTGGAACAGAATCCATCCTTTGAAACGAACTGTATATTTATGATACTCAAAAGATTGCTTTTGGTAAGTATTTAGTTATTTATTTAGTTATTGATCAAGAATGCTGATACTAAATCGCTCTTAATTTTGGCTGGTGGACTATCCGTACTAGCAAAGATACGTAGCTCTGGATTGCATGATGAGTTGAAAAGGCATATCGATGACATATATACTTTGATTACTGAAGATATGTCTGTAATTCAGGAAACTGAATGTCTGCAAAACAATTTTCAACAAGAAATGCATGCATTTAGTTATTTCAATTCCTGTGGTCAAACATTGACTTCATCCGACTCTATACGAACTCGTAAGTTATCACTCAGTTTGTCTGTAACTCAAGATAATGTCTGTAACGCAGATGTCAACCATTTTTTATCGTCATCTCCATCCAGTCATGTCTGCCGTAAGTTATTCTTTTACTTTTGTAATTTCATCCAGAAGCACTTCAGTCTTGCGAATTGTGTTTCATTTCTGACTAACCACGTTTTATAAAAAGTGTCCTCACTTTCTAGTAAACTTAACGGACTAATGCATGAAATTTGGGTCTGAAAGTTGTGTCTCCTCGTTCTCATCACATTTTACATACTACCTGTCTACTATTTCCGTTGAAATTAATTATAAACTAGTCACATCTCTGTCTTTTAGTTTAATGATTACGTCTTATGTAAAAGTGCCTCTCAATTAGTACCTTTGGACCATAAGATTGTGCTTTGTGATACAGCATCTATTATTTTCAACTCTAGAAAGGTTAGTTTTGTTGAAGGTGGGGGGTTGTTAGTGATGGTTCTTTCTATAACTGACAATTTTACGTTTGTTTAAATGGATTATTCTAGAAGGTATTAGTGAATGATCCTATAAGATCATAGTCATAAAGTAGTATTTCAATGGGTTTATACCATTCGGATGGAAGTAGATTTAATTGAACTCTAAATAAAGAGTTTGGTTGGTGAAAAATACTTCTCGCAATATTTTAATAACCTTTATTATACTGATTATTTTACTTAAGTACTGGTAGTCTATGCTTTCCTAAAGAAAAAGTTATCTCACTGCTTACCGTACACATTGTTTATTTTCCATATTTATGGCACAACAAGGATTTATTTATGCAAAATGATGAATGAATGCAAGTGAGCATGTGTAATTTTGTAGTTGAAAGTAACCTACAGTTTTCCTGCAAACAACCATGCCAGCAATATGTCGTAATCACTAGACTTTAGTTATACTGATACCCAAAGCATCCTTTACTACTTGCTGTTTGTTCGTATTTTCAGCCTTTCATTATTCGTTTCCGTCACATTCAATATCACTGCTTGGTATACTTAAGGCCTGGTTCATTTTTGGCCGCAAAAGTTATGAATTTGGTGTAAAATATTGGACAATTCCATGTTGATTAACCGATCTAGCGTCCACCTAGTTCTTTAATATTTTTCTCCTAATTGTCCAGGAATAGGTACATTGTACTTAAGAATCGCTCTTGAGAATTTATGTTGTCAATGTTCAAAGTCGTTTCCATGCGACAATACGATACTGAATTCTAGCTTACTTCAGGAGACTCAGCAAAACCTGTCTGCTCAAGTAATCGTTCATTATAGAATTACAGGGTTACTAGGCACCTTTGATTCGCCTTTATCCGCTTTAAGTTGGTTTTCCTATTTGTAATCGTGATGATAATCATTTTCATTTGCCGTCTTTAGTAATTTGGTATTCGCCAAATTTTCCATTGATACGCTTCACGAAGTATCGTTGATAGACTATAGATAATTAGCTTCCTCATATTAGCTTACTTCTGCTCATAAATCATGTCATGTAATACTTTCGTTTACATAGAATAGCAATTTTTGTGAAAATAGTTATGTTAACGGTTCCATTTGCCACTATTCATAACTATACAGAAACGAAAATGTCGGAACAAGAGGAGAACTTAACACAGCTAACAGTAATTTAGGTCAATAAAAGAAATGGGTAAATATGCTAGTGTCTGGGACTTCAAATAGTGTTAAGGACGAACAGATATTCGGAAATGTGATCAACTGTGTACTACATACAAGATATCCAGTCAGTGGTTCTTATTTTTGCCAGTTATTGACTTCATCACAGTCGATCGCAGTTTGAGTCTGAAAATTTATAGATTTCTTATCAAGTATTGTGTCAAACTGTTTCATTTCTATTTTAGGAGACCATATTTCATATTTTCCTACAATCGTACTTTCAGAAGCTGATGTTAGTATTTTGCACACAACTTTAAGGCAAGTTATTCTCCTCATATTTTAGGAAATTAAATTTTTCAGATCCGTCTGTTCAAAAGATCCTAATATATGTATTTCTGGCATCCACTTTTTCCGAGATGTTATGCTTAATGACTTTCCACCTGAATTATTTCTTCAGAGGACTGATTTGATCGAGGTAAGTAGCAGTTTTTTGTGTCACATATGTCAGTATAGCGTAATTACAATGTCCTTGTAATCTCGACACTAAGAATTGTTGAGTTTCTAGTTTGCATTATACTTTGTTTGTTTTAATTTTCTGTACAAAGTTGTGCCACTCAGTGGTCATTTTTATGCTATGTCTTAACGTGTATTTTGTTGCTAGTTGTCATACTAAAAAATAAATAATATTAGTTATTAATGGCTTTTAAGATTAGAGGATTAATTTGTCTAAAAAATTATTTGTAGCGTAATGAACTTTATATATCCAACACATCACATTTTTGTCAACTTTTATATCTCTGCATGCTTTTATGTAGAATCTTTTTCGGATTTTAAATGAAAAGAATCTGAAGATCATTTATTTAACTACCAGTTGTTTGATCAACCTTTGTCATGCTCTTATCAGAAGAGTTTATTATCATTTGGATCCGAATAATTACACGTTTTCAACTCGTAAGCTTATTTTTTTAAAACCTTATGGTTAATAAATTCTGTCATTAGATCTTATACAACAGTTAATTTTGGAAGTTAGAGTAGCCATTATGTGAAATGTTACTACTAGGTATTGTCTTTAAGCCAATTGCCTCTGTCATAAAATGTCAACATTAGCTAGGTTAAACTGTATAGTTAGAAATTAAACTATTGTTAACTGAAAAGAGGGAAGCTTTTGACTACAGTTTTAAGCGTGATTACCAGTATTCTGACAAAAAGACTAGTTGTTCTTGAATTGGATTATCATGCATGCTCATCCATTAATATTGTTACGTTCAAAATTGGATTAAAACTTTCCGGACTTTAGTTAGTGAATCCAGGTTAAAAACTCTAAGTAGTGCCATAAACTCTGCAACCTTCCTAGTCATGCGTTTTGAGCATATGAGTGAAACGCGATTTTAAAATTAAAGACCGGGGTTATTTTTAAGCTTAGTGTATGTGTATGTTTGATGAAAAATGCGAACACTCGTCTAATAGGTCATGTTGTGTTTCAAACAATGCTTATTTATCTTGAGCTTGTAATTAATAGCTGACTAAATCTTTCTCCAGCCTCGCTTTTTAAAAATAGCTTTCCTAACTCTTCAACATGCTTCAGTAGTCAATCGTTAAATCAATCATTTCCTGCTAAATAATTTATTTTTTAAAATAAGTAACGTACTGGACCGAAGTACCTTGTAATTTTATCACTAATAATACGTGTAAATGTCTTTGTTATATTATACGACACATAGATTTTTAAACTGAATCGTCGACAGCTTTTATGAAACACGTTATGTATGATTTTCTTAGTGAGAATGGAATATAAATACGTACATTTGTGAGTGAAAACGTGGGTTAGTAGTCATCATTCCTATGTAATAAAATGGCGACCGTTGTTGATTATAGACATATGTATTTTAATTTTGATTTCTAAAATAGTACTAATGATGAAATATACCGTTAAATTTTTCAGGAACTGGTAACAGTGTGACGTCTTCTGGTCGTTCGAAATTATAGTAAGTTTGTATACCACTATTTTCAAAACTAACTGTAAAACTGAATACACCTGTACTGTAACAATATCACAGTTACTAAATATGAATTTGAATGTCTTAGTTAGTTTATTAAAAACCGAATGTTGACTGATATCTAGTTGTTTCTGCAAGAAATGCAAAAAACTGATTTCTACGCACTAAACAATCATTCTGTAAGGTGGTTTGGATTATTATTATGTATACTTATAACAATAGACCCACTTGACATTAAATCAATTTTCCATATAGTGTCGTATTGCGCAGTCATAGTTTAGTGCTTTCGCAACATTTTTGTACGTTATTTGATCATTAAAAAGCAACACAAAAATTCAATTTTGGGTTTTGAAACGTTAACCTTAAGTGTCCATAATGGTAAGAACATGTATTATGTATGCGTAGAGCGAAATGTAGCAAGTTGAGTTTCAATGTTGTATGTTTATATTATTTTCATAATAGTTGCAGTAAGTACTCTATAACATGAATACTTGATGCATGCTTACTTCCTGTAGGCTGAATATTTTCAACGAATTTCCTTACGTATGAAGTGATTTAAATTAGAAGCATTGAGTATTCAGATTGGAAACGTAACTAAACATAAATTCGATGCAATTGTTGCGGTTTTGTAGTATGTTTTAGCTTTTTGCTCTTTCTGTTTGACAGAAACGTGAGTTTTCTTATCCACCTTGACGTTTCGACGTGTTCCTGTTATAATATTTTGTGATGGTATTTGGTGATCTATAACCCTCGATTTTTCTGTGAAACTAAATATTTGTAAATCTTTCAGTGAAATTGGGGAAACTGGTATCTCGTCTATCGACGTAACACAGCACAACGTTTGTATTTCTATCACACCAACAACAAAAGTTCTGGATTCCTACGAGGAAGTAAAAAGACATTCATATTCATTACTAGAATTTTGTTTTCAACTATTTAAAGCAATAGCTAATGGCCTATCAATAGTCCTAAATCATCGCAATCCATCAATAAAACAAGATTCTTTTAATATGTTACACAACACTTCGAGTTCTAAGAATGATTGGAAATATAAATTAGAGTCTCATTTCTTACTTCTTTTTGATGTTGGGATTGATTTATTACTGGTCAGTATATCTCCTCATCACCATACATCTAGGATTGGCAAAATTTATCAAAGTAATCAGACAGATGATCCAATGTCATTTATCAATTCAATACTCTTAATTATTCCTCCTACTGTTGATCTTATTAAATCTTCGGAATTGGTAAGTTTTAATCAGATTGTGTTCGCTTTAAGAATAGCCAGTATGACTATGAAGAAACACTAGTAAAACGATCTCACTTATGAATAATTTTTTTTAGAATAAATTCGAAGTCGCTCTGTGTATTGAATTATTTGGCCTCAAATTGACATTATTATGCTTTAGCATTTGAATATTGTTTTTGACTGTATTTCTGATGGGCAATTCCTACTTCATCATAATACCTTTGTCATCTTTCAACTAATCATCATGTGATCACTTATAACGTAGTAGTGGATAACAACTGATTGATGAGAACATGTAAGATTCATTTGGTTTAATGGCTGAGACTTTACGGGGATAATACGTGGAGTCGTAATAAAATTTTCAACACATTAATATTCTGTAACGTCAATTGATTCAAATGATGCATCACTAAGTCGTTAGTTCGGTATTACTAGAGAGAACGACCAGATTGAGTTAAATGATCTTTATAAATGTTCCCCCATTTTAACCAATTGAATAATAGATTATAAAAGTGTCTAGTTTTTCATGAAAAAGAAACATTAAAAAGCAAAAAGACCAGAACGTAAGTAGCATTCTAACATTAGTTATAAGTTTTTCAGCGTCGGTGAAATGCCATCGAGATATGAAATCAAATAAAATACCGTATAAATACTCATCCACGCAGCATAAATTCGTCCATGAGCTCTTGTATATTGATAACGATTCTTTTTCAGATATATGTGTACTGCTTTAATATTGTTTGTATGGAGTAACAATAAGCTCTATCCATAACTCTAAGAAGCTTCATTTTGTCATTACAACTGAATACAGTGGTCTGGCATGGCATTCTCCTTTCTTTTATATGCGTTGCTATTACATTTCCTTTGAAATTAGCATGTATTTAGTCGATAGTCAACATACGTATATGAAATATGTGCGTGGCGTTGAAACGTCCTTATCTTTTAGTCAGGTCTTGTATTGTAGTCACCATAACTACGTTCATGATTTTTGGTTGGCATAGATTACTGAAATTTTTGATTAAAATTTACGAGCTGTTTACTAAAGTGTGGATTTATTGAATCATTTCTGTATAACTGTACACAAGATTTCTACAACAATTCCTAGTTTTGAATGCATTTTCGATTTTTATTAAATGAATAACTTTCTTAAAGGATATATATATATATATATATATATATATATATATATCGCTTCATTTTCTTATTCTGCAGCCTCCTGACTTTTATGCATGTATAGAACAATTAGGCTCAACATTGTCACTTTATTCAACAAATCAAGTTCCGCACAATGCAAATATTACAGAGTCGCATATAAGTTGGAATACTTCTAAAATGGTCAACTGCATTCATGAAGCTAATTTACCTGGTGAATGCGAACGACTAACGTATATTGGTCTGATTACTAAAATATTTCGATTAATCAGTTCTGTATTTACTCCAGAAACCGTATGTTTATTACCTCGTTAAGTTATTATTATTTAATTAAGATGATGACAGATCAGCGGAAAAAAAATTTTCTTTCTCATGGTGTAATTTACACAAAAGCTATAGCATATTTATAGTTAGTTTGCATACACAAGTTTATTATAAGTAACAGAGTGTTTTCACGTACCGGAAACAACATAATAAATCAAATATGAAACAGCCGAGTAAAAATAAACTGTAGCTGAAAAATAATTGTTCATCTAATAAATATGAAGCAAATCTAAATAAGTGAAGAATATGAGGTAATAACCTTTAAAATCAGAAGACAGGTACTACTATTAATATTATTATTTTGTTGGTAATGTTTTGGGTTTTAACAGGTCCGTGACTATTGTCATATAATCATCCTTAGAGGATTGTCTCACTATTGCGTTAATTTACAAGTATTATTATAACTGGATTGTAGTTTACTAGTGAGATTCATAACGCACATTTTATTCTTTTTCGGACTTGTTTGTCAGATGTACTTGAAAAATTGATACATTCGTGGTGACCACAGTACCGAACAAAGTCTATTCGTGTCGAACGCTTGCTTTATTATTGAGTCCAGATACTTGGGTATGTACATGCAATTTGTAGGCTGCCTTTGATGAGACTTAAATAGAACGAAACGTATGTCGTGGATTTCACTACTCAGCTACAATCCGACTTCATTATTATTATTGTTAGCTTCCAAAGTCAAACTAAAATGAGGATTAGGATATACCGTTTTTGAAGGTTCAGATCAGGTTTGGAATATTGAACTGCCAACTCTGTGCATAGACTTATGGTCTGTATTTCAGTTGGATCTGACGATTTTAAAAGTTAAATCCTATGGGGCCACATGATCCGAGTTCATTAAGTGTTTGTAATTGGAAAGGTTTATTGTTCTAGATTCGTCATTTGACCACTATGCTGCATTGTACTTGTAAATGCTTTTAGGAGAGTATATTTTCTGCAATCTCTAAAAGTGAATAAACTGGTAAATACACATTGAATTGTTTTGAAGGGGGGGGGAACTAATCTCGGGTAAATCCTCAAATGGTTTGTCGACTGCAGAAATTTACTCGAAGCTCTTCAGAACAGGAAATTTTCTTGGTAATCTTGCCAACTGGTTTTTAATATCTATGATATTAATATTATTGTTACTTCACATTTGTTGGATCAAAAAACTAGCAATTTTTAAAGTACGCAGCTAAAATCTAGGCATTTTTTGACTAGAATGTATGACAAGTTGAACCATACTACTTCATCTTGCAGTTTCCATAATATAGTCATTACATGATTTTTACTGATTTAAGTACAAAATATAGATCTGTTCGCTGATTATCGGGTCAGTTAATAATAAGAATCATTTTTATCACGGTTTATGATCGTGGTTGATACATGTTCCTAAACTGCTTCCATGATATGTTCCAAGATATTTGGTTCTTACATCATTAGGTGGAATAGTGAAACTAATTGGTAAGTTACAGGTTTTTAAAATCGTTGCTAGTGGACTCTCACGGAGTGGTTTACAATCAGCGCGATAAATAAAAAACTTATGTTCTCAATTCCGATGAAATAGGTACCCAGTACTCCTAAGTGCTTAGTAGTATTTTTTCAAACACCACTTTGTGATATGTCTTAATGATATAAATTCGTGGTGTATTTGCAACCGCAATTATCAGCAACGCTCTTATAGTTTACTAAATGTTCCGTAGACACCACTTTTGGTCATTTTTATTTAGTGAGTGAGTACTGAATGTTATAGCGTAGTTATCATTAAAAAAATTATGTTAGGCTTTAAGATTTACCATGTATTGTTGGCTACTCTTTACTCAATTATTCATACAAAACAGTTGCAAATGCCGTTAAACGCTTAAAATAATATGTATAATGATAATCTAAGTAATAAGCTACATGCCTCCACTAATGAACGGGAAAAGTGATCGGAAGTGCTCATTGCTACGGATAGCCGTAGACGTATTTGTTAATGTTTTATTGATTATTGTTATGAATTTTAAAGCTGTAAATTATTTTCTTTTGATAATTTAGGCATTGGCTGTTCTCCCCACTGATATTAAAAATCAATTATCTATTGCTCTGTTGGATGTATCATTACTAATTATTACTGAACCTATTAACGAGTCACAAAAAATTGGATTACCAGCTTATGTAGCTTTATTCAATTTTAAAATTTATTCAACCTGGTTACTCTTTCAACAACTTCAACTATCCATGTTTAGTTTGGTTGATTTCCTTGATAACAGTGAAATTTCACTTTTATCCACTAATAAGGATCAGGTATCTTTGTTTATCAACTACAAACATCAGTTTTATGTGTTCTTATCACATTATTACTATTTGATGATATCTTAATATTAAAATGATAATTTATAATATTATTCATGCATTACTCTAGCTTATCAATATGTATTAATTAAACCTTAACTATAGTGTAACTATATACTGTTTGAAATACAATTGATTGTTATTTGCAAATAATTAGAGTTCAGGATATGGATACTTGAGGTGGTTTATTCTCTGAACTAGGTTTTTCGTTAATGTTAATGGTTTTTCATTGCATACTGACCTGAATCAGTTAACTACTGTAAACCATGAAGCATTAGACAGCTGTTTCGTCCCAGTGTCTCGCTTCTCGACATTATGTAACTACGACCCTATAGGAGATTGAACACAAGATTTTGGTTTGACGCGGGGCTCTGAAACCTTACTCTACTAAGTTGGCATTTAGTGGTTTACAAGTTTTGTAATTTTTTGTTGATGATAATGTATAACTTGACAAAGAATGTTAGTTTGTTCGGACTTGAAAGATGCACCGGTGTAGTTTGATTTCTATTAGTCAAATACAACCATCGTCGAACCTGGTATATTTCTGTATCCAAACCCCATGCCCCCCATACCAAACCCCATTTGCACAGCGGTATGAAATAATCGAAATGAAAACTATGGTAGTAATATCAGTGGTCGCAAAAACATAGGCATAATGAATATGATCTTAAAAGTAAAAAAAAGATTCCATGGAATAAAAGACACACAGTGATCTTTGAATTTAGGATAAATTTTTCTGAGCCCTGTCATAAATGTGTTGTCTACCACTGTTCTTGGCCTATATCCATTTATTTTCATAGATAAATGAAAACAATTTGACTTTAGCAATGAACGCTGTAAATTCTCTTGATATTACTGGATCAACACGCTTCGCATCCAACTATGTGGAGTTTTTCAGTCAGTTGTGAGTTATGACTTTTCCAATATCTTCCGAATTGTAGAATTTTGGTATGAATCTCAAACTTACTTTACGAAATCATTTATTTATGGGTTGCAAATATATTCACTCATCACGTAATTCTACCTGATAGTCTAATTTTAAAGAATTTCGTGAGTTGAATTACAGAAAGCATTATATTTCACCTATCTTATAAGTATTTGACGGCAGTACGTGGTGATCAATAATCATTTTACGTCAGTCATAAGTAGTAGCAATTCGTTAACAGCTTAACTTAGCTTGCATCATGATTATCAGTCTCTAGAGTATGCTTCACATATGCTGTTGCACTACCGTTAATCTTAATTTTTTTTATCTTGGGACTGCGTTACTGAATGGAGGTTATTTTTTTTATTAAATTACCGCCTTTTAATGTATCACAATTACCACTGTATTCTACAAGGTTGTTCAACTCATAACACCAAAAAGTTGTCTGTTACATTTTTCAGAAGTTTTTTTCTAAGTCCTATGAGTTTATTATAGCTGCTGATCATTTTGTTTTTTGGTAAATGTCAAATGTTTCTTTTTCCTTTGGCAACTTCATAGTTATGTTACTCATCAAAACACATCAACGGTAACAGTTTTGTGGCATGGTCAACTCATCCTACTTCGATTACTTAGCCATGAGATAGCAGCTATTCGTAAGACTACGTATTCACAACTGCTTAAACTGTTGAAGGTCAGGTCCATTTTTGTTTTTAAAAATAAAAATTAAAAAAATATTTTAGTTTATTATTTTACTGTACTTTAGTAGAATCGTCAAAATTTTAAGTTATGCACTGTTAAAATTAAGACTTTCAGTAAACAAAGTTTTGTTCGCCCTCACTTTTGACGTCTGTAAGAGAATAGCTGGAGAATAGAAAGCACTTAACAGCTGTTTGATCATAATTTGAAAATTCTTATTATTAGGCACCCACAAGCTTGTACGAGATCGAATGGAGGACATTTAGACTAGCATATTAATATCCAGTGGTCTAAATTTTCAATCTAGATCTGTGCATAATATAATGTAAATATCATTCGATTGTTCTGTTTTACGCGAAGAATACTTCAATGATCGAAAACCCACAGCTTGTGTATATCTTTTACTTTTAAAGGTTGTGCTTAACATCAGTAAATTAATATCGAGTAGACCTCCTTGCAGTATACTCACCACTTTTTTGGTTGGTCGATATATCAGTGACGTCACAAAAAAGATACAGTTTGGCAGAAGCCAAGGGAACTCACTATATGCACAGTGGTCTTTCATCAGATACCAGGGTTTATGCGATTTCTACGACAGCTACTGAATCTCGTTATAATTTTAACGACATTTTGTTACTTACGAGACGCTAAATATTTCAAAATATATTTCAGTAAGATACTTTACTTGATGATATCACCAACGTTTATTTGATTGTATGTATGTTTAACTGACCTGTTTTGGTAGGTTTCTATTCATCCAAATTTTGCTGCTGATCCATCTTCTTCTTTGGATACTGTTAGTTTTTTGCTAGAAGATGAAATTCTATATGAATGGATTAATTTTGGTTTGAAAGATGAAAATTCAGAGGTAAGTATTATCTTGATTATATGACTTAAAGTTAGTACGAGTTTCCCTTCGGACTATAGGTTTGTTGCTTTTATTATTACCACTCTCCTGCCGACGCAGCTATCATGATCTCTCGTTTCAAGCAATATAGCTCAACTGGATCATTAAAATATGCAGGTTTGACCATCATGTTAAGGTAGCAGTTACGGTCGGATATTGAGTAGTAGTAAACGTTATAGACCGTTCATTCTATGATTCTATATACATAAACATCATCTTCCAATCATATTTCATAAATTGTTTTATATTAATATTTCCTTGTTTTATCCAGGTAGCTTCATTAGCTTGCGAATCACTTGCTTTGCTATTAAATTCTTATGAATATATTAGTGATGCTGGGTGGAAAAAAATGCACCATCTGATGATTGAACCAGCTTCACCAAGTCCATCGATAAAGGTATTTAGACCACTAACTATTTCTCTGGGTCCATATGCTTCCAAAGAACCCCAAACAACAAATTTGAAAATAAATACTCTTGGTAGTATAGCATTAGACTGGTGTTTGGGTCGTATGAATTCGTTTGGGAAACAGAACATAGAAGAACAAAACTTAGATGTAAGTTAGGCTTTGTTGGTTGAGATTTTTTAAACTTTAGGAATGGTTTTATATAATATCAGTCCAGTAGTACTCTTCCTCTTAATACACTTTTACTGAAACCTTTTTTTAGGATATTTTATTCGCAGGATAATGATCTAAATGCTTTCAGTTGCCTGGATTGTTATTCATTTGGTTATAGATTGAAAGTCATATGTACTTATTCCTTCTTCTACTATTCGTTAGTAGGCTACCTGGCCGATTGATGTTCTTTTCATAGTTAGCATGGAAGGAAATGTGACATTCGAAATGAAATATATAAGGTTTATGTTTTTATTGGTATAATAGTTTTACCAGATCCCTACTACTTGTATGAATTTCATTATGCGGATCACTAACTTGAACTTATTTCTACCTACCTCCGTGAAATTGCTGATAACTCATAACTGTGCTTTGATACAAAGATATAGCAGCTCATTTTCCATTTTAATCCTGGCTACTTTAAAAGACAACCTTGTAAGAAAGATTTACTGATAGGGACCAAAGAAGATTATTCATTACCTTAATTCATTGATTATGCACAGATTTACTGGCAGCGGTTATTGGTTACAAAATGTTTGTACTTGAAAGTCACACAGAATCAGTACAAATGAATATTATACTGTGAATCGTCATATTAACAAATTGACTTGGGAAAGTTATACTCTACGTATAATTGCCGTATCATTTTGCAAACAGTATGGCGACACAGTATAACACTTATAAATTTAGTGGATCACTAACATAAAAGAAATTCACTAGAGATTTTTATTTTGTGTAGCTGACCATTAAGGCTTCATGATTTCAGTGTACAAAATTTTTATGTGAACACTAATTCGTTCTTATCTTCTAAGTAATGCTAGGAATGAACATGGCTTAATCACAGTCCGTCAATAGCTAAAAATCTCGGTATACTTAACACCAACACTCCATCTAAGTAGCCACATGATATCATCTGTCCTAATCTTTATAGTGTAGCTGAAAATCAGTTGGATATATTTGAACTTCGCCACTAAGTTCCGTTTTGGTTGAGTATCATTATTAAGTTGAATTTTGTTTAGAAGCTAATTCGTTTGTAATGTAATTTAAAATATTTTACAAATTAAAACAAATCATTTACGAATCAGACTCGGCGAATATTAATGCTTTTTTACTAACCCCTTTCGTTGTGTATATAATGAATCACCTTATTGTAGTTTAATATTACTTGGATTTCCGAATTATATTCGAGGTTTCATTATATCTCTATGTACAGAGTCACTAATGTGTATACATTAATCTTCGTACACTAAAGACGACTTGAAAGCAACTGATTCTTATATTATATATATATATATATATATATCTATATATATATATATATCTATATATATATATATATATATTATATATATATATATATATCTATATATATATATATATATATCTATATATATATATATAATATATATATATATATTATATATATATATATAATATATATATATATATTATATATATATATATCTATATATATATATATCTATATATATATATATCTATATATATATATATAATATATATATATATATTATATATATATATATTATATATATATATATAATATATATATATATATATATTATATATATATATATTATATATATATATATTATATATATATATATCTATATATATATATATCTATATATATATATATCTATATATATATATATCTATATATATATATATTATATATATATATATCTATATATATATATATATAATATATATATATATATCTATATATATATATATATTATATATATATATATCTATATATATATATATAATATATATATATATATCTATATATATATATATAATATATATATATATAATATATATATATATATATCTATATATATATATATCTATATATATATATATCTATATATATATATATATATATATATATATCTATATATATATATAGATATATATATATAGATATATATATATATTATATATATATATAGATATATATATATAGATATATATATATATAGATATATATATATATCTATATATATATATCTATATATATATATCTATATATATATATCTATATATATATATAGATATATATATATAGATATATATATATATAATATATATATATATAGATATATATATATAGATATATATATATAGATATATATATATATATAGATATATATATATATCTATATATATATATAGATATATATATATAGATATATATATATATATCTATATATATATATATTATATATATATATATCTATATATATATATAATATATATATATATATATATATATATATATATATATATATATATATATATATATATATATAATATATATATATATATATATTATATATATATATATATATATATATATATATATATATTATATATATATACATATATATACTGAATAGTCATATCTATTGATATATGTTTATTTGAGATAGTTATCTAACATAGTTGAGCAGTGAGTCAGTTGTTAGAGTGTCTAACTTTCATCAGTTAAGTTCAAGGTTTCAAAGTCGTTCCACCTACTACAGTTTAAAGAAAGGGGGGTGGGTACCATTAACCTTCACGCTTACAGTATAACTTAAAGCCAAGTTTAAGGGAATATACCTGGTAAAGAAATTAAACTTTTCCTAATTACCCAAGATTATATATCCAGTGTAAACCTTAGGACTCGCGATATCATTTTACAAAACATTAACTTAATGCTTGTAATTTTATATCATTATATTGTGGTATATTGTAAGTATAACATGTGTGTTTGGTCAACACTTTTTATAAACTATTGTGTAATACATTCACTTTAGAAACGGAGCCTGATGAACGTCTTGACATCATGTTGTCGTCTGTTATTACATCCCGGTAGCGAAGTACGTTCTGAGGCTGCTGTTGTCGTTAATTGGTGTTTGCGATTTCATTGGCGAGATTTATTTCAGGGGCTAAGTATAACTACGACAAATGAAGAAAATGCGAATGAGATATCTTCAACTTTAAGTAACTGCCCTACAGTTAATGGTGTGAACAGTGATCCAGTAGATGGTGGATCATGTCAGAAAAGATATACACCATTTGTTTCCCTTACACCTTGTTCATATACTGAACGTTTACAAAATCAGTTAATGACACAAGCCAGCTTGAAACCACCTCAACTTATTTTGAATCGTGAACAAATAACATCTTTAGACTTCGGTAACAAATTTTTGGAGCCAATTGAGTGTTTAGTTCAAATGATGAAACTTTTAGCAGATGATCAAACAAACCTGACTACTAGAAAAGCCGCTATTGAACAAGTGATCATATTTATTCGCCGTATGTTACCATGATTATTTAATGCATTCTTATTAAAAATGATGTTTAATAACCGTTTAATAGGTTTTTTTTAAGTTTTGAGGTCAACACTTAACGGGATTAATCAATGCTTTTCTTAACTATTTCTCTTGATCCCCCCCTCACCACCGACCATTTGTATTAATACATCTTTTAAGATGTCCTGAGAAACTAAATATTCATGTTGTTAGTTTACAGCGTCTGATTTGGAAACCAAGCGTGCGATTTTAAAACCTAGATTGACGTTTATCTAAAAATCCCTTTCCACTGAATTAAATCAAATCCTTAGGAAACAACACATTCCCCAACATGATTAATCTAGCAGTTTGTTAATCGTTTAAAAGGTTTCTGTAAATCAATTGGAATTGGTAATTTTGTCTTAATACTAAACCTGAATTAGTTTTCTGTGCTAAATTCTGGCACTCTTATCAGTGCAATAAAGTTTTACCAGCCACCTAATAAACTCAGGTTTGTTATGATTTCAGGGTTTGTGGAGACTGCTCAGTGCTGAAGATAGGTCACATAAACCATTTAAAACTAGGAAGTTCAGGACAGTTGTTCCATTTGTTTTTGAGACTGTAAGTATTCCACAAACTACTACGAGAGACTCAAAACCATTCGATGAGAGTGGCGTACACGAACTAACTCATTCACTTCTTTTAGTTGATTGAATTTGTCACAGATTGGTGTTGGGAAGGTACCCTTGAAAACTAGGGAGCAATAAACAGTTGTTTTTTCCTAGTATTGGATTCCTTAGCACTACACCCTAAATTTCGCCACAGGGCTTTCAAGTTGCTGAGCCCCTAACCCTCTGCATTACTGGGTCGGTGTCTAATTGTAAAATTCTTACTTCCATCATTGTCATTGGTGATAACTGTTTCACTCCTGACAAGTTTGAACTCTACCAGTCACGACTTCTCACTAGAGCTTTAGGCACATCCTAAAGTTAGTCACTAATGAACTGTTTTTTGTAATCGAATTGAGGTGATTTGTGGTAATTGGTGCACACTTTTGTGGAATCCTACAGTAGGACAAAACAATTGTCCAGTGCTCCATAGTTTTTAACTGTACCATATCAACACTAATCTGTGACGAATTCAATCAATAAAAGCGTAACAGTAATCTCCAGAAATCACCTCCATTCACACACTTACTATTTTAGGCAGACTTAAATATATAACGAGAAGCGTAAATAACTGCCATATCATTTACAAAATAAATTGCACTAGCCGCGAGAAATGTTAAACTAGACAAAACTGACACGATCTACCTACACATGCATTAAAATAAGTGAGCATTTAGGCAACCTGATATGCTTGAACCAATTTCAATGTACATCGATAACTATGAACTTGAATTCTACTGGAGAAAGGTTGAAATTATAGAACACAGAAATTCAGAGGATGTTAGGGAAATCGCAGGTTCTTGGCATTTAGATCAATCCAGCAATTAATCGATTCATCTTCATAGAACCCATACGTAAAAGTTCATTTATCCATATAATCAGATGTCAATCGCAAAGACGATCAACAGAAATGCATGGACAATAATGAAAATAAAACCTTTAAGCACTCATGAACGAAGCCAACAGAACAAATTGATTTAACACCGGTCAAATAGATGGGAAAGTTTCTTTTACATAAAGTTGGCGCCGATAATTTTGTTTAAAACGATAATGGAAGTTTTATAATTAAAGCACATGACTAAGAGAATACAATGCCACCAAATTTTGAAGCGTTCTATGGTGCGCATCGACATTCCTGTCAAGGATTTAAACTGTGCAGCTTCTAGCATTTTGCTAGACGCTTCGCATTTCAAATACTTAATCTGAACTCACAAGTCAGTATGCCCAAGTTAATTGGAAATTTTCTCTTTAATTATCAGGTATATAATTGATTTATTCACAAGCTATGTGTGAGGTCAATGGCAGCGTTTGAACTTTATCATGGATTGGTATAGAATGTGATATCACTGATTGATCTAGGTTGAACAACAACTGGAATCCATGAAGCCCTAGAGAGCTGTTTTGTTCCTAACCAGTGGGCACTTATTTCCTCATCAGGAGTCAAACGCGAGACCATCATTCTTTATGTTGATTGCTTACGTGGAAAAGCATACAGAAAACACGTAATTGTTTTAGCACTTACGGACATATGTGAACTAATATTGTGAAACCATCTTGGTCAGTCACTTTGAGAGTTCATCTTACATACTATCTGAAACTGTTTACCCTAGAGTTTTTTTTGTTTTACTGTTGATTCAAGTACACATCTTCAAAGTAACAATATCCGCAAAGCTCTTGTTTTTGTGTTGTTCGAAGTTATAATGGTATCACTTTGTACGAACTTTAGAATAGACTGGTTGCCTAAACTTCACTTCACCCATTTCGTCTGCAACTATAATTTTGTTCCTAGCCACATCATACGCTTAAGCATAACTGAATCCAGTGTCAGTGACTAAAAACTTGGGTTGTAAATGTTATCATTATTTTTAATCTATATTGATTCAATATATGCCACATGATCCACTATGTTCTCGTGCCAGACATTCACAACCTGTAAGGTTGGTAATGTGTCCTTATGGCGTATCCTTCTAGATTTGTACGATACGTGTATCATTATTAAGTTATTAACATCAAGTTTAAAACTAAAGGTGATAATTTCAATATTTCATTGTTTCCATTATCGAAAATGGCGTAAGCACAATGTATATAAGTCGTATTGTATGTATTTTTGAACGGGAGATTAATCTGATTTGATGTTCTAGTGACTTTAATTAATAATATGACGACTGTATTTTGAAGTAAATAAATATTGTGTATGGTGGATTATAGACTGTACTGTTTTTGTTAACTCTTATACTAGGTTATAGATATATGTACTTGATTTTTCTAATACTACTCAATTGCCTAAACCAAATTATACAGAGCTGGGTGCAAGCTTGCAATTTAGCGACTGGATTTCGAAAGCCTTAATCACTTAACCACCACTTTATTCTAATTATTCTTTATTGCAATTTTTGTTTATCCAGGTCCTGTACTATTATCCGCTTGGCGTGTACATCATGGACCTGAATTTCTAGTTAGCTGGTTTAATCAAGTTGTAAATGAGTTAGTACTGCTGTCAGTGAAAAATAATGCCTCTGCAGATATATTCAGTCCATCGACAATAAATTCAACAAATTCACCCATCATTTTATTAATTCCGCTTATGGTCCAGTTAGCTTGTTTAACTGCTATATGGGACACATCAACACGAGTTATTTTTTCTTGTGAACCAGATTTCTTGTGCAGTTTAATTTATTGTAGGTTCATTGTAGTATTAGTAGGCAAATTTATTTCTAGATAGTCGTAATTTTGTTATCAAGTTGCTCATTATGTACAGATTTATTTTCTTTGTTTTGGCCTACACTCTGTGAGCCCTGAGTAATAATATCCGGTTGTTCAAACCAAAGTTAGTGGAGCGAGATTTGAACCAATTGTTTAATAACTGAAAGTTGAACATCTTGATCACTGAACTATTACTTTACGACAATCGCTGTTGCCGTTTGTTGTGACTGAAGCTCTTCCACTAGAGACTCGTAAAATACGTAATCACTTCAGTTAGTAGAATATTATCTAGTCTGGAGTTTCTCGCTAGTCGGAACTCCTCTGAATGGAGTACTTGGAATCTTGCGGGCACTGATCTGTCACAGGTAATCGTGGCCATAATAGCTCCTTGAAATTGTCTAAGACTGTGAGTACAGGCGATTAAGGTTCGAATCCTATATGGGGCATCACTTTTCTCAAATGTGTTCGTCATGCAAAGAACTGACAACTAGCACATAACCCTAGGTCTCCTGCTAACTACATTCACCTAACATCTACACTTAGTGTATTGTTGCATATATTCCGTTCCAATAATCATTGAGTCGTTTCGTTTCGAAAACATTCAAATAAACTTCCTGTGTGACAATATTCTGCTTATACAGTTTCTGTCCGTATGGATTTCATTTCAGTGTTGAATATATTTCCTGGTTCTAGAAGTTTTTATCGAGATCTCCTTGATCTAATTACTTTGATCGCTTTCACTCCGGTTATCCAAGTTTCAAACGAGTTAGTTTTATTTTTCTATATTTTCACTGTATGTGTTTCTGTTAATCGGGGTTGTCTGTCACTGTTTTTATATCTTCATATACCAGTCCAATGGATATGTGATTTTTATTCAGCAGTTAGGTAACGCTTTTAAGCATATTCGAAAATATGGTTACATGTATTAAGGTGTTTCACATTGGGTACTTATCGAATCATGTCAATCAAATTGCAATAATGACTATAGTCTAAGTGTTTGGATTAGGCGTGTGTTAAGTTGTTGAAGTAAATCAACGGAAAACACTAAGGACTAGATAATAGATAAACATGATACGGGTCACTACTAAGTAATTCAGGAGATTAGTTGGGGCTCGAATTTCTCAACGGTAGCATCTCAGTATGTGAAACCTGGTGACCTATGTTAGAATCTGACAAATGTACCAGTTTTTTTAAGGTTATGAGTACGCTTTTGCTGTGAATGCCTACTAACGCAAAGTCTAGGTCAAAGAAGTTTTTCCGTTAACTATTTGTTATAACAGGAAAGTCAAGAAAGATGACTAAACTCGGAGAAATATTTTTGGAAGATTATTTTATGCATTTTAATTATATGTAGATTGAGTATTTTGTTTCTACTGTTTTTATATTTCCCTCGTTTCGGCCCCCCATTTCACGTATTGACTGATTTCATATCATTTGCTAATCATGAACTAGAACTAACTAATTGTGTACATGTCTTCGCTTTTTTATTAGTATGCCGTGCTGTCTGAAACTGCATGTATATTTATGAATGAGTGTATGAAGCAAACAATCCTTGTACTTTAATTATTGTTATTAAACTTTTGATTTATCCACGTGCTATTCCTTCTCTGACTCAGGGCTAGGTGTATCAGGTAGACTGACAATAAGCTAGGAATACCTAATCGTTGCTGAAGGTCATATATTATTCAGTCACCTACCGAAATTGAGGGGGTATTGTCTGGTTAGGATTTCATCAGTCAGAAATCAACTAACTCAAGGATACAACAGTCTCTCTACTTTTTAGCAGTAAGGAATTTCGTACATTTATCCCATCGTTATTTTAATCTATTGCTTTATTGTTTTCATGCTCGTAAGCAAATAAATAATCTGATTTCCAAACTTCCGTTTTATTTTGTGCTTTTTTCTTGCTACCAGAAATCCTATTTGTTTGCCTCAAGACGTTGTGGCTGGATATCAGTTACCGTTTACATGCCCAACTTATTCGTTTCGTTCACAATGGCGTGATCTTAGTGGTAATGAAATAGTTGGCCGTTTTCGACCTCTTTCTGAATTCATTGGATGTACAGATGACGATCAGAATACAAAAGTGTTGTGCAATTTAGTGAGACGAAATTTTCAATTCATTTGGGCTTTCGCATGTCATAAAGGCGTGTCAAATTTTATTTCTCACACACTGTTTATGATTGATTCTATTCCGGATCTTAATTCCGTTGATCCGTTTATTGTAGATATGTGTCTTAAACGAGCTCGTGAATATAGTCCGTAAGTTGTTATTTCACCTATTGTTCTTTTAAAAAGGCGGCAGCCCTTCATGAAAATGTTAATTTGAATTTAAGCAAAGTTTAGATCAATTATTAATCTACAAACTTTATCTTACTTTGCAGTCTCTTTTGGTGTGTCTAAAAGGTTTTATAGTTTGACTGTGACTAGTTGACCATTAAAAACCATTTAAGCCTACTAGATACCTGTTTTACATGAGATTTCTCTTGTATTGGCTACCAGCAGTTCTTCAATTGCAGTGATTATTTTAAAAGTATATTCACCGTAAGTTTCCACCTAAGTTAGGCCAGGCTGTGCGCGTATAATCTTGAACTGCTGTCACCATCTCATTGTTATTGATGAGAGTTATAACATGCTTTAAAATTCGATCGCAACCGCGTATCATATGATTATTTTCAAACAAGCTACAGAAATACACTTAACCGATGCTGTCCTATTAATATATTTTTTTTCTTTTATCTTTATCAATGATTCCATGTTTTACATAAGGAGGTCATTTTATTGTTCATATGATAGTGTATTTGTAATCTCTAGATAATTATATAAAATACGAGAGATGTTATTTTATTACAGTTACTTTAATCAATAATACATTGTGTAACCGTGTAATTGACTAACCATTATATTTTGTTTGTAAACTTTTCAGTATTCTAAGTCAATTTTCATTATCCTGCTTGGATGTTACTCTTCTACTTATTAGTCATCCGATTTCAAGTTTTATCCTCAGTTTAACCTGTATTCGTCAGGCTACTAATCATTCCCGTTTATTAGAATCATTAGGACTTTTATATCGTTCCCTATCAGCTCATACAACACAATATTATTGTCAGTGCGATAATATCGAAAGTCATAATTCATCAGATATTGCAAATAATACAATTGTGGAGTCGAATAAGTCTAAAGATTGTTGGTGGATTTATGCAAGACTTGATCGATTTATGTCTACTTTGCCATCTTGTTCATCGGATTATAATTTGCTTGCTTCAGTATTATGTACTATTCATGAAGTTGGATTTCATTTAATGCCATCAACTTCAAAACACTTTTTTAATTCATCTAAAGTAAGTGTTCATGGTGTTGTAATTTCCATCTTTGATATTCAGGACTACGATCAGTCCCTTTTGTCATACATGCATCTTGAGTCAGTTTGATCGATATAGCTCTTAGTACCAAGGTTTTTCATATTTAGTCTATGACTCACAGTTGTGCATATCATCTTGTTTGTGACCTATCTATTGGTTGTATTCCTATCCTAGTGCTAATGTCTACACTGAGGCTTGAACACAATCTCACTGTTTTTAAACTCCACAGAGTTCCTAATATGTTACTAACTTGATAAGATGACGGAACTTAGAATCATGGGCACTGATTTGCTGAAATGTAATATCTATTTAATACGTTATGTTTCTGTCTGCTCACTAACCGATTACTCTAACTCAAGGCAGCTTATTAGTTTCTGAATCGTAATGACTAATAACTTGGGCAACGTGTGTTGTGGTATCAGTAAGAGCTTGGAAAGGAAACAAATATCGCGTAACTTATTTCTGGTTTATACATTTAGCAACTGAGTTTTAACAAATGTCGGTCACATCATCGAATCGACTTTTATTAGTTTGGATTCAGTAAATTATCGAAAATAATGTTTCGAAGACTTTACTCTTTAATATCAATAATATTCAATAAAATAAAGCGGTTAATTTACCAACATTGAAAATTTGTCATTCAGTAGGTTGCATTTTATGAAAATTACATTATTTTTTGCTCGTTACAATGGAATTATATATGAACAACTTAGAATCTAGTACCGTAATTTGATTCAGCTCAAATAATAATACTTCAAATCAACACTATCGAGATGCGTTACAAAAGGGTCAAATAATGGTCGATGTAGTGAAAAACTATCTAAAAATGAATGAATTTAAGAAGTAGAATACACAGATCTTGAAACTCAAGATCTGGTCGGAATAAATATATCAATATCGCTGTAATCAAACAGTCATTATGCTCTAAGTACTCTCATTTGTTTGCAGTGTAAGTTTACGCGTTGTGTTAAGTGCTAATTACATGGTGATATGCCATGGTATATGTAACTGTGAGAATCAAAATCGAGTGAACAGTTAATAATTATGAAATCGATAGCTTTTTCTAATATTTTTTTTGATGTAACCTAGGTTGAGGATTATAGAATCATTTCGGCGAATCTTACCCAACTATCGAGTTACGTTTGAAATCTCGAAATCAAAAGTTTGATCAGTTAGTAGTGTATTTCTATTAAAGAAAATCAAAATAAGTAATTGTATTTGAAACCTCGGAATGTGAGTATTTTAGGGTTTAATAAAACAACGAAAGTACAGCTGTTAGGAAAGTATATTTATTTATATATATGGTGAAGAATTAAATTATATTGTATCGAATAAATCAGTTGGCAACACGCAGCAGGTTATAAGGTTTAAACTATGTAAGCCATTTTCATTGGACCAAATTTCGATAAATGAAAGACATAATTGAGAACAAATAATAAACAAAGGGGAGTTAGCACTATTACATTTAAAGTATGGAATAAACAAATAGATGTGAAAGTATTTATATTTTTCCATTATTGATTAGTCTTTGTTGCCATACATGCGTCCTGAGTGGATTGCTTTGATACAGAGGTAGTCCACAAGTATGATGAAAGTTGCATCGTGGCCAGCAAGTTGAGTTCAGAACGTGTATTTCGTCCTATTTGAGACTCGTATGATAGATGTGCCTATATCCGATTGTTGATGTTTAAAATCACACAAAACTAGTGACCCGGATTCTGCCTATCAGCCACTATCCAGCTTTGATCAAATATGAAAATATGTGGGCTTAGTAGTACAGTAGAATAGCGAAAAGTTTCAAGTTTAAGAAGTTGATTAGTGATGGCATAAGCTATTAAATATTACTATGTAGTACAGTTTATTTATCAGTATTATTCTTGAACAACTCTGTGCCGGGCAACCTGTATGCTTTAGATAATGTTACCATGAAACATTAGCACAACTATTTCAGACCATTAAAACTGTTGTCATAATATAATTAAAAAAGAATAAATGAAAAAGTATTCATTAAATAACTGATGATCTGGAAGAAGATAAACATCATGCGTCTAGGTGAAGGCATTAGATGTAGGTGTAATACACAACATTCATAAACCGAATGGAGTGTGACATGACCGTACATATAATCACAATGTTCGTACTAAAGCTAAACTTCTCAATTATACAGTAGTAATTATAGCTTTATCCTTAGTATTGACAGTTCTGACGACATAAAGACATATCAGTCATATAGTTATATCAAGATTGTTATAATATCTATTTGATGATTACCAACCAACTTCAGCTTAAGTTTAGGTTTTCCTGTTAACTACGTTTGACGTGTTAACAAGTTTTAAATAATTTTCAACTGATGCTTGAATCTTAGCAAACGGTTAATTTGTCATTTTATTTTTATATTTCTTTTAGGAGTACATATGTGATTGGTTAATGTTTCTTATAGGAGATGCACAAAGCCCTGTTAATTATTGTCTTCTAAAACCCAAAGCTGGAATTGGCGAAACAGATAGTTCACGATTAATATCTGCAAAACAACATTTAACTTATTATGATCTACCTTACTTATTAAGTGATTTGTTTGATGTACTGTACAGTTTTAATAATTTTACAGATCATAGTGATTTGAATGACTTATTTGAAAAATACTTTGAATCACAGTATGTTCCTTTTTTTACTTATTCTGCAATAATACTTGTACATATTATGTTTTAGTTTAATTATTTCCTAATAGTAATAAGACAGCATATCTCTAGTATCCTAGTGAATATAAAATTGAATTTCTGTCAGCTACTTTTTCAGCGTAACTTGTATGTTGGAAGTTATGATGATGTTCTCTCGTGACTTTCCGGTTGCTTGTCCTACCAAGGGTAATGGGTCAGAACAAAAGGTTATTGTTATATCCCCAAATTCGATTAACCAAGCTTAGGTGAATCGGCGTGAGATTTTATCGTTATCCAGTGATCAATGTAAATACATCATTTTTGCGCAAGATCAGTAGCGTTTTATATAGCTTAGTAGTAACGTCTCAGACTATGTGGGTTATAATTTTACAGCACAAGTTTCCTCATGATTACAGGCGCGCCTTTCCGATGAGTACTAATTAACACGAAATTTAGATCAATAAAGAGTTGCCTAGCTGATTACTTAACACTCGGTTAATATCAAAACATAGTATGCACCACCTTATTCCACTTTTACTGGTGACTAAACTACAAATCGATTGACGGAAGTAAATCAGGAAGCGACACTAGTCACTAAGTCAGTCGATGTATGCATCTTATTGTTGAAGCATGTATAGTTAATTTTATTCGAATGTTTTTCAACAATGTACAGCATTCCTTTCAGTATAAGTCTGTTATGTTGTTACCCACTTTTGGGTTTTATTGCAATTTTTATTTCAAGCTAACACAGTTTATTCCAAATAGAAAATACTAACTTTTATCCATGCCATTCAGTGGGTTAATGAAGGTCATTGTTATGTTTATGTTTTGATGAATAATTTCAACAGGAAATTGTTTTATGCTCGGATTTTTCAGAGAACTTAAATATTAATATTGTAAAAGTATTGTTTCAACGCATAAAACAGTTATTCAAATAGAAAATACTAACTTTTATCCATGCTTCCGTGGGTAAGAAGGTCATTGTTATGTTTATGTTTTGATGAATAATTTCAACAGGAAATTGTTTTATGCTCGGATTTTTCAGAGAACTTAAATATTAATATTGTAAAAGTATTGTTTTAACGTAATCAGATAGCAGACAATAGTATCAGATTGTCTGTTCTCTAATTGACTGCTGTTTACTGGCTTCGGATATCCGGCATGCTGTCAGTGGATTTACATTTAATTAGAATTCACTACTCCATTCACACTTCAGGTACACTTTACTTAATACATTCGAATACTCACTAACGTACAGTATTTTGTAGACCTATATCATATTGTTGAACCGATGTTTTGCCTATTACATCATGAATTTAATATTACTTCAGTACAACTTATAACAGTGTTTTCCTTTCCTGATATAATTATTTATTGTACAAAATGGACTAATAAGTTTCTTTCATTTCTACAATTTCAGATTTCATAGTATTTGTGACTTAAAAGTGTATGAAGTTTGTTTTCAATGGGCATGTAATACTTTAAAAGAATTTATCGATGCCCCATTTTCTGATCTGGTTCGTTTAAATCACCTGGCTCATATACTAGCTCGGTTAACGTCATTGTAAGTAATTAATTGCATATTTTATATTCTCAATGTTTATTATATTCAGTTTTGTATGAAGATTTTTTTATCATTTTCCATTTGCTTAGTGTTAAGTATTGCGGAAGAATACATAGTGCCCTTGATAATTTCCACTCAGTATACGTACACGTCTGCCCCGCGACTACCAGTCCCACCTCAAGCCGGAATAGAGAAAACAACGACTTATCAGCCAAACAGACACAATCCAATCCAATTTAGTCCTCTAAAACACAGTTCTGAAAGTTTTTCACCCTTCTTTAGCACAATTATAATGGAAGTTAGAAATAAAACCTTCAATACAATATACAGTACTTACTCAGTAAATAAACAGAAAAATAGTAGTCACTTCTGGATATAATAATAAATAATAATAATAATAAATAATTTGACAAATAGCCTCAGTAATTAACTATATTTAACTTGCGTGTTGTCGAAGACATAATACCAAACGAGATAAACTATATGATTTACTGCGAAATTTTGATGTATCGATGACTCTACAAACTCGTTTTTGTCTCTTCCTCTTCTTTTTTTACTGTTGGAATAAGTGGTGGTAAAAGAAGGCTATTCAACACATAGTTCGAGTAGAAAGTGGAAAGAAAGGTGAAAAATAATGATCTAAGGGGACACACATCGTTTGCGTCTTTTGTTTTATAAAATAATTACTTTTTTGAATGATATTCTTGATGTCATATATATTTTTACTACCACTTTTACTATTACTTCTACTTTGGTATTCACCTTGCTCTACTGATGTGATATACCAACTCTGATCGTTGCATACATGTCTTAGAACCTACGTTATTCATGATTGACTGGTTGAAATCATCAATGGCAATGTTTCGCAATAGTTTTACTGGTCTTAGAAACATATGTAAAAATGTTGATCATTGACCTCCTAATTTTAGTTTTCGTAATCAGATTACAGTATAATTCGCATGTTGAAAAACTTAATCTCAATGGAATAATTCAATGTTGAATCAGAGATCAAATGGTTTTATGGGTTTATCGGTAATATTACATATGCTATTATGCTTTATAATTCATAGGTTATCTAAACCCTTTGATTGTTTGCTTTAGTAGTTAATCTGTGTTTATTAATTTCCGTGTAACTCATTTGATGCATTGTTCACCGTACATTGATGTCTTATGCTTAAACATGCTATGAAAAGTCACTGATATGTTGATTTCATCAAATTCTAGCAAATCATTTAATTATTTATACACTTAAGTATCAAAACTGAGTAACAGGTTCTCAATAATATTACTAATTCTTAAATTGAGTTTATGATTCCTAACAAACTACACGGGTTAATACTTGTTTATTAGGCCTAAACTACTGAGTGGTAGCTCAGTTGTTAAATTTTTTATCTTTCAATAAACTCTAGTTTATCTATTAGAATCCTGAAAGTTGAGTAAAATCATTTCATTAATTTTCTTACTAAAAAATTGTTGCCGAAAGTTAAGTACGCTTACATTTACTTATTCACTGATTTGTAGTAAATTAAATCGAATTGTATAAAAGCGATCATTTATGTGTATTAGCTTAACATAAAATATCATATTATCGATCGATGAAACCTGACCATCATTAAGGATTTGATAAACATTTCAATGACCACTATCAAGTGATTAGTCACTGTTAATATGTCTTTCGTAGAGTGGGTTAATCCATTCCTAACAGCTCGGTTGTAGCATTTTATATTGGATGATGTGTTAATCCATGTTTGAATTTCACAGGAAACACTGGTTTCTTCTAAATCCCAGGTACGCCTTCCTAACAATTGTCAACATGCACAGGATTTATGTCAAATAGAGTCGTTTGCCGACTACCCCCCAACTACCTATGGTTGAAGTTAATTAATATCTATACACATAGATCTGCTACACTTAAAATTTAATTTTAATTGTTATACATTTTTTTCATTCTAGTAAATTTGCAGAAACGATCCTAATTGTTAACGATGGTGAAATTATTGAAAATGTAGTTAATCCTGTATCAAAATTGCTGTTCACATTTATTCAACAGTATAATCACCAAAGTAGTCATTCCTATATGGGATCATCAAACATTATTTTATTCTTAACTGTAATCAATAATTTAATTCATATATTATCTATGCAACCGTCTATACAACAATTCGATTTAAATGATATCGTATTACATAATAATAACAATATGAATAATTTTCATAAATATGTATCTTGGATTGATGATGAATGGGTTTTACAATGTTTGTCCTATCCTCAAACAGAGGTAAACATCTGAGTTTCTTTCAGCCCTTCCTTAGTTTGTTCTTGTTGCAGTCAATATATTGCACTCTAAGTATATATATGATTTTTGTAGTATTAACGGCTTGATTTTATAGGATGATTGAAGAAAATTGATCCGAAACCCTGGATTCAGAATTTGAATTGGTTGACAGTCGTCAGCAATACGTTTTTACAATATTGAGATGATTTATATCCCTCATAGGGAATTCAAACCTGTACCGTTCTGTGTCACAGTAAAAACTGTTAAAACTGAGTTATTTATGGCTCATCTAAGCTCACATAATATAGATTGATCTTTGAGACATTAACTGTCGGTCGGAGCTGTGTTAGTTGTTACAGACTACCTGGTCTTAGTCCGTATGATTATTGTGATCAGTGGTTGGAGCTGTCGTTGATTCTCAACTTAAAATGGGTGACATTAGTGCAGGTTCATTTACTTTTCGAATTCCCGACCTTGAGTTACATTATTGTTTAATGCATACCTTTTAATTCCTCTTTGGTTTATATTGTAGTATTAATCTTGTTAATCTTATCTCGTTGTGCTAATGTTTTATGTCAACATTACCTAACGCATATATGTTCCAAGCTCAATGTTGTTTCTGAATCACTAGATATGATCAACTTCAGTCGATTAAGTTTCAGTTCGATAGTAGTTATTCTCACTCAACAGAATCTACCACGTTTTCATAAGACGCATTATGATGTTAATCGGTTAGAGGAAGGCAAAGTAAAGTTGAGTTTCCTGTCAACTAGCACCCGATAGAAAAGCGTAACTGAAATATTGACTGAACTGATGTTCGAATTTTGGTCACTTGGTTTCACAGTATGAGCTATTTAGGCAGCAAGTAACCACTTTCAGGCTGTCTTACTGATTACATCTTACTAATGATTTGTAATTTGTCTATCTTTCGTCGAGTTTCATTCATGTTCTTATCTGTAAAACACATTAAATACTCATTTACAGCTAGCGTTTTTCTGTGGAAATCAAGTACTCTTCCCCAGTGCAGTCAGTACTGCAGGTTTTTCGTATTCATTATCATCAAGAATGAATTAAGTTCATCCTTCTGTTTAACAGTACCCAGCTGTAGAAGTCAGTTAGTTGATCGTCCCATGTTTATTTTCTGTAAATGTACCTTTTTATGGTCCCGTCACTTTACATTGTCAGAATTACATTGAGAAAGACGAATTTACTTCATTTATTTGGTGTGACTTTTTAGAATAGATAACAGGTATTGAAAGAATGTGGAATATCCCGTAGGCCATTGTTCTTGTCACAAATTAAGAATGTGTCATGAAAATTAAATAGCGTTTTACTCTTTCCTTCATTCAAAACTGTTTCTTTTTTCCTTGCACCTTGTTTCTTTTGAGTTGAATTTATCACAACACGTTATGTGCTAATCTCTGTATTTTTTTTCCTTATAGGTTCGGGCCCTAGCTTTATCAATTCTTAGTCGTGTATGTCTAGTCCCTATTTGGTTACACCGTTTGCTAACGCGTAGTGTTTCTACTGAGACACGTGCACTTCTATCCAGTCATTCACTTATATGGTCATCTCCAGGTTCTTTATGGGAGATAGCTTTCCATTTTTTGTTAGATTCATCTGAATCGTGTTGGGTTCGCATTATGGCTACTCATTTGCTCATTAATTTAACAGTTCTGCCTTTAAATCCAAGAGATTCAGTTATATTTTTCCCTCCAGAGACAAATGAATTTACATCAGGTCATTCAGAACAAATTAATTCACGTAAACCATTTCCGTTATCACCTGTTACGTCAGGATGTCGAACAGTGCCAAATAATAATATTGGGTATAGTATTCCGGATCCTAATAGAGCTAATTTTGATATACATGATATTCTCACTTCAAATCAGTCTTCTCAAAAACTGAAAGATGATGTTGCACAACTTATGAATATTTTAAAACCGTGGACTGATGAATTGTTTTCTCAAGAAGATATGTCGAATGGTATGGGTTTGTATTTTTCGTACTTTAATACGAATTTAATTATTTTTTTGATAGATGATCAGATGGAATGCATTCCAGTACGTATTACAGAACCGCCAAAGAATACTATTTTGCCTGTTTATTCAGACGTTAATACAAATGTAAGTTGAATATTCTTATTGAATGTAAAAACTCTCTACAACATTTGACAATGATTGATAACCGGTAAATATAGACTATCTCGTAAAGTCAGTTTCTTATCCTCCTTATTTTATTAACATAAAAGGAATATAATCATCTTTGAATTTCATTGTTACTCTTTTCCTACTTTAGTGAGGAAAATATCACATTTTGCATGTTTCAAAATAAGTTCTTTCTTTTTAAATAACATAATTACCTTTTGCTTTCATTATTAGAATTCACACTCGATCTCTTTAGTGATTGAGCTTAAGGCCTATAAATATATGTTCATTTCAACCATTGCTTCTACCTTGACAATCTCGTAGTTTTGCATTTATTCCACTTTTGTAATTTATTACTCTTTGTATTTCTTAATATCGGTCTGGTGTTGTAAACAATCTTGATAGCTACTGTCACACATTAAAGTGTGATCCGAAATTTAAAGTAGTCTCTTTAATAAGGCTTTAGTTATGTGTCGTTATGGTTTGCTTTGTACTGATTAACTTGTTATGACGAAAATAAAATTTGGTTGGTTGTAGCGAACGCTAATGAGGTGTGCCTAGTCGATAAATGTGCATCTGCCCTGTGCCAACTCACTCCCAATCCAGATACAACCAACTAGACAAAGCCAGAATCACAATCCCAGTCAGAATCTGAAACATATTGAATTTCAATCATGCCTTTTTATATACACAAAGTCTGATCACACAGTAAACCAATCAAGAATCTAACATTGATACATCCCAAGGTAATAGTGGCAGTGAATGGGGACAACTTGTACACAACTAAGTAACTGTAATTCATAGTAATAAACAATATACTAAGAGTAAATACACTAAACGGGAGGATCAGGTAATTGGAATGTAACAGTCATAGAAATGAAATGATTACATTATCCACAGTGATAATAATTGAAATAATGTTCTAAAACGCAGTTCTCGAAGATAATCAATTATCTTTAGTTGCCCGGCATATCATAATTTGAATAATTTATAGATTGAAGTCAGTTTTAATTTATTTTCCTAGCTATATGATTGTATGTTTAGTGAGTCGATTATAGGCTTGAAACCTATACTTTGGTTATGTGTTAGTGGGTACTCATCAATGCGACATAGGTACAATCTAGAGGGAACGGATACTCCATCTGAGAATCAATCAGAAGTACGGGGTAAACAAACATTAGATTAATCACTATTTAGTGATCAGTTAGCGTATCTAACTCCATTCTGAATGATATTATTCTATTGAAATACGATGCTTAGTAGCAGTGTGTTGTTCAACAGATGGTTGAAATTTGACTGATTAGGCCTTTATTTGGTTAATAAAGTTATTATTATTCCTAACTTTTGAGTTAGCTTATTATTTTCGATATCTCTTGTCTTAAATCTTAGCTATATCTCATTGGATTACCTGCACTTCACCAGTTGTTAGTCACAAAAGAATTCTTTAATTATCTCTATCTCTTGATTACTTCACATTTACCACAAAGGATGTTCACTTTATCGCAATGGTATCAATTTAATTTTCCATATCAAAACTCTTTTGAGCAGGTTGGTTATAAAATATTTTATAAATGATTTGAATGTGTCTTTATCTTTAAATCAATCTAATTTTATCAGTTTTAATTAGTACAAAGTTACTCACTGGTATCTGCTATGAACATGTCCAATGTAATATGGTGCAAAATACAGGATTAAAAATACAAACAAAGTGAAAGTTATGGACTGAAATGAAATGATTTTTGTAAATTACACTGCAATATAAACCACCCACCCATTAAATATGACTGAAAATCTATTCATCACATTTAGTGAACGTTGAAAATAATGCTGATAACGGTAACCATTTTCGTGATTTCCGGTAAAACAAGTAAGTGAAATAAGTCTAATATTAGACTTAACTTGTCTATTTTGGTGAAGACTGACAAAATACAATCTTTTAATCTCTTTGAACAACATTGTTATTATGTTTGGGATGTATTTCTCACCTTAGAAATGAAAAGATATTGCTAGAGGACTGGTTCACATCTGCATCTGAACTACAGATACAGAGTGTTGAGCACGTTGACTGCTTCACTTATCTCGTAAGTCTCGTCAGTCCTGATAGGTTAACATCTGACAAAATCTCAGGACTAATTTAGAAGGTTCGTTTGACTTCTCTAGATTTACCTCACCTGTGATGGAGGCGAGATGTCTATTTTCCAATCAAACGACAACTACACTACCCATCTCTTCAATGTTTTACAATTTGAATGTGAAACATTTCTATTAAAAGTAGGCTGTTAGTAGTTTATCTTGGATATCTTTGAAACATTCTTCGTGTTTGTTGGGACCACTGATTGAAAAATCCAAAGGCTAAACTAAGGATAGTAAAAAAGGGTAAATTAATTGGTACTGTTGTGAAACACCATCAACTGAGGTTGTTAGGATATGTGTAATGCATGCCAAACTGCCACTTACCTCGACGCATGAGGATGACTGGAGTAGGCGTTGGATGGAAGAAATCTAGGAACAGTCGAACCAAGACGTGAAACCAGCCCTTTGAAGTCACTGATATGAACTGTACTGTTAGACGAAGATCAATTATTTGCCGTCTTTGTGATTATTATCATAAATGATTAAGGATTTTGGGCGGTACGGTTTAGAATCAGTCAAAATGACTCAGTGCATACATTCTTTATCTTCCCTCAATTTTTGAGCTATGGACTTTTTCTTGGTTTTTCTTTGCATAAATTAGTTCAGCGTGCTGAATAATAACCTACTACGAGTCAGTATAGGACTGAGTTTCCCTTCGGCAAAATTTGATTATTACTTATTCTATGAAGAAATTTATTCACAGTCAAATTTCGTTAACAAACTTCCTCTAGTTACCTCCAGTTGCATTTACTAATTTACATGTACATGTGTTAGCATATCGGCAGGAAAAATAGAAACGGTTTTATCTAAAAATCTCAGGAAACATATCAAGGTGACTGATATTGAATGGCACCAATTATTATGTACCATAGGAAGCCACATAATGGACACAGGTCACTCAGTGCATCACTATGTTACCTCTCAAATAGTAAGTAAGCAAAATAACTCCAAACTTCTACATTATGCAAGAGCACCAGCTATTCGTCATGTAAGCTCGAATTTATGTACACAAAAACATCTATGGTTCATCTGACACTGCCATAGTAGTTGATTTCTTACTATCTTTTTACATTTTCTTCCTCTCACCTTCCTTGTCCGTTTTTCTACTTTAACAATGTATCGAAAACTTTTATATTTCGTCCTGTCTATTATACCTATTACAGTTGTAAACCTTTCTCATCGTTCACTACAATTTCTACCCACTCACAATGTCAACTTTAATGTTTAGCTCAATCTTATTGTTTTATACATTATTTATTAAAACACTTAACATCCAATTAGTTTGGCATTCGTCATATTTGTCTTTTTTGACACCACCTTGAACTATCATCATCATTATTGTGATTGGTAATTTCGGTTATTAATATCGATTTTTGGCACTGTCTGCTACTAAGATAGCAATTGGTGCATGTTTGTATTTGTAACTGACTGATCCCTAAATTGGGTACCATTAAAAACAATGAAACAGTCTTCGATCTTCACAAACTATTCCAAATCAACTATAATAATCAACTCACTAGTGGCTAACTTTAAGATGTTCCTGAAGTTCTAGTGTAAAGTTGTGACCAGTCGAGCTCAGACGTATTAAGAGTGAGACAGTGGATGATTGTCGCATTATATAAAAAATTGATGAAAGTGTTACTATTGGTGTTACTACTATCTCCTTTGCTTTTATGTCCATCTTCCTGTGCTAACTTAGTGTTGTAACTTAGACCGATGAGCATGTGTGCTAGGTTTTACGGTGTACATAGATGACTGACTGATAATAATCCTCAGTCTACTGTAAGTTATTTAGTAAAAGAACACCAGCGTTTTTATAAAATTACCATTACATGGTTTATTTGTCTAATTAAAATAAATTTCCGAGTGAAAAAGATTGTGTTTTTATTATTTGTGAGATAATCAATTAAAGTCTTATACTTAAGCAACCCATGTTACTAAAATTAGAAATTACTTAATCGGTTTTAAACATGTACCAATAGATATTTGAAACTTATCGTTATTGATATTGATGACTTGAAGTGACTGGTCTCTTACACAGTATAGTATATCCCATGCAGATTGACCCACAATGTTATAGATTATTTGATGTGGCTAGTAGTGGAATCAAGACGGCATGCTTCGGTTAACTTGGAACTAGTCAGCTTGATGTGCCTGTCACTTATTGCTGATATTCCTGTTATGATTTGAACTCAGTACTTTCCTTTTAAAGCGTCAAAGCACTATGCAATTAGCCACTGATTTATAAAACAGGTTTAAAAGCATTAGTAATGTATATACCACTTTGTTCATCTACTATTTTTTCTATTATATAATTTGATAAGAAAAAACCTTAAATCAAGTTATATTTTGCTCTCTGTGTTTATTTTTATGTGTTTAGACTAACGACAACATAACTGGTTTACAGTCTTCAACGATGATGAAGACATTAACAACACATGATAAGGCTCAGGAAATGGCTACTCTAACAAAGACAGCAGAACCTTGCTCAAGTCGGTCTATTAAATCTGCATTAAAAGGAGCAGATGATGCTGTTTTTATTAACTCTTCATCAGTATCCAACTCATGCATTTGCACACCGTCACTTCTCAATGCAGTTATCCAGTTGCTAATTAATTTGATGCATCATTTACCTAAATTTGTTCTATGTGAAATGAAACAACATCGTATCAGTCCATTATTGATGAATATAATTGATCTAAGTAATTTTTATTCGATGAAACTTTACGTTATCTGTATATTTCTATACCATTTCGAATTGTTAGTTCTTTTCCATGATGCTAATGATTTGAACTAATGTTTTTTATATCTGTGAGCCAATTATTCTAGCTGTGTTGTAACCGTCGTTTTTATAACCTTGGTCACTGTCATTTGAACGGTGTCTCTGTCTACAAATCCAGGCTTTTCTGATAATCATAGACGGTCTGAATAACGGACCATTTATAGAAAGAAAGTAGAGATGTTGTTGTCAAAATATTGTGAGAAAATTCATTTCCAAACCATTTAGACATGCTTATCTTGTTGAACATAAGTTTACCTCATTTTTTGTAGGTTTTACTAGAATAAATTCTTATTATTAATTCTCTAGTTTTAATCCTCCATCGTGAACAGTCGATTTGTATTTCCAATATATCTATATGCGGTTGTAGACGGCTAGTTCATGAACGATATGACCTTGTAGTTATCTTTCTCGGACCAGTACAATGGACGCTTTATGTTAAACGACGAGATACTCTAATTATTGTATACGGTGTTTGATAAATAAATTATAAAATTAAAAATATTAATCTTTTGAAAATGTCGCTTCGTAATGCTTCCTATTCATTTACTTGCTCTCGTCATTGTAGATGTTGTGGACTGTTATTTTTATCTGTTAAAGAGTTCAGTTAGTCAGCTTATGTTTCAATATATGTTTTAATATAAACAGATTCTCTTCATTTACCTATGTGTCATACGTTTTATCAAAGTTGGATTGTCTAGACTCAATAACTCTGTGAATAGTGTGTGATGTTTTAGAACCAATATACTCAGTTCGAATTCTATCTACAGTAAAATGCAAGTACATCTGATTAGAAAATTCTAAGTTGGACTAAATGTACATCGTGGATTTCACTGCCAATCGCGTTCCAACTTTCATAAAATTGGTGATATTTAAATCCATTTGTAAGCGTTTTACAACATCTGACTTTTACCATTAGCAATGATTATTGTATACTTTGTTTTACTGTATTTTTTATTTTCACCTATTTAATTTAAATTCTTTTGAGATACATTTTATTTATCTTATAGATTTATTGCAAGCTACTATTAGTAAAATTAGTATTTCTGAATCTACTATAATAAACAACAAAGGCTTAAACTATAATCTAACTGGATGGTATACAGAAAATTCATGTCAGCAATTAATTGATTGTTATACTAGTTGTTTACATGTTTTACGTTGCCAAGCAGCAATGAATGAAGAATGTCGCCTGAATTTAGCTTCGGATGCTCTTTTCCTAACACGAATTATAATGATTTTAACTGTTCCAATAGGTAAGATAATTTTCATATTATATCTACATGGAACTTAGAAGTTTAACTTCGTTGATAACAGTTAGACAACTTAGACTAGCATATACGAACATAGGTATGTGTATATGTGTGTTTCTTTGTAATTCTCTGAAAATTTTTCTGGTATATAATAAGAACTTACTGCATAAAAATACTCGTCCATTCGAATATGTTTGGAGTTCACATGTCAATAAACTATTTTTTTCTGGCATTGGTACTGTAAACATTGGAATCTAAGTCGATCAAATGCTCATTGTTGATATTATCTGTTGGTGCAGATTATCGAGTTTATTTTCTATCTAACCTTCAAATCTTACTTTAGATACAAAGTTTCTGACATATTTTTCCCCTCCGATATGCAACTCGTCAGAAAATTGAGATAAGTCCTGAATAACCTTGGTTAACGATAAGTCGCGCCATAGAATCCCATAATATGATGAAACTTCTGTTGTCTAATTAACTTAGGCAGGTGATGTAAAGCACATAAGTCCTTATTAATTTAAATAACACAGAAGAGGCCTAAATATACCTTCATTATTGTGAGTCCTAAGTCATTAATCTTGTAATTTTCCTGATTGATGTCATTTTTCAACGGTTTCCCAGAACAATCGGGCGAAGAAATTTTTTCAGTTGATCTTTCATCAAGATTCAACAATTATATATATCATTTAAATAAATATTAAAGTCCATGCCAATCAAATAGTGTATGATATAACAAATGTAAAGCTTTATATTATTGTACGACTTCTAATTGGGGAGCATTCATGTTCCAACCGGAGGTCAAACCCAAGACTTTCAGGCCTTCCAGAAAACTGTTAGTCCTTGGTGATTACGATTAGTAATATTTGTCTTGCCCTCTATATGTTCGAACTCTGCTCATCACGTTTTCTCACGAAATCCCTGAAAATTGTGAGCCTCGGGTTTGATCTCCAGTGTGTATGTAAATAAGTGTTCATTTCTAGAAAGTCGCACATGAATATAAAACAGTTAACCAGCGCCTCCTGGCTTTCAGTGGTTGTCGAATCTATGTCGGTTCATGATATTAAATTGAAGATGCAACAGTTTGATCACCTAGTACAAAAATTTTATTCCCTGAACTGTGTTTAATTTTTGAGTCTCACAATCAGTCTCTCATAGTAATTCATCCTCACATTCCTAAAGTATCACGTATTTCTATTATAAATTAATCTCACTAGCGACTTACATTATGTTTCGAAGTTCTAGTGAGAAGTCGTGACTGATAGATTCATATTAGCAAGAATTGGGATAGTTTCCACCAAAGACGTTGGATGACCGCTGCTCTATATTACGAACTGATTGAAGCTGTATTTCTACCATTGGACACTGACTCAGTGATACTAATTGTCAAGTGTATTCCACAAGACTCGAAAATCCTTGGTTCGACACTCTAGTAGATTCGACGTGCACTGTTGAGATTTATACTTGGATAAAACGATAGACTAGTGCTACCTGTTGATCAGTAGTACCTAGTTGGAATCAGTCTGTTATGTAAACAAACAGTAAATTATAAAACAATTTCTGCAAAACCACCGCATTGTATTTAATTGTTAATTACTTAAATCGTCTTCCTCTTTTCTCCGAATTTTGTTAGACTACACCGATCTAATGGCTCCTTTATGGAAAGAAATCTTCTCACTATTAACCTGTTTGCTAATTTATTCGAATAATGAAGAATTGAAAAGCTTGAATTTACGTTTAATTTTAATGCCATTAACTCATGTACTGCCTAATTTTTTGAACATTATTCTCACATTTATTGATAAAGCTGAGTTAGAAATACCTATCAAAGAAAGTAAATATCGTCATTCTGTTAAGTGAGTTTGTTTATTTTGTTGAAAGCTTTGTTCAAAACTTATCAGTTATTATATTGGATACCAGCGTAAATTATGGGGGATGGGCGGTGGGAAATAAAGAATGATTGTATTTGCACCACTTTGTCTAATTCCACGCAAAGTTCTTGTTCTTAGTTTTATAGACTAATGCTATATCTTGGTTTGACACATCTTAGATTTCTTCCAACTTACTCCTACTCTAACACTTTAAAGTACACGGTTTATGAACATATGCCACACATATATAATTCATCTCGGTCGATAAAATTTCTCAGCCCTATTAACAGATTTCCTTTCATTACTTAGTACCCCATGTTCAACCTCCATATTGTTCACTAGGTTTTTTTCAATATACGGAAGCGATGTTTTTAAAACATCTCTTATGAAAACAAATTTCTACTCTCCTTTTGAGATTTTAAGTCCACCGAATCAAAGATGCGATTTTTCTGCCTCTGTGTTTTTATGCTCCAAAAAAACCATTGAACATTGAGAATCTTACGATGACTAGCTCGTTCTCGCCCGGATCAGTTAACCCTCTCCTCTATCCAATGTACGATTAAATTAATTGTTAATAGTACGATTTTCCAGGAAGTTTCTGTTATAAGGGTGAGTTTTGAAAAATCACTGGACTTCAAATTCAATTTTTCTGGAGATTATTTCGTGCATCTTGATTGTTTATACATTCAATATTTTGTTTCTATTATCCTTATATCCCCCTTGTCTTAAACTCTCTTTTGAACTATCAATTGCTAAAATATCGTTTCCTATCCACAAACCGGAGCTAATTATTAGTGTACCCAATACTTTTTTTTTATTTTTAACATCGTCGGTTGGTGCTGATGTTGTTGTCCTAGTTGATCCGTTACATAGTCTGAATTCAGACGTATGTACAAAAATGAGTTCCTGGAGTACGATTGATATGTTTGGACTGTCTCATCAATTTTGTGTTCTTATTCCTGCTTTGACCTAGTTAGTATTGTGGTAGAGCATAGAATAACAGTCTTCGTTTTCCTCAGTCGTTTTATTAGGTCTGGTATGGTTATTATTAATAACTGGTTGGAGTTCAGGACACAAAAGTTAATTTTGAATCGTCGATGATTTCAGCATGCGTTATCCCTTACCTCTACTCATAATACCAAGGATTATAAAAGTAAGTTTTACAAAATATGAGGAAAGCCAAACCAAGACATGTAATTTGTACGTAATGTTGTTGCTTATTGATCTGAGTTGCTTAAAGGAATGAAAACTGTCCGGTTGAATTTCCATCGAGTTAACGTCCTTCGAAATTGGTTTCAGTTTATTAAATCGTGATTTGTAGTATTATTACATCATTGTTATTAATATATAACACTACTTTTATTAAACCATATTCCGTGTGTTTAGTCATTAGCAAAATCACTGTCTATTTGATAGGATTGCTTAAATTCCCAAAAGTCACTTGGAGTTTTATTTCCGCTTTTGTAAAATGTAAATTCCTTTTATCACTCTTCAACAATTTTTTATGTGCGACGTCAATTTTACCAGAAATAAAGTCGCCATCTTATCTGTTGGCTCATAAGTATTTTATTATGTTGATTTTTCGATACAATTCAAAGGGCGTTGCTTATCCGTGTATGTTAAATAACTTCTTGCCAAATTCATTTTGTTTTCGTCCTTACCGACTGATCTTTTTAGCAACACTTGAATTAGAGAAGTCTAAGAAGAGAGTAGAAATGAATATGGCGTTTCTCAACGTATACTCAAGCTGTGTAACTAATATTATTTCAGTCTTGTTAATGTCTTGTTAATTTCATTTCTCAGTGCTAGTTGTCGTGTATCAACTTCGGCTGTAAATACTAGTATCATATCCTTTCATGTTTATGATTGTTGGTGACCGATGTTCAGATATGTTATGCGGGAGTTATTTTACAATACTTGTCAGACCTAGTAAAATGGTATTTCTAGGACGGTGAAGATATTATCCTATTTAACTTTCGTATTTAATTACATTTATTGCCATTAATTTGCTTTTTTTTAATTTACCTGTACATAATCATAGGTTTTGTGTTTATGCTCGTGTAGCTTTACAATTATTGACTGTTACTATGTCACATCAACGTCCAATCTCTTTGAATCCTGTTGTTAATCGTCTAGAGAGAGAATTTAAACTGGATACAATTAAGTCAAAGCATCCAAATTCAGATAAATCTTTGAATGATATTGTCTATCTTACCCGTCGCTTAGTTCAATTATCAAACACAAGTCGATGTTTCGCATTGGGCGGAATAACATCGCCTAGATTGTCAGACCATGATTCAGTAACAATGATCGTTATTAATTATAGAAAAGCAATCGATAATGCATTACGAACTCTTATTGGATTGTGTCATGCAATCAAAATAACTGCTCTTGAAGGTAACTGCGAATATATTTACTGAGTTACTAGATCATTTAATGTAACAGACACTATACTTTCCATTTATGTAACACTTTCATACTTCAGTACAACAGGTATAATTGTCTAGTAAATGGCCTAGTTATTGACAACGTTTCCTTCAATGGTAAATAGTTCTCTGATTCTATAACACGTAGACTATTGCTAGTAATGGAAACTATGGTACATGTTTCACGATATTTAGGGCATGCTAATTAGATGTATCTTCATCCAAGTGGTGATCTCCGAATTCGGGTCTGAATTCACCATTTTCCACTTAAAACCTCAACAGATAATCTACTAAGCAGGCTTCTGAAACAAGTTGACAACTAATTCGCTGACTAGAAAAAAGGGATGTATTATCTAATTGTTTGTATTCAGGACTTCATTTTTATCAATCATTGTTGGTCCATATGCATCTAGAATTGTGGCTAGCAGTGTAATCCAGGACTCTCATTTTGTCTTATTTTGGATTCATTCTCTGCATGCTATTGCATCCGAATGTCGATGTTTAAATTTCGCCCCAGAATCCTTATTTTTGGGTCAGTTTGCTTAAGGATCACATATTCCAACAAAAGCTGATAAAAATTCATTCCTAATTATCAACTACAGGATAATACAAATCCTTACTGGTATTGTAGGTGCTGTATTTCATTTTATATGTGCCTATAGAAACCTTAAATTGTCTCCTGAAGGTTCCATAATGTTGTTCAGAAAACCACTGTGTAAATATTTTGGAAATATCTAGTTTTTTAAAACATAGTTAGATATATTGGCATTCTACTTGAAGTCGATGTTTACTATCGAAGAACTCAGAATTTGGTTTGATCAATATATTGACAGCTTTTCACTCTAATACTTTAATATGTTGATATCTCACGGTCTACTATCATGTGAGTCGACTACGGTAAGTTACTTATGTCATGGTTCTGCTTGCTCAAATTTATGCTTTGAAATTGACTTGTCTCACATCTAAATTTTAAGGGAATTATCTTTAACTTAAAAACTTACCATCGTATAGTACGTCATTGATAGCGTTCTTCTTATTGAAGGTATAGCTTCGTGACTGATTGTTTCTTAACAGATTAACCATTATTGAAAGAGTGCCTGTTAAAGTTGTCTTCTGTTTTAGTTGGAAAGCATTTCTTCTTCACTAACATTTATCGTTGTTTAACCATAGGTGTATATTATTTAAACGTGTCAACCATTCTACGCGGATACGACAAGTTTGGTTAGTATTTGCCAGGTTCATCCAAGCGAGGTGCAGGTGATACACTTGTCTTTATTTTGTCAAAAGTTAGAAGTACTACTTTGTTGATTGGATTATTTCACAGCTATTAAACACTACTTTCAGGGTAGAAAACATTTATATCTGGAAGCATCATGGATATATTTTAAGCGTTACTTGTGTATAGCGCAATAATTAAGTGATCTCTAGGTTACTTATAAGATACTTGATTGAAGTGGTTAGTTATTTCATGAGGCTATGAACGTGTAATGACTGAAGTAACTCGGATATTGTTTTATTAGGCGTATCATGAGGGACGACTAACTTCCCAAACTGTTCTTCAGGAGACTGTTTCATTTATTTCCAGTATATGTATATCGATCATTTTATTTCTATTGTTTTCATGTTTCTATCTATCAACGATTATGCCTAAGTCCCATATTTTCGCTCCCTGTATAATATAGATAGCTTTTTAGAAGAGTCAATCGCAAAATTACATCTTCTTCGAGCGAAAATGGAATTATGTCGTACTAATGCTCATATGACTTTAGAATCTGAAAAATCAACTTCCGCTTCGAAACAATCTCTTTCAAGTAGAGGAACAATAGAGCATAATGCTGACGGTCGTCAACCAACACTATCTATATGGCTTAAACTTTCAGATGAAATGATTGCCAATCTAGAAATTTTGCATAATCTAGTTTACATGTGTCCAGAAGCTAGAATGCGCGCTATAGATTCAGGAATTATTCAAGTAAGATTGGTTTTCTGTAGTATTTTATGTTTATCTTTTGTTCATAATTTTTGTTTGAAATTCGGAATTATCTCAAAATCCCAAAGTATTTAAACTATGAATTTCATCTACTCTACTAATTAAAACATTCGTATGATGGCCACGTAATTTCATGATTCACTTCCGAAATTTAAATTGTTAATCTACAGTTTATAGTAAAATGCAGGTACACAGCTAGTAAAATAACTAGGCAAGAGTAGATGCAACAAAAATTTTTCATTATTGACTCCTGTCTAACTTAGGTTATCCCATAATGTAGAAATTCAGAAGACCTACTCCAGTGCTTACGAAGCTCTGGTGAGAAATCGTGACTAATAATCTATATTATTCACTTTGTTCAGAAGTTTTATTTTGGATTTAATCATTTAATAATTGGCGTCCTTCTCAGCACTTTGATTGATGATATCTTTGTTGGAAATTATGCATTTAAACGTGTTTGATATTGTGTATTATAGGTGATAATGTGTCTTTGGCCTCTAGCTTTGCAAGATTTACGAATTCTGCATTCAATACTTGGTCTTCTTACCAATTTAACAGCTGATTGTCCTCAAGTATCCTCTGTTCTAGTTAATCCTCCCAATACAGTTAAAATTAATCCATACATCATTTCTCAGTCGAGTCAGACTACAAGCTGTAAAAATAATATTCAAGGAAATATTTCAAAATCAGATGGTATAATTATGTATTTGATAAAACTTTAATAAGTTGATTAAATAATATTTTATTTTTATATATTGTGCATGTCATTGTAAATCAATTCAACTTTGAAACACTTTGGTTAAGCTCAGTTGCTCATAAACAATGTGGAGCCTGGGACATGTAGGCGTTATTTCATATTGCCATACCACATCAGCATGATGGGATAAAAGTAACAGAATGTTTTTCATTGCAATAGAAATAATATGGTAACGATGATAATGATGCCTAAACATTATTCAAGTTTTTTGCCGATATAACTCAGTCCGATATATATATATATATATATATATATATATATATATATATATATTCCTCAATCTTTGTAAATCTTAGTTTCATTAAAAATTTAAACATTATAAAACATACGAGTTTCTAGGATTTATAACATGTTCCAAATCACATACTTACCTACAAAATCTTCAAACAGTACATTTTTTAAGTTTTATATTCTCCATTATTTCGATATGTTGATAATCTGACATAACTGTTGTAAAATAATATTACTGCTTTAAATATCTAGCATTTTACCAAATAATTGTAATATAATTAGGATTCTCTCTAAACAGAATTCGATCGCCTTCGACTTAGTACATTAAATTAGCTTAGAAATATATCTAGTATTCAAAGACTCATTTTATCGACGTTTTAAATACAATATATTAGATTGAATGTATTATACTCAGTAATGTTTTTATGTTTCATATACACTCATGGTATAGCCTCCGTTATCCTGTTTAACTCATCAAATTCTTCAGCAATAAATGGTTCATTTATTCAATCGCTATGCAATTTAATTCCAACATACAATACGTTTATATTAACCGATTCAAATGCAAGATATAATTTTACTGGAAATAAACAAATTGGTGCACATCAGGAAGATACATATAGATTAGTCTTTCAATTATTAGCTAATATGGTATGGGTATCAGAGACGCGATCCTCTCTCTTAAAAGTAAGCCATTATATTATTATAGTTATTATTAACATTTCCTCCAGATACAGATTCGCTACGAGTTGCTCTCTGAATGTGAGGGCTAGGAATACTGTTTAGTTTTTCATATCGACGTATACGGAAGGAGCTTTACATTGACAATTTATTGGCTGAATTCATCGAAGAGCGGATTTCACGGTGTTATAAAATTAGTTCCGTTAACTTTACAACTGACTAAATTTAAAAATTTACGAATGAGAATCAAAAGAGTGTCTTAATAATATGATATAAGATACACGTCTTGTTTAGAATTATGTATGATCCATAATACATTTCAACATTAGAGCACTGAGGTCTCTACATTTTTTAGGTCTTGTAATCAAGGCATATTTAAATCAGCTTGTGAATACTTCGATTATCTAAATGGAATGGTGACTTTATTAGACTATCAAACGGAGCTGTGTCATTTGAAGCTGGCATTAAACATTACGCTATCAATTTGATAGATTTTCAAAGTGAGATACTCATCTTTTGGTAAAATGCCTTCGAAAGTATAATAAATGTTGTAGTACCTCCGCTACGTATGTTGGCTCAAAAGGAACAAACAACCTGGTTGTACTTCATTTGAATAAAATCGTCAAAGTGCCAATAGGGCCGTATGTTCATAATGAGTGAAGTAGTTTGTTCAATTCTCCAATAATCTGCATATATGAAGTAGTACTTTACTGGTTCATTAAAATGTAATCCAATGGAATTCATTCATTCATATACAACGTAGAACCCTATACTTATTTGCTTGGGTTCAAGTTGTTAAACCACATTGGCGCGTTGAGATCAAATTCACAAGCTTAACAGAATAGTATAATTCAACAGAAAGGAATCAAACAAACGAAAGTGCGAATTTTTGATGGAACTTGAGATCTAACAAATCTAATTGAATAACCGTTTTAGATTGCAAGGCATGAATTATAGACATCTGAGTAGACAAATAAGTTGTGTGTATGTATAATCAACGTAAGACCTAGCACATGTGTGCATCGGTCCAAGGTGCCATACCACCATGACACCGCATGATTAACACCACATTAATAGACGTTACTTCAATGATAATAATAATAATAATAATAACAGGGAGTGTGAACATATAGAATATGGTTCAGGAAGCGTAGAAAGAAAGTTATGGAATAATTTAAAGCTCATGATTTAAGGGAGGACAATGCGTAAATACATCTGCGCCATTGTGACCGATTCTGGGCCATGTCACTCAGTGTTTCTAGCCACTGGTTACGGTAATCGCGATGACCCCATCCAGGTAGTCTGCAGCTACCGACACAACTCAAATCGGCAGTCATTGACTTCATGGACTGATGCCATGTTTTCGTTTGGCTGCCTCTAACTCTCATCCATCCTATTCCTATATCAGCCAGCATCGCGCGTCGAGGAAGACGGTGGTTGGGCATACGAAATATATGTCCCAACCACGCTAGTCAATGAAGATTCACAACCTCATCGACTTATTTATCACCTTTGTATGACATTTGTCATCTAGCCTCGTTATTACTTACTCGGTGATCCCAGCTGTTGCGAGCGATGTTGCGAAGACATCGATAGTTAAAATCTAATAACTTTCGTGTGTCGTTTACCCTTAGTGGTCACGTTTCACACCCATACAGTAAGACAGAACGAACTGTTGTATACTCTCCCTTACGTTTGAAAGACGAATATCTCGTCTACGACATAGGTGGCGTAAGTTGGCAAAAGTCAAACGAGCTTTTTGAATTCGTACTGAGATTTCGTCAGAGACTAACCCATTAGGGCTAATCAGACTTCCAAGATAAGTGAAGTGGTCGACGAGCTCAACCACTTCACCCCCTCTTATCTTTAGTTCAGGTGTTGACGAAAACCAGTCCTGGAGCAATAGTTTGCATTTGGAGGGGGAAAAAAGCATTCCGAAAATGCTTGCATTCGAGCTTATTGCTGTTAAAAGCTTCTGCATCGTATCAGCGTCTTCGCCAAACAGGACTATATCGTCAGCATATTCTAAGTCCATAAGTGGATCTCCTGGTAGGCGATCAATTCCTGAAAAGTCGGACGATGAAAGTGTAATTTCCAACAGTATGTCAACTATGAAATTAAACAAAAATGGGGAATGTGAGCAGCCTTGGCGGACACCACTTGAGATTACAAGTTCAGATGACAGTTCGCCATATGCTCTGATACGACTAATAGTGTTTGAGTAAAGAGCCTTAACAAGTTTTATGTACTTTTGGGGCACGCCTTTCAATGAAAGACACTGCCATAGAACTTCACGGTCTACAGAGTCAAATGCTGCTTTCAAGTCAAGGAAAACCACTATTGTCGGTCGCCGAAAAGTATGTCTGTGTTCTAAGATCTGACGAACGGTGAATATCTGACGTATACAACCGCGACCAGGTCTGAAACCAGCTTGATTTTCTCGTATTTGTAGATCATGAGTTGCAGTTAAGCGTCTGATAATTATAGAAGCTAGTATTTTAGACACTATATTAGTCAAACTAATCCCTCTATGGTTATTGCAGGACAACTCTGACCCTTTCTTATATACTGGGACGATTAACGATCGACACCAGTCAGACGGAATTATGTTAAGTTCCCAAACCTTAGTTAAAATATCAGTCAACCTGGTTGTCAATGTGGGACCACTATCCATAAAGACCTCTGGGGATAATCCCTCTGGACCCGCTGCTTTGCCTCGCGTTTGATTGGCTGTAGCTTTTTCGACTTCGACAAGAGTCGGGAGACCTAAGTAGTCTTTTCATTCTGGCTGTCTCGAAATAGTGGGAAGTTTTAGGGTAGCTGAACGCCAACTGAGCTGTTCCTTGAATTGTTCAGCCCATCGTTCTAAAGGTCTAGACGGAGAGCTAATAAGCGTTCCATCTTTTTCAGAAATCGTGTCACTAACGCTGGACTTTTTAACCCCGGTTTCTTTTATCAACTTGAGAAGTTGTCTAGTGTTAACTCACGCCGCTGCCTTTTCCATTTCGGTGGAAGCGTAGGCGGGAACAACGAAAAGACAACGGCATTAGTCGTTATCTTTTAGAGTTGTTGCTGAACCATTTAGCTTGACAGCACATAGGCAATTGTTTATAAGGATCTATTCGAGAATTGCCTGTTCTGCTCTCATACTTAACGCAATACCTGCACCGGCTAGCCCATGAGAAGTTGCTGTTGAGTCGCTAGATAATCAAAGAGTGTATCGCGAAGGTTGTTCACTCTGACTAGGTGTGGTCAAGTGAATGACCACGCTAGGATCCTGTTTGCGTGTTTCGGAGACACAACATACATGAATGGCTCGGGATCCTAATGTCTTAGCTTGGGAGGCTTGTTGCCCTATTTAACACAGGGTTCATACATTGCATGCACCAATTTCAAGTTTGGAGCGTGGTCTTAGTATGCTCGGGAAGTTATTTTGTGGGCTGGAATCGTTGGCACTGATGACCAAAGAGGAAGTTAAAGATAGGGATATAGACTTGAAGGTAGGTGCAGGACAAATATTAGGAATAGAAGAAAGAGTTTGACTAAAATGGCGATGATCTTGTGTGCTGTTGCAAGAGGTATGAGGGCGATTATCTCTCCCCAGTTGCCCTCACTTTGGAAAGGTTTTTCTTGAAGTAACTGCAAAGCAAATTGAGTTAGGGTTGGTCTGAAAGACCTAGGAGTGTGACCGCAGTGCCCAAGGAACAACTGCTTGAGGCCGGTAACACACGGTTCTTTAGAGAGAGGTTCTCGTTGTTGTAGCTCTGTACTTGTTGGGGCCTTACTGCCAGAAACGGGAATCTGTGGAGTAAGGTGAAGTGTGCATTTTTAGGGTGGACCTTTTCTAACCCTGCCCTTCCTTTGTGGGGATGCAGCATCGCTGTTATGCTGGTTGTCCGAAGAAAACACCTTACTGCCGTCACACCTCTGTACAGTCAGCAGTACGACTTCGTCTTTGGACCTTATATTTTCTGCTTTTTATCTCATTGCCCTTTAACCGACTTGCTTAGCGTGATAGGACCTTGAGGAACGATTGTTCCAGCCAGTATAGCTCTAATGAGTGACCACGATAGGTAGGCTCAACCACCACCTCAAGGTAGCAGCACGGTCGTTTGAGGCCTTATGTATTTAGTCAGTAGTTGATAATCGAGAACTCTTTGGAAAATTCGAGATTATTTGCTTTAAGACAGATTACGATTCGTTTCCCACCTAATTAACATTTATGTAGTAAAAGATTTTCACTATTCACAGTTGACTTGTATTCAGAAATTTGATTTGATAATGGTGCCTAATGTTTATGTCATTTGCAGTAAATTGTCTGCTCTATTTAATTCACAGCCTGGAGTGGAGCTAATGCTGCATTCAACAAATTCGCAGATGCCATAGCTACGGTTAGATGTGTTGCCTCTTTAGACGAAGCCACTCCTCCATTTGTTACACCGATTACTTCTATTCCACATACCCTAGCTTTATTTGGGGAATTGCTGTGATCTGTTGACTACTTTCAAATAACTTCATATTTCATAGGACAATGCTATCTGCATTACACCGAACAATATTTTGTCTATTTTACTGTCAATGATCTATCTTTTGAGGGTGTACCCATACTCCGTCTTAGCATTTTTTTAAATTTTTAGTCAGTTAGTATGTTAGTGCGATTCATTATACTAGAATGTTAAATTGACTTTCTATTTGGTCCTTGTCACCTTTAATAATGTTCATCCTTATTGATGAGGATGATTATTGAAGTAAATTCCTAATATTTGGAAAGTATATAGTTTGTTTTGCTATAGGCTAAAAGGGAAGTCAGATAAATTATGATGCATCAAATGAGCTTATACATAATAAAACCTTTTATTTACTAATAGTAGGCGATAGTTGTGCCGAGAAGTTCCAGGAGTTTGGACCTGATTGCATCCTAGTATTATAAACGTATGCTAATAAAAAATTAAACTCCCCAACTTGTAGTTTAGGTAACACTAAATGATTACCTCTATTATGAATGCAGTTTTCCTCACAAATCGATTACCAACTGTAAACTGCTGAAAGCTTGGGATCATTGAACATCTGTTTTGTGTTATGCTTGCGTATGTTGGAGATAGCTTAGCTTTAATTTGATATCACGAATTGACCTAAAGTTAGGCAACCATTGGAAACTTTGAAGCATTGAACAGTTGTTTTATTCAACTATGCAATTTCTCAACAGTGCTCACTCATGTCTCCATTGGGAAGGGGCAGGGTAGAGCGGATTATCTTCCAATTTTGCAGCGAACATTTATCCTATTTATTTTGGTTTGGAAACGTTGATCACCCATATCTACATAAAAACAAATTACATTTAAAACTACGATATTCTTCAGACCGTTAATCAAATGATTTAATTTTTATCTATTTAATTCTAGCTTATTCAGCTTGTGTTCTGATTTTATTACCTTATTTCAGTCAAAGTTGTTTAACTACTTATCAGAATTGAACCCACGTACACTGATGAAAAGTCGACGTGGAAATTTTATACTGACCCTTTGGTTACAATTGATTATTAACATGTCATTTACTAAAGATGGACAACACATACTGTTTAGTCAACCAAGTAAGTGAATTTTCTAGTATCTTTCTTATACCTAATGAACTTTTCAAACATAGATTTACTATAAATTTAATGTTTCTGATAACCTAGTAATCTTTTGCTCCAATGCGTATTATAAAGCACTCAGTTATTCATGTCTCATATTTTTTAAACAGTGAAAATAATATTGGTTGTGGGAGTTTATCTATTTGTTAAGATTTATTTGTTACAGTTTCGAACCTTGACACTGAATTATTAATGTATCCTATTTAGTTGTATGAATTTGTATTAACCTTTTATTCGTGTTCAGAACTAAATTTGGTTTCCGTCTGTTGACAAATAGAACGTAACATACATCTTGGATTAAACTGATAGCTAAATTCTTCGTTCTTAGTTGAATTCTTTTTTATAACATATTTATTATACCACCCTGATAAAAATATTCACCGAATATTGCACATACTGCTGGACGTGTACTCAGAGGAATTTTGAAATAAGCCTGTTGAAGTTGACTAATGTAAGCGCAGCAATGTATGTAGAACACAGTGAATCCATAGTACATTATCACCCCACTTTGTCAGCAATAGAAAAATACCCAATGAGATTATACTAACTTGCATTACTTGTGGCGTAAGCGAGATGTACATCTACCACCCATAAAGCGAGTGTTCAGTACTTGAATCCGCTCCGTCTTAACCCATGACTATAAAACATGGGCTGTGAAAACAAACCTGTGTAGGCTGTTAGTTTAGATTATATATGTCTTCGAAGAATCCTTTGACTACCAATCAAGCAATATTCAGGTCATGCACATAGCATCAGGGAAATATAAAAAAATAATTTGATGTTGTGAGTTCTAAACGACTGTGGTTGGGACGCGTATTACGTAGACCCAACCACCGTCTACGTTGTAACACAATGTTGGCTAGTATTGGGATAAGATGGAAGAAAACTAAGAGTGGCCACTATGAAACATAGCGTCAGTCCATGAAGTTACTGACTGCCAGTAAATACGGAATGCATGGTCAGGCGTGGGATTGTACAGTGATCGCGAAATGCGGTTGAAAATATTAGATGACATGGCTCAAGATCAATCGTATTATTTCACTCTTTGTATTATTCTAGATCTGTGTCATTATTTCATCACATATACCTCTCAAACGTTTACTGTTGGATTATATTTTCGTACTAATTCTGTTAATTTGATCTCGTCATACTGTATTATGACAACTTGAATTCAAGCACATCTGTTCCAAGCTCTACATTGATGATCAAACTTTTAAACAAGTGTTTGTTATTGTTTTTAGTAACAGATTTTGAGTCTTTGGGATAAACTTGTATCTTCCCATTGATTGATTATGGACTGAAGCTGGTCAGTTTCTGTTGCTATAAGGGCATCCTGAGCGTATTGCCTTAATATATATATATATATATATATATATATATATATATATATATATATATATATATATATATAACCACAAGTATTATTTAAGTTTGGCGAGAAGCGCACTGAGTTCGAATCCCGGTGGAAACATCAATATTGGGACGACGAGTCCCAAATAAGACGAGACGTGCGTCACGGATTCCACTTGCTAGTTACAAAACAACTTAAGTAATACTTGTAATTAATATCTATATCGAGGCAATCCGTTCAAGATGCACATATAACAACAGAGACTGACTAACTTCACTCCATAATAAGTCGACGGGAAAATACAAGTTCATCCTAATTACCTATGCACCCGTTGTACAGGTGTGACTGTCTGAACTCAGTAGTCTAGTGGTGAACGCAGTGGCGTTTGGCACGAAACGGACTAAGTTTGGATCCCAGTGTGAATATCAACATTTGGATGCAGGCACATCAAGCCGTTGAGTCCTAAATAAGATGAAACGCGCGTTCGGGATTCCGCTTGCCAGTTACAATCCAACTTAACTTGTTCTTGAGTCTTTAAGGTAATTTCTCTACGTATTATAACAAAATATGCGGCTTAGAAAGTAAAAGACCAGTAATTTAAATTTATTAGATTGTGATAAATATCATTAAAGAATATAAATCTGATTAATAATATATAAAGTGACACAATGTTCAGTTCACTTCTCTTACCAAGGCAACTAATGGTTAATCGTTGACTCTCTTTTGAATACCAGGGTCAAGTTCGAGCCCACTTTTTTTTTCATAAGGTGTAGTTACGTTGTTTGTTGATAACATTAAGTGAATTTATTGAACCTACTCTGTATCCAGATATCCATTAAATGGCGTTTAATCGAGCTATGTATACTATTCTTTCCACGAAAACACCAGTAGTTGATAATATGCTTAGTTAATTGAATAGATGCCCGTCTTTCTATCCTTTCAGTATACATACTTTTGCTTGAACGTGTAAATTAGTTTATGGAAGTGACAATAACATATGATGAGTATTTATACACTTTTAATCGTTTAGTTAATTATTTCGTTACCCATGGTGGAAATGTAATTGTTATGTCGCGAAAACTGATTGTTGTGGGCGGCCGCTTATTGAGGTGTGTCTAGTGTATAATGCGCGACTAGCCTAAGCCCACTCAGTCCCAAGCTGGAGATCGAAGAATAAGACAATAGACCAACGAGACAGATCGGAATCAGATTCAGATTATATTTTACACATTCCCTTATATCAACATTATTTAATAATACAATTAAATGTTGTCAAATATGCTCACATAAAAGTGATAAAAGTTTACAAATCATGCGTACAAAAAAATCAATACAACTTGATAAAATGAACAATTGTATTTTTAGGGATTTTTAAAAATTTAAATTTTAAAAAGGTGTCACGTTAATCTTTGATTAAACTTATTAATGATTTGTTCACCATTGAACGTCAATCAGATAAAAAAAAAAGCTTTCATTTTCTGATTGCTCAACTTTCATTTTTCCACGGTTTTTGGTACTATATTGCTAAATAACCAGCATTTTCCGTGATAATGCCTTCTCATAATGAAAGAAAATGTTAAACCTGCAGATAACATACCTCACTGTGTCCTATGGATTTCAATTGTCGGCGTTGAAGTGTGAAAGTATAGAGCTAACAGATAAAACTATTTACTAGAAGAATGTCATCAGGTATTTGTCGTTTTCACTCATTAGTCTTGCTTCCAGGTCTTCAGTAGCACTTTTTTTCAGTTAACCTCAAAACGTATTCCACCATAGTGTAAGCCATCAGTGCAGTGATAACCGTCTTTTCACCTCTGACAATAAAATTGTAATGATTAATTAATTCTGTTCGATATCACAATATGATTCCCGTTAGTTTCATTTAGAGAGTTACATCTTTTAAGTCATTTACCAAGTTTTAAATGAATAATTATATGTCTCCGACATATCTTTATGTGAAAACATTTGAATTGTCTTTCAGATCTACCTACACTCTTGGTCAGTTGTATTCAATATTGTAAATCTGCTAATCGAGAAACAGCATTAGTAACTTTAAGAAATTTATGCACAAACATGACATTAAAATCAAAATTATTAACTAGAAGTTAGTCTTTCATTTTTTATTTAATTGATTTTTTTCCTGTATAAATCTTATAACAGGGTACTTAAGTTAAATTAATGTTGTAAAGATTGGTTTTAGTTTTTGTTTGCGATGTTGACCTGCTAGGCCTGAAAGTCATGAGCTTGATCCCTGATGAGGTCATATGTGTCCACTGCTGAAGTGTCTTGTACTGGGAGAAAACAACTATTCAGCCTTACATAGGTTTTCAGTGATACATAACTGAAGTAAGATGTTTTTGTGCAACTTGATGTTTTCATTTTTTTAAAACGAGTGTCGTATTTTTGAGAAATGTAGGTTCGTTCATTTTCAAATACAGAATTTTTTAATAAGCAAACGATGATTATCTTGCTCAGGAGGAAAGCACATTTATAGTTTTTGGATATAACATAGACCACAGAACTCGCAGAATAAATAGAGCTAGGCAGTTTTCAGCTAGTGAGAAACTACTAAATATAGTGTGTCCACGTTATTCAGTAAATTTAACAGTTATTGTTTTGTTCTAATAGGTAGAGCAATTATGTTTTTGGTATATTTTATAGTTGTAGCAAATTCCTGACTATTAGTTACATGTTATTTACACAGGAAACTGTAGATTTAAGTTTTCTGTTAATTGGCACTTGTCAAAAAAGACGTAACTGCAATCCATGGAGCTATTGAATCTCTTTATGATTTAACCGCAGGTCCGCCCAATCATACGATCTACTCCAACCGTGACCAGCCTGCTACATTGGGATATTTACATTGATTTTGTCACAGAGTGATGGCAAGCCGACATAAATTTGTCTCTTCTGAAATGAATTTCATTAGTTAAATACTATGTGTTTTTAGACTGACTGCAGTACATCACAGCCTTCGAAGCCTATCACCGGTTGATAATTTCCTACTTTTCCGCTCTATATCAGTTCTACTAGGCTAGATACGTATATCACATTAATCTGGCTGTTGTTCTAAAATGTTACCTGTTTCTTCTCCAAGATTTGTTATTGTTTTGTTTATTTTAGATAATTCATGAAAATTCTAAAACCATTATCCTAATATACATGATTAATAACACACATAGATTGTTAGTTGTTATCCCCAGCATTTTCAATATTCAACAATCATGTCATGCTCAGCACGTAGAGAACACGTACAACGTTGAGAATAACTCCAGTCTTTCCAGGATAAGGTTACAATAAATACTCTATCATGAACATAATTAGTGTACCGGATGGTAAAAGCTAGTGCTCGAAATGATACCTATGATTGGAATTGTACGTTACTACGCTCTAGACACCCACTAAAAGAACGCGTGGATGGCCAAAAGTGCTGGATATATTACACTTAGTGAACACTGTAAACGGTGGGGATAAACGCAACCTGTTAGAGTGAATAACTCGATAAGTAAAATGTGACTGAGTCAGTTAAAATCAACATAAATTCCTGGACAAATAATGGCGTAACGCAAGTTGGCATACCACATTAGCAGTAAGAGTGAATTTAACAAGTGTTGGAATAATGTTGTAGCACCGATAATCAGAATAACTAAACATTGGTAATTTTATCTGAATTAATAGACCTATAGTTATTATGTCCTCCTTCACTTAGACAATATACTGATAAAGATAATATCCGTTATCTAATGATACACGAAATTTCTAAGTGACCAACTGATAGCATTTAACAATGATATATACATTTTCCACCACATAAACAGTGAGAAAAATAACATGGATACATGACCAGAGTATTTGTAACACAAAAACGAAGTAAGAGGTGCATTCATCGTAATTGGTCTCATAACACAATGATTTGAATAAACTAATCAGATAAAAACAATATACAAATAATAAAAGCAAAACATTTAATAGGCATTCATTCCAAATATATAAAGTAATCTTCTAATAAAAAGTTGTGAAAGTTTAATCATTCTTCATTAGCTTGTTCCTTATAGCACTATTAACTAAATACACTTTTTTATCCTTAATTACTTTACTCAGACGTTGATGTTATCCATTGTTATCGTGATATTTTATTGGATTCTCATATGGATGTGAATTCATTGTACGCAATTACAGTTGTAATTAGTGCTATTGAAGCTTCAATTTATGGGAGTAAAAAAGTGAGTTTCATTTTTTTGTTACTATGAATTTCACTGTTATACATTGATTAGTTAATTGGAGTCCATCATTTATGATTATCATGGAGCGCAGCACAAATGCTCATCAACTCAAACTGCCACACTACATCGGCATAGTTAAATGAGATTATTCAGAAAAATGCCACAGTAAATGTGGAAGGAAATACCAGGTATATAGTTTGTGACTATAGCCAAGTCGTTGCATATACCAGCCTTGCTCAGTTCAACAATTAGTGGATTGACGCCATGTTTTGGTTTGGGTGTCATTAGCTTTTTCCCTACTCTTGTCCCAACCTAAATTGTATATGGAGATATGCGGTGATTAAACACTTAGTATGTGGCCAAAATCATCTCACTCGATGAATATTTTTATTCTTTTTAACAGACTTTTCATCTTTTCCTGGCAACACAATGCCTACAGTCAGACTGTTCATGAGTTTTAGTAAATCAGGTGGTTATAATTAGCGAAAGTAGTTTACCATGTATTTTGGTTTTGTGCTGCTAACATGTTTATGGCAGACGGTTGTAGATAATTGATCTGCTTGAGCTGAAAATTATTCTCAAATAGACAAGGGTTATCAACTAGGTAGACGTAAAATTGATGAAGTGCCAAACACAACACACTAGATACGTTGTGGTCAACCAGAGCCAAAGTGACTGCAGTAACTACTAATATGCATTTATCATACTCCTTACTTTAACTTTCTGTGATAAATATAACACATTTACATATTATAGATTCGTGTATTTATGAAATCCAATTCCTGTTTACGTTATTTAACAAACTTTTTGGAATCATATCAAGTCAGAAGTGAATTCCTAACAGTGTTCCCAAGAATTAGATCGTTAATGATAAAATTACAAGAACAATAATCCTATCTTTTGGTAAATAACAACTGTCTCTAAAGATGTATCGAATGGATTTGTATACGCTTAAAAGATGTGGTAAAATATGATGACCCGGTTTTCTTCAATTCATCGTCAACTTCTACTTGAAAGTCATTTCTTTCTAAGTAAATTTCTTCAGTTAATCATCGGTGCACTTTTGTTTATTTCTGTATTCTGAGTAATATTTAGATAATTGATGTCTTTGGAATCTGTTAAATTTCGTTTAACTGAAATTGGATTTTCGTCGAAATTCGATGACTTTATTTATTTTCAATCTGTTCTGTAGAAAAAGTGCATGCAACTCCATCAGTTAGCCACTTGCTGTTATTTGACTAGAACTTATGATGTCTCCAGTGATCCTGATAAGGTGATAGCAGTTACAAAGTGTCCTATACCAGCTTCGATAGTTGGATTACGCAGAATACTATAGATAGTAAGTGAAAAATTAAGCTAAGATAACAAGTACATAATCCTATCTAACGAAGAAAATCATCCAAATTAGTTGGTTCAAGATCTGGCAGAGAGCGTCTAGTCCATCAAAAAACGTAACTTATTCAGTTCCTGATCTACCTAGCACTGCCTGACATGTAACCTAGTCCTGCTAAGTTTGTTCTAGGCAAGGATGCTAGGGAAGCGTCCACCTTGCTGTACAATCTCAGACTGAAGCCTACTGTAAGGAATAATCTACTTAATATGAAAGCTGGATTATAAGCTGATTAGAAAGAAACGACTGCGACACTATGAGGTGTTAGCTGTTGAAATACACATCGTACCCTGTTTGTTAATGTGTATTACGTACGAAGCACTAGAATTTCGACAGGTTACAGATCCCTGAAGGTCACAACAGTGGGATGTTGAAGACTTTAAAGTTATGCTTTCAGACGTGTGAAAAACACCTAAGAAGCGGAGAGCCATTCTGGTTAGTATAAGGCTACGATTTCCAAACAGGATTCTGGATGCACTCAGATCGCCATGCAAAACGAAAGGAGGAAACAACCGTGTATCATGGATGGTCACTCCACAAAATGCCGTGTAATCGTATGCCTAATTTCGAAAGTATGTTAATTAAGGGCATTATGTTAGTTGTTTAAAACCAAATTGCAGACAACAGTATGTCATACTGAAAATAATGGATTACTGGAGGGAACAAGCAGAACATTATATCCGGTGATTGGAGTGGGGTGTTGCTTGCTTACAGCCATACATTAATAATCACATTCTATGTAGTTCACCAGGTTTATACACTTTCCCTAAACGCGAACCTACTACCAACATTTAAACGACTAATCAGAGATTTAACAAATTATTTTGCTGATTTGTGCACTATTCCGATCAATTCAGACTACTTACTACAAAAAAGCAATCGTAGTTCACTTCCTAAGGTAATTACCACGTCCACCTAAACTGGTTATAACGTTAGCCCCTTGAAAGCCTGGTATGTTATGCGAGGTGGTTGTGAAAAAACAAAAAGCAGCAGAGTTTTAGATACAATAACTAGCCAATGTACTGTTTCAGACAGAAGAGGCTGGAGAATATCGATCCGAAACTAATGTACTAACCTTCCCTATGAATAGCTAGTGCAGGCGATAGTGACTTAAAGTCATAGTGCTAACACTACGAAAATAAAAATATTTAGTCACGTTACATATGACCAATTTTAGGCTATCATTCCTTTAACTCTATGATCGGACTTTCAGGTTGACAGTATCATTATTAATAGTCCCGGCGATTTCACAAATACCTTGAAGAAAAGTATTTTCCCACTTTGTGAGCGGCTGCGTCGAAATAACTTTCTGGGACAAACAAGTCCACTCTTCTTACCTAATACAGTTAACTTAGTTATTTCCTGTCTATCACCATTTTTAGTTGTGAAAGATGTAAAGCATGAACATCAAGAAGTCTGTCAACCTACTTTTTTTTTAACAGGCGTTGTTGAGGAGCACTTATGTTTGAATAACATAATAATAATGTAGTTTACATTGTTTTGTATTCGGATTGCTTACTGACTAGATTGACAAAGGTGTTCAGAGGTGGATGTACATACTGCAGACTTTATGTCACTTAGAACGATGTGTATCTCGGCAGCGCTGAAATATTTCTCAGAGACGTTGGAGAAAAATACACAAATAAGCATAAAATAATGTAAAATAATTATTAAGCATACAGGAAAAAAGTTACTATTTCAATAAAAATACATATGCCTTCGAGTCAAGTAAAAACAAAACAAAAAGTGGTGATCACACTCGTAAAATTTCTAATGAATTATTATAACAAATAGCTATCCAGTCTGGTTGTGTTGACGACCATTGAATTTGATTTATTTCACCAGCAGCTGTATACGCCAAGATAGGATCCTCTATTGCTCTTGGCATAGACTGAATATCCCAGATAAGAGCTTGGCAATCTTCAGATGCTGTGCATAAATGACAACTAGAATGTGGTGCCCATGCTAATCCATTTACAAATGCTCTATGGTTGTTTAAACGAGCTACTGGAGTACATGGTACGCGTAAATCTAAAATAATTATCTGCAATTATAAGAAAAAGAATTTCGGAAAAGATGCCGTCGGTATACTCAAAGATAAAAAAGTGCATAATTCAGAAGAGGAATACCAAGATATGCCAAGTAATTGTTAAATCAAAATGTCTTCTGAATTTGAAGAAAGTGGAGATAATAACTAATTGTTTACACATAAGTATGCTTTTTGATATTTCGATAGTATTCGGTAAACTTGAATGATATGAAGATAACTACATTCCGTCCTGTTGTAATTATAGATTATACACTAAACGCTCTATTGAGGTTGGAATATTTAACTCAACTCCACAAAATAGGTGAAATAGAGTAAATCACTTCACTTAAGAAAGTAGGACACATAATGAGGTAGAGCTGCCGAGCCAGACAATAAAAACAATAACGAAGAGAGGGAGGATTTTGGTTGATTGAATCATCTTCATGGTGAAAACAATCTTGAAAATACAATATAAACCGTAGTAAATCCACATCTGTACATAAATGTTTTATCTTGTTACATTATATTATCTTAATTGATATAACGTAGGCCTCTAAAAACGTATCGTCACTTTACGTGTATAGTGAACTTTCGAGGTAGATTAAGAAATAGGATCCTATAATTGAGTTGGTTCAATTTTCAAATGTTAAGACAACAAAGAGGGAATCGACTATGCTTTGGCACTTGAATAAACAAGAATAAAAGAAGCTAACAAATTTGTAACAAGTATTCGAGATATGGAAGAAATAAAAGGTGTCAGCCTTGGTGAAAGATAATCCAAATCCGTTAGACACATATTTCTCATATTTTCGTTCACAAAACTGCTATTCTATTTGAACAGATCGAATATATACTAATTTACAATAGTTTCTCCTAAGTCAGCAATCATCAGAAATTTTTACTAAGTAATGTTGAAAAAGTGCATAGGTCAAGTGTCCAATTATAAAAAATATTAGTCGGATAAATTACAGAAAGTAGATGATTAAAACAACCTACTTCTACAGAGTCCATCGCAAATGTCGCAAGGTAGTTTGCATCTTGTTTATTCCAAGCCAAACGTAAAAGTGGAGAATGATTTGAATCTTCATAGACAATATTAGAATGCTCCAAATGTCGAAGATCGAACATACGAACAGATCCATCAGCACCTGTAATGTGTAAATAAATGGTCAAACTCATATTGCTGTACATTAAGAGACAAATATTGTAAAACCACGGGCAGTTACTTAACATCATAGAGGAATAGAAATTATCGACGACTTAAATAAAAGAAAATGTCCAGTGAAGTACATTTGATTAGTTTTATTGGTAAGCTTAACAAAACAGCTGAGTGTCGGTTACTTTAAACGGTTACAAATGAGGTTGGAAAGGACAGTGTCGACATATTGCAGTTGTACATAATTCCATGCTAGGTTACATTTCATATTCGAAAAAATAGAGAACAAAGAAATGAAGACAGTAATGGTGGACACCTAGGAAACAATTCAAAATAAGAAGTTATATATATATACGTTTTAATCCGACAAGGAATAAAAATATGGTTTTTATTGGTATGCTGCTCAGTAAGTTAGATTAATTGCACAGATTGATGAATGGACCTTAAAATTTATGTTACTAATATGTTTTAAGGTATTTCCAAGTTCAGAGAATAAATCAACATGTTAGCCCCATAAATTAAACTACGTTCATATTATTTTGCTCGTAATTTAAATTATTCGAAACTCTATGAAAATAAAATTCATGTGGATTATAAGACTGCTTACCAACACTAGCGAAAACATCTCTTCCGCCTCCAGCACGACTAAAAGCTATGTCGTATACTTCCTTATCATGAGCGATCAACTGGGATTCTACGCGTCCGCTAACAACGTTTGCATGTCCAATTACCTGCTGAGTCTTAAGAAGCAGTAAATAAAAAGGATGGAGGTTTAAACATGCCATTATCAGATTTTAAATACACAGCAAAACAAGCTTCAATAGGAGATTAGCCACAAACTCACTTAGTGAATTAGTCGATGTAATAGAAAAAGTACTGAAACCTACAAGGCATTTGGCAACCCTTTCGTTGCTTTGTTTCCCTTTAGAATAAGCGCTTGGACACTTCAGAGATTTAGATGACAGAAAAAGACATTTTCCAACTGTACTATTCCCGTTTCAGAATAATAAGTGGTAGTAGTCTTTCGGTCTCTACTTTCTAGATGTTTTTCAGGAGGTAGAGACTTATCGATCATTTAAAAGACGGAAATTAATTCACTGGTCTCAGTTTTCGCCCTTTAACCAGTATCAGGGCTTAGAACTGATGCATTAACTGAGTTTTAAAGGGGCGAATAGTGTCACGAACCCTTACGCGGAAAAAGCTCATTTACAAACAGGATAACAGTAATGCAATTAAGTACAAGACAACGTTCAACTAATGGGCAATTCATAACAGTGATTGTGTGTAACATGATCCACTCACTTTACAAATCGCCGACAAGTAACAACAGACTACAAATGACTGAACACTTAACAAGGTTCTTAATCACTGAGCAAACATACCATTATTTGTTAGGGCTCTGGTGGATTTTACAGATGCAAGACTGATCACTCAGATGTCAAAGCAGAGTTTAAAAAAAGCGTTCTTTAAGAGATGACAACACTTTAACAGCGGTAAAACAGTAGAAACAGCATGAACAGCTAACATTAAACATGAATGATAACAATGAATTGTAAAAGGAATCCAAACTGGCTAATCAGTGGTGCTCTATACTCGAATTCATACAACCAACTAGTAATACGAAATATATAAGATGTATTAAGAAGTAACGACCTGATCTCTGAAGAACGATTTTGATACTAAACGCCAAACATTTCTGGATAAAAATGCCATAAGCAGACACTGGTAACTTAGAATGGATGTTTTCTACAAACAATGTAGTGAGAAGACGGTTTTATCTAAGAAAATCATGTATTTGTCCTATACATTTCGGACAATTGGATCACACATATACCTGTCAAAGCACTTATATATAAAAACAAACTACTGAAGGTCAGAATAAATAGAAGGTTGGGTGAAAGTAATGTGATCTCGTCGTGCTAATGTGATAGGCCAACTTGAGGCCATGAACATACCCGTTGGGTTCTGCGTTGAACATGAATGAAATGTGATAGTTGGGAAACAGAGAGGAAATATGAATCCGAAGCAGATATAATCCTGCATTATAAATTTGTATATCCGCCACTATCTAGAACTCAAAAGTATGATTCCTAATTCTAAGAGGCATGCTTTTACTATCGGGAGAGACTGGTCAAGGGTCAATAACTTTGTTCTTCAAACTGTCGTACTGGGAAGATATTTTGGGTCTTAAATAGGTGGACATAGGTTTAAAAAACTTTAAGTGAATTTACTGCAATTCTTACTTCGAGAGCCCAAATCGTGCACGTTGTATCAATACTGGAAGTCCCGATAATGTTTGGATCGACTTCATTCCAATCGAAAGAAGTAAGTGGGGCACAATAATCCGAATTCTTGTTATTGTTCAGTAAGCATTCATTTTTAACTTCAGAATCTTCATGTATTCTCCAAACACGAAGATAATCACCACTCGTTGCAAGCAAATCGGGAAAAATACACTTTGTGTCAGGGATCCACATTATTTTTGACGTTGGATAGTGATGTGCAAATGTACTTTGAACAACAAATTCTCCTTGCTCATCATCCAGATAAATAATTTGAACCTTATTGTTGTACTCTTCAATAAAACTACCCACAGCTAAACGAAAGCGTTTATCAGGTCTAACAGACCAGTTCATGCTGAAAATACACCAAGGGGCATTATATCTATAAATTTCTTTCCGTTTCGTTGTATTAGACTTTGCACTGGTAGATGACTGATGCGAACTAATAGGCATGTTAGAAATAACACCAGGAGTATCTGACATCGAGATATGCTGTATATACTAACCTACAAAAAAAAATTAAAATCATTTGATCAGAACTACAAGTATGCATAAAAGCTTCAAAATAAATGAAAATGAAAATATTACTTTCAAACCTCAATAAAAACTCAATTAAGAGGTGGAAAGTGAAGTAAGAAATAGAAACTTGATGATTCACCAGTTAGGACTGTTTTACTCTGACACACATTGACAGTTGCAACGTAGAACTTGGTACATGCGTACGTCAGTTCAAGTTGCCATGCCTCAACTAGCAGATAGAGATTAAATTGTCGAATCAAATCCCAGAGTATGGAAGGTAGTAGCAGACTTAGTATTAATGGAAGGGAATAGAGACCGAGAAGATTTAAGAAAATATGATCCAGTAAAGAGAAAATTATGATAAGTTCAGAAATTTAGGATTTGGAGGAAGACAAGGAATGGATGCACCTGCGCCATTGCCAACGATTTTTAGCCATATCACCCAAAGTCTCTAACCATTTATTACGAGCGTCACGCGGACCCCAACCAGGTAGTCTGCACCTATTAACATGGCTCAGCCCAATTGTCAATGACTTCATGGACTGGTACCATGTTTCAGTTTGGCCGCCCCTAGCTTTCTTCCAGCCTACTCCTACACCAGACAGCATTGCTCGTCGAGGTAGGCGGTGGTCAGGCATACGTAACACATGTCCTAACCACCTTAGCTGATGAAGATTTACTACTTCATCAATAGGCTTACCGTATCTATTCCTAACCCACGTATTGCTTACTCGGTGGTCCCAGAAAACACGAGCAATGCTTCGAAGACATCTATGATCGAATACCAGGAGCCTACGAATATCCTCTATCCTTAATGGCCATGTTTCGCATCCATAAAGTAAGACAGACCGAACTACTGCGCAGTAAACGCGTCCTTTGGTCAGTAGTCGGATGTCTCGCCTATGCCACAGATGACGCAAATTCCAAAAAGCTAATCGGGCCTTATGTATGCGCGCAGAGACTTCAGCAGACACCAGACCGTCAGGGCTGATGAGGCTGCCAAGATAAGTGAAGCGGTCAACACGTTCAACTGCCTCACTCCCTATCACTAACTTCGGTGTCGAATCAATCCAATCCTGAAGTAACATTTTGCATTTGGGTGGAGAGAATCGCATCCCAAACATCCTTACATTCTTGTTTAAGGTAGTCAAAAGATTCTGCATTTTATCAGCATCTTCGCCTAAGAGAACTATATCATCTGCATATTCTAAGTCAGCTAGTTTATCTCCTGGAAGGAGGTCAACCCCGCCGAAGTCAGACGATGAAAATGTCACCTCTAAAAGTATATCAATGATAAAATTAAATAAAAATGGGGAAAGCGGGCAACCTTGACGAACACCACTTGAGGTAATCAGTTCTGATGACAATCTGCCATAAGCTCTCACTCGACATGTGGTGTTCGAGTAGAGAGCTTGTATAAGGTTAATGTACATCTCTGGTACGCCTTTCATTGACAGACATTGCCACATAACCTTACGATCGATAGAGTCAAATGCCGCCTTAAGGTCAAGGAATACAACTATTGTTGGGCGTCTAAAAGTGTGTCTATGTTCTAGAACCTGCCGAAGTGTGAATAGGTGGTCTATGCAGCCACGTCCAGGTCTGAAACCACCTTGGTTCTCTCTAGTCTGCTCTTCACGAGCTTTAGTTAGGCGTCGAAGTATGATTGAAGCTAATATTTTGGACACTATATTCGTTAAGCTGATTCCTCGGTAATTGTCACAGGAGGACTTCTGTCCTTTCTTATAGATTGGAACAATTAGTGTTTGAGACCAGTCGGGTGGGATTACGCCCAATTCCCAGATTCTAGCCAGGATCCCGGTTAATCTCGCTGCTAAAACTGGACCACCATCCCTAAATATCTCAGGGGTCAACCCATCGGGTCCTGCTGCTCTACCTCGCTTTAGGTTCCCTATAGCCTTCTCAACCTCACTAAGACTTGGGGGACCAGTATTAACTTGCCATTCAGATTGTTTGGGAATGGTGGGCAACTGGGATGACGCCGAGGGCCAATTGAACTGTTCCCTAAAGTGTTCTGCCCATCGGTCCAACCTTCTGGATTGACAGTGAATAGTGCTCCCATCTTTTTCTGCGATAGTTTCACTTACAGTTGAATTTCTGATGCCCGTTTCCTTGATAAGTCTGAACAGTTGCCTACTGTTACCTATTGCCACTGCCTTTTCCATCTCTTTAGCTTTCGCTACCCACCACTGCTCACGATCATTTCGTAAGCTTTTAACCAGTTTGCGTTTAAGTTGCCTTCGCTCCTCATCGTATTCAGAACTAGACGGGATGTGTTGCCGAGCATCTATCAGTTCAGTAGATGCAGCTGAAATCCACTGAGTTTTCCTAACTTTTTGGTTTAGTTTACTAGTAGATATCACTGCTGTTTCAACAGCTTTTTGGATATCATTCCAAGCTGACTCGGGGTGGGTATCGTTTATACAGTTGACTAATTGGTTTTTAAGTTGTTCCTGAAATATATTCTTGACTTTTTCATCATTAAGTTGGACTCTTATGGGGATCTTTGCCGTGGGTCTTTTACGTCCAGTGAGACGCAGACTAATACGCGCTCGTATTAAAGCGTGGTCTGAGTCTAAACATGTGCTCCAAAATGAGCGGCAGTCTTCTACCGAGCCTCTCCAACGGTGGCTGATAGCAATGTGGTCTATTTGAGTCCAACGTTGAGTTGACTGTGGAGGCCTCCATGTCAACTTATGTCTTTCTTTATGTTTAAAGTTAGTGCTTGCGAGAAATAGACGATTATCTGAGCACAGTTGTAATAAACGGTCGCCATTATCTGTTCGTTGGGCCTCGACACCATAGGATCCACCTAGGTGCCTTTCGGTTTCGTCTAATCTACCTACTTGGGCATTAAAGTCACCAGCCATAATCACTACATCAGTACGCTTAGCTTTACGAAGGAGGTCTGAAAGCTTTCTGTAAAATTCATCTTTTACTTCATCTGAGCTGCAATCAGTGGGAGCGTAGGCAGAGACAACAAAGAGGCAACGGCGTGTGTCCCTATCTTTCCGAGTTCTTACCGTCCCGTTTAGACGGACAGCGCATAACCGACTGTCTATGGGAATCCAGTCAAGGAGAGCCTGTTCAGCTTTTGAACTTAGTGCTATACCTACACCAGCAAGGCCTCGAGTGGTAGCGGTGGGGTCTCCGGAAACACGAAGGGTGAACCGGACCGGTTCTTTGTTTTCACAAGGTGAGGTCAGGTGAATGATTGTACTTGGATCCTGTATGCGCGTTTCAGAAACACAGCAGACATCGATGGAACGAGAATTAAGGGTCATGGCTAGGGAGGCCTGTTGTCCTATTTGGCCTAAGGTTCGGACGTTAAAAGCTCCGATATGTAGTTTAGTGCGACGTTTCAGGAGACCAGGAATAACGTTTTGTGAACTCAAACCATTAGCATTAGAGGCGTCAGGTGATAAGGTTAGGCTCGTCGGGTTAATCGTGGGAATAAGGGAGTTATTGAGGGTTGAGGGTGGGATTTGACCTCGAGCAAAATGATCGCTTGTGCTGTTAGAGGTATGAGGGCGGTTATCACTTCCCGGTTGCCCACACCGTGGAAGGGTCATTCTTGAGGAACCTGAAAGAGAAAGAGGATTAGAGGAGGTCGTGATGACCTGAGAGTGTGACCGCAGTGTCCAGGGGACAGCTGTTTGAGGTCGGTCGAGTACATTAATTGTTGCTCCGGTTGTCAGAAGGGGAGGCATCGGCCTCATGGCTTCCGAGGGAACTCGGCTTTCACCATGAAGCGTCATATTGATCCTTCCAATTCCCAGGGCAGAGTTAGGATTATTATATGGGTTTTTACTCGTGAACTGTTTTTTAGCATGATAGTTGTTTTACAGGATGGGGGTGCTAGCCCCATGCCCAACCCTCCTCCTTTATCCGGGCTTGGGACCGGCAGCAACCCTGTGCGGGCTACAGGCAAACCCAGGATCAAAAACGTAAAACGAACACGAAGTTACTGAATGGATAAAAGAGAAATATGAAATATTCGCAAGTGTGACCAACGAGTTACACATCACCACTGAGGTTAAAAATCTCCAATTATTCATATATATTATATGAATGACTTTGGACAAGAAGTTTGTATACCTTGAAAGAGCTTCAGCAAACGAGTCTATCTGTGCAAAAGAACATTCATTTAGAAGGCACTATAATTTTATTATTTTCGTATAATATTGGCAGATAATCTGAACATTTTACTCAATTTGCAGGGTCAATATCTGTTATATGCTCAGCCACTAAGGCAAGTACTAAAGCTTTACACAAGTGATAAGAGTATGCGTTTCCGACAAACCACTAATTATTGCCATTTTTGATGATGATTCTGAATATTCCTCTAAATAAGTAAATACGTGTAGCCTGTTTCCAGTTGGAACCCGAAAATACAAATCAAACGAGAGCTACACGATTTTACAAGTCCTGTAAATCAGGATGGTATAAGTGAATGCACGGTGTTTTGTGTTGCATAAAGTAGAGTTACGGGTTGGTATAGAAAACTACATGATTCTCGTAAAACAATCGTCAAAGATGTTGATATATTACTTAACGTTGCAAATTATACTAGACATTTTAGGTATAATTACTGTAATCTGTATTGGAGCGACATCGAATTACAGCTCATTTAGAGCTCAACTCATCGACATACTTTACAACGTGCAAATTAACGCTAAGTAAATAACACCGTCGCTCTTTACCTACTATAATAGTTACCAAATAGGAACAACTTTAGTCTTTTTGTTTTAATAGCTTTTGTTTCATGCTGCGTTGCAAATCAAATTAAATAAGTCTTTATGCATTCAGGTAATAAATAATTAGCCACTGTTACAAACAATGAAGTTACAACGCTAGCAATATACCATGTATACAATCCGCCTGACTTACACGCTTTAGTCAGTTTTCAAACAAAGTTATATTGTTTAGGAAAGATCACAAGATTAGTAAATGATATTAATTTCGCAATAAGGAGCATTGGAAATAACATACATATATACATGTATGTTACTGCATATTTATAACTTCATTATACCCAAATGCCTTTAAAATAAGGTAAGTTTCGAACGACATTTTATGTTTGTTTCGTAATGTGAGTTACATATATGTAAACCAAACATACGACATTTCATACAAAAAAATATATAGTACACAAGTAACATGTCAGTGTTACTAGTGTGCAACACGTGTATTTTAGTTAATGTTACAATAAGATTACGCTTCCAAAATATCTATAAATCTTGGTGGAAAACTAGTGATAACCAATTGGTGGGTTTTGAGACCTATATAACTACGTGGTGCTTGAGACAGCGTTAAAACGGAATTTCATTGAAACTGCAGCACCCTGTAGCAAATTAAAAATTCTGCCAGACTGTAGGCTTGTAAGGAGTGGAACATACTCAGATTTACATATATTCCTCCAAATGTATTTGTTAAATCACATGACCTTGAGAAGTGGAGTTATTAATTGGATGCACACTATGACTCCATCTTCAATATGCAATACTATTTTGACGAGCAAGTTTTTAACCATTTAGTTTCTTTTTCAAATGTTCTTTTGTTAAAGTGCGGTTTACAGTCTTTGGTAGATTCTGATATTTAACGTCTAGCTTCTTCAGATAGTAATACCCTGATTGTAGAAGTTAATTTGACTTAAAAGTGAATTATTGAGCGTGTCGCAGGGTAGTAAGACTAGGAGACCCACAGAAGATCACACCGTTTAAGAGATGGCCAGTTGATTGTGTGACAAGCGATGTATAATTGCACTGCGAAAAGTCAGAGATGTTAGAGTAGTCAGTCAGGCAAGAATAAATCTCGAGAGAAAACGAAATAAATTAAAATAATTATACATACGAATGAATAATATGAACAACTAAAAGTGACGTAGAAGGAAGGACTGAAGGTTAGTGGTGTGAATATTGGTAATGTGAGTGCGGTATGAAGTGTGTTGCTGACACGTAGTCTCTTACTGTTCGAAGAAAATGATATTTAATAAGTTCATAAACAATTGTTTCTACGCCTTTCTTAAAAGTGTTACGTAAGGTGACCAGGGTTACAACGAAGAGTAGAAAATTCAAAATAAAGCATGACAGAAATGAGGCTTGTGACTTTAACTATTGAATTTTCAAAAGTGTAGTATCCTAAGTGCGTTACCCCAATGTGAACTGTGGCAGACCTGCGGAAATGTCAATAGACAGAATAGACTAAATTGTTAAATCTTTTAAATGTGATTACAAAGTCTTCTCTTCTTCTTTTGCAACTGAATGCCTGTAGACCAACTGAATGTAGTCGTTTTCATAATTCTTTTATGTGGTTTCTGCAATTTCCTTAGTGAAGTATCTGCACCTTTCCATGGTGCTCGTTTTTAGAAGAAGGTTTTAACTATATTGTTGACTCTGATTGAAGTTGGGTGTCAATACCTAAATCGTACTCCACTTTGTCTGTTAAGGCTATGTCTACACTAACAGCAGTTCCGCTTTTGCTTTACTGAGGCTCATAAAGACGTATTGTAAAACTTCTAGACGTCGAATTGTAGTCCACTGGCTTGTATCCGATGTCCGAGCCTCAGCAGTTATTGTTATAGTGCCTGCACATTTTTACTTCGTTTGCTCTCCATGTCTAAATTAAGTTAAAGTAATAAAATGATTTCATTTAGTGATACTGAACAAAAAGAGGGATAAACAACACGTTATAGCTATCGAAGAAACTCCAGATTGTGTTTTCCAATGTTTGATCGTACCCTGTGTACTCTGGGGCAGAACCTTTGTTTTTTTAAGTAATTCTTGAACTCATAAGTAACTTCTTTTCCAGCACGACATTGTGTAAAGCTTGGTCGGTTAAGGAAATCGTAAAAATCTAACCAAAAGTGTAGGAGAGCTGATTGTCTTTAACAATTTTAGTTCGCGGCCAACAAGTTTTGTTGTTTTCATTTACTTATCTATCGAAATTGCCGGTGAGCACCTGTAACATTGGGGTACCTATGATTTTATCTAGTTATCCTAGCAAACCGAATTCTACGTCTAAAATCACTTTATTCGTTAGTCTGTTTTCAGACTAATGAAAAAGATGTGCGACTTGAATTTATAAATAAAAATAGTTGATTGTTCGTAGTACTAAGTACAATGCTTGTATAAACCAGTTTTTGATGTCATCATACCAAGCAAATCATTGTAGATTGGATATTGAAACGCCATACATGCTGCTGATATAATCAAACTCTCTGTCAAATTTAAGCACTGAAACCCGATGTAGACCACTAATTTAATCAAAAATAAGATACTCCAAACTGTGTAAGTGAGATCACCAACATAAATACAATTTTGACAAAATGATACAATATGCTTATATATAAGTATATAAGAAACATAATTTATAAATCTTAACGTGTATAAGACCTAGCAGATGATGCATCATACGGAATGCATACTTTTGATTAAAAAGTGAGGGTTTCTTTAAACGACAGATCATTTCATTCCAACTCTGCGTCTTATCTCTTATCTGCAATCAAAAGTTTTTAATACATTTAGCTAAAAAAGCTAATCAGAATCAACATCTAAAAAGTTGCTAGGGGGTTTTAAAAGCTATTTTCTTGTTTTTGTTACTCTATTAGAGTGAATATTCAGGACGTCTTGTGGCAGGAGACTTTAAGCAATAAGGTCTAGCTAGTGCTCATTGTATCATGAGCATTCTGAATCATAATCGGTTGGTTTACATAGTTAGTGTCAGTTAATATTGTATATACTGAAACTTTCACCTTATAGGAACAGTAATTTGCTGACCTACATTTTGGATGAAATATTTGGAAATTTATTTTAAAGTGAGTAGCCAGAGCTGGCATTTTGCCATCTAACCACTAACTAATATTTCACGGTTCCATTTTACTATTTCGCCATCTATTATAGGACACTACAAATGGCATGATATGTGGTCAGCACATGGTATTTGATGAAAAACTTTCTCTCAGCCACTGAGAATTACCAAGAGAAAAACAAGTGTCGATTCGTTGATTTATTAATTAATGACTTTGTAGAGGTAAATATTCCTCAAAATAAATAGTTTCCTAGGTTCTCGATATTGATGAGACGATGTTTCTTTTAGCGGACACAACTAGTTGAAGGGGCTCAGTAACGCATCACCACCAGATAAAGTCACGACGTAACTTGGTCACATACCGGGTGCACTTTAACTCCATACATTATCAATTACTAATTCATTCGTTTTTAAGTGCTTCATTCAATTTTTCGTTGACACTGGAATAGCTAACATTATTATTTTGCACACCACTGCTTGGATGAAGCTGACCATGTTACAATTACTCGCTATATTCGTTTATATATATAGTGTAGGGCCTTAATTTAAATAGGTACTATTGGGTACCATTAAGGATCAGGGAGCACTAGATAGCTGTTTCGTTTCAGACTCTTAATCAAAACTCAGCAGTTGTTACAATTGGTACGGAATGATGGACGCGAAATATCACAATGCGATTAAAGTGAGAATTATGCAATTCAGCACTGGCCTACTGTGCTGATGGCTTAGCATTGGCTGTGATTCCTGGGAATCCTGGTATTGAGATATGATGTGATTACTGAGGAGTCCCATGTCAGGACGAAACGGATTTTTCGTGCTTTTTGGTCTTTAGTGGTACCTGACCGTAAATAAATTTTGGAGAATACGAACAAACTTGCGTCAAAAGAAACGTTTTTCTTTCTTCTAGTCTTTTTTAAGTTATCAGAGTCGGAATTCGTGGTAGTCCTCATTAGATAGTTCAGGTGAGTCTAGACAAACATGCAACTTATGTGTATTTTATTCCTGATGCTTTTATAGACGTGTTTCTACGTACTGTATTTCATGTATTCCTCCTTCTGTATGTATCTGAATGCTCATATCCTTTGTCACACTGTTTAGATGTCTAGCGGAGAATAATCTCCTAAAAAATTAGTTCCATAGGCTTTCGACGTAGATGCCGACATAGTTGCTTTAATTGTTCTACAAAGATCACTTAATTATATACCGGGTGCACTTTACTGGTGGTCTGGACACGTTCATAACTGTGAGTTCGTTCTTGTTTATAGTTTTTAACAGTATTTATGTGTAATCATTTTTCTCGCACATTCCACTGCATTTGTTTTGTATTTGCATATATTGGTACTTTAATGATGACTGATCAGACTCCTAGGCTTATTAGAATTAAAACCAACAAAATAGACTTTCAGTTCATCCCCTTTCGGACAGAAAACTTAGAATTTTGGTTCCAGACCACGGCGTGACGGACTTATGCTTTCGGTTCTTTGCCGTCGTAAAGTCACTTCCACGTAAATTGAACAGTTTTGAGAAGAAAGAAAAACGTTTCTTTTCACGCAATTTTGTTCGAAAATCTGCAGCTGCTAATAAAATTTATTAATATCTTACTGCTAGTTAAAGACAGAGTGCCTTGAAATCTCAATGGAAAATTACTGTAGGAAGACAGAATGGAATCAGCCAACTTTTTGCTATGTCTGTAAAAAGTAGACCAATGACAACAGATATTTGTGGCTGATATCCTAGATGCTCTTATTTTCTTCGACTTCATATTTGAAGCTACGATAGTAATCTTAATGATATGAAGACGTCAATGTGCAAGACAAAAATAGGAACTAACCTCTATGGCTTGCGCACGCGACTATGTAAAATAATGAATACAGCTCGCCTATGAGATAAATCAAGCAAATTTATTTACTTCATATACATCTAGAATATGTGAAACTAATGAAGGTTACCTTCATTGTCTTTTTAATTTAGTAAAATCTGTTGTTAAAAATTATAAAACACTGCCGGTTTGGCATTACTTGGAATAATGCGGTTACCATAGTAACGATGTTAGCCGTAACGCAACGCCGAAGAAATTTACCCTTAATTTCGACCTTCTCCGACTCTTCTTCCTGCTTCTCACTTATATACCCCATGTACGCCTTATTTTCCCCTTCCTAGGTTACTTATATTAAACTTCTCCTCTTTATTTCTCTCTTCCCACTTTCTTCCTCACTTTACACCGAATATCTCCCTTTACCCCTATTGTTTAACATCTTCCACTATATTCTCCCCCTTTCTTATTAGATTGGGATTTATATTTGGGACATTGGTATTTCTATATGCATGCATATATTTCTATTTAAATTCCTTATTCCATAGATTACTAGATTCCTTTGGTCGTTTTTTATTGAGTTGCTGGTCACTTAATTTCTGGGTTCTGACTGCCGATAACTTGTGATTTCTATTACTGGTTACCACAATACAATTATATTACTAATAATTCTAAGTTCTGACTGTGTTACTTCTTGACTGCAATTCTCAATCCTAAATACTTAAAGTGCACCCGATATCTGACCAAGTTACGTCTACGGTATTACCAGGGCAACTTCTAACGTTTGAACCCACTCTTACGAATGAGAATAAATCAGAAGGCAATGAAGGATGGAAGAGAAGTTATATTTGATCGTGAATGGAACGGCAATGGGATAGCAACGTCTAGGCTGGCAAACTAGAGAGAGTTGCTTTTTACGGTACGGAGTGACGTGATCTGGTGGTGATGCGTGACCAAGCGCCTTCAACTTAGTAGTGTCCGCTAAAATAAATATGGTTAGCATCAATGTCGAAACTTATGTAACTATTTATTTTGGGGATTATTTACCGCTACAGCTCACTCCCCCCCTAATGGGTTCCCGAGGACCCTATGACGTACCAGCCAAAGGATAAAACCCAATGCGTTAAACATTGGTAAACGTTCCTTTGATAGCTTGGATGTTGTGCAGCTTCTGGCCGTCAGTGCCTATGCTAAAGTGTCGTTACATAAAAAAAATTGTACAAAATGTAATCGTTCTCTTCCGTTTTCTTCTGGCCGTTTCCAGGCGTCCTGGAAATCCAAAACAAGGAAAATTTTTAAATATGTGCCTTTCATTTATATATATATATACATATTTAAAAACAATTTGGCGGTTAAATACAGCTACAAAAACGCATAAAATGTTGACAACGCTAACATGAATTAAAAAAGGTTTTCTGACATTTTTTTAAACATACGAAAATGTGTAAAATGCATACCGTAAAGTTTAAAAAAAGTATTTTAATTCAATTTTTTTATTTTATATATATAAACTTCACAATACACACAGTGGAAAATTAGAAAAAAAATTAATAGACGTAATATTCATTTAAGTGTTCTGGAAATCGTACATTTCTACCAGAACGGGTAGCTCTCGGCGTTATGGAGCTCTTCTGAATTTCCACTTGCTTGTTGGTTGTTGCTTGAGGCATGGCGACTTCGCTCATGTCGAGTTTCGGCGGTGTTGTAGCAAGTTGGACATCGAAGGGTTTACCTTCTAGGTAAGCTGCTTTGAGGCGGTCAATGCTGACGTTCTCCTCGTGTCTATTCTTATCGATAGTATAGTACTTTGTTTCACGTTTCAAGACCTTGTATGGTCTTTCGTAAGTCGCGTCAAGAGGTCGGCGTAGAGCGTCACGACGTACAAAAACGTGTGTTCTATATTTTAATGTGGGTTGTATGAAAGTGTCTGTCGATTGTTGTCGAGTTTGGACTGGCTTAACTAAACGCATAGCATTTGTAAGCCGGTTAACGTAAGAACTAATATCCAGGTTTGTCGAGGTGGAAGCGGTTTCCACAAACTCACCTGGTAATCGAAGAGTCGTTCCGTAAACTAATTCAGACACACTGCACCAGACATCTTTTACAGTGCTTCGAATTCCGAGTAAGACTAGTGGCAAAGCCTCTGTCTACTGCGGGATGTTTGTAGCTGAAAGTGATGCTTTCAGCTGTCGATGAAATCTTTCTACCAACCCGTTAGATTGTGGGTGGTAGGCAGTTGTTCGGGAGCACGTTGCTCCAAGAAGTTTTGTCAGAGAGTGGAACATTCCAGATTCAAACTGACGTCCACGGTCTGTCGTTATTGTAGATGGACAACCAAAATTCGCTATCCATCGTTCGACGAAAGCGCGAGCAATCGTTTCACTGGTGATGTCTTTCAGTGGAATCGCTTCTGGCCAGCGTGTAAAACGGTCCACGCATGTCAAAAGATAGGAAAATCCATCGGATTCTGGTAAGCGTCCTACTAAATCAAGGTAGACATGGTCAAATCGAGAGTCAGGAGTTGGGAAAGTGCCAAGAGGACATTTATTGTGCTGAATTACTTTGCTCTTTTGGCAGGCAACACAGGAGCGTGCCCATTCTTTGATGTCTTTATTCATCCTTGGCCGGCAGAATCTCTGAGCAATTAGTTTAGACGTAGCACGAACTCCAGGATGAGAGAGGTTGTGCAGTGTGTCGAAGATGATTCGTCGATAACTCTTGGGAACGATTGGACGGGCTGTACCTGTAGAATAATCACAAATTAAAGTGTTCTTACCTTTTCGAATCGTCTTTGTTTGGAGTTTAAGCGTTGTTGTGGATAACTCGTGATGAAGATCATTGTCTTCATTTTGAAGTCGAGCTAGTTCAACAAGGTCGATACCATGAATACGATTCAAGGTATGTATTCGTGATAAGGCGACGGCAACTACATTGTTAGCTCCAGATATATGTCGTATATCAGTAGAGAACTGGGAAATGTAGTCTAGATGACGTGACTCTCGCGGAGAGTACTTATCTGAAGATGACTTCATAGAAAACGTCAGTGGTTTATGGTCGGTGGACATTGTAAATTCCCGGCCTTCGATGGAATGTCGGAAGTGTCGTACAGCACAGTACATTCCTAACAATTCACATCCAAAAGTGCTGTATCTTGATTCGGTATCGTTTAGTCGTCTTGAGAAGAATGCTAAAGGTTGCCAAGTTTGGTCAGTCCATTGTTGCAGAACTGCGCCAATCGTTGAGTCAGATGCGTCAACCGCGATGCTGACAAGGGCTTCGGTATAGTGATGTGCCAGCGTAGTCACATTGGCTATTGCTTTTTTAGTCGCTTTAAAGGCTTTCTTTGAGTCTGCATCCATTGTGACCACTTTTTTATTCCCACGAAGCTGATTCGTTAGTGGTTTCATGATAGATGCACAGTTCGGTAAAAACCGTCTGTAGAAACTTACCAACCCATTGAAAGCTCGCAACTGCTTGATGGTAGTTGGTTCCGGGTACTCCAGAATAAACGCCACCTTGTGTTTTTGAGGTTGTATGCCATTAGCGTCAATAGTATGCCCCAGGAAGTCCAATGAGGTTGTTCCAATTTGGCATTTCTGTATATTTATTGTAACTCCATATTGTTGCAGTCTACTAAAGACTGTGTCCAAGTGTTTCATATGTGTTACCTCGTCTGGGCTTGCTATCAGGCAGTCGTCGACGTATGCATGGACATAGTCAAGCCCGCGGAACACGTCATCAATGAAGCGTTGGAATGTTTGTGCTGCGTTCTTTAACCCAAAAGGCATTCGGAGGAATTCGTAAAGGCCAAATGGAGTTACGATAGCGGTTTTCGGGATATCATTTTCAGACATCGGTATTTGGTTGTACGCCTTTACCAGGTCGAGTTTTGAAAATATTGTCATTCCATTCAGGGTGGCTGTTAAATCGTGGATGTGCGGTAAAGGGTAACGATCAGACGTAGTTTGGGTGTTAAGACGTCGGTAATCACCGGTGGGACGCCAGTCATTGCTATCTTTCTTCGGGACCATATGTAATGGAGATAACCATGGACTACTGGAAGGTCGAATTATTCCCAAGTCAATCATATGATCGAATTCGTTTTTCGCAATCCTTAGTTTTTCAGGCGCGAGTCGGCGTGCTTTGGAGAATACAGGTTGGCCTGTAGTCGTGATGTGATGTGTAGCATTGCTGGTTACACATGATAATTTCGATGACGCCTTATTCAGATCTGGATACTTGTCGAGTATCGGCTGAAAATAAGGGTTAATTAAATGTTTAAAATGAAGAGGACATAAGCTACAACCTGTTTATGTCTAGGAAAACAACAGGGGTCACTACACTTCTTGGAATTTTTTCCATAGGTGTTGTGGTACCAACACCAATGTGAATTTTCGTTTCGATGAGGTCGAGACGACGACCTTCTCCGTGACGTACTTCGTCGACGAGAATCGTTCGGTCGGTGTCCTTCCTTCAGGTCAAGAAAACGAGAAAGAGTATTACACAATTTTGTCACGTCGTTTTCGGTGACATGAGGTTTTTCAGTATCGGAATAAACCTGATTATCACGAGTTCTGGTGATTTCCAGAATTCGATCGGCAGATGAAGCTAGCTCATCTACTGGGTTGTTATTAAACGTTACCAGAACTGCTTGCACTTGTTGTGGCAGTTTTGATAAGAAGAGTTGGCGGGAAAGACCTTCGTCGAAAGTGCGTTGACCAATTACCTCTCGCATGCGCGACAACATTTCCGTCGCTGAACCACTACTTAGCTCGATGGTGTGAAACAACTCATCAAGACGTTGTCTGTCGGATAAATCTCCGCGTTTTAGAATTGATCTTTTGAGCTGGTCATAAGGTTCAAGGCAGTCAGGGCTGAAAAAGAAGGGGGTGACGTACCTGTTCAATTCACGCGGAAGTGACCTTACGACGGCAAGGAATTGAACACGTGGATCTGTCACAGTGTGGTCTTGAAACTCGGCTTCTGCGTAGCAAAACCAAGCTTCTATGTTTTCTGTCCAGAAAGGGATGAGCTGAAAGTTCGGGGGTGTGGGAGTTTTAGTTTTAATGAACTTAGGAGTCTGATCAGTCATGCTATATATGCAATATATGAAAATATAAAAATAAATGCGATCAAAACGTTTAAAAAATGATAATCACATCAAAAATACTGTTAAAAACTATAAACAGGAACGAACATACAGTTATGAACGTGTCCAGATCACGTCGGACTCACCAATGAAGTGCGCCCGATATATGACCAAGTTACGTCTACGGTATTACCAGGCCAACTTCTAACGTTTGAACCCACTCTTACGAATGAGAATAAATCAGAAGGCAATTAAGGATGGAAAGGAAGTTATATTTGATCGTGAATATGGTGGCAGTGGAATAGCAACGTCTAGGCTGGCAAACTAGAGAGGGGGTTGCTTTTCACGATGCGGCGTGACATGATATGGTGGTGATGCATGACCAAGCGCCATCAACTAGTAGTGTCCGCTAAAATAAATATGGTCAGCATCAATGTCGAAACTTATGTAACTAATTATTTTGGGGATTATTTACCACTACATACTATTAAAAACATTAGAGAGTTTTCTCAGTAGAAGCATTTTCGTTACATTTTTATTTTACCAGTTGTAAAGGTTAGATGCTCAGAGGTTAAAGTTACTTGATTTAAGTTTAGTTATAAACATAAATCCTGAAGTGTGGATACATCCAGCTTAATTTCTACTCTACTCGCATCGTTCACTTCACTGCTTCCAGGATATTTTGATATTTTTTTGTTCTCTTTGTTTCCAGTTTTTGTCTCTGGTTGTAGGTAATTATACATTTACTCTAAAACCTAGCTAGAATTTTTCTGTCACTTACTAGTTATTTGTTTCCTCTGCAAACGTAATACAATGGTTGTCATAGTAATAAAACACACGTTTAGAAATGCGAAATCTTATGCGAAATCGATAAATCTATAACTATTGATGATGTATCTTTGTCAATCTTTACATGAACTTCACCTTCTGTACAATATTTCGTAAAGACAATAATGTGTTTATAAGATTTAACTAATATTTTGAAAACAGTTATAATTCTTTGTAATAAATCTAAAAACCATTAGTCACTCTCTATGCCATTGATTGACTGACTGTGTACACATTGTTTTATCACTTATCGTTGTAGTCCACTATATGGCCAAAATGATTATACATAAATGAGGTAATTACCTAGATATTTCATGTCTTTTGGCTAGGGTTTAGAGACAGACATTTTGTGTCGTTTAGTGAGCATTAAAGTAACAGATCACTGAATATTTGATATTGATTACAACAATTCAGGATAGTACAGTTAGAACAAAATCGTTTCATACACAGTCACATCAAAGTTATAGAATGCATCGCACTCGATACTGAATATCAAGGATATATGAACACGTACAGAGACATGGAGGATAGAATAATATTGTTACTTCAAACAACGTTAAACAGAAATTTCTATATTATTAGGTTGTTACATTTCAATTAAACCATTGAGTCTAGCTAGATAGCATAGCGTTTCATTGTTAAGTAATCTAATATTTAAAAGTATTTATGTTGTCATTTCAGTTTTCTTAATTAATTGTAATATCAACACATAGACAAACATTTAATTACGTTTCTCTTGGTGTTTATCACTGTTTTTAAATTAGAGTAAACATCATGATGACAAAAAGCGCCCTAGTAATAATTGTCAAGATATACGTGGACTTATTCAGTTCTTATTCTAACTGGTAGTATAGAACAGAAAAAATCACAATTACTTGGTGGCTATCATTTTTGAATTCGTATCTGGCCAATTAGTTAAAACACTGTTTTTAACCGATAAAATTTTGGTTAGAAAACCTACTCCACTTATTTCTCTTCAAGTTACGAAGCATTATAACTAGCAACTGAGTGCATAACTTTGGTTCGGTTAAAATTCCAAATCTATAATAACATCATCAGTTAATTCTTCCCTAAGATTTCTTAAAATTGTTGGTTCTTGGGTGACTATGAAAAGATGTGGCACTCAGATTTATAGATTGTAGCATTAGCACTATGATGTAGAAATGAGGTATTACTTTCATAGGCTGATAAATAATAAACAAGATTTAAATCATATAAAAATATCAATCTTAATCGAGCACTAACTTTCACTACACGTAGATTGATCTTATTTTCAAAACTACTACTAACACTCATACAATTACTCAGACACAACCTTGTTCAAGCCCCTATCGGTCTCAGTAAAGTACTTTACAATTTGAAAGTAATTAATAAATGATGTGATGATGGCAACTAACTACCGACATTGTAAACGTGATTTGGATGTATCATTAAAGAATGAAACAATCGTAATCCATGTATTGAAAGTTCAAAAGTGAAACCGTACATCTATTTTGTTGTTAGTCTGATGAAATTAATTGACTGAATACATTATAAAGCACCAGAAGTGATATAATGGGTATTTCACTGCAAATGACTAACTTAAATTACTAATTTTCAAAAGATTATTCTATACATTATGGTGTTATATGTATTAAATATTTTATTTCTGCTAATTTTATGTTTCTCTCGACTTAACCTCCTAGTTGACCTATTAATTTTTCCTGTATTAATTTCCGTTCATAAACTACAACTAATTAACGGTATACGATTTCTGTCAGCTTTATATAATTGTTGCTTTACTTTTGATCTGTTGTATTGCATCATTTTTGCATGCATGTCTTCAGTATATACTTGACTTGATTGATTAGCTTATCCATTTTGTGTTCTTATTGCCACCTAGGCTTAATAAGCATCAAGTCAGAAATACGAGCATTAATTAATTTTGTTGTAATTGTTTACTGTATCGGTTTGTATAAGATCATTTCAGTAATTGGTTAACTGATGACAATATAATAAAAGTACTGACACAGATGTGATTCGATTACAGCAGTTAAGTTTACTGTACTGAGTTCTTATAATTAGACCTTTTGTTATTCATCCGTAAAAGAGTAGATTTACAAATCTATATAAAGATAATATTAAATATATCGGTTGTTTATTTAACCATTTGCATATTTATTCATTTATTACGTACTTATAAAAACACTTGGTTAGTTCCCAAAATTCTGTAATCAGATGCTCATGATTACAAAATTAGTCCTTTGATTACAGTTAATTGAAGCTATAGAATTAAAAATTCACAACGAGAAAATAAAATTCAATTTAAATGACAGTTTAGTATTTGTTTACAGTACATTCTATTGTATAATTACTTACTTACTTATGCCAGTTACTCCTCGCTGAAGAGCATAGGCCGCTCACCAGGGTTCTCCATTTAACTCTTTCCTGAGCAATACTTTCCAATTGTTTCCAGTTGCTGTTCATCATTTTAATGTCTGCTTCTAATTCTCGACGCAGCGTGTTCTTTGGCCTTCTTCTTTTCCGTTTCCCAACAGGATTCCATGTTAATGCTTGTCTCGTGATGCAGTCTCGTGATGGTTTGCGTAATGTATGTCCTATCCATTTCCAACGTCTTTTCCTAATTTCCTCTCCGGCTGGAAGTTGGTTTGTCCTCTCCCATAGTAAGCTGTTGCTGATGATTTCCGGCCAACAGACATTCAGTATCTTGCGCAGACAGTTGTTTATAAATACTTGTATCCGTCTGATGATGTTTGCAGTAATTCTCCAAGTTTCAGCTCCATACAGCAGGACTGTCTTCACGTTCGAATTGAAGAGTCTGACTTTGAGGTTAGTTGATATTTGTTTTGAGTCCCATATGTTTTTCAACTGTAAGAATGCTGCCCTGGCTTTGCCAATCCTTGTCTTTACATCTGCATCGGACCCTCCTTGTTCATCGATGATGCTCCCCAGATATGTGAAAGTATCCACTTCTTCTAGAGTTTCTCCATCAAGTTGAATTTGGTTGGTGCTCCATGTGTTGTATTTGAGAATCTTGCTCTTTCCCTTATGTATGTTCAAGCCTACTGATGCTGAAGTTGCTGCTACACTGGTTATCTTTGCTTGCATCTGTTGGTGTGTATGTGCTAAGAGAGCTAGATCATCCGCGAAGTCCAAATCATCGAGTTGCCTCCTACTTGTCCATTGAATTCCGTGCATCCTCTCAAATGTGGTCTTCATGATCCAGTCAACCACTAGGAGGAAGAGAAAAGGTGAGAGCAGGCAACCTTGTCTGACTCCGGTCCTCACTGGGAATGCATTTGTCAGTTGTCCTCCATGCACAATTTTGCACTATGTCTCGTCGTAGGAGTTCCGGTATTGTATAATTGACTTCATTATAATTTATCTCTAATAATGATTATATTTAAGCCTTTTAACAAGGTACAAAAATCTAGCGAAACAACATGACATAATTAGCAGTATGACGATTAAGAAGAAGATTACTGTCAGCCGGGTAGTTTTTATTAGATTGAATGTTTTTTTTTGTGAATTCTTTCAGGAGTTTACACCAATTACGTAACACACCTGTGATTTTTTCGATGCTTGAAGTTTCTAAATAACTTATTAAGCAATCACTTTCTATTTTTCAATAGATGAATATCCTGTAGAAATGACTGTATATACAATTGTAGGATTATATATAATCTAAAAGAAAATTTTATTCACTGAAATCTTTTTACCAATGAAATTGTTCACAGTGGAAATGAAATGTACGTAATTAAACCATCCAGGTCATAGAATACAGTTTGACCAAATATTCACCTGAACTCATCAAATCTATTTTAAGGAAATAAACCTCAAGATTGATGACGACGATAATCACTTTATAGTTGCATCAATATTGAAATTGTAAATTGAAGTTTTATACTTTATGACACTAATCCATTTGTAATTATACTCGATACTCATTTGATAAGACTCATCAAAATCATTCTGTTAATGCCTTCGATTTATTTAGATTGGTGGCAAATTGTTAGGGACTTTATAAACAACTGATTCAGGTTTATCACTTTTGATATTGTGACCATAGTCCATTAAGTGACCGAGAATCACGTTAGTAGTAGATTTCGCTAATTTTTTAAGTAACTAAGCCAGAACATGACCATATACTCTCAACAATAAGGACCTTTGAATATGGCCTATGTAACATTGTTTAAAGCTTACTTAGTATTTTATACAGTTTCTTTCCTTTTATAAGGCCAGAACAATGAACATTATGGGATTGAATGAATCCATTTAATTTCATCTGTTCTAAATCTTCCACATACTCACAAATATTTATAAGTAAAATATTTTAAAAGCGTAATGTTGAATGTAACATGTATAATAGCCGTTTAGTTTCACTGGTAAGCAACAATCTTAGTGACAAGTTCGGTTTATGGATTGATTGGATAAGTAGGGCACATGTAGTGCCATGTGATGTGCATTAATATGATACTACTATGTGATTTTGAACAATTTAATATTAAGCTTTTTGACATGTGTTCCCAGATTCTACTAGATAATACTCTCTTTGTGCTTCAACTTGCATGTTTTTATATGAACATTCAAAACGGTAAACACGACTAGAGGCAACTATATGTGGTTTGCCATCAAAATTAGGTTCTCTGAGAAACTTGTTTCGTAGAGTAGGTAATAATCAGACTTTCCGCAAGAAAATTCAATCCTATGCTGACCCGTAACTGGCATGTTAAGGTCTTTCAATCTGATACCATGAATTGGTCTTAATCAGACAAATACTGACCACTGGGAAGCACTGGACAGTTGTTTCGTCCTAGCATGGGACTCTTCAGTAGAGAGCATACGCGACTCCTTCACAGATCTAACCCAGAACTCTTGAATCGTGGCAAACGCCTTACCATTAGACTATTAAATCGGCTTCCAACGGCTGATGTTTTTAATTGAGACCGACCAATTATATCAGCTAGTTATTCACCAATCTCCACAACAACCAATTCAGATCAGTTTGAATTTTACAAGTTTTCGAAGATGTGAATTATTTAATTATTTGTAATGCATTGATAATGTAAAACTCCATGAAATTTACCATCAATTTTGATAGACGTACTAAACTAATCGAAATTCAGCCAAATTAAAGCATTATCTGACAGGTTCTTAAGAACTCATTAGTAAAGAATTCAATGGCAGTAATAAAACTTCAGTCCAGTTCAGTTTTAGCTTCAATACTTATCCATATAGTGACTGACATTTGTGAAAATTGTTACTGTTTATTCTTTTTTAACTTATCAATTTGTTTTTCTTCTACAGTATTGATATGCATATTTCCAAGCAAAATACATTTTCTGTTACATCATCTAGTACATTAAAGAGAAGAGAAAGTTAAGTTGTTAATTTTAACAGATTTCTTATAAGTCATCATAATATTTTATTGAATAGAATATAAAACGTATCTAGTTAAATGTGATCTAAGTAAGTGTTATGCTTAGTATACATTCTCTATGGGGATACATCATTTATCCTAAAACAATAGAAAGGAGGACTATATATATTGGCAGACGAATGGGATATGAGAACCATTTTTGAAGGTTGTAGTATATTCTTGTAATCATGACTCTAGTACTAAAGAGTATGCTTCGTAAATTTAAATAAATCAATCTTAATAACCTATTTCCAGAATAAGAGAATATCACGGAAGGCAATGTTTTGTAGTTGTGGGCAGGAAATGAATGAAGTTGAAAACGACGAAGAGAGTCGTAAGTATATTTATCGACGTCCTTAGTACGGCTTCAAAAGTAGATTCTAATAGGCTACTTCTTTAGCAGATTCAAATGTTACATTGAAGCGTATGTTAAGCATAATCTAGTATCATTAAGACAACATATATACATGACAATTTAAAGTGGATATATCAAATTTACACGATTAACTAGACTTTCATAGTTGTTTGATGGTTCATTACTTTTAAATGTGAATAAATAACTATGAAGAAATTCAACTATATGACTATATAATATGTCACCTCGCGATTCGTAATACAGCTGTAAATAATTTCTCAATATTCTCCATAATGCTTTCACAAGGTATATAGTCATATAGACCTGTTTTTCTATTGTTCTTTATTCACTACCGAACCACTAAATAACTTTGAAAGGTTTATTAATCATATCTTCTTAATAATACTAGATTATGTGCTAATATATGCTGTTTTCCCTTTGACTAAAGTTAGCACTATGTCATTTCAAGATTCGTTCAAAGCTACCACCATAGTCTAGTTCTACCGATTACTATAATTAAAATAAACCAAAAATACCCATGGTATCATGAAAAAAAACAAGAATGTGTTTCAGTAAACAGTCTTCTGTTTTTTGTACTCATTTTCAATGTTGTACAATCCCGAACACATTTGAATTTTAGTAATAAAAATAATCAATAATATTTGTTAATGACAATAAGTGATTGGACCTAGTAACAATTTATTACTTTAATGAAATTATAATTAAATATATAGAGACTAATGTTCTATGAATAGATTATTAAATTATTCTATGGTATAAAACTTCAGTCCAGTTCAGTTTTAGCTTCAATACTTATCCATATAGTGACTGACATTTGTGAAAATTGTTACTGTTATTCTTTTTTAACTTATCAATTTGTTTTTCTTCTACAGTATTGATATGCATATTTCCAAGCAAAATACATTTTCTGTTACATCATCTAGTACATTAAAGAGAAGAGAAAGTTAAGTTGTTAATTTTAACAGATTTCTTATAAGTCATCATAATATTTTATTGAATAGAATATAAAACGTATCTAGTTAAATGTGATCTAAGTAAGTGTTATGCTTAGTATACATTCTCTATGGGGATACATCATTTATCCTAAAACAATAGAAAGGAGGACTATATATATTGGCAGACGAATGGGATATGAGAACCATTTTTGAAGGTTGTAGTATATTCTTGTAATCATGACTCTAGTACTAAAGAGTATGCTTCGTAAATTTAAATAAATCAATCTTAATAACCTATTTCCAGAATAAGAGAATATCACAGAATTTTTATTTGCTTATCAATGTAGAAACGATTACTGGATATAACTGGGTATTGTAACAATACAATGTAACAGCCTCCACAACATACTGGAATAATCAATATCAACTTAATTGTGGCCAACTTCTAAAGGCAATTTTTAATTATAGTGAGGAGACATAATAAGTGTAGTCCAACTGTATTGAGTATTTTACATTGGCCTATTCAAAAATAATGACTTACTTTCTTTCTGAAAACTGTTTTTTAGAAGACTATTTCATTTATTTTGAGTACATACATATCGATTGCTTCATTTATATTATTGATATATTTCCCTAGTCCAAATGCCCCATTAAACGCAAAGACTGCAACCATATTATTTTCTATTCATCAATAATAACTGATTAACTATGTATGAGCTCCATCAGTTCTTAGTCATGATTGCCCTTTTATACAAATGTTATTCTTCTTATTGGTCTTCTATTTGGTCAGGTTTTGTGTGTACATAAACGAATTAATGAAACATAATCTGACTGGTTGATTTTTGATGCATCTATTTTGTATTCTTTCCGTCTTGGGGACCAAGAATCATGGGGCAGACTTGCGGGCATAGAACAAAGGCCTTAGTGTAAAGGTTTTCCGGTATTGGCTCCGATCAATATATTTAATGTATGTTTTCAATGTATGAGACCCATATTTCTTTAAAGGCCTTATTTGAAACTTTTCAAACAGCTTATTTAGCAAAGAAAACGTATAAATAATATTGAATTTTTTAGTAATACACCACAGACTGATAATCAGTTACGTAGTTATTAAAAGTAAGAAACATTTGTAGTCTAAGATATTCGAAACTCTTGGAAGCCGTTAATTCTTTGTTATGGAACTCGTCACGATTATGCAATGATTCGCTACACTAGTTTAATCAAATACCCTTTACGTATGTGATTCACCATGTTAATTTTTGTGGGCTTAAAATGGTTCATTCAAAGAACAATCTATAAGGCTATGCAATTTGAAACATTCCTTTGTATTCCTTAGCAGACTTATTTTAAAAATTAATGGTGATAAAAATCCTTCGTTGAGACTGGTGTTAAGTGTAATTAGTTGGATTCGTTACATATTCTAACATTAGACGCCGCCCCATTGGTGCAGAGTGTCGGGCATTTACCGCCTTAAAGCCTCTGGATTAGATTCCCCTGGTGGGATTGATGGTGCACCTTGCTGAAGAGTCCCATGCTAAGATGTAACAATTTTGTAATACTCCCTGGTTTTTAATATCATTAACTCTGGAGGTTATTTTGACGACCTGACATTTTAGAAATGATACACTCAATTTTATTTCTTATCTAAATGAAAACAGTTGTATTTCATAAAGGGAATGTTTATCCTGTGATATATACATCTCTAACATTAGTTGTATACATGATATGCTATGACTATTAAGCGAAGAAAATTAGCAGCTTCACTAAAATTAACTTATATAATCATCAATAAGCTAACATTTCAACATTCTTTCTTATTATGAATAAAGTTATCAAGCTATTGAGTACTTATTTGTCAAAATAAATTAAGAAATACAAAATCCCTATGATAAACACTTTTGATTTGAATGACTATATTAAAGCAAGTCCAATGAGTAGAAATATAAAACTACAGAAGTTACATCATGGATGCAATGAATAAATAGTTATGAAGTTAGTCATTTCTTCTAATAGTAAACTCCAGTTTAAACCAGTAGAAAAGATTTGTAATACCTAATGGCTAGTTTGGGTTAAATTACGTCCTCTGAGCTGTAAGGTTTAATTGATGAGCTTTAATTATCATTCTAAACTACATCATCGCTGCAAACTTCTAACAGAAAAGGATACGAGAATTTCTCTACACGAGATTAGCAGCTTGTTCTATCGACAATGAATTTTTTGGTTGTCGTTAATACTTGCCCTGTTGTGTTTTACATAGTATTTTGAATCCCTTTCGTCTTGACCAGATTCACACACTGCGATTGACTACTTAAGACATTTGAGAGTTTTGATTTTAATAAGATGATTCACGTAGTAACTGACTGTTTTGTTTGAATTTTTAACTAGATTTTAAGAACGATGATTCTGCATTAGTCAATTGTAATAATCTTAAAAAGCCATTAATTCGTGGTTATGTATCTTATCAAATCATTATGGCAGATAAAATGCCATTTCAGACTAGTATCTGTAAGTAATAATAATTAAATTTTCATACTAAAGTTATGATTGAACCGAATAAAAGGTCCAGTCGAAGCCCAACTTCGAGATCAACAGGCTGCATTCCGTAAGAATCAATCACAAATTAATGAAGGCGAATATTCTATAATTGGGTACTGGTTAACGCAGTGCCGAAGACGGTTAAGAGTTCTTTGTGAGAGAGACGGAATCCCTGTCAGAATCGAGACTGCTCACCACTGTGGAGTCCCATACTAGGAAGAAACAACTGCATAATTCTCCATGTTTTCGAATGGTACCCAGTCAACATAAATCTGTGGCTGATATAAAAAAGTAAACTTATTGTTTAACTCCACAACATCTCATTTCAATCATAATACCAGTCTCCCTTTTCATCAAATTGTTCAGACTTCTAAATATTTATAGAATTAGTGTGAATGCACTAAACTTTAACGAAGTCACATTGTACATATCGGTCACAAGACGATGAGTGAATTATTCCAACTTGTCAAAGTTAATATCATTCACGCAGACAGTCAACAATCAAGTCGGTAAAGTATTACATTTGGCTTTATGACAATCCACTTTTTGTAATTCCCCCCCTACATCGCAAATATACTGTACCAAGTACGATTGTCTTTTATATAGGAAGCATTCGAGAAATAGAAAAGCATGGCCACTTCGGTTAAGGTGGGCCAGGATACAAAGCCATTGAATGGTGGTGCTTTAGCTCAAGTTTACTTAGCCACAGCTGGACATTTAGTTGGCATTAATTCAAAATTGAAAAAGGAATCTGTCGACAGCTTTAACAGTTGTTATTATTTCCTTTAAAATTAGTAACTTATAATTTAAATCAGCGAATTTACTTTCTGTCTTTTCTTGATATTGGAAATCATAATTCAAATGTTATTATTTTATGTAGGTGTAAATTGAATACTTTCAGTAGTAATGCAAGTTGTATGAAAGAAAAAAAAACAAAATGAAAACATGATGTTATGCATAGAATTTTAATAATAGGAAAACGATTCAATGAATAAAGTTAATAGTAGACATATAAGTAGTATAGACTGATTATAGGTAGGTAGGAGAAAACTTTTCTGAACATAATTATCGTACTTGTAGACAATTATTAGTTAGTAATGTTCAGAATTTTGAAGGAACTAATACTTATGTTGGAAATCATGCCAAAATCACTCAGCGTCACAGTATATAAACATTATACCTGTAGTATTTAAGTTGGATTGTGACTGGAAAGCTGAATCCAGGACACAGGTTTCGTCTTGTTCGGAATTTGTTGGTTGGATCTACCTGCATACTAAGTTCATTTTAATTATTCATGTAGGTTATACAAGCCTCTAATTAAATCTTAGAATACCGACATATAATTATAGATTAATCACTAAGTAGTAAATAAAGACATATTTATCAAATTGTATAGTGTCCATTAATAATAGTGAATTGCTATCAATTTCATTGTTTTAATTTCAAGTTATTTCAAGTAATCGGTTAAAAATCTTGCTTGACGCGGGATTTGTTCTAAATGTGATTCATCGGAGCGATTATTTACAAGTTCGATGAACTTGCTACACGATACCACCTAGAAAATAATTTAAATATCAGCCTCTTGTATGATTCATATGTTGGCCATTAGAATCCGATCAGTAATTGAGGAAATATTTTGAAATATTCAATAAAATACTTATAAGTTGTTTATCACTGAATTTATTCTAAAGAAGGAAACATCCATAACAATCTGTCAACAATGCTAACTTGATAAAAAAAATGTCCTCGAATTATTGACTAACGTAGAATCATCGTTCTTGAATCCTAATTATAAATTCAAATAAAGCTGTAAGTTACTAAGCAAATCATCTTAATTGATTCAAAACATTTAGTTATATTGATCCCTTGTCACATCACATCACACCAGGAATAATCAAAAGTCAAATGAGCTGGATTTGACAGTTAGTTTTATAATATCTGAATAATCAGCTTATGATTAATTAGTTGGTTGAATTCGTCACAAATTGGTAGTGGAAGGATACTACCGAAAACCATGGAACAATAGATAGTTGCTTCACCCTAGTATGGGATTTCACAGTAGTACACACCATAGATTCTGCCCCAAGAGCTCCAGGTTAGTGAACTCCCAACCCTCTGAACCACAGGACCTGGATCCAATGATAGAATCACCTCTTCCATCAATACGTGATATAGCGCAACGATTGGTGATAACTTTAACACTCCTGACAAGTCTGAACTTCAACATTCACGACTTCTCACAAGAGCTTCAACAACATCCTGAAGTTAGGCACTAGGGGATTATTTATTATAGTTAAATTGAGATAGTTTATGAAGATTGGTAATTTTGGTTGATTAAATTTATTACCATTGGATACCGGTTCAGTGGTTCAGAGGGTTAAGTGTTCAACAACCTAGGGCGGAATCTACAGGATAAAATGCTGAGGAGTCGCATACTAGGACGAAATAGTTGTCCATTACTCCCTGGTTTTCATGATGCCCTTCCAACATCAATCTGAGACGAATTCAAGTAAATGTAAAAAAACTCGTCTAAATGTACCAATCTCCATGAACCATCTTAATTCAATTATGATTAATTAGTTGAGAACGCTTGAAAAACGATATATCTATTGTTTATTATTTCCAATTATTCATATTTCATAAACAGTCATTCAACACTTCACTGTTATATGTATTTCACTATATCCATTGAAAATAATTTATTATATTAATGATATTTCTATATAAAATTAATTAATAAATAGGGTAACTTCCTGTTTTGAAGTATAACTTACTGATCAATCTAATAACTCATAAGATCAGAAAAAAGAAAGAAACATGAAATGTTTTTATTTTCTTTCATGACAGTAATCAATAAGTTCAAAATTGGTATAAAAAAGAACTTTTAACCAAAGAAAATTGTCTTTATGAAGATTTCACAGTTTATATCAGCTGGCGTAGAAATAAGAGAAGTATATTCAACGTAGGATTCTATGTAAACGAATTCATTTTCATAGCTGTACAATCGTATACACGTATAGATACATATCTGATGAAGTCAATTAATAATTATGTGCTTATTTAAATCTTAATTAGTTATGGTGTTAAATTCAATTAAATACTTGTAAATTACACTAATAAGCAGTGGTTGAATGGGAATGGCTGACGAATATATGGTCATTACAGAAATCTGAATAACTGTGAGTTACTTTAATTCGGAGTAAAAGAGATATGTGAATGATAATTGATAATTCGAGGTAATGAAAACCTTTAAAGTAATAATGACAACTGAACTTAGATGTTTTGTTTCGGAGATAGGTGTTAAGTTTAGTTGTGTACCTTAACCATAAAGTGATGTCAGTTATGTACCTCTAAATACCACGGAGTACTGAACAGCTGTTTGTTCAAGCAAAGATCTTCTTGGCAGTGCATCATGAGACCCGAATGCCCTAGGTTCGATTCCTTGGTTGAATTGGGAGTACGCACTACTTCGAAGTCCCTCACTACAACGAAAAAACTTGTTTAATTCATCTTGATTTTTAATGGTACCCAACTAACAATCTGTGACGAACGTAAACAACTAATAATATTGAGAATAATAGTGACAACAATTAAGTGATACAAGAGTAAAGTGTTTGCCAAGCTGTGACCACGACAAAGAAAACGAACCAATAAATTGTTTTTTTCTACATACACATTTGTTATTGACGAGACAAGCATTAACGTTGAATCCTGTCGGGAAACGGGAAAGCGGAAGGCCACATTACATCGAGAATCGGAAGAAGATATTAAAAGGCTGAACAGCAACTGGAAATAGCTGGGAAGGATTGCTTAGGACAGAGTTCAATTGAGAATACTTGTGAGCAGCCTGTGCTCCTCTGCAACAGGTAACGGGTGTAAGTAAGTAAGTAAGTAAGTAACTTATACATCTGATATATAAAGTAAAGTTAATCGAATACTTCTTGACTTCTTTGGGGAGAAATAAATGTTAATTATAGTGAATAAATAAAGTATTCAACTAGTTCATTATAAACAATTCATGTGTAAAGTGTTCCCTTCCTCTCTAACTGAATTTTTGACATATTGATAACATTTATTCATTATGCATGACTTATTCATCTTCTTTCTCCTAAATTTTAACTGACCAAAATTTACAACAATCATATAATTTATTTTAAAAATTTGTTATGAAAGTTGAATATAAAGAATGATTTATGAATGAATACATCATTAGATTAAAAATTATTTCTAACTTTGATAACAATCATGTCAAAGTGGATCTTCATCAGTCATATCCGTTTAGAAATTTGAGTCTGTAGAATTAGTCTACATTGAATTAATGAAACATTTGATTGAAGTTCATAATGAACCCGATACTTAGATAGACCTGTATAACTCTGCAATTAACATCAACCAATAGTTAGATAATCGACTAAGTTTAACATGCTATATTAAACGAAGAAGTTTATTTGACATGAGATAATTTATTTCATTGAGCCAAAATCAAGCAAATCAAATCTGTTAAGCTCAGGGTTAAAGTCATTCTGCTGTTCAATCATAATATTGTAGAGAATTAAGTGTTTAATATATTTTATCTGTTGAGATTGAGGTGAATGCTTGAAATGAAAATAACAGTGATTAGAAAAGAAATACAAGATATGCTTATAATCGTAGTTAAATTAGACATGTATTCATATGCTGAAAATTAAGAGTAGATAATTGTGGTTTTAATATATGGAGGGGGTGGATAGTGTAATATTTGTAATGCCAGTGAAGGAAGTTATTACATAATCGCATGAAAATCAAAATAGATGATTACCTAACTATCCGATGACTTATGAATGAAAATCATTTTGATTTGTAAACACCTAGATGACTGAGATAAAATTACTATATTTACCACAGTAACAACGCATAGGTCAGGTTGAAAAAATAAAAAACGAAATAATAATGGTTTTACTTGTCTGTTGATAATCTTGAATGCTTCTGAAACATTCATATTATATCTGTTGTCATAATAGTATCTAGAGAATTAACTTGTTAGAACTCTGCCTTACAGTTATAGATTCTTAGGAACGTTCTCTGAAAACCTAGCAGACACTATTTGTTCAATTCATCCTATATACATTTTACCACATATACATGTAAAGACACGTCATATTTAGCTACAATTACAATCATATTTTCTACCCCTTTACTAATAATCATAACTTTTATTCCAGGTATTCACCTCAATCATAACAAGTAAAATACATCAAATATTTAGTACTTTATAGATTTAAGCTATTCGCAGTTGATATGAAGCTTATAAATAGATTGATTAATTCATTTTAATCAGAAAATCTTGTTCTTCTTGAGTTGTTCAAATTATATATCCATGTATAGACTAACTTTAGAATCAATCAACTTCTTTGAATTCTTGGAGTACTTAGTTCTCCTTAATCAAAAGTGTACAAATATACATTTGTATTTTGATCATATATATGAATATATATTCACTGTATTTTGCTTTTATGTTGTTAATAAAAGGATAACGTTTTTCTCGTAGGAAAGTTGAAAGACGGTATACTCATACTAACGGTAAGACGGAAATTGTTAGTCTTAGAATACTTATTGAATTAGTTCAATTGGTTTTTATGTTTCATTAAAGAAGATACAAAACAGGAGATATCTAATCTATAAGCATAATGTATGCGTTAGTTGTGAATATATTTTATGCATGATTAGTTGTCAGTGCAAAAAACGTATAGATATGCATATACTTATTATGTCTATAAGAGTTTAACTCTAATCTAACAAATAGTGTCTATTGATTAAAATCATAGTTAAATTCTTAATCTGTATCTTACCATATTATTTATAATTATTACAGTTACAAAAGTTAGTGAGTAGGTTATAGTGAAAATCTTTGATTTATAAAATTAGATGTAGTTATAATGAAGCTACATATTATTAGAATAAACTTGCCAGTCACACTCCAACTTAAATAAAGCTATATATGTTGTCGATTTGCTTTCGCACAAGATGTATATACTTCTCGAGGGAACTGATAACTTTTATATAATGTACTTCAAGTCATTGATTACCTTTAGTAGGCAGTTTGAAGGAGGGTCACAATTTCACATGGAAAGTAGTAAACAAAATGTATCACTAAATTTTTAGAATGGACAGTGTCTCATAGGAAAGAAAATGTTGAACCAGAATTCTTCTATTAAGAAGATCGAAATGTTATTTGACCATGGAAGAAAAGTAAGCACTGTAGAGTAAAGTTATTTCAGTTCTCTGATAGGGTAAATATTGTTATTCAAAACTGAAAAGAAGATAACTAGAAAATGATAAGACAAAGTACTCACTATTAACAGCGTTCCCATGTTTCATATCTTGACAGTTGCGTTAGTCACTATGACGCAATTTACAGACATAGATTAGAAATGATGAATTTTAAATTGCTTTTCAGATAAATTGAGGTAAATAGTTTCACATTCGTGAAAGTTTTTTATAAAATAGTTGATACAGTAAATGGATCTAAGGTTTTTTTCTTTATGTTGCTGCAATAACCTGGTAACTCCGTGAATTTGCTTACATTGGCAGACGTCAAAGATGATATTCTTTTAGTTTTTTTTACTATGAGCCATAGTGAAGTAGTAGTTTAATGCATCTAGGTTAATAGTCCGAGGAAAACTTTCGAGAATACTTGAGTCTTATGGTAACCACTCTATAAAACATGAACTGTTTATTATTATTCATGTTGGACCTGAGATCGAAATAAGAATCATTTAAATGGATTTATCCAGATTTAGCTGTGCTAAATTACAATTTTATTGTTCAGAAGAAAATATGAGAGCTTAGAGATAACAAACTTAAAATTTAACTAACAGGTTCTGAATATAATGCCACGAGTTATCGTGGGTAAAACAAAAGCTAAACACCAGAAATTGGCACTAGAGAGCTGTTTCACCCTAGTGTAAGAATCCCTAAAAATGCTTTCCATGACACATTCAATCATGTACAGTGTAAGGTAGTTATTCACTGAAGTCAATGGTTAAGGTTGGGCAGACATATCATAAATTGTCCAGGGTCAGAAATATTAAACACTAAATGACAGATCTGTTATCTAACGGTTAAACCGGTAGGTTTTGAGCCTAATTCACTGGTGGAATCAAAGATGCACGCTCCTGAAGAGTTTCATACTATAACGAAACAACTTTCCAATGCTAGTTCTTAGTTTAGAATATTTATTGAATCAAGATCAATTCGTCGTATCAAATCTAAATTGAGCAATCTCCACAAAACTCAAATAATAAGTTTTTGTTATAAATCTTGATTAGTCAATGCTCATACATTGACAATTTTAATTTCACTAATTGATCTTAATCTGACAAATTTTTATCACCTGGAAACACTGGACGGCTGTTTTGTCCTAGTTGGGTCTCCTCAGCAGTGCATATTTACGACTCCATCGGGAATCGAACCCAGGACCCTCTGGCTTCCTCGCAGAGAACGCTTTAACATTGGACCACCGAGTCGGCTCTTAACGGTTGATATTTCATGATATCAAAATTGACAGTTAACTATCTCCACAGACCCCCTCCCCAACTGGAACATACATTGGTTTACACTCTTATCTATTTAATTTACTTTCATTATCAATTACTTTCATAGATTTTATTTGTTCGTTTGATTAATCATCTATTGTGTAATTCAATGACATTTTCATATATTACTTAAATTATAATTTCATTACTAATTTAAGTAAACAATAAGTTAAAACTAAATAGATCAAGTTTATATAAATTACATATTTTTATTTTTCTTAGAAAGAAATAAAAAATGTAATTAACAACTTCATTTAGTACTTGTAGTTTTGATTAACTTTCTTCTTTTGTATTTTTATTCCTTTTTCTTACAATTCATCTTGAATAACATATGTCTTCATTTTGTCATCAACGATTTCTAATCATAAGAAATAAATATGAAAATGTAATTAGTTTAATGATCAGGGAAAAAGAAGTTCATGTGATTAATTACAACAGAGTCAGTTCAGTCATAGAATGTTAGAGAAAAGCAGGTAAATGACACCAATTTCAAATTAATAATAAATAATTATAATTGAATAGTGAAAGAATATACACTACTAATGTAAAAAGACCAATTGGGCAATCAATAATTCACTTCGTGAAAACAATGTCATACAATATTACATACCTTACTTCTAAGCATCAATTTGCACATACTTTGCGTTCTCTGGACTGTGTTGTTTATTAGCTTGCTTCCCTTGGTTGTTGTCGATTTTTCTCTGTATTTTAATCATGCTGTACTTCTTTCCACCTCGCAACTCGCCTTCTATGCTGTTTATTGATTCTTCCTATTTCCCTTTGACGCTCTGCTACCTACTACTTATTGATGACCTTATAAGTAGTATCCACCACACTAAATTGAATTAAATGCTGATATTTTTAATAATAATAATAATAACTTATTACATACTAATTACCATTTTGCACTTAGTCAAATATCCCTATCGCAGAGACAGTTTACTTACTATGTGTTTATTAATGAGATACAATAAGCTCGATGTGGGTTTTTCAAAATATCATTTGATAGACTGCCCATTTGATGCATTTTTTCAATATGAAGGTCAGATTCAATGATGAATTCTATGGACAAACCGACGGTGTGCTAATAGAATCACCAATATCTCCTCTTCACACTTATTACCAGTAGGTTAATCTAAAAGGCACAATACTTAGATTAACAAATGATAGTTTCTATCTATAGGGAAGATATTTAATGTTGTTTCTATCATTTGTGATAAAAATCCTGACCTAGACGATGTGTTGAATAAGTTCAATAGCTCCAATAATTAAATCAATTCATCTCGGAAATCGGGACGAAACTCTGGATTTTACTTTTTGAATATCTTATTGAAAAACGATGAGATCTCTCTCTGCAATGATGGATATACAAAAAGCCAACTTGGAATGACCAATGCATTAATTATCTGATTTAGGTCCCAAAAAATCGGAAAGAAATTTGATCTACACTTCCACTTTAATGACTAGACGAGTCTATAGTAGCCATATCATCGATGGCAAACTGGAGAAACTTAGAAGAATATTTATTGTTAATGGATATCATCCTAGGTTAATTGATAGACATATGAAATCAAAGTATCCGCAAGAAAAATCGTCATACATATCAAAAAAGTGATTTTCGCGAGTGCTTAATTCAAAGAAGATAGTGATGCAGTGATCATGAAAAACATTTTACAGATTTTTAAATAAAACCTTTTATTCAGCCGAACTTTGCAATACCTGCCTACGATTCCAGAATTAATCTAAGCGGTGTGTTTTCACATTTATCTACTCCTATTGTGCCGGATATATTCGCCTCACATAACAGAATGCACTGAAACGTGCTTTGAGTATTACTCTGTTAGACCATTTAAAGGATTACACAAGTCAGCCAACAACTCAATCCTCGAGTGCCTGGCTAATTTTGGACATGTTGCTTTATCATAATCCTCCTTCACAGTCATCCATTAACGCAAACAAAGTAGATCATAGGAATTATAAATCAATATTCTTAGTACTATATGGATCTAATCTGTGTGTACAAGAGCATTACACTCAATTCTTTATTTTACTGTGGCCATAACACTGTTCCATTTTTCAATATTCAATTCTTTCTTTGTTTCCTTAAAAATGATTATTGTTAATTAGTCACTACTACAGTAATTAGTAACTCCGCCTGTAGCCCCTAGGGTTGCTGCCGGTCCCAAGCCCGGATAAAGGAGGAGGGTTGGGCATGGGGCTAGCAACCCCATCCCGTAAAACAGTAAACGTGCTAAAAAAACGCTAACCAGTAAAAACCTTTATAACCACTTTTACTCTGCCCTGGGAGTTGGAAGGTATGTTATGACGCCTCATGGTGAAAGCCGAGTTTCTTCGGAAGCCACGAGGCCGATGTCTCTTCTGACAACCAGAGCAACAATTTATATAGGTACGTGGAATGTCCGCACGCTGTGGGAAACAGCGAGGACCATGCAAATAGCTGAAGAAATGAAAAGATACAACCTGAAGATACTTGGAATAAGCGAAACGCATTGGGTGCAAGCTGGACAGCAACGGTTATCCTCGGGAAATGTGCTTTTATACTCCGGCCACGAAGAAGAAAACGCCCCCCACACACAAGGAGTAGCATTGGTGTTATCCCAAGATGCATGGAAGTCTCTTATAAGATGGGAACCTCATGGACCTAGGATCATCACAGCATCCCTCAAGACGAAGAAGGAAGGGATTTCAATGAATGTCATCCAGTGCTACGCACCCACCAATGACAGCCACGGAGACGACAAAGACCAGTTCTATGCGAGGCTGCAGTCAATCATCGAGAAATGTTCAGCCAAGGACCTGACCATTCTGATGGGCGACTTCAACGCCAAGGTCGGAGTGGATAACACCGGGTATGAAGACATCATGGGACAACATGGACAGGGAGAAAGGAATGATAACGGTGAGAGGTGTGTGAACTTATGTGCCTTCAACAAAATGATTATAGGTGGCACCATTTTCTCCCACAAACGTATACACAAAACTACATGGGTTTCACCAGACCACATTACGGAGAACAAAATCGACCACATCTGCATCAATAAGAAGTTTAGAAGGACCATGGAAGACGTAAGAGCAAGGAGAGGAGCCGACATAGCTTCAAATCACCATTTGGTGGTAACTAAAATGAAACTGAAGCTGAGGAAGCACTGGACAACTGGAGCAGCAGTATTACACAAGTTTAATACAGCCCTTCTCCGGGATACTAACAAACGCAACGAATTCAAATTAATTTTCAGCAACAAGTTCCAGGCATTTCATGATCTACTAGAAAAAAGGTGGAACTAATATGGAAGACAACTGGAAAGAGATTAAGGGAACAATAACCTCAACATGTCAGGAGGTTTTGGGTCTCAAGAAACAACACCAAAAGGAATGGATTTCTGTTAGTACTCTGGACAAGATCCAAGAAAGGAGGAACAGAAAGACAGCGATCAATAACAGTCGGACAAGAGCAGAGAAAGCCAAGGCACAGGCCGAATACACCGAAGTTAACAATCAAGTGAAGAGGAGCATCAGGTTGGATAAACGAAAATTTGTTGAGGACCTAGCAATGACAGCGGAAAAAGCTGCAAGAGAAGGAAATATGAGGCTCTTATACGATACAACGAAGAAGTTAGCTGGGAAATTCAACAAGCCAGAACGGCCAATCAAGAACAAGGCTGGCAAACCAATCACTGAAGTGCATGAACAACGGAACAGGTGGGTAGAGCACTTCCAAGAACTCTTGAATAGACCAGCCCCACTGAACCCACCAGTCATCGAAGCAGCAGCCACGGATCTCCCTATAAGCACAGACCCACCAACAGTCGAAGAAATCAAAATGCCCATCAGACAGATCAAGAGTGGCAAGTCAGCAGGACCAGACAACATACCAGCGGAGGCACTGAAGACAGATATAGAAACAACTTCAAAGATACTCCACATTCTCTTCAGGAAGATTTGGGAGGAAGAACAACTTCCAGCAGACTGGAAAGAAGGGTACCTCATCAAGATACCAAAGAAAGGCGATCTCAGCAATTGTGAGAACTACAGAGGCATTACCCTACTTTCAGTACCAGGAAAGGTCTTCAACAGAGTGTTATTGAACAGATTAAAGGACCCAGTCGACGCCCAACTCCGAGATCAACAGGCCGGATTCCGTAAAGATCGATCATGTACCGATCAAATCGCTACTCTACGGTTCATTGTTGAACAATCAATTGAATGGAATTCACCACTTTACATCAACTTCCTCGACTATGAAAAAGCATTCGACAGCGTGGATAGGAGAATATTATGGAGCCTTCTACGACATTACGGCGTACCCGAGAAGATAGTCAACATCATACGAAATTCTTACGACGGACTACATTGTAAAATCGTGCATGGAGGTGAGCTCACAGATTCATTCGAAGTGAAGACCGGTGTCAGACAAGGCTGCTTACTCTCGCCCTTCCTCTTCCTACTGGTCATCGACTGGATCATGAAGACTGCAACATCTGAAGGCACTCTCGGAATACAATGGACAACATCGACGCGACTAGATGACTTGGACTTTGCAGATGACCTAGCTCTTCTTTCTCACACACATCATCAAATGCAGAGGAAGACCAACAATATAGCAGCAGCCTCAGCAGCAGTAGGCCTCAACATACACAAAGGGAAAAGCAAGATCCTCCGATACAAAACAGCAAACACTAACCCAACTACACTTGACGGAGAAATTCTGGAAGACGTTGAAACCTTTACATATTTGGGCAGCATCATCGACAAACATGGAGGGTCTGATTCGGATGTGAAGGCGCGGATTGGTAAGGCAAGGGCAGCATTTCTACAACTGAAAAACATCTGGAACTCAAACCAACTGTTAGTCAATATAAAAGTCAAAATTTTCAACACAAATGTGAAGACAGTCCTGTTGTATGGAGCTGAAACTTGGAGAACTACGAAAAGTATCCTACAGAAGATACAAGTATTTATAAACAACTGTCTGCGTAGGATTCTTCGGATCTGTTGGCCAGATACCATCAACAACAACCTGTTGTGGCAGAGAACTAATCAACTTCCAGTTGATGAAGAAATTAGGAAAAGACGCTGGAGATGGATTGGACACACACTGAGGAAACCGTTAAACTGTGTCACAAGACAAGCATTGACTTGGAATCCTAAAGGCCACAGAAACAGAGGAAGACCCAAGAACACATTGCGTCGGGAATTGGAAACAGACATAAAGAGAATGAACAGCACTTGGGAAGAGCTAGAACGGAAAGCCCAGGACAGAGTTGGCTGGAGAATGCTGGTGGGCGGTCTATGCTCCACTTGGAGTAACAGGCATTGACAGTAATTAGTAGTGTTCATACTCAATAATGTATCATCACTTTCACTAACAATGTATTCACTATGTAATGTCATCTTTACTATTTGATATGTTCATTAATTAGCGTCATCATAACTTGATGTTACTAAATAATTTTGTTCACTAGGTAACCTCTTTATAATCGTTGTTTCTATGCCACTTTTAACGCGGTGCCGCTTTGTTTTCATTATACACATCAAACTAACTTATGATAATTTTGATTTGTTTGTTTAGTGATGCAACTCATATATCCATTTCGTAATAAAAAAGTAATTAAAAATTACGATTGTAGAGTTTAGTAAATAACATAGCCGAAAAGGAACTTCTCCTTGCTGAACATTCAGCTTTTCCTGTTAGTCAACAATCAATGAACATGAAGTTTTCAATTACTCACTAATCTTAGTAAGACAATAATTTAAAATTAGGAAGTACTGAAAGGCTATTTTATCTATTTATGAGGCTTTCAATAGTGCTTCAATGACTTTTTAGGAGGAGGGGACGTGAATCCAAGACTTTTCAGGCTTTACACTATTCCTTTACATTAAATATAGTGAATTTTGAAAGCATTGTCGATAACCTTATTTTATTTGATTGCAATAAAATGTATCTGAATATATTTACAAATGTTCAAAATCATGCTATACTGACAATTGTTAAAGATCTATGCAACAAACTGTAGTCTTATAATTTTTTCAAAGGTTCTTCTAACCGCTAAGTTACAATCCAAGTTATCTAGTCATTGTTCTCTAATAAAGTGAAATTTAATAATATCCAGAAAAAACAGCCGAAATATCCTAGGAGTAATGAAGCTTATGTGCAAAGTCTTAGTCTACTCGGGGATCACATGAGAGGATGTACAATATAAGCTTTTCATAATATCATGAAGGTAAAATTTAGACATAGAACAACGTTGGATGTTTGTAATGAACGTATGTCTAGTCCTTACTAAATAGCTGATGGAGTAAGAGATAATCGTTCGTGTTGACACCCTTATTGAAGTACTGGAATAGAAAAAATTGCCGTTAAGGTAAGTGAATTCGTTTTTCGAGATGTCAATAATGTTCACCTGGAATATTCAGGCCACTTGTCCAATTAACTTTTGAACTATAAATCATTGTTGCTTATTTATATTAGTTTGTAATCATGGTCTGGTCAGTAATGGTACAATTCCTACAAATTAATGTATTACAATGTATCACATTAATTCTCACACATCCACAAGTAATAAGAAAAATGCATTTATTAAAAGTTAGTAACCATGACTCAATGAGAATTTTATTTTAACTGAATGTAAATACGGTAATTAACAACTCAAGACTATCGCCGGAAGTAATCAAACTTCAAGTTGTGTTCATTCACACGTTTAACATACATAAAGCAGAGAAAAGTTCAATATGTAAAATATCATGTACAGATTTACATCGGCTGCTACCCTACTATAGTTATACAAACGCATTCATAATTATGTTAAACATAAATAAGAAGTTGTCATGTCATCGACGAAGTCATATCAAAAGTTGCTTAAGTATTATTTCAAGTGTTGTAAATAAGTTACATAATAAACAATTAATTATAAGAATGAAAATAACGTGCATAAGAGGAATCTGAAAAATAATTATCCACTTGATGAATATAATGAAGATAAAGGAAAAGGATCATATGTTAAATGTGACCTACAAAATGAGTTTTAAAAAACTGACAAAATAAAAGAACAGACCTATTGTTTCTGAACACAAAGATTTGGTTTGAAATGATGAACTGTTTAAGCTCTTAGTTTATACGAGTTACTTATCTGAATTAACTTTGATCCAGTTCATCTGATCTAATAATTCTGAATGAAGTTTGTGGTGAACATAACCGATTTGAATCGACTTAAATATTCAACAATAGCACTATGAATTTATTTGTATTCACCTTAAGTCCATCGTGCCGGGCATTGTTCAAATATACTTAAGAAGACGATACTTTTGTGTAACCATTACACAATGCTCTAGATTAGTAATTAAACCGGTAAATATACACTGTACTCCTCAAAAGGGTCGGTTTATTCTTTAGACATATTTAAATTAGTTATTTACGGGGGGGGCAACTATAAATACGGTTGTACAACCGTAGTAAATAAAATCATCCAGAAAAATAACCCTTTCACTGAATGGCGGCCTGTTCAACATCTTGGGCTACCACTTTTACCGTATATCTCAACAGGTTACTTTTTCACTTTTTTTTTGTTTTGATTGCTCAGTCGTGTTCCAAAATCGGATTAGATACTTATACAACTTTATAAAAAGTCTACGACCTATCGTGAGTAATCCAAGCGAATCTAAGCGAAGACATCATGGTGGCTGGTAACATATGTTGCTGAATAAACTCGAGTATATGAACACAGAAAGCTGGATAATTAACTGGCTCTATTCCCATTTCTCCGCAAGCGAACAATATACTTCATACAAAGGAAAGTGTTCCACTCAACTATTTACGAAAGTTGATTTGCTTCAGGGTCCTATTCTTTCCCTCTCTTTTCTCATCTTCCTTGAATGACTTGCCCTCTATTATGGAAATACCTTCGTGAAATACGCAGATGATCTAACTATTTGTATGTCAGTTTCTTTCTTAAATTGTTGTGAAATGAACAGTTTCTTAGTGAATGTTGGGCGATGGTCTAGTTTAAATGGTCTTCAACTTATTCTCTCCAAATGTCAAAAAGTTAGTTTCAGTCATAGACATGAAAAAGACCTAAATGCTCTTGTGAATTCTTACGATGTTTGTAAAATTGGAGATTCTATAATTAAGACTACGCCGTATGTTACTTATCTCTACTATCTGTTCTCCACGACTCCATCAGGAAATCTAGCAAGCGACTTTTAGGTTTCTTGGCAAACGCTCATACGTTAGACAATTGAAATAGCATCCAATAGTTGATATTTGTAATTCTCAGTTGATTATGCTATATTTTTAAGTGATATCATCGACTGCGATCAACGGGTAACTGCTTTACACTCTGCATTGTTGAACCCAACTGGTCACGTTTTGTCACTAGAGCCACAGGAATTACCATCTAAATGTGGTTTTTCAGTTAGTTGACACTGATTGTAATTAGAATTATACGATCTGACCAGTGGAGTCCAACAGCGTCAGAAGTATTGCAGTTACTTATCAATTTCAATGAATAAGTTTCAGTAATGATGACGCGGACTGACTGAGGTTATAAATATCATCCATGGAATACCAATTCATTTATCGAACGGCTAGGTATTAGACATGAAACTTAAAGGTCCTGATTTTAATTAGGAGGTGGATTCTTGAATGTCCAGTTATAAAGTGCCTGTTACTAGAGCTAAACAGCTGGTCAGTGATTTCTGGTTCTTAATAGTTGCTTAATAAGTTTAAATTCAACAACTGTCACAACAATCATTATTTTCTCAGAAATTGAAGTAGTCGTGATGTAGTAGTTGTAGTATTAGTAATAGTTGTTGTTACGTATTGTGAAAAATAATACACAGTGCCTTTGGTAGTTGCCAATCAGTATACAGACACGTCTGCCCCACAACTACCAGTCCTCAAAATATAGAAAACAATGGTCTATGAACCAAACAGACACAATCCAATTCAATTCAGTCGTATTGTATTTCAATCATGTTTTTATATATACACAAAATCAGACCACATAGCAAACCAATTAAGGATTTCACACTAATACGAAACAGAAGAGATTGTGGTGGTGAATGAGGGTAACTTGTACACAACTAATTAACTGTAGTCCATAATAAAAGACAATATAATAATAGCAAATACACTAAACGGGAAGATAGGGTAAGTGGAATGTAACAACAATAGAAATGTAATGTTTACATTACTCATGACCAAATTAAGTGAATTAGTCCTCTAAAATACAGTTCTAGATGTTTTTCACCTTCTTTTAATGGTTCGACATAACAGTAGTACATTTCCTGACTTGATTATATTATCGTGAGATCTATGTTATAGAAATGTTTTCTAAAGCGTTTAGTATATTTTAAAGATCCATTTAAGGGTTTGTAGATTGTTGTTGTTAGAATAAAATGAGTTTTCAACACATGGATGGATCTATTTAAGTTGGATTGTGACTGGCATGCGGAATCCAGGACGCGCGTTTCGTCCTATTTGGGACTCATCGGTTGGATGTACCTGCATCCCAATGTTGATGTTCACACTGGGATTCGAACTCAGTCCGCTTCGTGCCAAACGCCACCGCGTTCACCACTAGGCTACTGTGTCCAGACAGTCACACTTGTGCAACAGGCATATATATATATATATATATGTAATTAAGGTAAGTTTGTATTTTCCCGTTGATTTGTAATGGACTGAAACTGGTCAGTCTCTATTGCCATATGTGCATCCTGAGCGGATTGCCTCGACATAGCGTTATTACACAAGTTATATGTTTAAGTTGGATTGTGACTGGCAAGCGGAATCCAGGACGCGCGTTCCGTCCTGACCAGTTTCAGTCCATTACAAATCAACGGGAAAATACAAACTTATCCTAAATACATACATGAATGAATCATTAAAAGTTAGAAAGACTTTATGAAAAGTTTAATCTTGATTAAGGAGTTTATAATTTTAAATGAACTAAATATCATAGATTCTGTATTTGAATGTAGCATGCATTTGTATGTTGTATTACATTACATTTAATTCTACTAAATGAACTGACAGTAAACAATTGACATAGATTTCTTCTTTAAAATGAGTACTTAATTTATAAGTAGATTAACAAACTAATTACTTATAATCCATTCTACAATATAAAAATGTTATAAGATTTAAACAAACAAAGAAAAATTGAATGAATTTCTAATATCAGTTGTAGATGTTGATACGAATTCATGAATTTCTTATCCAATCAATGTACAATACGTTGTGTAGAATTCAAATAGTTTGTTGACCTTCAGTATTATTTTCTTTTCGAGAATTATAATTTAAACAAAAATATATATGTAAGAAAAGGTAAGTTTGTATTTTTCCCGTTGATTTGTAATGGACTGAAACTGGTCAGTCTCTATTGCCATATGTGCATCCTGAGCGGATTGCCTCGACATAGCGTTATTACACAAGTTATATGTTTAAGTTGGATTGTGACTGGCAAGCGGAATCCAGGACGCGCGTTCCGTCCTGACCAGTTTCAGTCCATTACAAATCAACGGGAAAATACAAACTTATCCTAAATACATACATGAATGAATCATTAAAAGTTAGAAAGACTTTATGAAAAGTTTAATCTTGATTAAGGAGTTTATAATTTTAAATGAACTAAATATCATAGATTCTGTATTTGAATGTAGCATGCATTTGTATGTTGTATTACATTACATTTAATTCTACTAAATGAACTGACAGTAAACAATTGACATAGATTTCTTCTTTAAAATGAGTACTTAATTTATAAGTAGATTAACAAACTAATTACTTATAATCCATTCTACAATATAAAAATGTTATAAGATTTAAACAAACAAAGAAAAATTGAATGAATTTCTAATATCAGTTGTAGATGTTGATACGAATTCATGAATTTCTTATCCAATCAATGTACAATACGTTGTGTAGAATTCAAATAGTTTGTTGACCTTCAGTATTATTTTCTTTTCGAGAATTATAATTTAAACAAAAATATATATGTAAGAAAGAACAAATTAGTTTAAATGAATTAGTGTATATACACTGCGCCATGGTATAGATTGATCAGAGTTATACAACCATTAAAAATCACACTACTTCATTCAGGTATGAGACTCTACGTCTATGACCTCATCGACTATGGGGTACACAGTCTACAGGTAACATAGTGATTAGTTAACCTTTTGACTACTGAGTTAAAATTGATTGGATTAAATATTGAACTGTAGTCAGTTTCTAATATATTGTACAATCTTATCAATAGCTATTGGTGGGTAGTTGTTATATGTCCTATATGATTGAATTCTACTTGTTATGTCATTTTCCAAAAGCATATAAATTACCTCCTGAAAAGAGACTATTATGAGCATCAGATAACGTGTGCTATTAAGTGTTGTGGAGATTGTTGTTGCATATCGCTAAGCAAATTGCATTAATTAATTATTGAAATAGATTGTTGTTTCACTCAAATCAGTCTATTATTTTGAATTAATTCAGTCTAACTCTTTGGTAGTCTACAATGGACTAATGATATATCTGGCAAAATATCGGAAAATACAAGCTGAAATAATTTAGGTTATAAAAGTACACTCAAAATGACGACTAGACAGATTTATTTCGGAACTTTGTTTGAAAACTCAATTTCAATTTAAATGATACATAGGCAACTCCTAATTGAAGTGTACGTAACTTAAATGTGATTGTGTAAACTATAAAGCATGTCAAATAATATTTGCCGCCTGTCTGAGTTATTCAACGCATTATTGGTGTAAATTGGTTGGAAATAGTTGACAGAAAGTCTATGAGACCAAGATTCCACGTTGGTTAACACTAGATCTGGCTGATTTAACTGTTTTCCGCAGAATTTCGACTCGTATCACCCGATTTCACAGTTTGGTGAGTCTCTACAAAATATTTCATTGTTTTGTTCTATAATTTTCGTACTTTTGTTAGATAAATGTCGAAAATAAGAAAGCATTAGTTATTTGATTGAATATATCACAGATTGATGTTAGAAGGGCACCACACTGAAAACCAGGGAGAACTGGACAGCTGTTTCGTTCTAGTGTGGAACTCCTCAGCAGTGCGCACCCCAGATTCCGCACCAGGGGCTTCAGGTTGACGGCTAACGCCTAACAATCTGCACCACTGGGCTGACATCTATAATGAGCTCATTAGTGGCTAACTCCAGGATGTTCCTGAAGCTCTAGCCAGAAGTCGTGACTGGTGGAGTTCAGACTTGTCTGGAGTGAGACAGTTATCACCAGTGACAATGGATGATCGTCACGCTTCATATCACAAATTGATGGAAGTGGGAATTCTACCATTGGATGCCGACCATCCCAATTGAAGGCGTTAATTAATTGTTGTGTCTCACCACGCGATTCCTTGGAAGTTGAACATCTGCAACTGCACCATGAATTAAACACAGAACCCTTACAACTCAAAGAAAGAGCTTAATTTGTAGACGTTTGAGTTGTACCCAGTGGTTTAGCTTCCAGTCGGTTTTTAATGTATTACGTAACCTCGCTCAAATCTGTTTATTAGTAACTCTCCTACACAGGTGTAACTTTACTGGTCACATTATATCACTAGATATGTGGAACTACTTACCATATTCAGTCACTGAATTAAAATATTGTTAGTGTTGGGTCGCCATGACGACTCTGAATATATACATGACTAGAAACAGATGAACTATCAAACTTCAATATTGATTCAACAGCTACAATATAGCGGAAACTATTTCTTCTGGAAATAATAGTATTCTGTTAGAAGAATGTATCGAAGTTTATGTAGTTATAAATAAGAAAAAGAAAATTTCATCAGCAACTGACAGCAAATTTCAATTGAGTTATTCAACGCATTATTGGTGTAAATTGGTTGGAAATAGTTGACAGAAAGTCTATGAGACCAAGATTCCACGTTGGTTAACACTAGATCTGGCTGATTTAACTGTTTTCCGCAGAATTTCGACTCGTATCACCCGATTTCACAGTTTGGTGAGTCTCTACAAAATATTTCATTGTTTTGTTCTATAATTTTCGTACTTTTGTTAGATAAATGTCGAAAATAAGAAAGCATTAGTTATTTGATTGAATATATCACAGATTGATGTTAGAAGGGCACCACACTGAAAACCAGGGAGAACTGGACAGCTGTTTCGTTCTAGTGTGGAACTCCTCAGCAGTGCGCACCCCAGATTCCGCACCAGGGGCTTCAGGTTGACGGCTAACGCCTAACAATCTGCACCACTGGGCTGACATCTATAATGAGCTCATTAGTGGCTAACTCCAGGATGTTCCTGAAGCTCTAGCCAGAAGTCGTGACTGGTGGAGTTCAGACTTGTCTGGAGTGAGACAGTTATCACCAGTGACAATGGATGATCGTCACGCTTCATATCACAAATTGATGGAAGTGGGAATTCTACCATTGGATGCCGACCATCCCAATTGAAGGCGTTAATTAATTGTTGTGTCTCACCACGCGATTCCTTGGAAGTTGAACATCTGCAACTGCACCATGAATTAAACACAGAACCCTTACAACTCAAAGAAAGAGCTTAATTTGTAGACGTTTGAGTTGGTACCCAGTGGTTTAGCATTCCAGTCGGTTTTTAATGTATTACGTAACCTCGCTCAAATCTGTTTATTAGTAACTCTCCTACACAAGGTGTAACTTTACTGGTCACATTATATCACTAGATATGTGGAACTACTTACCATATTCAGTCACTGAATTAAATATATTGATTAGTGTTGGGCGCCATGACGACTCTTGAATATATACAATGACTAGAAACAGATGAACTATCAAACTTCAATATTGATTCAACAGCTACAATATAGCGGAAACTATTTCTTCTGGAATAATAGTATTCTGTTAGAAGAATGTATCGAAGTTTATGTAGTTATAAATAAGAAAAAGAAAAATTTCATCAGCAACTGACAGCAAATTTCAATTTTATTCATTCATTCATTAAGTGGCAGTTGAATAGAAGAGTGTAAATACTTCAGTGTCAGTTAGCTGTATTTTTTCTGTAGTATTTCATGCGATACAAACTCAGGAAATTGGTCATATATACATATAATTTGCTTTCTATAATCTGATCAACCAACCATTTAACGTTTAGCAGCAAATGTATCTGTTAAAAAAATTAGGTAGGAGAAATAGGATGGTTTAATTAAATACAAATGAATAATTCAATATTTATTAGTAATGATTTCTAATTACACAAATATTCATTGAACTGGATAGTCTGAATGAATGCAGTTTTATTTCTTTATAGAATTTTGTAGGTCAGGTACAACGGTTGTAGCAAAACAACATAATTACTTTTATTTCCTGGTGTTTCTTCAATCTAGAATAGCACAGATAAAGAATACTGTAGATATCACATAAATGATGTAATGTTAAATACCCAAAACAGCATTTAGCTGAGTATGGCCTAAACGGTAAAAATTAAAAGCGTAATAAAATGTTACTCGGCAAATCTTTAAGACTGAATTTATCATGGTAAAGAAGGATTTACTTTTTCACTTCATTGGATATATAAGTTTGATTTGAACCTTTTTATAACACTGCTCTTAATAGTGAAGTAAGCCAACATTCGTTTTCATGTTGATTGTTTTGAAGGATTTGGAGACAACAACAACATGTACGGGAGATTATAGTGATGAATATATGCTGTTTTACTTTCATCTGCTGTAGAATATTCTAGGAGATGAAAAAATTAACCCTACTATCTGTTTCTGTGAAGCATGTTTTATTGCACTTGCATTTAAAGTACTAGACGCAGTTAATGGCAATAAGAGGTAGGAATTTATCTATAAATCCTCATTCCAAGCAACAATTCACTGAGTATAGAGAGCCTATCAGGACACCTGAATGCATTCCTTTTAATATAGCCTTTAATTTAAAATCAATTGTTCCACTTACTTTATTGCTTTTAAAGTCAAGTTCTAAGTGGATATGATTTTTCCTATTAATTTTATACTAAATATCATTAGTTTTAGTCTATCAAACCTAGTGGCCGAGTTTTCTATGGATAACGGTTGTAAACCAAAAGTCTTTTACTATAATTTAATTCACCTCATTTTTATCATCGGTAAACAGATTCTGTATAGGTATGAATAGTGTTCTAACCAAAGTCTTTTGTTACTACTTAGATCCAGACATAGATCACTCTGAATCTAGTTCATAAATAAATATTTAGATTCAGCAGGCTTCATTACGTTAAAAATGTTCATGCTTCAATCAAAATTGTTTGTTAGAGTACAGTTGACTGAGTAGATCCAATGTATGAAAGGCATATTTATTACAGTTTCAAGTAGTATAAACGTCATCAGCTAAGATGACATACAGTACTGATTTATGAAATGTGGCCTCCGTTTTTGTCTGCTTTTGGTTGGCTAAAAATGATGTCTACCAAGAATTTGACTGACGATCTACTTATAACAACGATAAAAAGGTGCTGTTGATCGCTTTTTATTACACAATAGTACGATTTATTGAAATTCAGCTTTTGATAGTAAAATAAGTTCAGTGTGCTCGTATATGACCTATATGATTGAATAAAACCATAGGCTTATCAAATAACCTGACATATTTTTGTCTTTCAACTATCGATATCCAGCTTCAAGAAAACTGGTTCTACTTGCTTCTACTAACCATTCAAAAAATTTTCTGAAAAAGATGAATGATCAGTGACATTAGCAGCTAGACCGGAACACCAAGTTTACTTACTACGGATAAGTCATACAGGTAAGGTAACTTGAGACTTCAAGAATTCATATCATTAAGTATGATACTGTCGAGTAATTTCTTTTTAATAAGTCTCGTAACTTTTTTCGGATACGAATTCCTCTCGCTTAAGTCGTGTCACTTTTGAACTATCAACCTTGAAGGATGACATATCATCAAGAATAGTCAATATTTTTAACGAACCTTTTTGTTTATGATAACTACACTAGATTTTGTATTAAACTGGACAATGATGATGCTTATATTATGCATTGAATTTTGTAGTCCTACTCCTGTTATGACTCGTACTTGATAACTTGACTAGCCGCAGTCAAGTTTAGCACTCGAACGCCTTGAACTTCCTAGTCGCAAATTCATAAGGCAGAAGACGAGTAGACAGGGAGTTTCATTCCAGTAAGATAGACAGAGTTCTTTACAAAATAATTGTGTATTTATAGTTTTCAAAAACAACAAAATCAATATTATAATCCACGCAATCCTAACTAAGAAGTTTTAACTATTACCCAATCAGAACGCGCCACGTCGAAACTCTAGAAGGTTCTATCGAACGTTGATAAGATGGAATGTCTATGGCTCTTCCATGAGTTCTCGAGGCTTTGTTGAGGTTTCTGGGGGCCTTTCTAACACTTACAACTGAAAATTTGAACTATTAAACCCGAAATAAACTGTATTCCCTTGCATCAATTACTAGTTTTGATTTTAACTAGCCTTGTATTTGATCTATGCGTTTCAAACGGTTGATACCAGAATTCAAAATATGGTGGTTTTGTGGAGATAAGTATTAGGTTTAATTATTTGTATTCGTCACATATTAATGTCAGTTAGATACTATTGAAAACCAGGGAGTAGTCATCAGCTGTTTCTTCTTAGCATGAGACTCTTCAGGATTGCATACTGTCATTTCCACCAGCGACCCGAACCTAAGACCTCCGAGTTTCAAGTCGAACACTTAACCGTCACCACCACTGGGTCGACGTTCAGTGGAAGGATATTCACTCAGATACTAAAACATTTCAAAATGTATCTGGATATCAAATCTGTTAATATATTTTAGGTTGCGGCAATCAAATTCAATTTATAGTGGCTCCTTGTCAAGTTGATTCAAATCGAGGTTTCTTGAATCTTCTGTTAGTTTTCTGAATGTTTAGCAGTACCTTTATATAATTTCCCTTGTATGAGTTTCCTCATAAACGTCTTCTCAAGAATGCTACATATACCTTTACCTGAACGTCTTAATGAAAATTATTATGCTCAATTCTGTCTACCATGTTTAACTTTCAGGAACTTTAATGAAAACTGAAACATTATTTCCATGCTTATTGTCGCGAATTGAAATGTTTGCAGACAGCGATCTTTTGTTGACGATTGTGGAAAGTTTTGAAAAAAGAAAAGAAAAACAGCACATATTTATACAACTCCCAATAGGATGAAAATAATCTCCAACTCCATTTTTTCAGGTCAATGAAGCATCTGATAACAATCCTGGAAGTTAGAATTATTCTCACAAACATCATAAAAATGTAATTTTCTATTATGCATATTTACCATTAAAAATATAGTTATGGCTTTCAAACCCAACGTTGTACAGAAAACAGGAATTTTTTTTACTGAAATGAACCCCTCAACACAACTGAAAAGACTGATATAACAGAGAAGCAAACTTACTGATAGACCGGAATCGAATATAAAAGCTTATTATATCAATATACATTAGTGTACCTCAGATTTTCGAACCTTTTATGAACTAATAAGCTGCATCTTTAGGTATTTTACTTGTACTAATAAGATTCATCCCTATACTTTGCTTTTACTTCTTGTTTTACCCTGGTGAAGAGCATGTTCGATCGGCTAACCTATATGAAATAGTTTGAATATAAGATTGTTTATGAAATCGGCATCTAAATGGTTGCCAAAATTTCCTAATGTAATATCAGTATCACACCACTTAATATTGAAAACTTAATTACAAATTCATAAGCTGCACTAACCATTCGAAACTGAGGTCTCGATATGTGTATAGAGGTAAGAATAACTGCTGTAGGACTTCCTAAAATACTTGTATTACATGTTGAATTGCTGTCATTTTGTCATTTGAGGAATACTTGTTAATATCGAAACACAGATGTTTGTTTTGTCGTTACCAAACGCTTTGTTCTAATCGAATCGATCAAATTAGTTATTTATATCGACGACAATAATCGGTTTGAATATGGAACAAATGAATCGAACACAGAATTGTATATCCCTGACTTCCAAATGATTATTTAGAGCTACACTGGATAAATGATATTTGGATAAAGAATATGAAGACTTAGTACAATCTGATGGTTATTTGCATCACGCACTGACTTATTATTGGCAACCGTTGATAGAGCCAAAGAATTTCTCACTAATGATACACATGTCGATGCTACTAATTAGACCTACTAGCTTCATTTATTTCAATAATTGAGTAATATTTAGTTTAGTTAGCACACAGTTATTTACAACTCTAGTTGCGCTTAAATTATAACAATCACTGTTATTTCTCAAAATTCTTTCTTATTCCTCCCGATCACATCTACTAACTAGAACATCTGAAATGCTTTAAAAAGATGTTTAATGTCAAAACTAAAAACCCTTAATAAGACAGTTCAGTGGTCAATAATTTACACACTCACTGGAAGGTCCTGATTCCAATCTTTGATATATGCTGGTTACGTAATAATCAGTCGCTTTAAAGTTAGGGGAAACAGATGTTTAGTTTTTACCTGCAGTCGAGTTACATAAAAGTGTTGTAGTCAAATAATTGTCTGTATGTTTACTTTGTAAATTGTTAATTTTGGTTCAGACCACTAACCTTAAAACTAGGCTAAGAATGAAACGAAATCGTATATCTGACAGCATCTCATCTCTTAATGGACTACAATGTAAACCTGTTCTAGTTTATCATTAACAAGTTACTTTTGAAAATATTCCATAGTGTTTTTTTAACATTTATTGAATTAAATTGAGATGGTTTATGAAGACTGATACTACACCTAGTTGATTGAATTCGTTACATTTTGATATTGGTGGGGTACCATTGAAAGCTAGGGAGCACTAAACAGCTGCTTTGTTACAGGGTTTCATTAAATACGCTTTACATATTTTGACATGGTAAGCTAAAATCCATTTAAAACTACTGAGATATTTAAAATAATAATACTAAGATAACTGAACTAAAAGGATTTTGTGGTAATTAGTATTACATTTTTAGTTGAATGGATTCATCATAAATTGATGTTGATAGAGTAGCACTGAAATCTAAGAAGCACTGGATAACTGTTTTATCTTAATATTGAACTCTTCAGTAGTGTTCATCCTTCATTCCTCCAACGGAGTCAGACTCAAGGCCTTTACGTCGACAAACACCTACCATCTGCACCACTGGCGCGTCGTCCAGTAGTAAAATTCCAACCTTAATCAATTTGTAATATAGCGCTACGAATGTACATTGGCTTCGGTGATAACCGTATCATTTTCGGAATAACTAGACTCCATCAGTTAGATTTCCAACAAGGACTTCAGGAGCATCCTGAAGTTATGTACTATTAAGCTGATTAATTTAGAGATACTATGTTTGATTTTCCCTGACTAAATCGAGTATGTAAACTACTAATGATTTTCATACTAAGACTAAACAGTTGTCTAGTGCTCCCTGGTTTTCACTAATACCTTACCAATATCAATTTTTGACGAATTCAATTAATCAACACTAAGGTAATCGAGTTTTTAATAGATCTATCTTCAGAAGATTTAATTTTCAAAGTCAATTTTATTTTAAAAGCTCCAGAAAGAATACGATAGTGTAACATATAAGTGAAATTTACGACATACATTAAAGCTGACAAATTTGTATGGATTTTCCGTTACTTAACTTACACTAGAACAAGTTTTAATCCATTTCATCCAGTGGCATTAACTATTCGTCATGATATTTACTTTTAGTTAAAATCAAAGCCTATCCTTATAAACATGGTTCAGACCAAAAGTTCATTACTTGATAGGCTGAAGTCGTATTCTAGTTTAGCTGCTACTGACCTTCCTCCAACCTATTCCTACTCTAAAATATATAGCGCGTTATTTTAGGCTGTGGATAAATACAATTAACGCCTATTTTTAGTCAGTTTACCATCTTTGCATAATACTCTGTTCTTATGACTTTAACAGACCATACCTCATAGCCATAAACTTAAGTAAATAAAGTTGTTATGCAATACAAAAGATTTTTGTCTGATTGGTGATCATCTCGCCTACTCCATAAGAACACCGGTAGTTCACACACTATAACCGTCATCTGAAAACCATACTTTATCAGAGTCTTTATCAAACAGAAAAAAAAACGTCATCTTAGTATTTTAAGTCGATAACTGAATCCTCTGCATTAAAAAAAACTACATAAAATAAGCTATTTTAGACGCTGATTACATTTTCATATCGTTTCCTACATCTCCTCATTTAATAATACAATCGATTAATGATTCTAGATATCTGAACTATTGTCTAGTGTTTTTTTATTATTTAAAAAATATATATAAGACTAAACTGTTCTATTTCAGATTCCTATCATTACACACCAGTTACCAATCTCTGTCACTGAAAATATTAACAGATATGTTACTTGAATCTAACATAACAATTTGACATTGAGAAAGAAAATACAAAATTTGCTACAATTCAAAACATTTTTAGCAGTTTAATCTCAGTTGATTCAGTAAACTCATAATGAAAACTTAAATTACAATCATAAGATTTCTTTCTTTCTCACTTAGTAATCATATTTCATGTTGGCTGTAGAAAAATACTAATAAGTTAGGCATGAATACATCATAAAGCATTTATTGTATTCAATTGGCAAGTTACACAAACATTATAAATTCATAATCGTCTTCATAGACTTTATAACATTTATACTGTATGTCTCATTATTGGTATGTGTGCTAAATGTTACACTGTCCTGTACTATTGAGCTTTGGCTCGTTGTTCATTTTGTGACGTTGGATTCTTTGGGTTCAAATATACATCTTCTGCATACTCTGTGGTTGTCGTGTGTGCATCACCTAAATTTGAGTATCAGTTGGCTTAAATTGAAGGCACACTTTACCGATATGTGACAAACAGCTCGGAAACTATTTTCATGGATTCCTGTCTCTTACCGCCAAACATATATTAGTTTAGTACATCTTTATTGAGTCTATTAATCGATTCATTCATAACAATATCAATAATAGAAACTTAAGTACAATATATCTAAGTACGATGGCGAAAGTTTAATGTGTTTGCGGAATATTTTGAGTTACAGTAAACTATTTAGTTGCTTTATTCCAAAGTATGTACCAAATTAAGATCACATAGCATTCATATTAGAATGCAATACAGTTGCAAGAAACATTCTATGAAGTGTAATAGTTTGATACTCTTACAGAAAATGCTCTATTCATGACCAAATAAACTAGTCAGCCTACGCTAAGCATTCTTCTTTCAGTTAATTTTTTAAAAGATTGTGAACGTGAAATTTGAATAAGTTAAAGAAATAAATGTATATATCGCTGTAAGAATGTAGTGAATATAGAGAAAACTTTGGAAGCCATTCTTTCTGTATGCATTAATTGGTGTAATGATCTTATTAGTACTTAGCATTCCGAACAGCAGTGACGAAGTAACCCAGTGAAAACTTAGAAGTAGTATTAAAATCGCATCGCAGTAACCAGTAGTAGAATCATGAGCAATCGGCAGTCAGCACTCAGCATATAAGAGGCTGTCAACCAGGGTTCAGTAACCAAGTAACCAAAGCAGTAAGGAACCTAACCACTGATATGTAGATGTATATGTAGAATACCAATGTCCTAAATAAAGATAAGCACGCAGAGGCGTGAATAAGGCCACTAATGACAAGTAGAACATATTAAGGTTAAAGTAAACACCTAAAAACCAAACAAATGAGATGAGTAGGCAGACACTCACACACAGGTAAGAGAAATACATGATTTATGAATCATAGTAGCACGTTTATTAAAACATCATGAATAAGTAGATTGTACAATCGCCTAGATTTACATTACCTAGACACTGGGAGATCATCACAATCAGGTACCTCAGTTATGATATCTGAATTTTCACCTGATTGTAAGCTTCCATTTAACTCATCAATTACTGTTGTATCTGTTCGCAAATCACTGTTAATTAATCACTAGCCTATTATGTATTTTCGTAATATAAGCTTAAATTACATGATTTTGTTTCTCAAGTATCTAATCACGTGAATTTTGTGGTCTGCATAATACAGAATAGTGTTAGACACTAGACTGATAGATAATTGATGAAGTGATTAAGATGGTTAGTGTATTGTCGATCGTTTTAACATCGTTTTAACAGTGTTGGCAAACTTACCGTATGTAGACGTAACCATAAAATGACATAACAATTATCATTAACATTCTTTCTCTATAAAAAAGACTATGTTCTTCTTTCCATAAAAATTATCTTGCTGTGAGGAAACTTTTATATTTTATATTCATTCTTGTGTATCATTGGCATTTTTCAGATTTAACATTTCTGAAGAACAAAGACATAAGCACATATATTTACAAGTTGATTAAAAATGTTAGGGAGAACTAGTTTCTGGTCATAACTTAGTTTTATCTCAACGTTTTAACCCACTATCTAACCCACATGATTGAAATGATTGATGGTCAATAAAATGATAATAATATTTCGGTTAATAAAGGCATCTCTACTGAATATAAATGTCTGGCATTATGTGTAATTTAATGGGCAGGTAGGTGCTACAAAGAACGAGAAGTGAGATGGGCAGTGGAATGGATTAGTATGAATGATTATTACAGTATAACTGTTGATGGTGTTAAAGACGAAAATAGATCAGTCCAGTAAGTTGGGGTTCTTTAAGTAACTTCATCCTGTTAAAACATTAAACTAACATCGAATTACTGGACTGTTCTACTATAATATTTATCACCATTTATAGTTATACTTCTATTATTATCCGTACTCTTCCATTCTGCTGCCGGTGTTTTCTCTCATTTTTCAATCACTTACCTGGCCTATCACACTATTCATTATGTCGAACATGGCGAAGCAGTTAATCTCCGTTGTAATACGATATTCTGGTCCAAGGCCGTGGACTTTTTTCTGAACCACTTTTCTTTCAACACATATTGTTGACTCAAGGTCACGTTTGCAATTCAAGCCACATATAACATTTCAAAAAACTTTTATAATTCCTATGCTAACCCCATACATTTGCATCTTTATATATCCCAAGTTTTTTTATCGGCATTCTCTCTGTTTATGTACTGCTTATATATTTAATTCATCATTCTTGCTTCTATTATCTTCAATATGTACTGTTGTACTTCTGCTGTACCTTGATATTGAACCACTGAGGTTTCTTGCCGCACGTCGTTGAAAAAAGCTTGTTAGCCTACCTTGTGCCTGCATTAAAAATTTGAGGGTGATAAAATATATAAACGTGTTTACTAATCAAAACAATTACTTAACATTATTTATTAGGTTGAATATATCACAGATTGATGTTGGCAGGATACCATTGAAAACAAATTTATGGAAGTGGGAATTTTGCCATTGGATGCAGACCCAGTCGTGCAGATGGTTAGGTGATCGTGTTAACCTGAAGCCCCTGGTGCGGAATCTGGGGTGTGCACTGCTGAGGAGTTCCACATTAGAACGAAACAGCTGTCCAGTGCTCCCTGGTTTTCAATGGTACCCTGCCAACATCAATCTGTGATATATTCAATCAAATGACGAAACAGCTGTCCAGTGCTCCCTGGTTTTCAATGGTACCCTGCCAACATCAATCTGTGATATATTCAATCAAATAAATTACCAATCTCCATAAAAATAACCATCCCGATTGAACTATTATTTATTAATTAAATTAATAACATAATAGTTTAATCATATTACTTCACGTTATTTCATTAATTAACAACATCCACATTAAGATCGTTGTTGGTTATTGGACATGATAGTAATAAAATGTTATTTATATTCATATTTGAATTGAGATTATTTACGGAAAATGGTATTAGGTTTAGTTAACTGAGTTTGTCACTAGTGGATACTGGTTCATCGATGTAGAATGTTAGGTGTTCGCCAACCTGAAACTTCTGAGACGGAATGTAAAGTACACACTGCTGAGAAGCTTGATACTTAGACGAAACAGCTGTCCAGTGCTCCCTGGTTTTCAATGGTACCCTGCCAACATCAATCTGTGATATATTCAATCAAATAAATTACCAATCTCCATAAAAATAACCATCCCGATTGAACTATTATTTATTAATTAAATTAATAACATAATAGTTTAATCATATTACTTCACGTTATTTCATTAATTAACAACATCCACATTAAGATCGTTGTTGGTTATTGGACATGATAGTAATAAAATGTTATTTATATTTTGAGTTTGTCACTAGTGGATACTGGTTCATCGATGTAGAATGTTAGGTGTTCGCCAACCTGAAACTTCTGAGACGGAATGTAAAGTACACACTGCTGAGAAGCTTGATACTTAGACGAAACAGCTGTCAAGAGCTTATTGGTTTTCGATGGTATCATTCTTCTTCTTACTGCCCGTTACTCCTCGCTGAGGAGCATAGGCCGCTCACCAGTGTTCTCCATTTAACTCTGTCCTGAGCAATCCTTTCCAGTTGTTTCCAGTTGCTGCTCATCCTTTTAATGTCTGCTTCCAATTCTCGACGCAGCGTGTTCTTTGGCCTTCCTCTTTTCCGTTTCCCAACAGGATTCCATGTCAATGCTTGTCTTGTGATGCAGTCTGATGGTTTGCGTAGTCTATGTCCTATCCATTTCCACCGTCTTTTCCTAATTTCCTCTTCGGCTACTGGAAGTTGCTGTGTTGTATTTGAGAATCTTGCTCTTACCCTTATGTATGTTCAACCCTACTGCTGCTGAAGTTGTTGCTACACTGATTGTCTTCGCTTGCATTTGTTGGTGTGTATGTGCTAAAAGAGCTAGATCATCTGCGAAGTCCAAATCATCGAGTTGCATCCTACTTGTCCATTGAATCCCGTACATTCCCTCAGATGTGGAGGTCTTCATGATCCAGTCGACCACTAGGAGGAAGAGAAAAGGTGACAGCAAGCAACCTTGTCTGACTCCGGTCCTCACTGAAAATGCAGTTGTCAGTTGTCCTCCATGCACAATTTTGCACTGTGTTCCGTATCATGCCAGTAATCGAATTTGTTGGATGTTATCCGAATGTTTTAGTTTACTTATATAGAATCTCATTTCTTTCATTTGTGCTGATTATAATGAAACTACAAGTTGTACATCCTCACATAAATATTTATAATTGATTTAAATGTATCTTTCAGCATTGAATATCTAGCATGTTATCAAGTAATTTAAATATTACTAAAATTTAAACAATTGTTACTTAGTAAGTTTAATGAATTTAACTATATTATGGATAACTGAATTAGCTTATACTCATTCATATGATGAATGTAACAATGTGGTAACTTTATTTAAGCAACTGTAGTCGATGTATATCATTGAACTATCTTTAATATCATTATATATTTTAGAATTGCATGCATTCAATCGTTTATACATAAAGTATAAAGCATAAATTAAATGAATAAGATAGGGATAGTTGGTTATATATCTATAGAAAAATTAAACAGAAATAGCTAGATATTGTGTATATAAAGCTTATGCTTGACTGCCTATGTGTTTGTGTGAAAACTACTACATAGTAATTATCATAGATCAATATCTAATTAAAGTGAAACCGTAAGAATCATGATTATATTGTTTAGATGAATCACTTAGTTGATGAAAATAACTTTTGAAGTGATAATGAAGATTGGTAGCTTGAATATTAAGCAATTTAAAATAAATACATTAATTGAAAATCTTTTGTTATTGTTGCAGACAACATTATAAATGTTATGCTTGAAAATGAGCTTTTGTTCTAGTTAACATTCAACAATAAGATATACCTAAACTCTTGATGGAACTGATGCTTTCTGGTAAATTCTATTCTTCACCAATTAGTTGCAGTCTTTTGTCATAATTACCCTAAGATTGGAATGCTTACATGGTTATACGCAAACTACCCACAAACGTTCATGTCAAAATAGTGCTCGCAGTGTCTACTCACATAGACTAGTGGACATAATGCAACTTAATTGATCCGATTCGATTAGCACTATAAAGAATTGAACGAACATTATACAAGTTACTACTCTGTGATTAATCAATGTACATTTCTCAGTCCTACAGTGTGATCAGTCGTGGCCTAAATAGTTCAACAGTAACTGTAACTATATGGCCGGTGATTGGATTTGTCAGTGAGCACTAGTACACTCAAGATCGTAGGCGAACCTTTCTGACAGGCTCCAACTTCAAAACAACCTAAGTGCAAGGTTTCCTGAAGACTATCACAATCCCCTATCTATCACAATATAGTGCTTGTGATGTCTAGTCACTAGTAGTGACTAGCCTGATCAAAATAACTATTAGGTGAAAATCTTATTAGTCTCCATTCAGTGATCAATCAATCTAAAATGAGCTTTTGAATTTTAAAAACGTCAATTTAAGACTTTTTGAATGACAGACATTGACCATCTAAATTGCTAACTAAGTTGAGTAACTATCATGATACTGTAAAATTAACTTTAAAAGGCGACTAAGGTCAATAATACCTTTTAAAACACACCAAACAACATTTCTTCAGGATAATTTTAACTTGCAGTGTTTCCAAGTATATTAGTCCATTTGGATAAAAAGAACAGTGTGCATAGTGACATACTTAGTGATCAGAAATAAATATAATGATGTATCGAGGGAATTCTACGAATGTCATTCAACATCTATTAAGCGATATATTTTATAGTCACAAGTTATAGTAAAGTTGGACTATTTTTAATGGCGTAATCCAGGATTCGCGTTTTGGCTACTTTGAAGCCTAAGATCCAATAAATTATATAAAAATTCGTAAAGACTTGATCATATATGTTGACAGAAATTCGTCGCTTAGTAAATAGAAAAAATTAGAATCATTATATATTGAAATAACCTCCTTTAGTGAAATTTATAGGTTCCACATTGCCACCCAAAAATCTGGTGTGAGCTCCTTCAGGAAAAATTATTTAAAATCAAATGTAAATTATTGTCTTCCATAACTGTTATGACGCCAAAAAAATGGTTGGTTTATCGAACTCTAATTGGGTGTGCCTAGTCGATAAATTCACGTCTGCCCTATGCTCACTGAGTGTTAAGCCGGAGATAGAACACAAGACGATAGACCAATTGGACAGAATCATATTGTATTCCACACAATCCTTTATATATACATAAAACCTGAACACAGTCAACCCATTAGGAAACTAACATTAATACAAAATAAGAGCATTAGTGAATTTGAACTGGGGTACATATACATAATTGATTAACCACAGTTCATCAATTAAAAATGATATACTGACAGTTAATGTGTCAAATGGGAGGATAGGGGCAGGAGTAACTAAATAATGATAGAAATAAAATGTTCACCTCGAACACAACTAAAAATAATAAAATAGTCCACAGAACAACAGTTCTCGAAGATAATCAATATTCTTTAGGTGACTAGCATATCGATAACAGCGGAAATATCATCTACATACCGTATTTAGACTCTTGGAAGGTTAAAGCATTTCACGATTTTCAGTTGTCTCTACTATCAGTAATAGATGAAACTGGCGAACCTATCACAATTCTATCTTTATATAGATACAAATATCATAGTAAGATAACTACAGTAGAACTTAAATATGATTCAAAGCACTTAATAATTTCTGAACATCTAATAGGTATCCATTAATACAATGAATATTTAGATTTTATTAGTTTCTCGTCTCTATGTAAACAATAATATAGTAATATCATTTTGTAAATCCTATAAAAAAGTGAGCATCTAAATTACATAGTTAATCATAATTCAAATTTATTGCCCCCAAAATCATAAACAGTAATGATACTATGGATACTACATGTGAAAATTCAATAAATCATTTATTATTTACTCTAATGAACTCATTAACTTCTTTCTTTTATTAAATAATCATTAAAACATAAAAATAAAATAACAACTTTGAAATTTTTAACCAACAGATTATAATTATTTACTTTCATTAGAAATAAAAAAAAAATGACAAAGAAAGTTTTACTAATTTCATAATGGAATTAATGTCAAAATAAGATGTGTCATAAAGAAATTAAAAAAAAAAATTTTCGTTTCTTTTTCAAGTTTTTCTTTATGCAAATTTATATCTTTTTTCTTTTCTTCTTTTTTTTTTTATTAATTGTAACCTAATTTCAATTGGAAGCTACTATTTTATAGAAACACAGTTTACTTTTTATTCCTGTCTTCATTAATTCCAATAAAGGTCATAATTAATGAAAGAAAAATTAAATTTTATTATGATAATTTGTGGTTTTATCCACTCACAAGAAATAAGATAACAGGGATATATTTTTTCTTTATAATGAAATAATTTTTCTTAGAGGTTAATTGAAAATAGAGAATTTGTCAGTTAGTTATAGATATATCGTTTATTATGTAATAGATTAAAGATGAGATATATATACCTTACTGTACAATTAGTGAATAGTGAGAACAATCAGATTAACGTGGCTTATTAGTTGTTCTAAACAAGTTAATATCAAGTTAATGAATGTTATGCTATTCATGTTGTTATTGACAAAATATAGCTATCACATATTGTTATGAGTGAGATTAATTACTAATTAAAAAAAAAAAATCAAAATGGTGACATTTAGACTGTTTATTTGTTACATTCAATTCTATTCTTATGCTTACGTTATTTGATTAAAGTTGGAGTATATCTGATAAGTTGAATTAAAAACGTATGAACTGATGAATCTTCATTGTAATTTCATTGTTGGCATAGAGATTGGAACTTAATCTGTTTTTGTTAAACGCTACTGAATACTACATTATATTCGGACTGGTACTTTGATAAAACGAGTATTTGTATGTAATTCAGTGTTCTGCATCTCCTGTTGATATTGTTAAGTAGTGAATCAGATTAATTTCTATTGCAAAACTAAGTGTTGTGACGGCTCCTGAAAACCTCAGCAAAGCTACTAGAAACCTTGAAAGAGCTGTATACATTCCATCCAACCACTGATTGACAGAACTTTCCAGAGTTTTAATGTTGCATATTCAGATTGCGTATGGCTGAAACTTCTTAGTCCAGAATGAATGGATTACAATGATGATTTTATTGTTTCAGAAAACCATAATGTACGAATATTTTATGCATAATTCACTCTCCTTTACTGGAATAAAAATTCCTGCTAACTTGTCCTCTATCTTCTGAATTGTAACTAAAAGGGTTCAAGGTGTTCAAGTCCTGAGGTTGTCCGCGGTTAATCGAGCGAGGAAGTACGAGTAATAACACTGAGAGTAAACGAATGATAGCCTTATTTCAAATCGTTGATAATACCTTCATGTTAATCCGATATTAAGTTGTAACGCCACAGAGAAATATGACATTGAATTAAACTAAAGTGTCCATTACATTATCAATATTTTCCTTCTATTTCTATCTTAGGAATTACTACATTTATAAATCAACAGAAATACACAATCTTGAAAAGTAATAGTTGACAATACTGCATATAAAATTGAGATTCTCGGATGCAACTTTCAAGTAGGCTTTCTTAATGGATTCTAGTATGAAGAGATCAAAAGTTTGACGTTTTCACATTATCTTTTGTCTGAATCGTTGATTTCAAAGATCGCAAACCAAACCTTTGTAGTATGATAATTACAAGCCTAGGTTGATGGATGGAGATGGCTTTTGTTACTCAACATATTGTCAAGTAATTTTATTGAAATTAGAATTTATTTAGATTAAAATTCGTATTCCTTCAAAGTAATACATTTAAATAGCTTGACAATGAATTGAATAACTAATGGCTTTGAAAGCATAACAAGAGACTTGTCACTGGCCCCATTTGGATTGATACAGTGTTAATTCACATGTATGAATAAATTACATCCAGCTGGCTAGTCCTAAGCTGAACGAAACAGGCTTCCTGGATTCTACTTACCCGCCACAGCTCAGTGTAAGTCACACTTTCGAATTAACTCTGTATGAAAGAGATCCTTTCAGGACGAAATCATAGTAATAGAGTTGACTAGATGAACGCCTTAACAACATCAACATAACGAAGCAAATGCATTCATACTTTATATTGTTTATTATATTATATTCATACTTTAGTAATATTGAAAATTCTATTATACGTACTAAAGATTTTCATAGGGTTCTCTTGACGTTTTGCTTGTTTGATGTACCAAATGCAACATTATAGTTCGTAACAGACTTTCTGTACGTTATATGCATATATTTTCTGATACAGGGATCAATTATTGATGAATGACCTACGAAACTGATAATTAATGATCACTTGTGATTTTAATGAATGTTGACTATGTTTATTCTATGATACATATTTTGTATGTAAGTGTATTATTTTGTCATGAAAGACGACTCATATTTATTGACAAGTTATTCTGTCTTTTAATATCCGTTCATTGGGCGAGAGGAAAGCTGCCAGAACGGTCAGTCAGATTTGTGAGTAGTTATCACTCGACCACCAACAGTTTAGTATCGGTATGTATCATACAACTGTTCACTTCTTACATAACACATTCAGCCATTATTTAGCTAAGTGATTTCATGTTATGGCGTATATGAAACAGTTGTTGAATACTTTCCTAGTAATAAACATTGTTGATGAGTGTAGGGTTTGGATAATGATAAGGCTAAAGCTAAAAGATCTTTATCTCACAAAATCACCGTGTCATAAATAAAAACAAAGCAACAACATTAAGCGTTTTTTATAACAGTTTTGTAGACTTCCCTTAGTAATCAGATAGCATGAAGAGTGCATATCTATTAAAAGACTAAAGATATTAAAACTCAATAAAAAGTTTTTTTAGATTATAACATTAAGAGACTTTTGGTTTCTGTTAGCCTAACGATAAGATGAATATCAGTTATCTATTTTCATGGTTATCTTTACTTGAACAAACTAAAGTATCTATTACTGTAAAGTAAAACGACAATAATTTTTTTCATTTTTATTGTTAATCCAAAAAATCCATTTCTTGTCTGAGAATGCCATTTCATTTATAGTGATCATTATTGTTTGAATATCTCGATTTGTATTAAAATACAACAACACGACAGTTATACTAGAACGAAATAGCTGTCCAGTGTTCCTTGGTTTTCAGTTGTACCCTAGCAACATTAATATGTAAAGAGTTCAATCAACTGAAATTTAATAATTCAGTTGAGATGGTTATTTTTTGGATATTGGTAATTTAGTTGACTAAATGTATCAGAGATTGATGTTGGCATAGTTCCGTTGAAAATCAGAGAGCACTGGACAGCTGTTACGTTCTAGTGTGGAACTCCTCAGCAGTGCGCACCCCAGGTTCCGCACCAGGGGCTTCAGGTTGACGGTGAGAGCCTAACCCTCTGCACCCCTTGGTTGGCAGACAACTGTCCAGTGATGCTTGATTTTAAATAGTACCCTACTAACATCAATCTATGACGAATTTAGTCAACTAAATTATGAATAGCTGACAACTTAAAGGGAAGAAACTCTAAAATTAACACTTCACAAAGACACTTTAATCTTTAAAAAAAATAAAATTTCCATGTTAATCAATGAATAATATATGATGATGATGATGATAATTTACATCTAATCCATTTCAAACGGAAGGTATAACTGTGTTTCAGGAACTCCATGCCAGTCAACTTTTTACCAGTTTATGATATTTCTACCGATTCATGTTTTGTTATTAAATTGTAATTATTCGGGTATTCATAGAGCAAACTTATGTAAATGAATATAAAGATGCTGCGAATACACACCTGGTTACCTAAAGCTAATGATGAGGTAGAAACAATCATAGTAACAATATCATTAACAATATCGATCCCCTTTTAACACGAAAATTACTATGTTTTATGTGATCTACTTTGTTTTTAATTTTTATCGTAGTAAGCCTTGACGAAGAAATTCTGGAAGATGTTGAAACCCTTACATATTTGGGTAGCATCATCGACAAACAAGGAGGGTCTAATTCGGATGTGAGAGAGCGGATTGGTAAGGTAAGGGCAGCATTTCAACAACTGAAAAACATCTGAAACTTAAACCAACTGTCTGTCAATATAAAAGTCAAAATTTTCAATACGATTGTGAAGACAGTTCTGTTGTATGAAGCTAAAACTTGGAGAACTACGAAAAGTATCCTTCAGAAGATACAAGTATGCATAAACAACTGTCTGTGTAAGATTCTTCGAATTCGTTGGCCAGATACCATCAACAACAACCTTCTGTGGAAGAGAACTAATCGAATTCCAGCCGAGGAAAAAATTAGAAAAAGACTCTTGAGGTGGATTGGACACACATTGAGGAAACCATCAAACTGTGTCACAAGACAAGCACTAACTTGGAATTCAAAAGGCCAAAGAAACAGAGTAAGACCCAGGAACACATTGCGTCGGGAATAGGAGACAGATATGAAGACAATGAAGAGCACTTGGGAAGGGCTAGAAAGGAAAGCCCAGGACAGAGTTAGTTGGAGAATGCTGATGGGTGGCCAATGCTCCACTTGGGGTAACAGGCATTGATGTTGATGATGATGGTCGCTGTAAGCCCTAAGTCTAGTAAATTCTATTTAAATGTAAACATGTGAGAAGTCATGTTGCTATCAGAAAATAAAGCAAATATTTTAATTAGCTGTTTATTTGATGAAACGATATTAGTAGTAATCACTCCAAAGAAAAATTGTAAACAAGAGAAAATTATATTATAGTACATAGAATCTGGACCACAATGTGTATAAGCTTAGTCAGTGATCATGATACTCAACTCATCACTCAAAATTTCAGTTGAAGCATACACTAAATGAAGTTAGCATTATAAACTAGTCATTTTAAGATTAACAATTCTAAATTTATAGAATTTAATCAAATTTAAAAGATATTTCTACCTTTCATTTTGGCTATTCGTTTGAGCTTTTTGACAATGTAATATATCACCTTTCCATTCAGGTGTTTTAAATAGTCTTGTGTAAAAAACAAAAACTTAAATCAGTCATTAACAAGACATTTTATTCAACCAAGGTAGTTGTAATTAATAAGTCTAGAGCATTGATTCACAACAAAACTAAACAGTATATAAACGTATGCATCACATTCCAATGTGTCTATCAATTTATATGTATTTGTGGACACATACATAGGGAGGAGCAATCATGTTCTGTATGCAAGGATCGCTGAACACATACCTAAATGGCTCCACAAACGAATGACGTAATGTTTTACAAGAGGGCTTCAGGATGCATATAAAGATTTTTTAAAGCCTTAGCTATACGGAAGTTCACTTCCCCCTCTTGTGTATTCAAACACTAGACCTACCGTGGTAGAGCAAGATTCACAATATTCTCCTTATTATCTTTGTTTTCTTTTCTTAGACTCTAATTTGCTTAGTTGACCTCTACAAATGCCTTAAAAGGAGTTTATGTGTGATCAGATTGTCCAAAACGTATTATATAAATATGCATTACATAGCTTTGATAAGCTTCTTCTTCTTACTGCATTATCAAAATTTATCAAAAGGACTAATTGATTTGAATATTCATTGTCGACTGCTAACTTATTTGAATCTTTGTTGTATTTAATTGTCAAATCAACTTTATTTATGTTCTCATGATGAATAAACAATAGATTATTGAATTGAGATGGCTTGTTGAGATTGATATTTTTAGTTGGTTGAATTTGCCAGGCTTTCAATGGTACCATGGCATCATCAGTCTCACAAATTCAGTCGACTAAAAATACCAATCTCTACAAGCCGCCTCAATTCAATTACAATAATCAACTCACCAGTGACTAACTTCAGGATATTCCTAAAGCTCTTGTGAGAAGTCGTAACGGGTGGAGTTTAGACTTGTCGGAAGAGAAAGGGATATTACCAATGGCAATGGATGATCGCCGAGCTATATATCACAAATTGATGGAAGTGTGAATTTTACCATTGAATACTAGCCAGTCCATTGGTTCAGAAAGCAAGGTATCTACTAACCTGAAACCACTAGGGCAGAATCTATGGTGTGCACTGCCGAGGAGTCCCGTACTGGGACGAAGCAGCTGTTCATTGTTCCATGGTTTCCAATGAAACACTTCCAACATCACTCCTTGTAGAATTCAATCATTAATTTATTGTTATCTTGATTTTAAGTAAGGAGTGAAACTCCATTCACTTAATGAGTATTCATACATCTCCACATACTATTAATTGGTTGTTTAAATGAAGAAAGAACAACGAACGTATTTGAATAGTTTGATCGGTACATTTGCCCTGTTGTTTCTCTTTAACTGTTGCTTTTTAACCTAGAAAAGATTGTAACAATTATTTAAAATCACCATACATACTTTTGTACTATGTCTTTTCATGAAGAATTATAACGGAAACAATGACGACTTATTGGGGGGGGGGGTGGAAGAAGGTGGAATGATAAAAAGTGTACTAAACGTTAAACATTTAGGTTATTAGCTAAAATGAAAATTTTAGAACCTTAAAAAATACATGGAGACAAGTTACTAGATAGTGAAGATAATATCAGTGAAAATATACTAAAGAGACAATTTCAATTTAACCGCATCAATTTTCGTCATTTGGTAGACACTGGACATGAGATCGATGCAGCAAATGCTTTAAAAATCATCAATAAATAACGTAAAACGATTCTATTAAGATTTGCTGAGGCCATTGCAATCAGAAGATTGAAACCTGACCTTTGTGTTCAAAAGGAATCAGTAGTTAATCTTCAGTTGCCCTGGTAGCAATAGATCGATGTTATCAGACAAACAATTCAGTTGATAAAATCAATATGTGTACTAATAATTTGAATTAACTAAAATCAATAGCATGTATGCAGCTGATGAGAATGCAACGAAATACACTGAATTCAAATTATTCTGCAAATGTTGTCGTTCTTGCATTATTCAAATTTTTGAAGGGAACAAAACTGTATGGAAATTATTGTTATGTTTATGAAATTGTCATGGATAATCCATTAAGTTCAAACAGAAATTAAGCAGATAATTAATATTTCTCAGTTTTCAAATCATCTTAACAAAGTTCATCCTTACATTTGAAAATAAGCACATTGATAAGTTCCACTATCTAGATAATGATATTCAACGCGTAACAAATGAAAAACTTCAAAGATGTATTAATCATAATGACACCTAGGGGGGAATTAATAACTAAATTTCAATGTTTTCTGTCCAATAAGCTGAAAATGAGCCTTGCTAATAAAAGCATTCAGTCCTGCACAACAATAAAGTTCATTGGAAAAGACGGAATAAGTACTATCGATAGTTAAAAATCATCTGAAAAATAACAGTCAAGCACAAACAAGAACAAAGAAGGAATGCGCTACTGTTAAGAGGAAAATAATCCTCTTAAGACCTGAATTAAATGGTGATGGAATATTCTAAAAGATCAACTTCAAACTGAAATAATCGAATAAAGATTCATTGTATCTCGAAGCTATGGTTAATTTAGTTAGTATAGAATTCATTGATAGTTCAGATATTATAATGTCTCTAAAAGATTGTGAATAACTAAGGTAGGGTTGTAACGATTTCTCAACTTCTACCAAATCCTAGAGGCAATTTGAAGAAATATAAACATACAACAATCTTCGTACTTATAATGAGTGATTATGGTGATTATTTTTTTAATAGTTAGACAAAATTAACCTTACCAAAATCGTGAAAAACGTTTAATTTTAAATCGAAATTAGTAAATCTAGGAAATAGGCAACAGAATAATGGGAAATATGCTTTAGTAGACTTCCGGTTTCAAAAATTCTTTGTAACATATTCCCTTAATGCAAGTAGAACCTTTTACTATTTAGAATGTTATTATTATTTGGAGAACAATAACATACACCAGGAAATAAGTAGACGATGTAACAAAGAGGATATACAACTGAATGATAATTTCATCCCAAATAAATGTCTGAATGATAACATGGTAGAATAATCATACATTGAGTATGTAAATAAATGTTACATTAAGTTGCTATGCTAATAAAACGAAATATTATTACCAAAAATTTATTGTGTATGCTAAGGTATAGTGCTATAAACTGATCATACAAAATGAAACACTTTAAAGCACTAGTTTTCAAATGGCATCATGTTTTGTTTATTAGACTTAACAGAAGCCTTATAAATTCATAGTCAACAACCTAAGTTTGCGTGTTATGGAGAAATATGTAACATTCATATCTTTTCCATAATTAAACAAAACTTAATAAACGATTTCCTGAACTCTTCACATCCTTAATTATGTAATTTATTCTTCATTTGTTCCATGTTTCAAATGCTTATATAATTTGAATTGTTAGCTCACACACCTCCCTTTAGGGAGAATGACTACCCCGTATAGTGTGTAAACAAGCACACATTTAAGAAAATAAGTCGATAGGGAGGAGATCCAGGCGGCAAGCAATACACTGCTGTTTATTGGGCAATCATCAGAGAACATTCGACTCAGAAGATCTGAAACTAATGTTATCTACCTGCCCAGTAGCGATTCCAAGATTAAAAAATAAGTTACCTAAACTTAACGCCTATATTGTATCTACCAGTCCATTTGTTCATGTGGTGTAAGTTATATCGGTTGCTGCTTCTCTATACTTGTATACACCTCGTAGCATAGTTATACATTGGCGTTTTTAAAAGCATATTCAGTTCTGTCGTACTAAGTTTCGTTCAAACAGATCATACATGAAACTTAAACCAACCACTGACATTAATCTATGGCATGAACAACTACTTGCGAGGGTCAGTTGGACTCAGTATTCTTCAAACATCAGAAGAGTTAGCTATACGCGTCAAAATGTCAAAACTTTGTATACAAAAGCAGAATGTCTAGGCTATTTTTCCCTTTAACTCCAGACCAAATAAATTAATATTTACATTAACTAATGAATGACTTCATTGAACTAATGTATATGTTATCTTCTCTTCTTTTTTCCTGTAACTTAAGTTTATCTTATTCAAATATCATTTTGTTCATTCTCATGATTCACAAATCCCTGAATTATTATTATGCTCCATGTTATTTATCATTATTATTAGACGCTTAATCACAGGGAATTTGAATATTACTTACTTTATTCTTTTAATTCTTACGTAATTCGTATCATTTTTGAATTAAACATGATCTGATTATGATCACTGTGATCCTATATCAACTATGCACTTATACTGGATTGAGGTGGTTTATATTGTAATTAATAATATTATTATTTCGGTTGGCGTATAAACGTATACAAGTTATAATTGGGTGTTGTGATGACTGTTGAATGATAATCCGTTACCCCGAATTGGTTTGAAGTAGATAACAATTGACCATTAAGAGGAGCCGGATAGCTGTTCCATTCAAGTATAGACTCTTCAGCAATGCGCATCCACCATCCCACCAGGGATCGAACCAGGGACTTTCTGGCTCCGCATCGGACGACTTACCACAAGACTATTGATTTGACTCACAATGGTTGGTATTTTAAATTCACTGACTTATAAACTGTTGTAATTTGTTTAACATAAATATCACTGTGATACTACAGTAAAGCTAGGAAATGATGTTGTTTACTCATATATGATGATCTATAAATTTACATGAAGGGAATGTTTTTACTCATTTTATATCTTCAGTGATTTTATAACAACGTCCATCATCTGAGTTTGATCAATACGAAATGCTGAGAATGATCAAGATTTAGTTGTAATCCAGTATTTATTTAGTTTATATTAGTTCCTTGGTTGATAAGACATCTGATGGAACAATAAAATTTAGTAGCATTTACATAAGAGTAAAAAGGTTGTTACATTTATCCAATACAATGAAATTTTGGAACAAAATAACCAAAAGTAGGAGTACAGTAAATCATCAGTACTTAGGCATGATAACTAAATAGAGAGGTTGCACAAATTACTGGATAAGTAATTAATGGTTCTGGTTTATCAAAAGCGCCTTATTTTAATACCAACCATCCCTCCCTTCCGATTGATATAGGATACCATATAAGAATAAAGACGGTCTTTAGCATTCTTTAACAAATTCCATTTTGATTTACTACATGGTTTATACTTATACCTAATCCATGTACTTGAAGCTAACGATATTCATGCAAACATGCCTGACCTCTATATTCATAAGAAGTTTATACAGCCACCGTGGTGGTATAAAACTAAGTGAAAAGAAATAATTCCCCTTCTCATTGTTCTTTTTCAGTAATAGTTGACTGAAACGTCACAGATTAATGTTGGAAAGGTACCTTGATAACCGTGGAACACTGGACAGCTACTTCGTTTAGTGTAAAACTCCTCTGCAATGCACACCCCATGTCCCGCCCCAGAGGCTTCAAGTTGCCGAGATCCTAACCGACTGCACCACTGGGCCATCATTCAATGGTAGATCTTCCATTTTCATCAATTTGTTATATACATCACAATGACCATCCATTGTCATTTTTGATAAATGTTTGTTTAAAAAAATTCTCCTTTCAGTTCAGGAAGATGAAAATAACATTTATGAATCAATTGTATTTGTATTGGAATAGTTTACAAAGTTCAGATATCAATGCTGATAAATAAAAGAAACGATTCTAATATTTTCTCCTAAACTAAACTTTAAATCATCTGCTACTAATAAACACACTAAAATTATTGTGAAAGTAGGCTATCAAAATGTCTTATCTACTCAAGCAAGTCAATTAATAATGTCAATAAATGTAGATAGTACTTTCGGAAGATAAACTAACTTTATTATAAATCAGTTAAAGAAATTCAGTAAGAAACCCTCTATTAGCATATATTATATGCCAATTGAAAGTTCATTATACACTCTTAAAGAAATTGATGTTAATCATGGGATTTAAATTCATGTTATCTAGTTTCACATTTTTCAACCTTCATCAATGACCTTCTATAGAACAATATCAAGTTATGCACCCTATCAATATCTGATTAATAAAATTTAATCAATACCACTTATAATTTAAACTTTAGTAACTACTCAGAAGGCAATCAAAGTTAAAATAACACACACACACACACATACATTTTAACTTTTGATAACATTAAAAATAGAGAAAACAAAACAGTTTTTTTTTCTTTTTTCAAATGTTTTGTATTTTCAACTTTTGTTACAAAAAAAGAAAAAATATTTTGATCAATTTATTTCACAAAAAAGAAAAAAAAACAATAACAATATTATCCTGATTAATGTAGCACATAAATAAATTTCAATGAAATGGCAAACATTTACCAACAAAAATAAATTATAAGTAAACAGATGTTATACCACCACTGCATTGTTTTCACTGCCAGTTGAGACAAAATACGCGTGAGTTCTTATGGACTTAATACGGTTCGCGTACGATCTCTAGGGTAGCCGAATTATACGCCTGATTGCTACGATTTTGTTGATACCGATTAACTGCGAACGCTACCTCGGATAATTGTACTTCTGTCGGATACCACAACTTGTTTCCCAACCCACGGCTATTTCAAAAGACTGGATTGTAGGAAAATTGTATTGTGTAGCAAAAACGGAGAGACGACTGGCGAACAACTTTATATATATATATATATATATATATATATATAAATCCCCAACATAATATTAATCCATTACTTCTTTATGATAAATAAACTGAAGCATTTCACTTTATATTATGTTCTAAAGGATAATCAATAAAGTAGTATAGAATAATAACCATTACTAGAAGCAATACAATTGACATGACATAAAGATTCATTGAACTGTACCTATATATCTGCTCTTGTATTATTAATCGCCTTAGTAGATAAAAGTACACAATACAATTGAGCCAACAAGTTAAAGTTCACCTTTATTTTAAACATTCCTTTATATACATGTAAAACTTGATCACATAGTCAACCGATAATGCATAATAACAATAATATCGAACAAGTGCAACAATGTTAATAAATTATGGCAACGTATTCAAAATTAATTGGTTATGTAAGTTGAATTGTGACTGGCAAGTGGAATCGAAGAGGCACTTTTCGCCCTACTTGGGACTCATTGGTTAGATGTACCTGTATCCTAATGTTGATGTTCACATGAGTATTCTAACTCATTTCACTACGTGCCAAACGCCACCACGTTCACCACTAGGTTACTGTGTCCAGACACGAAGCGGACCGAGTTTGGATTCCACTGTGAACATCAACATTAGGATGCAGGTACATCCAGCGGATGAGTTGGCAATCACAATCCAACTTAAACATTACTTGTGTACTACCGCTATATCTAGGCAATCCACTCAGGATGCACATATAGCAACACAGACTGACCAGTTTCAGTCCATAACTAATTAACGGGAAGATACAAGCTTATTCTAATTAATTATTTATGGTTAGTGAATATAAAATTACACAGAAACAGTTAATAGATAAGATGACAGGTTAAGGTAAAAAGAATATACAAATCGTGGAAATAAAACTACCAGTGTAAATTAAACCGAAATAAATGAAGTAATCTTCCAGATATTAGTTATTCACCTTGATTCAACCAATCTAACACTGAAATTATCATATAACTGTCCAATCAGTTTCATGAATGTATATTCATAGATGCACGCTTCATTAGCAGGAAACAAATTAGTGTGATTTGATATAAATATACTTTAAAGCAATCATAATAAACGTTCAATTAGATTGGTTTGTGAAGACTGGTATTAAGTTATATTTAAACGAATTCGTCACAGACTGATGTTGGAAGGGTACCATTGAAAACCAAGGATCATTGATAGCTGTTTCGTCCTAGTATATGACTTTTCAGCAGCGGGCACCCTACATTCCCCCCCACGAGGTTTCAGGTTCGTAAACAACTAACCTTTTGAACCACTGGACCGGCCAGCAACTAATGGTATAATTCTCACTTTCATTAATTTGTGATATAGCGCGACAATCATCCAATGTCATAGACGATAAGTGTTTAGCTCCCGACAAGTCTGAATCCCACTAGTCACGACCTCTCACTAGAGTTTCAGGAATATCCTGAAGTTAGTCACTAGTGAGCTGATTGCAGTAATGTTCAATGCTCCCCAGTTTCCGCCCGCACTCTACTATCATCAATCTGGGACGAATTCAATCTACTAAAACATAATACTATTTGTGTATTGGAATTACCTTACGAATTCTGTCACTAGTGAGTTGATACTGTTTATAATTAGGTGTTGTGAAGATTGTTGGAATTGAAAACCAACTACTTATTGAACTATAGCCACGGTTTTTATTAGTCACCTTCACCTTTATTCCATTGTACTTATATATCAATCAACAATACTTAGTGATACATGAGGTGATTGGGTAAATGTATCACAAATCACATTGATTACAGACAACCGAACTATCATTTTTCATCAATATCCTGCTTTTAACATCAATGTTACCTACACACTATTCCTCACAAACACGGGCCGTATTTCAAAGTCACCTTTGATAATGTGCCAATAACTTACATATGCCGTCGAACTTTGGAGACATTATTCCTCAAATTAAGTACTAATCTCCACAAAACTACCACAACCGAATTATGTTTTAATAAGTTAAAAGTGTCATTTTTTTAATATGATAAATATCAGTAAATCTTACGATCTCAGAATTAGTCTCCACATTAGGTTGTTGGTGAATAGTACAGATGAGTCCTAAACGATAACATACAGCTAACTGGTGAGCTTTGATTAAAGATAAATTTCCAAATGACTATACTTTAACAGACACTGTATCTTCGACAAATGTCCCCGAACTACTCGAATGAATAAACTTTTGTATGTTTATAGAAAAATGGACTAGTGGCTACCTCATCAACAAGGAAACTATACTTCAAGTCTAGCTCCATTTAAGGTCGTCATGGACTTTAAAAACTGCTCACAAATTACGCTCATAGTATTTCCCATCCTCTTACTTAAAGCACCAGTATTTGTCGAAATGATCTTGGGGGCTACTAGTCTGAAGGCAAGATATGAAAAAGCCGAAAAAACTGTAGTACTAACCTTGCGTTGAAACTGACCAATGGGATCTACTCCTTTGGTTTATACGACCTAATTATGTAGAGGTTGGTTGGTTGAATTGGGGCTAATCCGATTAGGCTTGTCCAGAGGTAGAGTGTGAGAATAAAACCCCAGCAAACAGGAGACAGTACTAAGTCGCCTATTGAGCATGAACAGAGGCTTGTATATAGAACATTCTAGGAGAACCAGTAATAAGAAATACAAAATTCACTAGACTGAGCTGGAGAGAGTTTTATACAGGAACGTGATATTAAGTTCTTAGTAAAATTGCAATAACTCAGGAACGAAGATACGATAATCAATAATGAACAATTGAAATGTTGCATGATAAAATGGGTATAATTTTTGTCTGATCAATAGTCTATGAAAAGCCTACGACTTGAGCAATATAAATATCGTAATTACTAAATGATAAATAGGTGTGATTTAGCGAGAACAGTCCTAATGACATAGAGAATAAACTTCATAGGTTGTGATTTCAGATCCATTGTTCTGTTATAACAACTATTTTTATTACTTATATAGTTGAAAGTGTTTAGGACTGTAATTATCTATTTTATTCGAATATTTAAAAACAACCAACTTGAATAACTATACTTAAAGTTCAAAGTAAGATATACTTTCAGTGGATTAAGTAAAATGTTAACATTCACCTTGTCAATAGACGAAGTGGATTAATTTAATCTTATACTGATTACTACTACTATTACTACTTAGCATAAACAAAAACCAAATATACCAATTTTCTTATTACCAAGTGAATTGTATTTTTGATAGTATACACTATTCAGTAGTATATTTTGATAAGTAGTTGAATACTATCTACGTAATTCTTATTTTATAAATTACTTTGTTCATATTGTCATACAATGAACTATTATAAAACAATTTACTTCTATTCAACATTATAATTGTAAATTTTTCTATTTTTTGAATTTCATTATTCTACCTAAAGGTATATCTGACTTAATTGTACATTATTATTCTATAGAGATAAATACAATGAACTTATGAAAATTCATAAGTAGGTACAAAATGAATGTTTATCATTACTCATTGTTGTTTCATTTTAAAGAAACAAATATTTAGATCTATTAGAGAGTTATTTATTACTTTGATTTAATTTAGAAGCAAAGATAGTAATTAGATCTGTTTCAGTAACAATATAATACTTATTAAGTAAATATAATAAATATCAATATGGTTTATCGGCATGTTCTGTTCAAATAAATTGTATGGTTAATAATAATAATAATAATAATAATAATAATAATAATAGCATCAATACTGTCATCGCTATATCAATAACAAATAAACACTAAATGAAATTAAGTAAACCATAATGTTTTCAATTTATTGACTGTTATTGTCGTCGTTGTTGTTGGCAATGATAATGATGAGGATGATCTTTACTTCTATATTATGCACACGAATGAACATCATTCTAACTTTGTTAATAGGTGAATAGGATCAACAAGAAATTGATAGACAAGTTAATGATATATTTTTAAAGGTTATCAACTATTTGTAATATGGAATTACTAATTTAAATAAATAAATAGGTAGCTATATTCTACAGGGTAGACTGACTACACTAGTGAAAATAATTGGTTTTATCTAGTTACTCAGTGCCTGTCTCTGCACTCTGGTTGAATGGTAGTGGTATCTCAAATTAAGGGTAAGTTACCTGATTTTGCTAATTCAGTACATATTTAGCAATTCTGCTGATTATATGAAAAGTGTTATGAAGACTATATTATGAGACAAGTAAACCAAGAAGCTAATGAATACTCTATTGTGTGGTTTGTAAAGTATCTGACTAAATCAATAAATAACTCCGGTCTTGCACTCACTATCAATATAGTACACAGAACCAAAACCATTCAGAAATATGTATCAAATAACTTCAAAGTTTCCGGATGTGGTTCATTCTTATTATTGTGTAAATTGACTATTAAGGTCCAAGCCAACAACTCTAAGCTCAGTTTTTGAAAGAAATTTGCAATATTTATCTTTCTTGATCGTATTAGTTGATAGTTCTCCATGTATCACGTTTGCTGCTTCTTTCGTATTATGTCAACACAACTGATTATTCGTCTGTTTCTTATCATGTAATTTTTAATAATAACTATTTTGCAAAATTTTAGATGACTTCATGTGTTGAAATATGTAATAATCAGTCAATCAATTTAATACCTGGTACCCCATGTGGACCATAGGCTACAGACAAGGATTCTAAAACCACACCACCATACAAACTTAGTGAATTATTTGAGTCTGGAATAATCATTCTTTGTGCATGATAAAATCGGCTCAACTATCCGAAGCCTATGTATACATATTTAATAGGAATCGCAATACTATTCATTTTACAAGAAATTATTCTATTTTGCCCAGCCAGTCCATGTATATAAGCGGAAGGTCATTTCAGCTAACATGAAAGTTCAGCTGAAGGTGGAATTTTGATAGGCACATATTAGCATCCAAATCAGTAAACTATTTTATCTACACACATGTTTACATATAAAAATATTACTAAAAGATGCAACTTCTTAACTTGGAGTCAGGTATTTGTTTATATTAACAGTGATTATATTTTAATAGTCTAACAAACATTTTTGTATCCAATAGTTTTGAATTACTTGTAAAGGATTAAAGTACTGAGATCGATTCTTTTTCTTGGAAGAATCGTAAATTATTTCACTTTAACTCAAGTAAATTAACAGTCTATTACTTTGCATCAAAAAATAAGAAAAAAAAGGAAACCATTTTTGATTATGAAAAGTAACAAAGTGTAATACAACACTCTTTAAGGGATCCACCATTCTAATGGGTAATATAAGCGGATTTCAAAGTTCTAGGAAAACTTATCTACTTAAAATAAATGTTTATGTAAATTGCAAATGAACAGAACATATCCTGATTAAATGATTCTAATCAAGAAATTAATCAGGTGAAGAATGAAATCTCAAGAGACTGGGTGATTGTGCATTGAACATCATGTATATTAAGCTTGATATCGGATTAGTAACTTCTAGTGTCAGTAAAATATTCGATTTAAGTCATTGCTTTTTCGATTACTTATTTACACCAAAAATGTGGCATGACACGATATGGCAAAATACTTCACGGTTAATGAATATTTGAAGTGAACGATATCTGCTTTAAATGAATATTTACAATCGTGAAGTATTTCACTGATCATTACGGTTGTTAGAAGGGGCACCGGCCTCACGACTTCTGATGAACCTTGGATTTCACCATGAGGCGTCATTATTATTTCTTCCACTCAAACGGTAGCGTTTAAATGGTTTGGTTTGTTTAATCCGGTTAGCGTTTTTTTAGCAAGCTTGTGTTTTACGGGATAGGAATGCTAACCCCATGTCCAACCCTCCTCCTTTACTTTGGATTGGGACCGGCAGTAACGTAGAAGAGCTACAGGCGGAGTTACATAGAAGCTTAGAAAGCAAGAATGTTGAGTCATTACGGTCATGTAGTTCATTGATAAAAACCCCTTATGTTTGTCTTATTTACGCTCTGTCCAAACTTTACCCATCCAGTGTCGCTGCAACTTAAGTGTGATATCAAGTTTCTTCCATCAGTATTCATATTGTAAAATTTAGGTAGTGTTGACCACCAAAGTTCAGTAAAACCAACCAATAAGCATAGATTGATACATATAAACAAATAAACTTATTACTTCATTACAAAAAGGGGAATGTCACAGGTTGTTTCACAGACTGATTAGCAAAACGCTCATTTAAAAATACAAAAAAAGGAGAAGATAGTTGTTTGTTCCCAATATCTTCAACAATGTGCATTCAAAAAACCATAATAATGAATGATTTCTGAACCTTAAAGCATAAGACAAATGGTTCAATAGTTGTCTGTCTGTGAACAAATTAAAATATTTATCGATTTCCACAAATCTCCTACTCTACTAATGAAATGCTTGTTAATTATCGATTTTGAAAGATAAGTCCTGGAGATTAGTAGGAAGTCGTAATTCACGGAAACTAATCAAGTCACAATTTCATCACGCTAGATTTTGTAAATTGATAGAAATTCAAGTAAACACTAGATAACAACTAAGTGGTCAGAAAATTAAGCGTTCGTAGTGTGACTTGAAGTATATTTATCAAATCTGCAACTGGGTCACAATTCCATACTACTGAGGAGTCTTAGACAAGTGCGTAAAAGTTATTGAATGATATTAGCATTATAATGTCTGTCTAACAACTATCAGTCTTTGATATAAATTACTTATTATTATAGTATATACAACCATAGTGTGAACACTAAAGATTCTATTATATGAACAGTATCAGTTATCATGAATTTGCATAAATTAGATCATATCATGTATTATACTGAAACTTTAGTTTTATCAACATACGTTAGTCTGATTCTATTATGTATTCACAATGAAAACCTATACAATATCCACTCGAATAAACCTAAAGGCATAAAACATTTATTTTTTGTTCACTAAATAGTTTTGCTTATTTTGGTTATTTATTTATTCATACATCATGATAATGTCTATTAACAACAATCCTATTCTGTCAACATTAAGGTATGTTAGTAACATACTGTTTTGAATTATGATTATTAGATTGTATTGAAAAAGGTTTCAAATTAATCCTGTTTCTATGATCATTTTATATTGTATGCATTGTAATACAGTTAAGGTTTATTCATTCTTCACAACATTGTTCCTTTAAATGGAATATTGTGGAGTTTTTGAATGTTAATTTGATATCACGGATTGGTCTGAATTAAACAATCACTAATCACCCAGAAACACTGGGCAGCTGTTTCGTCTTAGTATGGGACTGTTCATCAGTACGTGTTCACAACCCCACCAGGAAATGAATCCCGGACATTCTGGCATCATAGAGAATACTTTATCATTGGACCACTAAGCTTGCATCCTATGGTTGATATTTCTAACTCAGTCAGTTTGAGATATATATTTACGGAACCTCATCCATTAACATCGGTGGTTAACTGCCGAACTTCACTAGAGTTGTGGATGTGCACTACTGAAGGGTTTCATACTAGGAAGAAACAGCAGTCCATTGTTTTCTAGTGGTCAGTGGTTGTCTTATTCAGACAAATTCGTGATGTGAAGTTAACATTGTTCCTTTTACAGTGTAGTTTTTAACACTGTGTTAGTTTGTAAGCTTTTTATAGATGTATATCCGTACAACACATTGCGCATTCGGGAAACCCCTACACATAGGCAGATCAGAAATAAGGCTGTCAGATTGAAAAAAATTATGAAATATTCCAGTCTACTCTAAGCAATATGCTTTCTAATTCAAATATACTGTCGTTAATCTGTAGGTAGTTGCATACCAATACAGTCATTACTTACTGAAAACATAATAAATTTAAGTCAATGTTTGCAAATATTCTCTAAGTTGATTTCATCATTTTATTTAGAATAATTAAAACTATCATAGAAGAGATTGATTATACGCCATCTTAGATATTTCCGTGAGATAATAATCGGTTATCTTGTTATTTACAATTAGGGGAGTTTGTAGAGATAGTTAACTGTTTAATTCAATTTTGATAGCACGAATTGATCTGAATCAGACAACCATTGGTCACCTGGAAGCACTGGACAGCTGTTTCGTCCTAGTATGGGACTCCTCAGCAGTGCGCATCCACGACCCCGTCGGGGATCGAACCCAGGACCTTCTGGCTCCGCTCGCGAACGCTTTACGATTGGACCACTGAGTCGGCTCCCAACGGTTGATATTTCCAATTCAGCCAATTCGTGATGATGAAATCGGTGGACATTACTTTTACGGCCGAACTAGTAAGGAACGAAGGAAGCGTTACACGGTCACGTCGGACACTTGAAGGCATCATGCTAACAATAGAGAGTGTTCGAGATCTTATTAGTGATAAAAATCTCGTTTTTTGTTTGTAAACTGTGGGATTGTTAAAAAAATGATTAAATTGTCAATGTGGCAATTAAATGGCAGTTTTCAAAAAACAAGGGACACGAGATGGCTGTTGATTTCGTTGTACAGATTGCTGGTGCAAAATGTCCATCCGAAAGGATTCTTTTTTGGTCGTTCCACGCTAGAATTGAAACAAATTCTTATCTTAATAAACGGATGGGTGATTGGCATTAAAGTAACGACAGCCGCTTCACTTGCGGATGTTTCCGAAAAGACGGCAATTCAGTGGTATGAATATTGCCGTGAAATATGTAACTCTCTGGTATATCGGATAGAGCACTAAACAAGGGACATTGTAAAAGGATTCGCGACAGATTGGCCTCTACACATCTTCCTCTGGTAGAAAAATACATATTACCCGGAACAATAATATATAGTGACAGTTGGAAAGCCTATTCGTATTATGGATCGCAAGGATGTTATGAAGCCATCTAGATAAATATTTATATAAAATGCATCGTGATATTAAGTCTGAGAAATTCGGAAATAAGTTACATAAGTTTATAGATGACATAAAAACAATATATCCTGCATAATTTATCAATTTCAATCATAAATAATTTATTAGAAATGACGGATTTCTCATTGCATTTTGGGTTATAGTTAAGTCTTGATATTATATGCATATAATTTAAGAGGATAAATATTTTGTAATTTACCAAAGATTTCCGTGGGGGGAGGCATACTACAATGAGTCTGAGTTTAGAAATCTGTAATAAATCACTAAAATTTAGAGGAAATCGTCGGTTCTGATTTAGAAGGCTGTGATTGGTTCATTTCGATTAAGTCTCCCAAGGTCATTTTATAGTCGCTCAAGTTAGGCCGTAAAAGTCATGTCTACCAATGAAATCATTAGGAATCAGTTACTATTATGATTCACACTATCCAACCTTTATATTTTAACTGCACATGCATATTAAAACTACTCTATATGATTACTGACTGCACTAAATCGTGCAGTATCCACAGAATCATATGGCCTATTTCTTTCGGAAATATACTTTGTATCTGGTATTTTTTATGTTCTAAAATGTATCACTTTAAGTTTCATAAAGGATAATAATTACATTTTGTTATCGTCAAGAATAAACTGTAGTGTAATTACGTCATCTAAGACCACTTAGTTAATCTGAGTCAGGTTTATACGATTACGAATTTTCTAAGATAGTTTATAATGTTTGTACTTTGTAGTGAAGAAAATATGAACCACTGATGCGATATGTTCATATTTTGCATTCAATAGTCGAATAATTCCAATTGACGTTTTCACTCTGAATTCGAGAATATTGTTGTGGTGGACTGATTTTGTTTTAATTAATGTGTTGAAACTTACGAAGTTTCTGCTAAACACAAAACTTATAAGAGAAAAATTAATGTGATTATATTGAGAATTCTGATGGATGGTCAGATTATCACTCAAAGTACGGAATCATCCTTGGAACGGTTTAGAGGGTTCCTGACAGAGTTACCAGTGAGTAATTAAAATATGCAGAGGAAATTCAGCAATTCGAAACTGATGTTTATATAACCCACGCTGTTAACAACTGATATCCAGTCGCTGTTTACTGATATATGTCGACCTACAGCCTACATATTTGAAGTTTATCGGAGTTCAGTTGCAACTAAACTTTGGTGGAATGTCCTTATCAAGCAGGGGGGGGTGTAGTTATTTTAAATTTTAGAAGTCAGATATATAATCTTACTGAGTAGCAGTGAAAGCAATCATGTTACTTTGTACTACTTAAAGCTTATCAAAATTCTATATGTCACTTTACATTTTGATGAATGTTTATTTGCACATATTTAAATACAGCTTTTCACTGTTGCTTGTTTTCAGCCAATACAAAGCAGGGAAGTAAATGTTAATCGTTTAGTGAACGCCTGCTAATGTTTACGATAACTACGTTACGATGTAGCCATCCTTTGGCAACATTGTATAATAGTTTATTATTACATGAGAAAGATTACATTTTAGAATGTTATCTGAAGTTGTTACCTATTCGACTATTAACTAGTGGGAAACATTCTTTTCGGATATATCTTCGCTTTAATACTAGATTCTTTTAGTGTTTGCATGACATGTGATAGTCTGTACATTTCTGTAATGAACTATTTTTATCCTTCACAGAGCTAACTAGTTAAACAACTTATGTAACTTGTTAAATAAGAAGTGTTGACACACTTTACTGTATTAATAATATCGTTTGTGTAACGTGTACCTAATATGACACCACTCACTTATTAATCCAATAAGAATCAGGCTTGAGAATCAAGGCGAGTAAGCTGTTAGTATAGGTCAATAACCATATTACCAGAAACACACTAATGTTTTTAAAGTACAGTACACTTACACCTTATAATTTTCAATACAGTTTGACGCACAGAAACACGTTTTCGCACTGATTGTGTGATAAGCGCTGGCCGTTTCATTAGACATTAAAACTGCGAATGTTTGTTAATGGACAATAAGAAAATTTTATAGTATAATATCAAATAGTCGTACTTAAGCTCATCGGATATAACACCTGCATTACCGCGTACACTATGAAGCGTAATATATGCCATTTCGTATTACTGCAAATAAGAGAATACAAAAGGCAATGATCAGCATTAACCATTTGTTTTGGACAATATGTTAGTATTGGATAATACAAGCAGAGATCTCCAGTGAATGAGGTGATGAGCTAATCTGTAGACAACAGCAGATTATACTAGGTTATGAGAAAATAAGAAAACTTATTTTTTACCTTTCTTTTTAGAATCCTTTCCGAATAAATTTTAATTTTTGTAAACACCCGCATTGTAAAATCTTACACTAAACCTTTGAAAAATCAACTTTCCATTCTTCTGTGCACTGATCTTTTTTTTTCAGTAATTGTTTAGACGTTTTAGAAATGAAAGTTGCACACTAGTAGGTACACTGTATGTATAACGTCTGGCCGCAGCAATTTCGTCCTCAATGTTTAGTCGTAATGTTTTAAGTTCAACTTATAAACTTTGAAAATACCTATCACTTTTGGGTACAAGTGATACAAACGAACTTGATCTTCCGTCGAAAGGCATACTCTAATTAATCGCCTCACATTTCCTTCAACATAATAGTACTCAAGTAACTGTCCTTGTTCACGGATATGATCGAACGCTTGATCACGTGAACCGAAGGCTACAATTATATAACCACACACCCACCTATGGTAAGTTATGACTTAATATTTCGTATGTCACCAGATATTGGCTCTTTGTGATATGTATCCCTCACATATCCCATAATTACATCAGATGATGTTGATTGTAGGAGAACTGGTTTAATATTCACCTTTTCCTCTAGTGACAAACGTCTAAACCATGGATCGTACCTCATAAAAGACTTCATGCACGCATGGTTGTGCGTTATGATGTTAGAACGAACGACATGAAATACAGATTTGCAATCTATGAATTTAGACCTAAACATGCAATAATTACGGTTTGTTTCTATGACCATTCCCGTGAGATTTTCGTTTAATACCAAACGCACATTTAAAAACTACGTAAATGTATTTAAAAGACGAAAACGAAGCTCTTTCCTTTACAAATGAACATAGTGAGTGCAGGCACTCTACGATAAGAATGCCATTGAGGTTAGTGGAAATCAATAAAGAACGACCAGTCTGCTACACTGTAAATGCAAAATTACCGCCACGGATCTATCGGCACAAGATTACAAAAATATCATATTGCGGGAAATCGAACTTAGATACAGAGTAACTTGTGCCATCATAATAAGTTAATTGAGATAAAAATGGAGCTTTTGACAGAAACGTCTTCAGCAAGCACAATTATGAATGCACTTTACATATTACTTTTCCCATTGACATATTTGATTTACATAAAATTAATCAACACTCATTATTGGAAAAGATTAACATTAAATGGGGAGTTGTTAAGCTCAACTAGCTTACAACCTCACAAAAGATTGTACTTAAGGTCAGTATGACATCTTTGAACCATTGCGTATCTAATGTTACTCCTGAATATATTGTTTAAGAATCTACGTAGTAACACAGATACTCACCAATGGCTAGCTCCAAATGATTTCAATATAACTCGAACAGAAGTAATTTTTTGCTGAAATTTCTTTACGAACGCCAGTTGATCTGATTGAGTAAAATACCCTCCCCCACCTCCAATTATAGAAATAAGACTTTTCAGTTAATTTATCGTATTCCCAGTAGATCGTCAAGTGGTTTATTTGTTCCTTATTTGAATATCTTCCGTTTACGCAAACTGAATCCCTCCTATTGCCTTGACCATTAATATAGGCATTACTAATGAGAGTCAAGTTATAATTGTTTATTATCCCCTGTTTCTTAATTTTCCCTACTATTCGTTTAGAAAATATCCGTCATATATTCAAAATAATATAACCATTGAAATTTGAGATAAGAATTTGAGATAGAATTTTGAAAGAAAATAGGTCTTTACCTCTTACTATGATTTAGCATACATAATCTTTTATTGGTGATAACATGTCGATATTTGATGAAGTAGTCACAATGCTTCAATCTTAATTTGAATGATTAACATGTGATCCAGATTTATTCGAATAACGTCTAAGAAGAAATCCATGCAGTGGACACAAATGTCGGAAAATCTTCAGACAGATAGTTTGCAAGCCATTCGATTTGTGGGCCCAGTTTACTCTGATGCTCTCCAAATAGTTTAAATGGTTTTATCTGGTTAGCGATTTCGTCAAGGTTGATTTTTAATAGAGAATACCAAAGAACAAATTGTATTAGGAAATTAAGGCAGACATGAAAAGAATGGATAACACTTGAGAAGAACTGCAAAGTAGAACTCAAGACGGAGTTAGTTGGAGAGTCGTGGTAGACGGCCTATACTCCATGAGAAGTAACATGCAATGATTGATTGATTCTCTGAACAGTTCGTAAATCAACTCATTTTCTATTGTGGTTTAAACTTCAGACTTTTTTAAGTCAGTGTAAATTCAAAAATACAGACTTCTTATGAATGGTTTCACTAAAAAGAAAATTGACTTCGTTGAAACTTCTTTATTTTCTCATCAATCAATTAGTCACTAGACAAGCCTACACTTATTTATTAAAAATAGTATGATTTAATGATAACAATTTATGGAAATCAAATATACTTTCGAAGTCGATTGATTGTAAATTTAATGTACTATGTACTTTTAAATAAACTTCAGAACATTTATAGACGTTGGTGAATATTTATTAGATGTGACCATTTCATGATGTTTATATTTTCTTATTGACGACAATTGGATTGATTGATAACTGTTGCTCAGTTATCAGCAAATGTAACAATCCAATTAGATGATAAAACGCATCTACAATTATTCTAGCACATTTCAAGTTAAATGTGTGAATCTGTTGAAGAAATAATTTAGCAAATTATAAGCAAGCTTCTGATGAATAGTGTATTTGGTTAGACTAGTCTTACTAACGGTATCATATTCAGGTTAGGTGTATTCTTAAAGAAACAACTAAGAATGTTATGTCATTATATAGATATAACTAACAAGGGTGTACTTGACAATTTGAAATAAATTAGGCTTGGTATATAAATAATGTTTAAGTTGGATTGTGAATGGCAAGTAAGACTCACTAGCCAGATGAATCTGCTTCTCAGTGTTGATGTTCACACTGGGATTCAAATTCATTTCGCTTCATGCCAAACACCACCACGTTCACCACTAGGCTACTGTGTCTAGACATGCAAAGAAAGCGAGTGGCTGGGAATTTTTATATATTGTTAAATCCAATTGGTAGAAAAGAAGGCTTTACGCTTCATTCAAGTTGGACGATTTATACACAGCAGTCACACATCTAACCTATACATTCAATTTCACACTATGACCACTCACAAATTAACTCGATCCCTTCACATTATAAATATTCATCATCCGTTTGTTCCACCCATTTTTATTCACATAAATTCACACACACATTGATCACTCTTTTGATATAAATGATATTTACATGACCAGACTAATGTTTCTCCAAAATGAGTCCAGCAATTAATTGAATTGGTTTGATTCGTCCCTCTGTACTATTTAAGCTACTGTTAATTTGATTCTTAGACAAGACGACTTAAACTGAAACCGTGAAACGTCGGAAAATATAAATTTTCTACTTATTGGAATTGCACAAATACATAATTTATTATATCATATTAGTTCATCTAGACTATCAGCATTCTATTCCACTTGTTATATTGTGATAAATGTTTACATTTATGACCTTAAGTCATCATTGTTTAGCATATTTACATCATGGTCAAACTGACAAGTTGTATGACAAATTTCTAACTCTATCTGACAAGCTAAAAGTTTGGAGTTTGATTGTAGCCCGCAAATAATACCCAGGACTTTTAATTCTTCTTATGTGAGAATCATCAACTGAATGTACCTCTATTCCAAAGTTAATATTAACACTGTAACTTAAACTCATTATATTCGTGTCAGCTGACGCTACATTCACTACCTAAGCTACTGAGTCCAGTTAGACATCACTAAGCGATTGATAAATATATACACATATTTAATTTCATTCGATAACAACACTAACGGGAAGACACAAAAACCTTGAAATTGGAATTATTATATCATAAATACAACTAAGTTAGACAACCACCAAAAACATGTAGACACTAGACAGTTATTTCTTCCTAGTACGGAGCTGTTAACAAGTGTACTTCTATCATCCTACTAAGGAAGTGACCCTAGTACCACCCGATTTCTCGAAGAACACTTAATTTTCAAATTACAAGTAAATAATTACTAATATAAATATCTAATGAGATTCGCTTTGATTAGACATAACTCATTGGAATGGAAATTGGTTTCCCTTTATGAAATTATAAAGTGCTAAGGTAAATTAAATACACGTATACTACACCTAAACTTATCTATCAACTATCTCCCTATAAATAGAGTAGGACTTAAACATAATACTTACTGATATTGAAAAGAACCATTTATGAATGATTAAACAAACATCTATAAGCTTATTACATATCTTCATTAGTCTTCGCCAAAGTAGACTATGCAAAACGGAAATACTAAGACAAGTCAATAATGAAGTGAAATGCATACATTTATATCCAATTTTTTTTTAACATTCAGTTTATATTATGCTATAAATCATTCTATCTATGATGTTGTTCATTCATCTTTAACAAATCCTACATAAAAAAGAAGAAGAAAAAAGTAAAATCGTTTTACTTCTCAGATTATAGTAACTAAGATAAATCGAGACCGGATCTATTTACATTAAAGCAAGACATTATGATTGTAAAGTAAAGAAAAAGAAACCATTTCTTAAAAAAAACAAAATATCATAATTCTCTGAAGACGAGACGAGTACGAAAAGTGTATGAATGGGGTGGGTGTATGAATTTAAGAAACACCGATTGATGAAAAGAGTATTCTTATCTATGATAATGTATACTATCATAGACTGACATTCAGTGCTTTAAAAATAATCATATGAATGAAACGTGAGCAAGTCATATGATGCATGTTTGAATTATTCTATCGACATTGACTATATTTACCATATAGAATAATAAGATAAAAGAAATTGTGTCGTTTTAAAGGAAGTATTGATAGGACAATTTCTCACAATAGTAATATTGAATATACAGTAAATTGTAAACCAGTTATTTGAATTCCATTTAATTCTGCTGGTAAAGGAAGAAAGAGATAAATAAATGAAATTGTCTAGCTAACTGATTTATGTATCACTGCTTGTTATTTCGTCACTATGCTTGTTATAAATTCATTAGTGAAAACTATCTAACAAGATGTTAGTTCATAAGAAGTACACTAATCACAACGTGTAATATGAAAATTTATAAATGGGATTAATTCATTGTTATAACATAAAAAATATTAATTATATGGTTAATGTATGAGACCAATTAGTCGATATTGCTTTATGCTCATTAAGTTAAAATGACAAACGCCAATATGTTCCTAGCTAGTCCCTGTATGTCTGTCCGATGCCCACTTGATTCCAGGCAGAATAAGAAGGTCACAACTCCATGAATCGATCAGACAAAAACGTTATTGTATTTCAGGTATTCCTTATATATACATAAAACCATCCTACATAGTCAACCAATAAGGAATTTGACATTATTACGAAACAAAGGAGATAGTGGCAGTGAATAGAAGTAACTTGTACACAACTAATTAACTGTAGTTTATAATAAGAGACAATATACTAGCGGTAAATATGCTGAACGGAAAGATAGGATAAGAGGAACGTAACACCTGTAGAAATAAAATTTTTACACTTCTCACAATTAAAATAATTATAGTAGTGTTGCAAAACATAGTTCTGAAAGTTTGTTACTCTTCTTTGTTCGTTCAATATAACACTCATAAGCTAATATAAATATATATATAAAGGTTTAAAGTATTCTAGTTGTTAACATCAAGGTCTGTATTTGATAGTCTCTGATGGTATATGTATATTTCAAAGAGGTTGTGTTAATGTTATCATTAATTATTTTTATTAAGATGAGTTTAGAGTTAGCAGTGACACCCTATTTGAAACTAGTCGGTTACTTATTCTTACTTACTAGTATGAACATCGACTATTAAAAGTCACCCGCAGAATCGATAAACACAGTTTAACACCGTCTATATTTTTATAAAAGTGACATTTGGGAAAATGATGTACAATGACTGTACAATACATACTGTAAAGATTGTAGTGAAAATGTGATAACAGTTGACAATTGCATTTTTTTTTTACTTTGAAACACCTAAATAGAATACATTTATAGTTATATTCTCTCTGGTTTCTGGTGTGAATTCAGGATGTAAACTAAAATGAAATCATATTAAGCAAGAAAAAGAATATATGACAGATTGATGATGAAATTTTTATTTGATAACATGTCATTTACTTAAGCTGTACAAAAGTTATTTTGTACTTATTAAATGAAAATGTTTTCAAGTATAGAAGTATTATGTAATAAGCAAGAAGCAAGAAAATGTAAGTGGATACTAAATTAAAGAACAATAAGTAGTAATTTTTTAAACAATGAAAAAATCAGAGCTAAGACGCAGATCACTCTAAAATATAAATTACACGTTTTAGGTTGTGATTTACTGAAACCTCTTTTAGTTGAGTTGATGTGTTTTGTAGAGACTAACATTTTACTATTTTTGTTGCTGCTTGTATCTGTCACAGAATGATTTTAGTTAGGTACCATTGAAAACCAGGTAGCACTCGAAAGCAGCGCACACCACCGACCCCACTAAGGAAAATATCTTCAAGTAGAAATATCTGATCTATAAACTTTTGAACGAGATTGTCTAATTATGTAGGTGACTTCATAAACAACTTATTAAACAAACGAAAATGCTCACAAGGGATTGATTAAGTGTTCGAAATGAAATGTTTACTGAAGGCGGCAACTATTTAACAAAATGTTGACAGTTTTAATACTTTACTAGATGTAACATAAAGAATGATACAGTTACTAAGTTATTTCTTTTTAATTACATGAATCATCTAGTTAGAAATATTTTGTTACAATGAAAAAATATTGTCTACTCAAAATAGTCTAAATATCATACACTACGTAAATGATCTAATCTTATTTCAGAATAAATAAATTTGAATATTCAACAAAATGTAACAAACTGATAATCATAGATCTCCATTTACTCTTTATGGCTTTGGCAATCATCCAAGATCATTAATATTAACACAAACTGGACTTATTTAATTCGAATAACTTAGCAACATGTTACGTAACCAAAACATTCTTTCTGTGTAAAATCAGAAATTACTGTGTGGTGATGACCATCATTATAAGATACTTATAATAACAATATTCGATATTTATTTTAGATATAAGAAAAATCACTAACTCTTGTCATTTTGTGATGTCGGTTTTAACAAAGTCTTCACAACACAGCAATACAAAACATTTTAACGTTGACATTTACATGTAAAACATGATCTCGTGAAACATCCTGCTTCAGTCAAATTCAGTTCTGAATAGTACATGATCGAACGAAAACTATCCATTGTGTTATAAAACTCAAGATTAGCTTAAAGCGAAGAATTCTATTTTCTGTGAATTCATTTTCAAAACTGTACACTTATGAATATATACACTTTTCATAATAATATTGCCGATCGATAATATTCATTAAAGGCAATAGGTGAGGATAGTAACAACAAAGCTAACGTTATTCTTAAGAATCTCAAAATTTAGTTGTTAAAATGTTATAGATGCCAGGTAAAGAATATTAATTAATTTACAGAAAAAGTAGGTGACAAGAATCAAAGAAAGCGAAGTCAGCTTAGAAATAACTTGATTTGAGGAACACAAACGACGTGCAAATAGATAACTGAAGGCTATGTATAAATCATTTATAACATTCTGTATTTTCACAAGCAGTTTTTTTCACGCCACCTCTACTCAACCGTATTGGATAATGTTCTTCAACCTTTTTGAACAGCACAATCATGGAACTACGAATACAATAGATTTAAAATGAACGAGTCAACTGATTGATGTATATATAAATGGATAGGAATGACAATTCTTAGTACGAAGCTAGAAGAATCATTCGTGCAATCCGTTTTCGAACTAACAGGAATTTTCATCGGTAGTGTAAAGGTCCTAGCTGTGGTTAATCTGTTAGAATAGAGATCTTTTATTATCTAACCAGTACAACTAGAAAATACTGAGTTTAAATATAAGTGCTACAGATGTTCTGACGGTAGGCTTCTATGGTGTGAATAAGTAGTTGTTTATAGTTTCTTCTTTAATCTATGAATACGAAAGGGATTCTTTAATTCACCTATCACTGACATGGTAATCAATGCATAATTACCTTTTTCTTATCTATATTTTGCAAAAAAGTGTTTTGTTCTGTTTATTACTCGTGTAAGTAAAAACGTTTCTGGAAACAATCTTACACTTTAATTATTGCTGATGTTATTATGACGCCTTGGTGTTTATTTGTTTTGTTAATTACACAATAGTCTTGAACTTGCTTCTGGTTCCCAACTAATCCATGATTTCTTACTCCCTTCCTAATTATTCTAGTCTATACAGTTTTACTGATAATCAAAATCTTTTATCCATTAAAAATAAAATTACATTTGTAAAAATCTTAATTACATGCATAAATAAGCAGATGATCTAGAACTCATAAAATAAGGTGAATTCACTTCATGCTACAGTATTCATCGTCGTGGCTGTACAATATGAAAACAATTCTATTACTACAACATAATACGAAGCAGTAAACATTATAGCATAAAAAGTGAATCGTTGTTTCACCTAGAACTATTTGTGCAAATATGGCGATTGTCAACATGGGTCTAAGTTTATAAAAATTCCATGTATCTGATTATAACTAAGACCAATTTTCTGTTTTTTTTGATTACAATTATTTACATTTTCTAAATGGAAATCACTCTCAAACATAGGCTAAACAGCTGTCTAAACGATGGTGTCTAGAATTCAATGAAACTATAGGATTAATGTAATTTTGTAATGGATAAATGGTCACCTGGAAACAACCTGGTATGGCTTTCGTGCTAGTTAGCTCACGTCAGTAAAACGCACTTCCAATCATCAAGAAACCAATGCTGTATGCTAGTTTTAGACCTATGCAATAACCTTAGTTCCTTCAAGACTTCAAGTAAGCGTAGTCGACTAAAGTTAGCTAGCGCGAAACTTAGGTTAGTTTTCCTTTAGGATAGCATCAACTTAGACGTCACTTAGACTTCTGATAAACATAATCAATGGAATCTGATCAGCATTAAAAATTCGACTTAAATATACATAACATTTGCCATTATTCAACAACCAATCAAAGTAATTACATAATATTTTGGAATACATCATAACTTATTTACGTTTAACGCTGATAAATTAATCTTGTAATACGTCAAGTTTATTTTGATGTACTATTCAAGTTGTATTTAAGTAATATGGCGAATTTCAAAATTTGTTAATCTACAAGTAATTTGATCTATCTATTTACAGTCTGGTTGTTTATGTTATGCTAGAAAAAACTTTATTTATGTAAATCTTTTAAACCCCTCACCTCACTCCAAAAAACTTTATTCTATTGACCGTAATATCTTGTATTTCTACAGTGAAATAAATTAAAAGAAACAAAACATAAATTTTCTATACAAGACAAGTAAACACTTTACAGAGAAGCTATCAACTTGATAGTGGTTTTTGGTTTATTTTTAATCAGTAAAGAGTTCTGAACAATTCAACGGCATATTCTCATTAGGAATTGGATTATTTGATGCCAAGTTAGTGGACTGCGAATATCTGCACTAGGTATATTTTATCCCTTACTTTCAATCATATTTCTAATTAATTAGTGTATTGATAATGTACATTATAGTGTAATTTTTAAGTACTAGTTACTATTACATTTGAGTTTTTCATCAAAGATTTTTAAATGCGTTACACTGTCAAGTTCATATCCGACGGTTAGTAATATCATCTAAATCTAGCGTCTAAATAAATAGAATGATAACCATTAGTATTGTATTCAATATATTTGGTGAACAATGAAGACAATACAAATATGCTTAACCAAAAACGTTTAACTAAAAGTTAAATGTCGTACACAAAATTTGAAACATAAGAATGAAAATGTCATTTATAGGAGTTTCATTCAATCTTAGAGATTAGTAGTCACTAGTGCGATTTCTTTATTAGGCATAGATCTTGTAGCATCTCTAATCAAACTATTTACTTTATACTCAACTGTGCGAATAGTTAGTCATGTGAACTAATCAAAGAAATAACAGTTGAAGACTACTCTTATTGGAATAAGAAACAAAACATCCCACCTAAGACGATTCAATATGTATTTAGGTTAACATAGAATACTCAAGAGTGGACCGTTAATTCTCATCAACCACCTTATGAAAACATAACAACTTCAAACGCACTGTTCAAGAAAGTAGATGAGTGTAAATGTTGTTTTAATGACTGTCAGTAAACAGTATTCAACAAACGTAAACCTGCTTTTGAATGAAAAACCTCTATGATTATTAGAATGAACTTGTGTCTTCCTGATGATTTGTTATGGAGTAAACCTAGTCAGTCTCTGTTGCTATATGTGCATCCTGAGCTAATTGCCTCGATATAGTAATATTACACATAATATTATTTAAGTAAGATTGTGACTAGCAAACGGAATCAAGGAATCACATTTCGTCCAATTTGTGACTCATAGGCTGGGTGTACCTGCATCCCAATGTTGATGTTCACACTGGGATTTGAACTTATGCGCCCGTCGCATATGCGTGACTGTCTGGACTCAATAGTTTAGTGGTGAACGCGGTGAATTTTACCACAAAACAGACTGAGTTCGAATCCCAGGGTGAACATTAACATTGAGATACGGGTACATCTGACCGATGAGTCCCAAATAGAATCAAACACGCGTCCTGGTTTCCACTTGCTAGTCACAATTCAACTTAAACAAAACCTCAATGGTTTATGAATCATTAATGTAGATAACAATGAAAATTATAAATTGTTGGGGAAGTGTAATGGTTGAAATTGGATAATGCTCTAAGCCTACAGTAACTTATCCCTCTCTTAATATCCTCGTATGAGTAACATATATCACCTAGTTAAGTAAACTACAAGTAACCATTTTACAACAGTTAAAGCGCTGCATATGATTTTTAATGTTTTTAAATTACAATGCAGCCTTAACTCACAATATTAATTAAACTTTATGAACATTACTAATTAAAAATAGTATGTTCGTGTAATTACATTAATCGAGACCGTAAGGATATTTATTACTTATTCCCAGCCGCCGCCTACATCTTTGCGCGATGTTTTCTATCGTAGGATTAAGTTGGACGATTTGTAAGAACGACTAGGTTAAGGCTAAGCAACAGAACATACATTAATTAACTGTTGATTTGAGCCTTGTTGATAATTTCAGACTATGTTGTTGCGGTTCGCAAATTAATCGCAATCAGTAGTTGATGACAGTGCATTTTATGACAGAGAATCCGTAACATTCTTAAAAGTATATTAACTCATTATCTCTGGTTATATCTTGATTCACACTATCGAATTATGCTTTAGGTACATAACTGACTTAATGTTTCATACTAACCATAACAATTTGTAATTCTAGTTTAACTAGAGTATGAGTACTTAGATAGTGTGATTATTCATTTCTGGGTACGATATTGTGTTTTTCCATCAGTTCAATACACTGTGATTCAACAGTGTATATTCCAAAGGTGGAGTAACTTTTGTTAAGATAAAAGGTGGTTTGGGGGAGGGGTAATCAGCAGGGCAGCCTGCTTTACAGAGATTTCTTACTATTTAGCACTTATCATCGAAACGTACCTGCAATCTTTAGAGGACTGATGCTCCTTGGCGTATTCGATACCTGGTCACCTAATTTTACAGTGTGCAACACACACCTCTTAGATAATACAGGTTGCATCTGATTGCCTTTAGACTGAGATGTATACATTGATAGTAGCGATGAATGTTATGTTATTCAAGCTCATCACAGTGATGATCGAGTTTTATCGGTTAAATTTCAATGTGACCACTAGAATTAGTGATTAGACATTGCTGCCATTATATCATAATACTAGGTAGTTTGTGAGTAGTGACCATACTGTATTACAAATGACTTAAGAAATATAACATTCGTCACTGTCTATCGATAAATCTATATATTGACCTTAGTTGCACATTCATTGAAAATTGAGAATCACGTGATATGTGTTCCGTCGCAGTAGTAATTGTATACATTTCCTACTCAATCACTAAGATTCTTTCAAGAAATTATTATCTCTAAGCAAACGCCTAACCTTTCCGAACTTAGTAATATCCTATAATATACAACTTCTACCCATAATAGGATATATTAGAAAAAAAATGCTTTTATATTTACGACCAAGTGACACAAAACTATGATTTATGATACATTTGGAATAGTGTCTGACATTTAAAAAGTAAACAATAAAAAGTATGCAATGTGATGTGTTCATTTAAGTAGAAATGTCTGATATGATACAACGAGAAATTTTGTTTTCTTAAAAAGAAATTGATTCAAAGTGGAATATCACTATATCTTTATATTGCTTCCCTGTTCCTTGTTGTTCTAGTAGATATTTCTCTATACTTTAAATTATGTCTTGTGAAATTTTCAAGTGATGTGAGTGGGTTACTATCCTGTTCTATTATAGACAGCCTTAAGCACTGACTAATTTAATGTACTGTATGTTTATATCATCCTTATTCTGAATTATATTAATGATCAATATTTATGTCAATTTGGATAATGACGTAACAACTATTACACAATTCAAGATAAATACTAAATTGCTTAGATGATATATTACGTAAAGAAACTTCAAAATGTTATACTAATGTTTACACAATAATTATCCATATTTCATGTATAGTCTGTAGGACAACTCACACTCCAAATTGATTGCTTGAAAGATGAAGTGATGATCTGCTGGACACCTAATGAAAAGTGATTATCTTCGAGTACTGTGCTTTAGAACATTATTTCAATTATTATAACTGTGGATAATGTAATTACTTCATTCTTTATGACTGTTACGTTCCCCTTACCCGGTCCCCCCGTTTAGTGTATTTACTCTTAGTATATTGTTTATTACTATGAACTACGTTTACTTAATTGTGTACAAGTTGTACCCATTCATTGCCACTATTTCCTTTCTTCTGTATCAATGTTAGATTCATGATTGGTTTACCATGTGGTCTGATTTTATGTATATAAAGGCATGGTTAAAATACAATACGTTCCTGATACTGGTTTTTCTATTATCGGCCTGGGGGGTAAGTGGGATTAGGTCAGTCGTGTATTATCAACTAGGCACACCTCATTGGCGTTCGCTACAACCAACCAAATTTTCCTTTCTCCCGTCATAACAAATGAAAATCTTTTACTCGCTGAATTAAAGTAAACAAGTTCTTGAGTAATAATCTTTACTAACGTATCACTTTCATAACTTATTGCAGACCGTATTGCTAAGTTTTTGTCACAAATACTAATCAAGCTTCAAACTCAAACTGCTTTCAAGCTTGAATTAGTTTACAAACTGTTCTAAGTATATTTCGGCTAATATATATTTGTTAACCTTGTCATATTGATAATGTATTGAATCGTATTGTGTCGTCAGGATCTAAATTCTAATCCTTTTGAACTATAGTTATGTTTAGGTTACATGATACCATGCCATGTAACTAAAATACATTTGTGGTACTAGCCATTTTTTCATTGATACATCGATGTATAGAGATAATCTCAGGGAGTAAAGCTGACTTGTAAAATATACCTAGGTTTATTGTAATAACACGTTCACTTTAGCTGGTGGACAAACTAAAATGGGACTAATCAAATTAAGAAATAAAACATAGAATATGAACTCTGAACTACCGACATATAGACAGTGTATTTAAACTTATATCTAGCTGTAAGTTAAGTTATTTTACATCAAATTAGTACAGCTTTACATTCACACAAATAAGATGCATGCAAGATGCTATACTGTTAGAGCCGACTGTGGCAAATTTTCAATCACTGTTACCTTATGCATACACTTTAGTAAGCTGTATAGGCTTAGTTATATGTACAAATCGCATTATAAGGTGAGTGATAGTAGGCTAGATCTATTATTTCTCTATTGACATTAGTATACAGACTATACATTCAATTTGTTATCACTGAAATGTGTTGACAACAGATTATAGTGAGTAAATTATTAATGAATACAGTTTCCACCTTGTCTCCACACCGAAAGAAAATTCTCCCACTAAAAATTAAAATGAAAACACGAGCAGATAATGCAATTTTTACTTTGAGTTAATCCAGTTTCTCGACAGTAACTTTTTATTATGTATTTAATTTCCATGAAATTGAACAAAATGTTACAATCAATTTATGAAATAAGTAAGTATTACGGTTTTGTTCGAACCGTCTGAGAGCAAGGAAAAACATCATTACTAAAGTATGATATACTTAAATCTCGAATCGGACAAGTTCTTTTCATTATATCACTAACATTAATACAAGACGCTATATAATCTACCCTCAGAATCATTCTACATGTGATTCAAGCGTAGTTGGTCAAAATAATCCTCAAATTGTTACCTTCTGAATGCCTGGAAAAATGCGTTATATCATAGAATTCACTTCGAAAGTACACGCCTACAGTGTATACAACGAAGAGATTTCATTTCTTATTTTCTAATTATAATGAGTTCTGTAAAAACACGTATGTAGAAAAAATCACTACGCAAAATATAGTAAAACACGAGACGTAAATTTCATAGTAACTAAAAACATCTAGAAACGATTGTTAGTCATGACATTAGAACACGAACTTGCACCTCTAAATTCAAATGCCAATGGATATTTTTTTAGCTACCACGTCTAAATAATAACTAACATTTTCAACATGTATAAAATCATTTGTATAATCTTATAGTTTTTATTTGTTGCGACTCAAGATTGTTGTTTATCTCAAACGTATTTACGTGTAGTATGGTATAATTTATAATCATTAAGTAAGTTGGCAATCATATGAATTTACTTACTCAGAGGATAATATTTCTGTATTTGAAGTAAAAATTTTCGAGTTTGATTAGTAGTGGCTGTTATCGATATTAAATTGCAAGTATATCCAACTAACGAATTTCAACTAGAGTTAAATATATCTCCTAGATTCCACACATAAACATACATATTAGTGATCTATATAGTCGTGCTAACTTTGTGTTGATAACACTTATTAGTAGGTAAGTAATCACCGAATTCCTTTTAAAATTTGGATTTGGTTTCACGAATTGGTCTAAGTCTTATTAAATTAATTAAAACAGGTTGGAAAACCAGGTAAAACCAGAAAAAATATGTATAGCTGTTTGTCCTAATGTGAAACTCTTCATCAGCGCGCATCTGCACACCCAATCATGAAATCTATCTCAGGAACTTTAATCTTCTCCACAAACGTTTAACCACTATATCACTTAATCGGATTCCAACGGTTAACATTTCTAATACAGTCAATTTATGATATAATTGTAAGACCTCATCCATTGCCATCGGTGATTAACTAACTTACACTCACTTCTAAAGAACGTTTACGATTCAGTTAATCATAAGTACTAATGTCAAAGTATCATCTATCGAAAAAGTGTTTTGCGCATATTTAACTTTTCTGATATTCATAAGGACTTATAGGACAGATAAATATTCAGTAACATTTAAGTAAACGAAAAAATGTAACCTGAAACTAAAACAAAAGGGTGAAAATGTCACAATTTAAAATGATAGAAAAAAATTTTTCATTCAGTCAATTTACATAAAGCAATTATTTTATTGAATATGTCACAAATTGATGTTGGTAGGGTACCATTTAAAACCAGAGAACACTGTACAGCTGTTTCATTTTAGTGTGGAACTCCTCAGCTGTGTGCACCCTAGATACCGTACCACGGGCTTCAGGTTGACGGCAAACGCCTAACCATTTGCACCACTGAGTCAGCTCCCTGGTTTTCAATGGTACTCTGCCAACATCAGTCTGTGACATATTCAATCAAATAAATAACCAACCTTTACAAAAATAACCTTCCCAATTGAACTATTATCAATTAGGTATAAACATTGATAGCTTTAGAGGTACTTTAATAAAACTGATTTATTCTCTAATATATTGTTATTTAATAAATCAATTAAGATTCTACGGAAAGTTCAACTTAAAAATTCTTTCACATATTCATTCCTGTTAAAAGAGAGTACGGTTTGAAATAACCTATATCTAATCTACTAAATTTTGTTTAATAACATGTTATTAAGAGAACTGTTTTCTAAGCAAAAATATGCATGGCAACTAAACTGTGAAGTTTTAAAATACAAAACCGTTGATAATCGATTAGTGTCAAAACATGTGAGGAACACTTTTATGCAAACTTGGTGTTACCGGATCTTCTTACGGAAATAGAAAAAAATTAGCTACCATAATCTAGATTACGAAAACAAGAAGGTTAAATTATGCGGTGTAACATTTGCATCAAATTCAGTTCTGTGTATAATTAAGTAAGTTGGCAATCCATCTGAATTATACTTCTCAGAGGAGAATATTTTCTGTATTTGAAGTAAAAAATTTTCGATTGATTAGTAAGTGTGTTATTCGATATTAAATTGCAAGTATCATCCACTAAGCGAATTTCAACTAAGCTTAAATATATCTCCTAGATTCACACATAAACATACATATTAGTGATCTATATAGTCTGTGCTAACTTTGTGTTGATAACACGTAAGTAGTAGGTAAGTAATCACCGAATTCCTTTAAAATTTGGATTTGGTTTCACGAATTGGTCTAAGTCTTATTAAATTAATTAAACAGGTTGGAAAACCAGGTAAACCAAAAAAATATGTATGAGCTGTTTGTCCTAATGTGAAACTCTTCATCAGCGCGCATCTGCACACCCAATCATGAAATCTATCTCAGGAACTTTAATCTTCTCCACAAACGTTTAACCACTATATCACTTAATCGGATTCCAACGGTTAACATTTCTAATACAGTCAATTTATGATATAATTGTAAGACCTCATCCATTGCCATCGGTGATTAACTAACTTACACTCACTTCTAAAGAACGTTTACGATTCAGTTAATCATAAGTACTAATGTCAAGTATCATCTATCGAAAAAGTGTTTTGCGCATATTTAACTTTTCTGATATTCATAAGGACTTATAGGACAGATAAATATTCAGTAACATTTAAGTAAACGAAAAAATGTAACCTGAAACTAAAACAAAAGGGTGAAAATGTCACAATTTAAAATGATAGAAAAAAATTTTTCATTCAGTCAATTTACATAAAGCAATTATTTTATTGAATATGTCACAAATTGATGTTGGTAGGGTACCATTTAAAACCAGAGCAGAGAACACTGTACAGCTGTTTCATTTTAGTGTGGAACTCCTCAGCTGTGTGCACCCTAGATACCGTACCACGGGCTTCAGGTTGACGGCAAACGCCTAACCATTTGCACCACTGAGTCAGCTCCCTGGTTTTCAATGGTACTCTGCCAACATCAGTCTGTGACATATTCAATCAAATAAATAACCAACCTTTACAAAAATAACCTTCCCAATTGAACTATTATCAATTAGGTATAAACATTGATAGCTTTAGAGGTACTTTAATAAAACTGATTTATTCTCTAATATATTGTTATTTAATAAATCAATTAAGATTCTACGGAAAGTTCAACTTAAAAATTCTTTCACATATTCATTCCTGTTAAAAGAGAGTACGGTTTGAAATAACCTATATCTAATCTACTAAATTTTGTTTAATAACATGTTATTAAGAGAACTGTTTTCTAAGCAAAAATATGCATGGCAACTAAACTGTGAAGTTTTAAAATACAAAACCGTTGATAATCGATTAGTGTCAAAACATGTGAGGAACACTTTTATGCAAACTTGGTGTTACCGGATCTTCTTACGGAAATAGAAAAAAATTAGCTACCATAATCTAGATTACGAAAACAAGAAGGTTAAATTATGCGGTGTAACATTTGCATCAAATTCAGTTCTGTGTATATTTCTGATTTCTGAATGACCATTTGAACAGTATTATGATGTAAACAACCTACTCAACTAACTAGTTTATTTTCTTAAGGATGTAACTATCTAAATGAATTGAAGTGGTTTGTAGGAGTTGGTATAAATTGTTAGTTGATTGTATTTGTCACAGGTTGATGTTGGTAGGATACTATTGGAAACCAAGGAGCACTGGGCAGCTATTTTATCCAGTAAATTAAAAAGTATTCTGTATAATAATCAACGATTTGTTTTTTTGATTGTATAATGTTTAATGTAGATTCGAAATTCAATTAATGGAGTTAATTTTAATAGTCTTAAAAACAATTAATAGGCTTAGTTGACTTTACAAAGATTGCAGTGTCAGATAATGAACTTTAATATTTTAGTTCATGATATCTCAATACATCTATAATCATCTCTTCCATCTACATAAATGCTCCATATTATATTTTCTATTCTTCAAAGTCTAAGCATATCATGATATAATGATTATGGCTAGTGTATAGTTTCGTAGGAGTTCAATTCACTTTCATAAAAAATAGTCAGTTGTTATCAAGTAGAATCCACGACTTGCATTCATCCTATTTTAGACTGAGTGTACATACAACCGCAATAATATCAACAATGAAACTTTAACTTACTTCATTCTCTCCATATGATATTTTATTATCAATTGAATCAACAAGTTTAGATGTAATCCACTTGATGCTGAGTATTAACGAGATGTATAGAAAATCTCTTACAAATTATATTCAGTATACTGTCTTATTGAAAAAGGAAGGACATAATATAATTCACAATTAATTATGTATAGAAATTAACTTTACTAAGAAATTATAATACAAATAAACTAAACAGTTCAAGCAACTCATCTATGAATGGCTCATTAGATTATTTATTCATTTAAGTTTATGCTCAAGAAAATGAAAATAAACAATTGTCCTTTGAATGCTACTCTAATTAAAGTTTAGTGGAATGTTTATGCAAAAAATCAAATAAAAAAATATAAAATTATCGTAAACTATATCACCTTTAATTGACTGAATATGTCACAGATTGATGTTGGCAGGATACCTTTGAAAACAAGATAGCGCTGGACAGCTGTTTTGTTCTAGTGTTTTCAATGGTACCCTACTAACATTAATGTGTGACAGATTCATTCAATTAAAATGCCAATCTTCACAAAAATAACCAACCTAATTGAACTATTTCAACTTTTATACACTTACATAATTTTCTCTGATATTATTCACCACTCCATACTGTTATTCTAAGTAGATTTTGTCAATATCGATATGTGATCAGCAGTTGAATTCAAATTGTTCGCCTCACATTGTTCAAGACAAGTCAGTCAGATAAATTTCACTTGTAATTTGTGTGCCATCAAATTACATACAAATTACATTAGACTCAGAAAGACAAAATCAATTTCAATGTGCATTAATGACATAAATTCACATTGCTGATATTCAGTTAATGTTTCGATAGCAGATCTCAGTGTAAACATCAACATCGATATATAACAGTTAAATCCACCTAACGAGTCTACAAAACAACGAAACCTACTTTTGAATATTCCTGTCCACAAACGTTTCATCTATATTGATTTTTTTATTTAATCACAATAAATTCCTTAAATATTCTAAATCCATTAATAAATTCATCCATGTAAAACTATGAATGATCAAAAGTAGATTTTATTCATGGTAAAATAAAACATTTTTATCAGTAGTATAAAAATTTAGATTTTAATTACATAGAATCAATTAATATATTTAATTAAATGATATTCGATAAAATGTAGGTAGGTAATAATTGCCGATTATGATTTCAGATAAAAGTTGTTTAAAACATTTTTATAAAAGAATAAAATTTAGTTGATTGGATATATCACAGATTGATGTTGGCAGGGTACCATTGATAACAAGGGAGCATTGGACAGCTGTTTCGTTCTGGTGTGGAACTCTTCAGAAGTGAGCACCCCAGATTCCGCACCAGGGGCTTCAGGTTGACGCGAATGCCTAACCATCTGCACCACTGGGTCGGCATCTAATGGTAGAATTCCCACTTCCATCAATTTGTGATATATATAGCGCGACGATCATCCATTGTTATTGGTGATAACTGTCTCACTCCCGACAAGTCTGAACTCCACCAGTCACGACTTCTCACTGGAGCTTCAGGAACATCCTGGAGTTAGTCACTAATGAGCTCATCATTATTGTTATTATTAACCATCCCAATTGAATAAAACTTAGTTGAATGTAATGCTAATTTAGATATAAGTGTAACACTAGAAAGATAATAATATATTGAATCTAATCAAAATACATTTCTTGAATAATATTGTTATACAATGGGTGAAATTAAGCGGTACATTTGCAATTGGCTAATGATTCTTCTATTAAGTATACACTTAATTAGGATAACTTTTCATTATATTGGTTGATTACTGTTTAGTAACCGTTTTGACATAGGTTAAGTCTTTTATGTAGCTTATCGAACTCTATCGATCAGGTTGTAATATGATCACTAGTCTGAATAACTCAATATCACTTGTGTTATGTAATGAAGAAATGTGGTCAGTCTCTGGAAGTTGTGATTCGAATAACTTTCACAGACTATAAAACTCTGTGATTCGAGATCGAATTTGTATGAGAGCATAAGTTTCTTCAAAAATTACAAGTATGTCAAGCTAACGAGTGCTAAACAGAAGGAAACGTGAGTCGAAGTTTTCTTGTAGACTACCCCTCCTTCTCAAATTACCTTCCACAATGCATCATTGTTTGTTATTTAAAGGCAGTATATGGCAATTAGGTAGAAGTTTTATCTTCCCGTTGATTAGTCATGGACTAAAACTAGTCAGCTTTTGTTGAGAGGATTACCTCGATATAGCGGTAGGCTGACCAGATACGAAATACAAGCTCAACCTAATTACATATATACCCGTTCCATAAGTGTGACTGACTGGACACAATAGCCTAGTGGTGAACGCAGTGGCTTTTGGAACGAAACGGATTCAGTTCGAATCCAATTGTAAACATCAACATTTCGACGTAGGTACATCCAGCCGATTAGTCTCAAATAGGACTCCACTTACCAGTCACAATTCAATTTAAACATTGCACCGTATAGTAATTATGATTTTCTGATGCAGACCACATAGACGCAAATGGTCATAATCCATGGCTTGGATTGTTCAAATATTTTATTATGAACAGAGTGATTGCCCGTAGAATTTATTGGAATTAAATGAAATATTAGTCAACAGTGGATAAGATTTACTGTTATCATATTTCTCATCAATTGTATTTAACATGCTGAAACTTAGTTTCTAATTGAGATAAAGGAGAACTATGTTTACTCGTTATTTGTTTTTTACTAAACCAAGCTGGTATATATTCATTCGCTAGCTAAGTTGTCTGGTTGTTCGCCCTACATAACTTTCTCCACAGGAGTAGCTAAATTTATATATGCACATGGAAGAGGTAAACTTAGGCAATCCATCCTATGTTTAAGTAAACACTGCCGGTCAACTAGGAAATGACAAAGTTTTCCTGTGTTGAAAATCTTTCTGACAGTTTTTGTTATTCTATCTTAAAAAGGCCTCGCTAGTTACATTTCCGTTGAATTATAGTTTCAGGAAAAAGGACTCTTTTTGAGTAGTCATTGTCTCTGATTTCTAATTGGTTAGTAACAGTTTGCATTATGCATAATAACATGCATATCTGCAAAATTGCGAGCAATTTTTATACGGGTTTGTCACTACATTATGTAATGCGTTAAAACTTTTTTAAATTCGTTGTTTTGTAAACAACATAGAATGAGGATTGAGTAGAGATTAACCATTGATAAACAGAAATATATAGGTCAATATTATTCTTCAGTCACTGGACATTGTAGATTTACTGTTTAATTGTCTGATAAATCGCCAAACAGCATTAATTACCTTACATGGAGTAAATCTACAGCCTTCAGATTTTGTAGTTAGTTTATTATGACTGGGCTAATATTTCCGACTTCAATCATCATAGATATAGTCATATACATTTCACTGTCAAGTTGACTAATTTCACAGGTAATGACTATGTCATCAAAATGTTTAGAAACCTGTGTTGAATCCCTAAAATTATGTGATCAGGAACTTTCATAGTATACGGTTTCGAGTGAAAGAACACTTTATTTTTTTTGTTCTCATCAGTTGGCGCTTAAAACCTGAATTACTTCACTAATCAAAATTATAAATCAAAAATTTAACTTACTTACGGAGTGAAGTCATTTGGAAGTAAACACAAGTGTAACATATTTATAATGAATATACGAAGCAACTGACATCAACAGAATTAAACAGTAATAGTTTTGATTAAATTTATTTAGTAGGCAAGAATTCTAGATAAAGATTAAAAAATTATAAAGATTGACGCTACCTGATCTTGTAACAGAAACATGGATGCAAGTTAATCGTGATTTTCCAATGGACGTAAAAATGACGTAATCAAAATAAGTGAAAAAGTTGAAGAATTAGGTGATGTATCAGAATAAGTATAAAACTATGACGAGAGAGAGAGGGAGATTCACTTAGAGTCTGTAGATTTTCTACTCTTGAAGAGTTGAACTTCACTGTTTATTAGTTACTTTGAATAACTTTAAAGTATCAAGTATGTCACAAAGGTGACTTGTTATATCATTACTAATAGTCTTCGTGTCACTTTATTAGAATTTTTTTGGATCTTTTTCTCTCAATGTAATATAAGCTATTATCACTGTTCAATTGGTGCAAGTTCTCTGGAATGGATCCACTTGAATATTTTATTGTTTTATGAACATGTTGCTCTTTGCTACAAAGTATCTACTACTTACTGAAGTTTTCAGTTTCCAGTTGATTGTTAAAGAGATAGTGTCACCTTTGAATGGGAGTTAGAGAGAAATAGGTTTCTTATTAAATATAGGTTCATTTGTCCATTTATCCGCCCCCCTCCTTCAATTTCATCTTATTTGTTGATGAAGTCCCATGGAGATCAGTTATTTTTTAAGCATTTTTTGACTATATTAATTAATCACAAACATTACAATAATATTCCCTCCCCTCATCAATGCAATGAAAAACTCATAGAAAACCCTAAATAACGTTTGCATTTACATAGTTCTCATTCTGCAGTTGTCATATTACAACCACAATCATTTCTTTTCAACACAATCTGTTTATATTTCATTGTTGAAGTGATCGGACTCACTACAATATGTCAATAATGAAAAAAGCAAAACAATTTTCTTTATTTTAATAAAATTAAATACTACTTAGAATAAATTTTGGAAAACAGTAGTTGAAACTTTGTTCATGATAAACACAGTGAATACAATTTCTATAGAGTACTGTTGACGAGTTTACACTTCACCATAAGTACAATTGACTGTTATAATCTGGATACGTATATTGTTATAACTGCACACTATTTAATTTAATAGGAATTAAAATGAAGTAGCAAATTAAAGTTAGTGAATTGGTGTTTCGTTTAGCTCCGTAGTTGTTTTAGTAGTAGTCAACTGCAATAGGAAAACAGACAGATTGATATGATAAAATGCAGTACCAGTGTATGTTGACAAGAATTATTTCTAGATCCTAATTATTATGAGCAGTAAAGTCATTAAAAATTATTTCGAGCATTTTTATTCTTTTGAGAATACGGTAACTGAAATTACAATGAATATTCGGATCGAATTTCTCATTACGCAATAAATAAAAGTGATGATGAAATCTGAAAAACATAGCATTACAGACCATACATTACAGAAAATGTATGGTTAGTAGATTTCAAGGTACACACTTATAAATCTTATCCACTTGAAATGACCTTAGGGGGCTACTGATGTGATGGTGAGATACGAGATAACTGAGAAAACTATAACACTGAACTTACATTAGAATAGACCAATGGGATCTGCTTCTATAGTTCATATCATCTGACTATTTAAACGCTGATTTGTTGGATCGGAGTCAGTGTAATTAGGCTTGTCCAGAGATAGAGTAAGAAAATAAAATACCAGCAAATAGGAGACAGTACCAAGTTGTTTATTAAGCACGAACAGAGGCTTTTATATAGAACATTCTGGACCAACCAGTAATAAGAAACACAAAATACACTAAAGACCGATTTCCTCAGCTGAGCTGGGACCGTAGTAGCTTTATATAAACGCAAACTTTAAACTTCACTAAAGAAGTTCCATACTATTTAGTTTAAACAATGTAGTTTATCTGTGAATGAATTCATAGGCATGTATATTTTCATATGTGTTAGTATTCTATTTGATTATATTTTAAAACAGTGATAAAGTGATTGTCCTGGTACAGGTTTTAAGCACGAGTGCATCAAACAAGGTTACTAGATGCAGATGAACAAGAATACAATAGGTATAGAAAATCTATAACGCCGGTAAATATATTTTCATTCAAACGTTTGACATTATCTTTGTCTAAGGCGTGTCCTAAGTGATATCAATGACAAAATATCAAGTTGCTTAAGTTTGATTAGTGGTACTTCATTGTGCCGTTAGATACGTAGGTAGTCAGTTGGTCTGCATTAAACGATGAGTATGTACAGAAAAACAAGATTAAAGTATACAACATAATGTGATTAGAAGTCTTTTAGTAAATCAATTTTAATAGTATTGTGGAATATTATGAACTGAAATTGATCGTCCTCTGTTGTCATATATACATGTTAAGTTAGTGCAGATACATTTAAGTAACCAGCCTCAAAATCCAACGCTAACTGCAATGTCTATACCTATTTCTATTAGAAAATGCCAATCCGTTTATTTGTTTGCCTAAGTTATTATCGTAACTTCATTTTCAAATATTTGTTAACATTTTGTTAGATACAGTTGATTTTATGTATTGTGTAACAGATGCTTGTATGAAATTTATAGTGAGTAGTAAATTGACGTAAACTTCAATATCTATTTATTTAATGGTTAACATGATAAACATTTTAACCGATAAGAACACTTGAAAAATCATATACGAGTGGTCAAACATTATCATTAGATTTTTTTTCTACTAAGTAATCTACTCTATTTTGAAAACACAAGGGATAAAGTGTTGTTTCATTCATTGAAAATGTTCTTCTGGTACAATTTATTAAGTTTTTCACATACTAAAATTAGCACTAAGTTTACTAAGATTAAAAGATTTAGATGTTTTTATTCCCCCCCTTCTCCCCCCCTCTTCTCCCCCCCCCAGCTTATAGTATAAGAAATCAGACAAGCGGTACATGCATTGACAGTAAAAACTCTTCAAATGATGATATCAAACATGTGCAGTATAGTAGGTGGTATGAGTTAATGAATGACAAGCCATGATGGCAAGTCATTTCATGGATCGTAGATTTCTAGTGGTGCATGTTTTATGATGGGAACTATGACCTATCACAGCATATAGAGACAGTAATCTCGATCGATCTCAACACCCAAACACTAAGGCGTTGTTCTTTGCCCGTACATCTGCCCCCGTGAGTCCTAGTCTCCCTAGTTGGGTATAACACACAATAAGTGATCTAACAACCAAATAGTTAAATTATATTACACCCATCCATTTATATGCACATATGAATGACCACACAGTTGACCAATAAGATGAAAAAAAATTTGTGCAAAAGGACCGAAATAACCAGGAACTGATGAAACAAATAAATGGCTAGCCAGTATTTATTACTGAAAGGAGAATATATGTGATAACACTTCATGGGTCTAGTGGGAGGTTAGGGCAAGCGAAACATACTATTAATATAAATGAAACAATTGATTTTCATGCGCTCAAAATGACCGAAATAGTCTACTAAAAGACAGTTCCGAAAGTGAGTTGTTCTTCATGAATCACTCAATATAACACTGCAGACTGAAGCAGTAAGTTTCACTCGAACATATCATTTTGTCAATCACAAGTTTGTAATATAAATTTCCTAGGGGTTAATTAAGAAGACAAACCAGAAAAATAAATCGCAGAACATTGTGCTAGTAGCTACGTTTTAGTAAGGTTCACTGCGGTCATTCAGGAAAATGATGGACCTCATAAAACCCCAACTCATATTATCTAATGTTACGATTTGTGGTACTGAGACCGACCTTTTCGAATTTGCAAATGATCACCTATAAATGTAAGGCGTTTATACTTATTCTCACTGTTTCGTTACATCAATGTAACAGTGCGTATACCATGTAACATATTTTAAAAAAAGCAAGATAATGTTTTGTTACTGAAACATAAAACACTGGGTACATAAAAATAATAGAGTTTTGTAGCAAAAATGTTTTATGACCTCATACACACATTATGCTTTTTATAAACCAAAAAAAAAACATTTCCTCTACATCTACACAGATTCGTTTGAATTATTCCCTTTTTGCCAACTAAGTGACTCCATTATTTTGAGAATAAATAACCTCCATTAGTTGCAGTTATCAGTGATGATGGAACAAAATATGCGGGTTGTGTAATATTTTAATTCATATTAGTTTTAGATGAACGGATATCTAGTAGTTTAGATAACAAATTTATAAATTTAACTGTTATATTGAATAGACGGATTGTAGCCACGAATAAAAACATGATATTCTTTACGTTCTATTTGAAACTGGCTACTGAAATACAAATGCTGATGTTCACACTAAAACGTATATCAAGTACATTACCACTTTAAACGTCACTGGTGATCTATTGATAATAGCATAATCATTATACTCAGTAAAATTTATTCCGTCTATGGGAGTTCGAAACTTCATTGATTAACGTACTAGGTTTCTCTAGTAGAAAGTATTGGATTCAAGTCTTAAACTAAATATCGGGATTAGGAAAAGACAGCCAGTTGATAGTTCTTGGTAATACAAAACAAATATTTGAAAATCTACGTCTATTCGTAGTAAATGTGATATAGTGACTACATATATAGGAAAAGCATTAAATGCATCATAACGCCTTAAACTTATTTGCTGACAGTGCAACTTAGCAGTAAATAGAATGTCGTATGTTGTAAGAAATAGAGAATTTCTGTAAAATTTCATACAATTTTTCCAATTCGTAAATTTTAACGAGGATAAAATGTCAGTAGCAGTGGAATATGATGAATCCAGTTATTTCAGCTGCTTTTCAACCTAGAAACAATTATATAATTAAAAACAAACCATGCAGACATACTTCATACCAGGAGATTTTAAAATGGACATAAATTATAAATGACTAAAAATAATAACTATGGGTAAAATGCTAATAATTCAAACTACTGACTATTTGTGTCTGAAATGTATAAATGTTCTATGTTTGAAAATTAGTAGAACCATAGATACCGAGCATTTTATTCAAGGCAAACATAAAACAAAGTCATGCTTATTTAATACTTGGGAAAATATTCAATAGATGATCAAAGGTCAGATAGGAAAATACATTAGTAAAATTATTATGCCCGTAGAAAAAAACAATCATGAGAAGAAGTCATCAAGGGTAAGCTAGATTTGTAACAGGATCTTTACGCACACATAGGTTTGGTTTAAAACATTTAATTGCAGTTACTTCTGCGATTCGTAACAAGTTGGCAGTATTTTGGTTATTGATTATATCGAAAGATTTCCATGCTTCAACCTCATGTCCACCATCAATCAAATACCCAGATATTACACTGTTGAAAATTTGTTGACCATTTTAGTCTTTAAATTTTGAGAAATGTGCCAGGAAATGTAGGCATTAACTCTACCTTCTGACCTTCCAAAGTATGTGACCTGATACACACCTATGAATTAGTAGACACAACACGGAACTAACAGACGGTGAGAAATTTTCCACACCTCACTGTCGTAGTGAGCAATACACATTCTAAATTAGAACTAGTTTGGCAGCTAGAAAGATCCTCTTTAGCATATACTTTAGTCTACAACCAATTCTAAATCTAATCTTTCTAAAAGCAGACTTCTTTCCGATAGTAGTAAATTCATTTTCCTTCTTTTTAGTCGTAAAGTATTTTGTTGTGAATTTTTTGCAAGTATTTGTCTTCATGCCAACAATATGCAACCATACCTACTTCTCCTTCAATTCCATCCTCAGAACACAGCTTACGTGTACAGCTTTCATTGTTCTACATCATTCACGTCAACTTTAAAATCATCAATTATGTAAACTATGTACACTCGTATTGCCTTTAGTGATCAATGTGATATACCGGCGATGTAAAGAAGATTGATTATCTTCGAGAACTGTTTTTCTGTGAACTATTTCAGTTATCTCGGTTGTTTGCAAAATGAATATTTCATTCCTATTGTTATTCAGTTCCCCTTTCCATATCCTCCCATTTAACACGTTAACTGTTTGTATATCATTTCCCATTTCTAAACTACGGTCAATTGATTGTGTATGCGTTGCTACAGCTCACAATCTCTATTACTCCTATTTTGTATTAATGTTAGTTTTTTAATTGGTTGATTGTGTGGTCAGATTATGTCTGTTGATTCACGGCTTGTTTTCTTTCTATTCTGGCTTGGGATCGAGTGGGCATCGGGCAGACATACAGAGACTATCTAGTCACTTATTGGCATTGTCATTGTGACCATGTGGCCACAGGGCCATATAGATCAATTAGTCTCATACATTCAACTTCAGAGTCTGTTTTCTACGCCATTACACAACGCAATTGTTTTTAAGCTTTAAAGCAACTGAAAAGAACCAATGGAATTCTTGTTCTTCCACTGTCATTGTTCTTCTTTTATTTAAGTTTCTGTTAAAGTTGATCAATGTCACCGAAACCTTTCAATGATCCACAATTATTTTATATAAAATGAATAGATTACTAATTTAATGAGTATTTACTGTTTATAAATCATAGAGGTAATAGTGTTGTAAGTAGCTTCAGGAAACTAGTAAATGAAAGAAAAATACAACATATTCAACGATGAGAATTTTCTTTTTGACGCTATCATTTATATTAGATATACAGTCGTACATATAGAAACATTTCATATCTAACAGTCTATAACAAAATGCAAGTATTATGTCAAGAAAACAAATTATCATAGTCATTTGAGAAAGTATCAAAGAGGCTTCGAGTAGTATTTACGAGTTATGTAATAGTCTTAAAAATACGAAGACAGAAATAGGTTACATAATGGTTCAGTTGTTGAAAATTTCTTTGGAAGATAACATTTATTACCCACTTGGGGAATATAAAGATCACAATAATTGAATGATGTAAAAATGCTAATTAATCCTTAAGAGAGAATTGAAAATTAATTACGAAAAACGAGAGAGTTATAGGACTAAGGAACACTGAGTGTTTGAATGAACTTCTTCCTGATGTAATGTGTTAGTTTGAACTGGTGGATGGCCAGTGTCTCTGCAGTACATAGGTTTTTGATTTGCCAATGTGTGTGATTATGAATAATTTAGAAACATGATTCTAGTGGAATGACATGATTAGAGGTTACTAGGTGTTAGAGAATGAAGTTATTGATTGATTTACTTTTTCTTCTAGAAAAATAAGCAGGGTAGTGTTAAGAGATACGTTTCGATAGAGTCTGCTCTGTGATCAATGTAATTTATTTCGAAACGACAAGTAAATTCGTATATCCACATCGTTGTGGCCATAATCAGATTGTTTTTAACACGTTTACGAACCTATGTTCCGATGGAAAAGAAGATACATGGATGAGCAGGCGAAAACGACTTTTAGATAAATTTTGAAAATCACTTCTTTAGAATCTCTGCAGTAGTGCCATTTTAGAATTCAATATTCATAAAAAGATATTTCTTTGGAACTGTTGGTGTCTTTAGCGGGACAGTTTAGGTTTCAACTATCTGTCTATGGACCGTAAAGGATAACCACTACTAACAAGTATCTATGTTGTCTATTCAGTTCCTACTCAGTTACACCTTCAGCATGGATTAATCTGACTCTTGATGCTATTGGATGAATCAAGTTTCATCTAATTATGAGAATGATAGCTTAGTGTTTTTGCATTGATATTTTTAAATGTCTATTTTTTATCATTTTAGCAAAGCATTCAATAAGTAGAATTGTATATGAGAATCTGATTCTAATTTAAAATCGAATTATAGAAATAGTGAAGGTCATTCAAAATATCGTTGAGAACGGTGTTTCCGTCAAAAATTTTGAAAGTATTATCTAAGTAACTAATATAAAGAGGAAAACTCTCATTTATTGATCTAAACAAAGTACTTTCGAGATTTGTAAGGAAAAAACAATTTAAAAAGGGTCAAGCATTGACCTTCGGTTGTTACTTCATTTGTTTGTGTAGAAAAATCACCACTGAATCTAAATTGCAGATTAAAGATACTCCAATGAGGTTACTGTTATCACTAAAGTCATATAGAAAGCAAATTGTTTTAGTGAATAGGACATTTGTAAAGAGAGAAACAACATAAACAATATTATTGTTTTTTCTGGATAAGTTAACATCTTTTAATAAATCAATAAAGTTAGATGAATAAGTAATGGCAAAATCATTAATCTTACTTCTGACTAATTATAGAATCTCAACTAACCACTTAGAAGTAGGATGGTGTGGTGAATTATTGATGTCTGATGCTAGACATAATGGAGCACCCTCCTAATCTACCTTAAGAAGGCCATATAATCGTGGAATAACAGATCCCGATGGTCTGAGATATTCAAAGAGATCATGATTAATGGCAAATTTAATTTTCTGTTTTATAAGAATTGTTTTAAGCTGTTGTTTACCTTGTTTAATGATAACTTTTTGAGATCTGTCTTTGAAGAATTTGTCTACATGTGGTATGATGAAAGACATTTTGTCAATATTCTTCTTCTCTGTATATAAGGACAATCCCCCCCTCTCCATCTTTATCTGAACGACTTATCATTTAGCCTTTATTTTCTCAACGATCCAGTATTAAAGATTTGTGTACTTTCAACACCATCCTTCTAGCTTTTGGTTACTGTATTTGTGTATTAGTTGCAGTAATTTACTGGTAAGTGATTTGAAGAGAGAATCATACATTGAACTTACGGATTCAATTCTGAACATTTATACCAATTATGTGACAAGTTATTGGACTGTCTGTTTTTTTTGCAGTTATATTCAAAATTTGCAAAAATGTGAACAACACTGTTTATTAAGTGTTTGAACACACTAATTATTATCTGTTATGTTACAACGAAATATCGAAAGTATAATCAAAACCTATAAAACATAACAAGATGTGGTAGATCAATGTTGTATAAATAATTGTAACTTCATTAATGTATCATAAGTACTCAAATTAAATATCAGTCAAAGAAGTTCAAAGTATTTTTAATTCATTATTTCTTAAAAACGAGTATCAGCAAACAGATAAAAGGAGTTCTAAGATTATGAATACTTCTTAGATAAATACAGTGTTTGAAAAAACATCATTGTATATTGTTTCAGCTGTTTAGTGATTACGTGTTCGCCTTGAAATCTGAAGGTCAGCCCCTCTATTACGTGGAAGAGGGGGCAGCATCAATCTGACTTCTGTTTAAAGGGGTATTAGAATGAAACAGCTATATGTTACTTTCTGGGTTTTAGTGATTGTCTAACCAAAGTCATTTCGTCATATCTAACTCAGAATCAACAATCTCTAAAATATCCAATGGTGTATTACAACTTAGACCAATGGAACTATGCACCATGTTCTGTGTTGCACTTGGCTGACTGACCAATTGATAACACCCAAAATACTATTATTCGGTTTTGTCTGTCAAAATTAATAAACGATTTTATTTACTAGAATACCACAGTTGTTTTATTTAGAAACACACCGTAGATAAAAACTAATGGAGCGTATTTATCTTTGAATTCTGAACATAATTAAATTAACGCTCCCATTCACAAGTCCGCTTTATTGAGTACATCTACAAATTCATGTAGTTTGAATATCATACTGTTATTACAACGTATATAATTAATAGAACATAGTATTACCTATGAATGCTTACGCTTTGACACTTTCAATAATTAAAAGCATTTTACATGTAGAATAACGTAATCACTTATATGCCGTTGAGGTAATTTACCGAAGAAAATTTTCTATTCAACGATCTCACTTACTACATTTGCACAACTGTATATATAGTCACTTATATAGGATATTTTTCTATTGAAAAATGGAAAGCGATTACATAATAAGTTATCTAGAAATTCCAAGTATTGAAGGGACTATAGGCATGTTACGTAATCGTTTAAATAATGGAGAATTAAACTAAGGTGTAATCATATGTTGTCGCATAATTAGAGATTTACTGACTTTGCAATCACTTATGATGCAAACTTGCCATCTCATTTTAATCTTTAACTTTCTTCCCTGATATGTAACTTGATACAGTATACAAAATAACTAAACAGAATTTCTTTTATTTACAATAGCATTGAAGAACATCAAAGAGTTAAATTTAATTCTTAGGTTAGTAATTATAGACTGATTTATTGTTGTTGTTGTTGTTGTACTTCTTCTTCGCTATCTCCTTCACCTTATTCTCGTTACTCATGTGAATTTTTAAGAAAACATCTTATATATTAATACATTAAACAGAATAATAGTGATGTTTTAACCTTTAATGTTTACATTGTTATCTCTACGCATAGAATGAATGTCATTATAAAGAATTGTCACCTACACACTAAGAGTATAAAATAAAATAAACTTATTTTATAGGTTGAATTTAAATTAGTTTATCCGCTTAACCTTCAGTAACATAAAATATGAAGTGATGCATAAATTGTTTACTATATTTTTTATTGATACAACCTGTTTAAATTGACTGAATTCTACACAGATTAATGTTGGCAGGGTACCACTGTAAACCTGGGAGCACTGGAGTGCTGTTTCGCACTAGTATGAGACTCCACAGCAGTGTGCTATGGATCCCTCCCAATGTATGACTAATTCGGTCAACCTAAGCTTAATGCTGTTCTCCACAAGCCACCTCAATTCAATTACACTAAACAACTCACTAGTGACTAACTTCAAGATGTTCCTGAAGATCTAGTGAGAATTCATGACTGGTGGAGTTTAGATTTATCGAGAACGAAGTAGTTATCACTTATGGATGATAGTCGCGCTATCTCAGAAATTGATGGAAGTGGGAATTCTAGAACTGGGTGCCAGTACAGTGGTGCGGAGAGCTAGGCGCTAACGAATCTGTAGCTCCTAGGATGAGATTTAAGGTTCGTGCTTCTCAGGAGTCCCATACTAGGACTCCAGTACTCCTTGGTTTTCAAAGGCATCCTACCAACATCAACCCGAAAGAGATTCACTCAACTAAACATAATATTTATTTCTACAAACCATCTCAATACAACCTATTTAAAACATTTAAAGTAAGTTAATTCTAAAAGACGAAAATTGACAAAAATGAATTTCTCTAAAATTCTCCACTTCATCATCTCAAGTAGAACACACAGTTCAAATAACATGAAGTGTATATGTTAAAGGCATTCAAACTAATTAATAAACAAATAGAGTAGTATATATTTTACCTTGAAATAGTAACTAATAAGATTAATTGATTACTCACTTGATTACAAAGTTAAGTAGGGTACACTTCATTATCCCTTCGATAACAATCAGAAACAGATATACTTATTTCATAAACTAAATTTGTTACTAATGATTCACTGTCTCTTGTTTTTTTAGATAACTATTTAACTTACTCATTTGCTTATTAACGAAAATAATATTCCATTTAGGCACTCAGAAAGAACGAGAGGGGTGAAGGAGTTTCTTTTCAATTAGTTTTTCATTAAAGTCCTACATATATATATATATATATATATATATATATATATATAAATTTATATAGTCTTAAACTCATTACCAAATAACTGGTGGTAGTGTACTAAATGATAATTGGCGAGTTCAAAGGTGTTTATACAATAATTACACCTATTTAATACAGCAACCAAGACATGATGGTGAATTGGGTGATTATAGTTCTTGAAAGTATACAAATAATAATTTAGAAGAGTTACTCCTTAGATACATAATGAATGTAAACCTTCAATCTAATAATGAGTTTTATAGACAATCAGATGGTGTCTCATAGATTTCTCTCTGTTATAATTAGAAAATGGCACTCACCAAAACAAAATTATCCAATAATCACTCTATTCATTGGTATGTAGATGATACCTCACGAATGAAACAGACAAGAATGGTGTACTTGAAAGATTAAACAACAGATACCCATCAATCACTTTTAACTTATGAAAAGAGCGTAATGATAACATTTCGTTCTTAGGCATCTTATCAACTCGAAGAGTAAATAGTAAATTAAATAGTGGAAAACAAAATCACCATCCATTCGTCAGTATACATTTCTTTACCACTAAGATTCAAAGGGAACTTAGTCAAAAGTCAAACACATCACGCTAGATTCCCTGGAAATATTGTTGAAAAAGATTTAACCACCATTCTTAACACGCCTACTCTCTAAAATTCATAAATAAGAATATGATGTCTACAAAAACGAAACCAGGAAACGTAACTGTCCCTGAAAAACCGATTATTCCCAGATTGCACTTGTTGGATGACAACATTAGTGAATCCACGACTCAACGAATTAGAAAAGTGTTTCAGAAGACGTTTACTGCAGCCAAACTACATATCATATTTTACAGGAATAATGGGAACTAAATGTAGATTTGCCAAAGTCACTCCATCCATGTGTATATGTTGATTTAACTGCTTCTGTGGAACCAGTTACATAAGGCTGACGATTCGTCAGGTCCGTCACAGAATTTCCGAACATTACTTAGCCTGGTTGAGTAAAGGTCAACTACAGCAAGTAAACAGCTCTATAGTTGCTCATTTGTTTGATACGGAGCATCAAGTAGACGTCAAAATAGCTTTCAAATTAATTATGGAGTCACACATTATCTACTGTTTGGTTTGTGTATACGTCATCTATATATAACGTAAGCCATTGGTATCCACCTTCACAAACCGAGTCTGCGTTTACGTAAGAAATTTGTACAGCCTCTTACTTAGTCTTGGCCCTCATAATGGAGAATCTTCAGATGGTTTACAAATAACCTTTTACAAGCAATTCTCTTATTACTATTATTATTCTCACGATAAAGGATTATTTTTATAGCTTCAAAATTTTGTTGCTTCTTAATTGCCACTTAATTTTTATGTAACAGTCTTGACCATCAGATTTCGCGCGATTACTTCATCGGTTGTCTTTCCAATTAAAAAATTATGTAGTCAACAAGATGCCATACCATTCATTCACATACTTTCAAAACTATAATTACCTTATTCACCTTCATGTCTTAATTGCTTAGCTAATTAGTTGTTGCTTTTGTTAAACACCTTTGTACTTGTGAAATTATTGTTACGTAACACACCGCCAATTATTTGGAAATGATTTTAAAATTATTGCAAACTACGTACAGCTGTATTAGTGTAGAGGTTTAATGAAAAATTAGTTAAACAAAAACTTCTTTGTTCTCTTCACTTTTTCTTAATGCCTTAATTGGAATAATATTTTTGTTTAATAGTCTTTTGTGAGTCTTATTGCTTTCAATTGTTTATGTATTCCTATTGGCCATTTTTTTCAGTTGACTTTCGATTATGTGGATTAGCTAAACAAATCTATGTTGACGTAAATATTATTTCTATGAAATTTATTGGCATTTCTAGAATTATCATGCAATTTTTTCCCTTCAAAACTCTGATTAATGCAAGAACGAAAAACATTTGCAGAATGAATCAGTAGTTAGTCTTCAGTTGCCCTGGTAGCAATAGATCGATGTTATCAGATAAACAATTCAGTTGATAAAATCAATATCTGTATTAATAATTTGAATTAACTGAAATCAATAGCATGTATGCAGCGGATGAGAATTCAACGAAATACATTGAATTCAAATTATTTTGCAAATGTTGTCGTTTCTGCATTATTCAAATTTCTAGAATTCATTCACGTATCGTATTGTTTCACAGCTAACGTGGATTCTTTTGTGTGTAAGTGAAAATAAATAATGTAAAAGGATTTTGCTCGTCGTGTCAGAAGACTTTTCTTTCGGTTTCCTGTTCAGTTGTAAACTTATATTTGAAGTCATACAGTTTGTTAGTGATTCAAACTACTGATACAGTATAGAAGAGTACTTATTAGTTTTTGTCTATTAGTTATGAAAACCACATATATATTCCACTAACCTTAAAGTTTATTTGTTGAAAACTTACTTTTAGGAGTTTTAAAAGTAATCATTAAGAACATATTTTCAAATGAAAGCTCTTGACGACAATTGCCAATAAAATTTACTATATCATTATAGTGATACTAATGTATTAATATGATATGTCTATTCATATCACTTTGATAATTTATTGAAGGGAAACAGGTTTAGCTTATAGAAATCCTTACCAACGGTTGAAGTGATAATTTGAAATAGATAAAACATTCGTTCGGATAGTTTATTTTGTATAATCAGATATTTGTACTATTCCAGTATGTAAAGTCCCTTCTTCGGAGAATTAATAAGTAAATCAAATTAACATGAGTTTTAATAGAGGTGAGGAACAATTTAAATTAAACAATAATTGCAGGACTAAACACAAACAACACGTCTGATCGTGTAAATGTCATGTATGTCAATTGTAAGATCAATATGAGCGTGAATTTGTGTGAATAAAGCCGGTGTGGAACTAGTGGATGAAAAATAATAGTAGTGTTGAAGGGTAAAGTTAATTTGTCAGTGTGTTTACAGTGTTAGACTGAATGAATGGGCTAGATGTGTTACTGTTCTGGATAACTCAGTGTAGTTGTGTTTAACAATATATGAAAAGTCCTGGCCACTCGCTTTTCATTGTAGTTGGAAGAGCCTCTTGGAATTACTTTATTGATGTCAGTATCGATTTGATGGTCGTTGGAGACAGTATGTACTACTATTACTATCATCACATGTTTAACGCATACCTTTAGTCTCACGCTAGGAACATACTTACCCTTTTACACAATAAGTATTCGCCATTCACTTGTTTCACTTTAATTCTGTTCACATGAATACATAAACACATCGACCTCACATTTGAAATACATGAAATTTACATGATCAGACCAGTTGTTTGTGTTTAGTCCTGCAATCAATGTTTAATATAAGTTATTCCTCACTACTAATGAAACTCACGTTGATTTGATTTAGTTATTTATTCTCTGAAGAAGGGCGTTAACTTGAAGCCACGAAACACTAGATATTTGAAGTTTTTGCACAGTCAGGTTGTAGAAATACTATTTTTAATAGACAGCATGTTCACTCAATTCAGGAGGTAATTTGTCGTGAAATAAGCACGTAATGTATTTCCAGTTATGAACAACAGAAGGAATTTAATTTATTTTTGGGATAAATTTACTTTAGACGAACAGATTTCACTACGTAATAGTTAATTAATATCTACTTTTATTTGAAAATTATCATCCGTATTATCAATTAATATAACTTGATATCGTGTACACAGTAATTTATGCTGGACATTTAAGGTAGTCAACCAGCATTCTTGACCTAGACTTTATGCTAGTTGACGCTTGTCACTAAAGTGTACTTGCATAGCTATTCAACTGGATTCACTCAGCTTCATAGTCTGAGAGGTTACTTTCCATAGAAACTGAAATACAGCATGGTAATCTAGTTTTACAGCTTCATATCATCAACCATCATAATATAATCTGTGTTAGATATCTTTTATAGAACAGGATGATTAAATTGCTAGATAAATTAGTATAATTTCTTTCTCGTACAGTTCTCTGACAGGCAATTAGTTTACAATAAATGCCCTTTATGTTATCAAATCTTATTTTTTAAAAACAATATCTTTTTGTCTAAATGTCATATGATATAAAAAATGTCAAGATTTCTTTTACATTTTAGAAACATCTAGAACTTTATTTGTGCCAAAACTATATCCAGAAAAACGCAGAAAGTTGTACGAATAAACTTTTTTCTGATAAATTAAATAGTGATAGATACTGTATCAAACACCTACACACTACCAGTCAATGCTATAGATCAAAGGGTTTTGTGAGATTGTTGGATTGATTTCATTGTAGTGGATCTGCCGCTCGACTGATGCTACAATTACCTAATTTGACTAGTTAGAGGCAAATCTCAGGAGGGATCCTTAATAGAACCCATAAATGCATAACGTCAAAGAATCTATAAATCTCTGCTCACGTAAATTATAAATGTTTATTGTGTATGGAAATGACATGATCTCCCACTCCAAATGTAGGCGAAGTGGGTTAAATCAATGTGTTTCATCATAATAACTATGATATTTGATAGAGATTTTGTCAAACATTTTCCTAAATACAGAAGTGGTATTCGCTTTCTTCTACCTATTATCAACAAAATCTTATAGGAATATGCATTTTCAAGAGTAAGATCTAATAGTAATTCTAATGTTATTTATTTCTATAGGAATCCATCTCTATACAATAGTTACACAACCTATGTAAATGTCATTAATCACTTGAAATAACTAGTTTTATGGTATTGGATACTCGAACGAACTTGTAAAAGTTAATATAAATCAATTATGGATCAAATTAAACCATTTCAAATAAACTACAATAATCCTCTGACTAGTGACCAACTTCAAAATGTTTCTGGTGCTCTGTAGAAAAGTTATGACTGATGAGGCTCAGACATGACTAAGGTGAGACAATTATCATTAATAATGATAGATAATTATCTAATTGCACCATAAACTGATGGAAGTAGGAATTCACTCATTGGACACAGGATAGCTTAGAGGTCCGAATAGCCAAAAGTTGGCTATGAGACTTAAAGGTACTTCTTCCGAATCTTTTGTGATATAGAGGGTATATTCTACTGAGTAGTTTTATAGTAAGACAAAAGAACTGTTCAACTCTCCTAGGTTTTCAATGGTACTCAGTGACATTAATCTGTGACAAATGCGAATATAAAAATTATATATCAATCACTATAAGACCACTTCAAATAAACTATAAATCAAAATAATTTATTCAAAAAAATATGTTTTTCTCGAAATAAATAGAGTAAAACATGCCTATGGAAATGTTTTCACTAATCTACATAAACTTGATATCCATAGACAGCAATTACCATTATAAGTAAATAAAACTGTTTCCTTTATTTTCTTTTTCATCATAACTATTTTACTTATGTATTTTTCAGGGAATAATTTCCATATACAACTAAAATAAAAAATAAAATGTTAATTACACGTGATGGTGAATTTATTCGTTGTCTGTTCATCGTTAATCATAATTGACGATGTATTAATTGTTACCAATAACAATTTATGTATAATCGAGTTTTAACTGAACAATATTGATACTCAATATTTGTTGTATTTCATGTAGATTAATCTATGTAAATACGATATTTTTCTAAAAATGTCTAAAATATAAGCATGTTAAGTTAGTGAGAATACATTAAACTCTAACGAATTTACACTGTTTGTAATGGTTAGTTGACGTTTCACTGGACCTCATTACGCAGAACCAATTTGACCACATCTGCATCAATAGGAAGTTTAGAAGGACCATGGAAGATGTAAGAGCAAGGAGAGGAGTTGACATAGGCTCAGACTTCCATCTGGTGGTAGCTAAAATTAAAATGAAGCTGGAGAAGCATTGGATGACTGGGGCAGCAGTATTAGAAAAGTTCAAAACAGCCCTTCTCCAGAATACTAACAAACGAAACGATTTCAAACTAATTCTCAATAATAAGTTCCAGGCATTTCACGATCTACTAAAAGAAGGTGGAATTAATGTAGAAGACAACTGGAAAAAGATTAAAGAAACAACCACTTAGACATGTCAGGAGGTTTTGGGTCCCAACAAACAACAACAAACTGAGTGAATTTCTGTTAGTACTCTGGAAAAAATCCAAGAAAGCCGGTTACACCGAAATCAACAAGCAAGTGAATAGAAGCATTAGGCCGAATAAACGGAAATATGTTGAAGACCTAGTAATGACGGCGGAGAAAGCTGCAAGAGATGGAATCATGAGGCTCTTATACGATACAATGAAGAAGCTAGCTGGAAAATTCAGTAAGCCAGAACGGCCACTCATGAACAAGGTTGGTAAACCAATCACTGAGATGCATGAACAACGAAACAGGTGGGTAGAACACTTCCAAGAACTCTTAAATAGACCTGGTCCACTGAACCCACCAGTCATCGTAGCAGCAGCCACAGATCTCACTATAAACACCGACACACCAGCAGTCGAAGAGGTCGAAATGGCCATCTGACAAATCAAGAGTGTCAAATCAGAAGGGCCAGACAACATACCAGGCGAGGGAGGCACTGAAGATATGCATAGAAGCAACTGCAAATATGCTCCACATTCTCTTCAGAAATATTTGGGAGGAAGAACAAGTTCCAGCAGACTGAAAAGTAGGGTACATCACCAATATATCAAAGAGAGGAGATTTTAGCGATTACAATAACTATGGAGGCTTCACTCTACTTACATCGCTAGAAAAAGTCATCAACAGAGTGTTATTGAACCGAATAAAAGATTCAGTCGACGTCCAACTCCGAGATCAACAGGCAGGATTCCGTAAAGACCGACTGTATGCCAAGCAAATCACAACTATATGGTTCGTTGTTGAACAATCAATTAAATGGAATTCACCACTTTACATCAACTTTCTCTACTACGAAAAAGCCTTCGATAGCGTGGATAGGAGAACATTATGACATATCTGAAAAGACAGCCAACATCATACGGATTTCTTACGATGGACTATATTGTAAAATCATGCATGGAGGTCAGCTCGCAAATTCATTTGAAGTGAAAACCAGTGTCGGACAAGGATGTTTACTCTCGATCTTCCTCTTCCTGCTTATGGTTGACTGGATCATGAAGACTGCAACATTCCAAGACAGTCTAGGAATACAGGGGACAACATCGACGAAACTAGATGATTTAGACTTTACAGATGACATATCTCTTCTATCTCACACACAACATCAAATGCAGATGAAGACCAACAATATAGCAGCAGCCTCAGCAGCAGTAGACCTCAACATACACAAAAGGAAAAGCAAGATCCTCCAATACAAAACAACAAACACTAATCCAATTACACTTGACGGAGAAATTCTGGAAGATGTTGAAACCTATACATATTTGGGCAGCATCATCGACAAACAAGAAGGGTCTGATTTGGATGTGGAGGCGCGGGTTGGTAAGGCAAGGGCAGCATTTCTACAACTGAAAAACATCTGGAACTCAAACCAACTGTCAGTCAATATTGAAGTCAAAATTTTCAACACAAATGTGAAGACAGACCTGTTGTATGGAGCTGAAACTTGGAGAACTACTAAAAGCATTCTTCAGAATGTAAAAGTATTTATAAACGACTGTCTGCGCAAGATTCTTCGGATCCGTTGGCTAGATACCATCAACAATAACCTTCTGTGGCAGAGAACCAATCAACTTCCAGCCAAGGAAGAAGTTAGGAAAAGACGCTGGAGGTGGATAGGTTACAAATTCAGGAAATCATAAAACTGTGTCACAAGACAAGCATTAACTTGAAATCCTAAATGCCAAAGGAAAAGAGTAATACCCAAGAACACATTGTGTCGGGAATCGGAGACAGACATAAAGAGAATGAAGGGCATTTGGAAAGAACTGGGACGAAAAGCCCAGGACAGAGTTGGTTGGAGAATGCTGGTGGGCGGCCTATGCTCCACATGCAGTAACAGGCATTGATTGATTGATCAGGAAGATAAACTCATCCAGTTATGACCCCCTTCTTTTTAAAGACAGGATGCCATAGTAATGGTTACTATCAAAAATAAGTCACTTAGCAATTTAAATTTGTTAGTTATTTTATTCATATACTGAAGTAAATACTCAAAAATCCAGTAACATTTAATTATCAAAAGATTCCTCTCAGAAAAGTATGAATATTTTAGTATTTTGTATAGTAACATATGCATTTAAAAGTAACTCTTTCATCAATTAGTTTTTTGTATAAGTTTTATACTTCTTCAATGCAACTTCATCTGAAATTCTACACGAAATCAATAAGTGGATTCTAAACTGAACTGTATAATTCTGATAAATAGTAGATTAGATTTAAAACATTAAGTTGAAGGCGTAAGTAAATCGACTGTCAAAATTTACATCTTCCTTGTGAATTTAAGAGATGTTTATCCTTTGTTTATCTTTTTTATTAGAGAGACGTACTTGATTCAGAACGATATCCAGATAGAAAAATTTTGACACTATTAACAGATCGGGTATAATAACAAGTTATTATTCTAGATTATTTTTTGAAAACTGGTTCGCTAAAATTTATCAAATTTAATAATTATTTTAACTGACACATACTTCCGGTTAGTTCTTGCATAGTGCATTCGTCTACAACTTTGACTTAAACTGAAATATTGTACCTAGAAATCGCTTGATACTGTGTAGTGTCATTTCTATCACTGTTCATTGTACATTAAATATATATCCTATGTTCTAATAATCTATACAAGTATCGTTCTTAGCCAGTTAAGGTAATCAAGCTAGTGGTACATACTCTTTCATCTAAACAGCATAGAGGCGTGGAAAAACACGTTGATATGTGTACGGGAAGTATTAAGTGACTTCCTGAACATTTTATGCGGGTATTTATATTAGACTAAAAAATATAATCACTATGGAACCCATTGTTGAAAATAACATAATCTGGTTGAAATAAACTAATTTAGTTTTCTATGTATTAAATATTTTTATATTGATGACACTGAAGACATTTCTACAATACACTATTAGAGTTGATATGGTAACTTCAGCAAACTTAAACGTATACACCTAAACTTTACATCCGTAAATGAAGCATACACTATGTACTTTAATGGTATATGTTGTTTTATTTCAAGGACTGAAAGCAATCAATTCTGGTGAATGTCACTACTATCAAATCAATAAAAGTGCTTGTCACTGTGACAGTGTTAATTACAAGTTAGTAGATGCTATTTAGTGTTAGTTAGCGTGACTGAAATTGTAAATATCTACTGAAGATACCATGATGAATGTACAACACTTTGGCTAGAAGTGTTCAGTGAATCTTGTTCGATACTCTGTTTCCTTATTTGTTCCTTTTAATAAAGTTTACGAAATGTTTAGTAGTTCTTTGAAGTAGAAAAAGTGAAACTTTATCAGGCTGACAGTAAATTCAACCTTGTGTTGACTAAACACATAATTTATAAATTTTGGTTAGTGATTAAACATTTTTCATCAAAAAATGCTAACATGCCTCATTCAAACAATCCGATTTGTTAACACTGAATGTGGAGACAAACAAAAGATGATTCATAAGCTCATTGAAACGTTTCCACAGATGCTTAAGAGTGAAGTAGTTTAGTATTTTCGAATAAATAAACAAGATCACGTTATCTGGTTACTCTTATGAATTGTTTACTGTCTTCAATTTACAATGAACTTCAATCAAAATTGAAATAGTCTTGGAGGCTACTGATATGACAACAAGTTACAAGATGGACAAGAAAAGTGTAACACTAACTATACGTTAGAACAGATTAATGGGATCTACTCCCAGAGTTTATACGATCTGACTAACTAGACGCCGATTAGTTGGATCAGAATCAGTCTGACTGAGCTTACCAAGAAGTAGTAAATGAGACAATAAAACATCAGCAGATAAGAGACAGTACCAAGTTGTTGATTGTGTATGAACAATAGCTTTTATATAAAATAAACTGGACCAACTAGTAATAAGAAATAAAAAATACACTAAAGACCAAATCAGGTGGGGTGGGGGGGAAATGTTTCATACAGAAAACGGGATAATAGGACCGTAGTAAAATTACAATAATTTGGGAAGGAAAATAGATATGACAATGATTATTGAGTCTATGAAAAGCTTACAATTCGAGCAATACAAATAGACTAGTTGCTAAATGTTTAATGAACGTAGTGTAATAGTAGGAGTCCCAATATCATGATGAATAGATTCAATAGATTGTAGTTTCGATTCCTCGTCCGTTGTAACAAAAGTGAATCAACTACTTTAAGTATGAAGAAAAAACAATTTCGATAAAACACAAAATGCTAAAATAAATATACGACCTGACAATGTTTCTCATTCCGAATATAATGAAATAAGTAAGTAAACGATAGAATTATTTTATTCCTGATAATTTTCTTTTTATTAAAGTGTGGTCAGCATATATGTATGTTAGTGTGCATACATAGATGATGTGGAAATCATTGAGTATCTAATAGTAGTAAGAGAGATAATATTAAATAACAGAGTCATCAAGTTGTCTGAAAATGACATGGATAGCTGAACGTCAAGCTGAGAGATCCCCGATGGACTCCTCACTGTTGAGAAGTCCCATACTAGGACGAAACAGCTATCCAGTACTTTCAGGTGATCAATAGTTGTCTGATTCAGATCAATTCGTGACATCAAAATTAAGAGATTTTGTCACAATTATACAAGCACGTTAGTAGAGTGTGCTATGATTGAAGATGTAGAGTGTTCTATATAATAATAGTAATAATAGTAAACATACTAAATGAAATGAATAAATAGTAGTGAACTATGCACGGATGTAGAAATTGCAACGACAAGATAACATGTGGACTAAAGGTAAAAGTAAAAGGCAAACCGATAGAAAAACTCATAGGTTGTTAAGGCCATGGAAGCGAAATAGATTTTACAAGTTGTTTTTATTCACATAAATCTGGCTTTTTATCTCGTATCACTAAGGCTTTTCAGTGCAGCTAGTATAATGTACTTTAAATGAGGTTGTAAAAAATGTTTATCTTAGTGATAGCATTAAACGATTCCGTAGGATTTCGGCTTCAATATCACCTTGAATTTCAGATTAATACATATGTAAATAATGTTGGTGCTTTCATTACTTTGAACAATCCCTTGGGACGTTTCATACTTATGTCGATGAATTTAGACGGATAACCATTGTTTATAAATATTTTAGAGTTCCTTTCTAGGCTATATTCGGTACTTATTTTTAAGATGAGTTTAGGAAGAGAGTGAATGAAATTTCATTTTATTTTAATTTGTGCAAACCTATGAAAACTAGTTCACTGTTCATTCCATGTATATTTAACAAGTGGATAGACTTCAATAGAATCTCAACACTTCCCTTTGTGAGTAAGACGTCCAGAAACGTTATCGTCTGTGAATGTTCTTTAATGTGAATTTGATGGATGTGTGTTCAACCGGTTTTTGACAAAATGTCAATTATTCATTCTTTGTTACACACCCTATAGCGACCATCACTTCTCCTACTGTCATCTCTCATGCTTTGTTCTCAATGCTAGAAGGAAGTTCGCTATTAGTGAACCTGAGAGTAGTCCTGTCGTGACACCATCTGTCTATCAATAAATCTAATTACCGAAGCTGAATTAAACATTTAGAGTACATCCAAGGATTATCTCATTCAAATAGGGATGAGGTACACCAACATCTACTCCATGTATCTCGACACATATGCATATAAAGCGCACAGTTCCATTCATTTATACCTATAAGTCATATGGTATCATATCCCTGAAACTTTCACATTCCTAGTTGCTACACCAGCATTTATTCATCCCACTCAGTATATTATTACTATTATTACACAGAATATACAGAATCTTTTATTCATACCGACGTCCATTAACGTAATTTTAATAAAATCCCTCATCGTTAAGTTGTGCCATTGACCTTTAGCCATACATGCCATTTTCAGTCAGTCTAATGGTTCTATTATGCACTAATATACAAATCTACTTACTACACTCCTTGACTAAAAATATTGCGATATTGAAAATGAACACTTCAATGAATAGGCCACAGAAAATCATAGAAATGAGTTTACGAATAAGCCAAGTGATACTTTAATCCACTGAGCACTATTAGTCAATGTGATTACAACATTTATGAGTGCATAGTTTACCAAAAACGCTACTGTAGCTGGGGAGGGAGGTGTACAGTTATTTTATATGGTTAATATATAAATCATGTATTTTGTAGAGGCACTTTGATTGTTATACTAAGTAGACGTCAATCTAGAAATTCATTAGTATGATTCTAGTGCTATCTACCTTTAGAGTCATTTTAGGAACGCAATTACGTTTACAAGAGTTCCTTCAAGGGCTCACTGTTGATAGTATACAGACGTCCAAATGGAACCACGCATTTGTGCATTTTTCCCTCAGGTTTTGTTTTTGGCGTTGACTTAGGCTTCAAGTGACAGCCTATTTTTCCACAATTCTGCTAACCTGGTACTTACCCATTCTTTCTTTACACATCACTTTCGTTTTATTTACGTATTTTTATCAAATGTATTTCAATCATTCACAATTTTTTACTTAAGTAGAATTTGTTTTCAAGCAATAGAATACCTCGGCGTTGGTATTTATTTCCAGCTCAAATTCGAAGCAATCTTGACACCGATAATTCTTTGCTGATTAAACGTAATCGTTTACGTTTATCTTTTTTCCGTTCATATAACATAATCTAACAGAAACATTTTAATTATGACATCACGAATTGATGCGAATCAGAAAGCCATTGATCATCTGGAAGCACTGGACAGCTGTTTCGTCCTAGTACGGGACTCCCCAGCAGTGCGCTGTGATCGTTTCATTTCGATTAAGTCTTCCAAGGTCACTTTATAGTAGCTCAAGTTCGTCCGTAAAAGTCATGTCTACCAAATATTGATTTAAACAAAATATATTTGTTTTCTAAAAATTGTAATAATAAATAAAGTTGTATAGAATGAAAAGTCTACTTTGGTGAAGTTAGTTTAAGATGTCTACAATTAAGATAAGCTGTTTAAGTAGGTTGTTTCATATTTAATTGGGTTGAGTTCAACAGTCACCGAAAACTAGAACTAGTATGAAACTTCTAAACATCGCCTACCTATAACCCAAGGCCTAAATCATTTAGTGAAGTTGTAGGTATATAATGTTGTGAAATTCTACAGAGAGATAAAACAATTGTCTAGTCTTCCCTGGTTTTCAACAGTTGTCTGACCCAAGTCGTTTCGTGCTATCCAATTCAAAATCCACATGCTCTACAACATAAAACCACAACTGATACTTTCCTGAACATTCTGTTTACTCGTAGATATGCTTTAATGATCACAAGTACTTGTAATTGAAGCTGGTTTATGCAACCGGTATTTCCATTGAGGAAGTATACAGAATAGAGAGCATGAAAAGGGTGAACATTACTGAAAGGAACCAACACACAAGAAACTAACACATATATTACTCACTCACACTTTGATCATTAAGTTATCTAAGTAACGTTGCGTAGAGGAGGATGGAAAAGTGAACTAAGGTGTTTTGTGGAGATTAATATTTGGTTTAGCTGATTGGATTCGTTACAGATTAATGTTGGTAAAATACCACTGAAAACCAGGGAGCACTGGATAGTTGCTTCATCCTAGTATAGGACCTCTCTTGATTTTGACAGGGGAATCGAACTCAAGACCGCCAGGTTAGCGAGCAGGTTGCCCCACCAGTGAGAAAGAATCCGATGGTGGAATTCCCATTTTCATAAATTCGCAATATATTGCGACGACTATCCATTTCCAGTGGTGATAACTGTCTCACTTCTGACAAGTATGAACTTCGCCAGTCACAACTTCCTATTAGAAATCCAGGAACATTCTTAAACTAGTTTCTAATTGTATACTTTAGTGATGCAGATGGTTAGGAGTTTGTCAATTTGAAGTCCCCAGGTCTTGTTTCCCTGACAAAATCGGCTTGAATACTCTTGAAGAGTTCCATACAAGAATGAGGCATGTAATACTCACGTGTAACAAGTCATAGAAAATATCACTCTTTATCAGCAGCTTGAATTTTATTACGATCTCATCTTTCCACTTTTACACTGATATTTTTGTAATGTAGTTCACTAACTATCATTCACTTATGAGTTAAGTAGATTTTGTGGCTCTAAGGTAGAATCCACTACACAGGTTTCGTTTTATTTAGGATTCCTCAGTGGGGTTTACTTACATCTCAGCATTAGTATTCACAGTGGGATTCAAACGTAATTTGTTTTGTTACAAACGGCATCCATGCATCACATGGTTACGGATTCCAGACAGTAATAATTGTGTAGAGTGTATGTTCATATAATTTGTATCTACCAGTAGATGGAATTAGTGACTGATTGGTTTAAGTCTATAACAAATCACCAAGAAGATATAAATGCTTTCGAATTATAACATTCAGTCAGTTAATTATATTTAGGATTACTTAAGCATAAACGAATCGACCTATTTATTATATCGGAAATATAAAATAGAATTTGTTTAACTCAATAATTTCTCACATTTCCTGTTTCCTATCAAAATGAATTAAAAAAGTATGATGTAAAGTGAAAGATTCATCTTTGTCTTTTTTTTTAAATAAACCTTTTTATTTGTTTACAATTAGTTATTAGTTGTAAAGTCATATTTTGATATAAACAGCGGTAGAAGTCTACTTTACCAGAAATCTAACTATACACAATATATGGATTCAGTCATGCTGAATATAAGACAGTTATCACCAATGTATTAACTGATTGTTGCGCCATATCACAAATTAATGGAAGTGGGAATTTTTTCAGAAGATGTAGGTTCTAGGTTCCATCTCTTAATGGTGAAGAATATACACACTGATGTCCCGTATAACTGAAAAAAAAAACTATCCAGTGCTTAGCGGTACCCAGCCGATATCATTCTGTGGTGAATATAATTATTCAAACATTATGCGATAACTAAAATTAATATTTCATTAATAAGATTGAAGTTTATGAAATAGTTTATGGTGCTACAATTTCAGCATTAGAAACCGTGATATAACATCACACTTGATATTTATATGCACTTATTACATGAATATCGTTGATGATAACAAAAGGAGAGCTAAAAGTAGCACTTACGGACAGAAGTAAAGGTAGTAAGCGTATATTTTTATCCGTTACGTTGTATCACTTCAACATTACTTACCAAATACTGTATTTTTATCGAACCACGTATACTGGTTTAGGAAAACGATTTTCACGTACGCATATCAAACTAGCATAAATTTTATGGGCAGCTTTAATTTACCATATATGTTGGTGACCAATAAACTCCCCTATCAATCGCAGGAAATACGACCATTCAATATATTGTCAAACGACTGAACCTAGGAATATTGACCGTTGAATACTGCCTTAAAATTTTAGAGTTAAGCATTCTCTGCTAAACCTGAGGTTTCTAGGCTTGGTCTCTTAGTAGAGTCGTGGGTGCGTGCTATCGGAGAGTCCGGCAGCAAAATGACACAACTATATATTTCTTCCTAGTTTTAAATAGCTATCTAACCCAGGTTAATTTATAGCTTCAAATTCATATTCGAAAACTGTACAGATATAATTTTATAAACATCAGGTATTATTCTTTATTATAAGTCTGTTTCTAACTAGAAATCTGATAGAAAAAACCGACAGTAATTCAATTACTTATTAGTTAATTTCGATCTTCTCAGTGTTTATATACCTTCAAAGTCAAAGATAATACACAGAAGATTTGATATTGGCGAAAATTGGGGTTCATGTCAAACACATTCTATTTCTATAATGGTCTGACAAGATAGGTCACACATTTTGTGATAGAATGACGGAGAGCATTGGTTATATTTTAGATTAAACCTGGTGGTATTCTGTTTCACGTGTTTGAAGTTATATATTCTATTAAATGATGAAGGAGGAGAACAGAACAGTAGTAGTCGAAAAATAACAAACAAACATGTTGATACGAGTGAAATCGTACTCGATAATCATGACAAAATCATTTTAAAGATTATTACTAACTGTATACATAATATTTCGTCTATATAGTCTATCTGAAAAGCACAAATATGGAATCCCGTTTCCTTCAAATCCAGATATGACCGATTCTCCCTACCATTCCGCTAACAATTCCATTTCATTTATACTTCACTTACCATACACATCTAAATAGAAAATACCATGATATTCTTTTTGTCTTCTCTTAAATACACCTTTATTTCCATTGAATTTCATCATTTCTATAAATTAATGCTGGAATTAAGTCATAAAAAAGGGAAATTCTATACTTTATCTCATCATCAACAATAATCCTTTAATTGTTATAATGTCAATAATTGACATGTTTAGTTAGTTTACAATTTCAATTCATAAATGATACACCAATCTAAATGGTTAGATATCAAATAACACATTATAATTAGGTATGTATCATCTTTCTATTAAGTATATAAGGTAAGTGTATATAATAAGGGGTTAACGGATAGATTGAATTACTTTGTTATCTATTCTTATTGATAAACTATATGATTATGTAATTGTATTGCTACTCATTTATTAAATTTATAAAAATTAATCAACTTTAAAGTAAGGCATTAGGATAAACTTGTATATTCCCGTTGATTTGTTATAGACTGAAGCTGGTCAGTCATTGTTGCTATATGTGCATCCTGAGCGGATTGCCTCGATATAGCGTTGCACAAGTGTGACTGTCTGGACTCAGTAGTCTAGTGGTGAACGCGGTGGCGTACGACACGAAACGGACTGAGTTCGAATTCTACTGTGAACATCAACAGTCGGATGCAGGTACATCCAGCCGATGAGTCCCAAATAGGACGAAACGCGCGTAATGGTTTCCACTTGCCAGTCACAATCCAACTTATATAATTTAAAGTAAGGCACTTTTGTAAAAATTCCAATTGTGGTTAAAGGCAAATTAAACAAATAACCTTAAACAGCTTTTTTCAGTTAATTAGAAAATGGTTTCTGACTATGATGCTTATATATATACGACTAGGTAGAATTGAATAAAATCAACTAGTAAATGAATTCATTTGTGTGGTTAAAGAGGATTTATTATTAACAGGATATAATGTTTAAGATAACTTTAAAGAACTTTGAAGAAGTTATCATGTTTACTGATATATTTAAGTATATATTTTGGGCAATTTAAGAATTAAATTATGGTCGATTCAAATCAGCTTTACATACATTGTAGGTGATTTAATATGGTATTCTAAATGTAACGGATAAGGGGGGGGACGGCGAATCAAGGGTGAGCTATCTAGTTCGTTCAGTAGAATACTTTATTCCTATCAGCTTCACTATCAGATTCTAATCTAAGAGATTATTCTCAATAAAATTCGACTTCAACTATCATAATATCTACTTATTTTATATAATTTAATTACAGATTTTATGAACTACAATCTTAAGAGAATCATGACAAAATTAACTATGACCAGTTGAAGAAATCCTATTACTAGGAGAAAAATTAAAGCTTGATAACTTATGGTTAATTGCAATGATCTATAGTTGACTGAACCACAGTAAATAAACGATTATTAGATTATAATAGTGAAAAGAAACATTATTTATCAGTTTTTTGATATTTTAACACCTAATTTGATAAGTTTATATGCCTAAATGAAAAGAATAAATGAGAGATGTAAGTCATGATGTAATCTAAAATATGAAATAACATACAAAAATTGTTACGTAGATACTAGACGAACTGAAAAAATCGATAATAACTTGATATCACGAATTATTCTGAATTAGGTAACGAATAACAACCAGGAAGCACTGGATGGTTGTTTCGTCCTAGCACGGGACTCTTTAGTAGTGTGCATCCATGACTGAGTTAGAAGTACCAACCATTGTGAACTTGTTCAGTTGGCTGATGGTAAAGCAACGGCCTCAAGGCCAGAAGGTATTGGGTCTGATCCCTGTATGATTATTTAATTCAGACCAACCAGTTTTAGCAAATTAACATTCAATAGTCTCCACAATACCCAATCAAAATTGATATTTCTTACCAAAATTACCAATCAGGATAATGGTGATGACAGTAATAGTTTAAGATTGTGCAAAGAAAGGTTGATAAAAGATCAGTTGTTTTAATGAGTAATATAAAAAACAAATGAAGCTTATAAATACATTAGAAGTTTTATTACTTTCTATTATGAACGAAACAAAATATCTAAGATTTTTGGTCACATTATTAAAGGTAGAAATCACAAACAATGAAAACACTAAGGAGAAAGAAGTAATGATAAGAAAGGATAGTATGAAATCACTTACCATAATAATACTAGGTGAACCATAAATTCCTATGGTGTGTATAGATTCTAATTTATACTGCAAGTGACATCAAATGCACAATGTAGCATGTGAACTACCGCTTAAAGTAGGTCAAGATCAGTTATACTAATAAGTTACATCTCTTATCTCCACAGTAATTGTTATTAGCTTATTGGGATGTGGAATACACTTTGAAATTAAGGTCTTAATATTTTCTGCTACTTCATATTTTTCTTACTAAGTTATTTGGTTTCTTAAGGTATGACGTCAACTAACGTTCTTTTTTAATTAAAAGAACTGTCTTTCAACCAGATTTTAGAATATCTATAGACCTCTATATACTATAAAATAATGTTACACAACACTATATATTCATGAATCTATCTCACTAAGAGATCTGAACATCGTCGGTAATCATACAGAAACAAGCAAATCAAAACATTCGAAACAGAAAACAATGTACCTATGGATAGAAATCTGTTAGATAATGTACACTTAACACGATGAATACAAATACAAAAAGAAAGATAACTGTTGGAATCTATTCACTCTTAGAGTATGAATATAAAGAAGCTGAATATTGATAAAGAAATTAACTGAAATTATCATTTAAATTGAAATAATAACTTAACTATAACTTATTGTAAATGTTTTGTATCTTAGAGAATATAAGATGGAAGATTCTACATGTGGCATATGTGAACAACACAAATTGTGTCATACAGCATACGACACTTTACATATAGACTTCAATATAAATATAAACTGAAATGTATGTCTTTCATCAAACAATACTTACAATATAATGTAGATTAAAGACTATTTTATGAAGAGATATCAATATGAAATGATCGAAAGTTAAGAGGGCGGGATTGTAGCACGGGACGTAATTTTTATCTAAATGCATCGTTAAGTTCCAAACAGTATGTATATTACTTTGCACTGAATAGAAAAGAAAACATTAAAGCCTCAGGAAACGAATGACTTGGACATCTATGTCAATTCGACTTTATTTTCCAACTTTCGTCAATCTGTTATATAAAAGTGGTCACTATCTTTGGTTGATGATGTTCAAATGCCTCATGTCAAGATTACCTGTCTTCATGAGACAATACGTTAAAACAAACTTTATAAAATATTTCCTCAGACTGTTCTCTACTGAGTGCATTATAATTAACAATATTGATGCAGGTGCACTCGAATTACACCACATATAGGATGAAATGTGGTTTATCTATCTTTGTGTTCCTAGCATTCTAACATTTTCAATAAATTCGTAGTAATTTTTCACAGCTTTCTTAACTATCTGTTACATTTAAAAAGAGTCAGGTTGATGTACTGAAAATGAGTGCGAATTTCTTGTTGGATTAATCACAGCTTGGTCTCGATTAGATATCAGTGAAAACCAGGGAATACTGAACAGCTGTTTATCCTGGTACAGGATTCTTTAGCAGTGTGCACACACCTGCTCAATCATGGAATCTATCACATTCTCCAGGTTTAGTGCTTAACACCTATCTGTCAGCGACACTTGTTCTGCATTCAGATGTAGGACTCTAATTGTAATCATCTTGTGATAGAGAATGACGGTCGTTCAATACCGTTGATAGTAACTGGCTTATTTCCAACATGTCTGAACTTCACCAGTTATAGCTTTGACTAGAACTTGAGGAACATCTTAAAATTATTTGTCAGTAAGCTGATTATTATATTTAATTCAAGGTGTTAATGAAGTTTTAATTAGGAATCTTGACTAATGGAGTTTAAACATATTATATATAAGATAGTTATCAACAACTACCTTCATGGTATAACGTAGTGTTAGTTCATTCGGAATCCTCTCACTGGACAGTACTTAAGTAATGTTAAAGGTTGTGCACTTTTCACGAGACGTAAAGATTTTCTGCTCCATTTCATGGTTAGGTTATGTGTACTCAATGTTGATCAATCTCATAATAGAACGAAATAGATGTTCAATGTTCTCTAGTTTTCAATCGTACTTAACTAAAATCTAACTATAATGAATACAAATAACGGGATTTCACAAAATATGTAAAAATAATGTTATGTAATAAGAATTCACTCTCATTCATTCAGCTGAACAGTTTTTCATTGATTAAATAAATCATGTTGGTTTCTTTTTAAACTGAATGCCTATAATTTAATATTGAATTTTTCTTCAAGTAAACTTGATATACACAAAGTGAAAATTGGCTAAAATGTCAACTTATTAAAAGTGATACAATTTCGTAAATCATGGTTATTGTTTGTTTGTTTGTTTGTTTTTTTCAAATTTGTCATGAATGTTTTTCACATTTGTTTATCTTCCACTTGACCATTAAACTTTATTGCACACTTGACAACAAATCTATATATGTTTACTGAAAACAATTTTACTTAATTTATGCATATGTTTACAGTCGTCAAGCTTAGTTCACGAATGAAGGTCAATTTTCATGAATTAAAAATATGGCTTAGTTTCTTTCAATATAATTCATATATGAATAACAACGGAATTTAGAACTAGTGAATTTCATCAACTAAATACACCTGGCATAGTTCAATTTGACCGCTTCCTCTCAATTAAGCAACTTACCACATTCAAAGGGATAGTAACGTGAAGATGTTAGTAATAAGGTTAATATTTCATGTTATTGGTGTTGGCTAACATTGAATCATGCACAGTATAATTTTAGTTGATTGAATTCGCCACAGAATAATGTTGGTAGAGTACCACTGAAAGGCAGGAAGGACTGAAGAACAGTGTTGTTCTAGTATGGGACCCTCTAAATCCAGTGGCAGGATTTCCACTGCCATTAATCGGCGGTATAAAGCAACGCTTAGCCATTTTTATGAGTGACAACTATCTTACTCGCGACAAGTTTAAACTTCATAAGTCACCAACCCATGGTGGGGTGGAATTCAAGGTAAGCACTTCTGCAGAGTTCTATACAAGGATGAAACAGCTTCTAGTACTCCTTAGTTTTTAGTTTAATCCTACAAACATCAACCTGTGGCGATTTCAATCAACTAAAATGTAATAGAAATCTTCACAAACCACCTTAATTCAATTATAGTATGATTTTATAAATTTGTACAAAGTCAATTAGCCGTTAAAGTGGAAATGAATCTGTTTCAAGAGTAGAAGTTCTTTGATTATAAAACCTTTTTATTCAGATCTGATTTATTGCAAACCACTTGAGTTTCATAAAATTGGATTAGATATTGAAAAAAATTTCTGTTTCTATGATTTTCATTAGAAAATACGCTTAACAACCATTTCTATGAAGAAAATTATTTTCACAATTAATAAATATAGTAATGAATTTTAAATTAAAACGACTAACTGAAATTATGGTTTTAAGCAAATAATTCATCACAAAGTAGAATGAAGATAAGTAACAATGACATACATAAGAGTAAAGCAGAATTTCAGGTAGTCAATATGAAGATGTGTAATTAATTGATAATAAGTGCTAATGTAGTTAACGAATGGTAAATGTTTGAGGAAACTGAATAAATGTATGATTTAGTATAACCTTAGAAATAAGTTTAAGCACAACAGTGTGCATATCAAATACCCCAACCCCCAGCCAGGTAAAGATTATTTAGTGGATCCTCTTATTTCACTGGATTGTAATAAAATTTAGTGGTATCAATGAAAGTAGACTAATGATAGTCACAATAAACAGAAATACATGTGATTATGGAATGAAAATTCGGATTAAATCTAAATGAGCTATTTTACAATATTTTGTTAATGAACAAATAGTTAGCAAGTTAATAGTGTACTAGTTATCTGTTTATGAAATGTTCTGTTTTGACGTGACACAGACATCTTTTCCGGTTGTCATAATGATGATATGATTATTCACATATAATTGATGCAAACATAATTTGGCAATTTCAAAAGAAGTCTAAGTATCGCTGTCATGTAATTAGGATAGATTATCTGAAGATAAGAGGTTTATTCAGTATAGCATTTCACTTATGGTTTACTATCCTTCTGATGTGATCATTAAATGACAATAGTGGCAAGATACTTGGAACTACACATTGATTTCACCTAACTCGAAAATGTTGATATCTGGATATTCAATTGTTTTTTTATTTCAAATAGTTCTTAGCAATTTTCCTCTACAATATTTTTAGTATTCCGTAACTATCGAGAGTTTTATGGAATACTAAATGAGTTTATTCACTTATTAAGCTTAACAGTGTATCCAGTTATATCACACCAATAGCAGATTTTAATTTTAATGACGACTTGTTCTATATTTGGACGGTTTATTACTAAAACTTATATAAACACATGTACATTTACTTATGCATATATAATATCACTGCAATTGATCATCATGGAGTAACCCTGGACCTAGAATTCATTCTGTCAACAATCAATCCAAATAACTTTGATGGGATAGAGTTGTAAACACTGACTTACTACTGAGCAGTTAAACACTAGTGTCATGTTTATCTAGTTTGTTTAATACTGACTAAATTCTATCAATGTTTTCAACCTAAATACTTCAATAATACTAGTCGCAGCTTGTTAATCTGGGTGGACTTGAGTAGGAGTTTTATGAAACATTAGTGCCATCAAAATTACAGATAAGCTTAACTCTCGAGTAAAAAATAACATTAAATAAAGTTCAAAAGGGTTTCTGGCATTTTTCCTCCAACCATCCAATACTTTTCTCGTTTCACAGCCATTTATACTAGTATTCATATTGCAGCTTATTTGAATCGACTAAAGACACCCTAAACGGAATAGAGAAGCATGATATTTGTCAATACTATGTAACCCTCCAGTATATATATATATATATATATATATATATATATAAAGTTTTTATTAATATAACTTGGAATAACATTAAACCGCATTATGCAACCAGAAAAGAGCTTTAATTCAATGAGTTTTGTTTATCATAATGATTGGAGGATGAAGTCAACTTCTGATTGGTTTATTCCCTTTTACAAATTCGAAATAATATGATTAAAACAATAATTTTTATGTTAAAGATTTGTAGAAATCTTTCTTTTTCCATAGTAACATATTAAAATCTCACTGAACAAATGTAACCGGAATTAAAAATAACACTGTATGAAAACATGAATAATAGTTCACAATATCGTGAATTGCTTATAAATGATACATTGGGTGTAGAGATTGAATCATCTAGTCCAGTAATGACAATGATAGTTGCTATTGTTTATCCACTCATTATTATATTTAGCACAGTTGGCAACAGTATTGTTATACTAACTGTAACACGTAGTAGTGCAATGCGAACAATAACCAATTTATTCATATCCAATTTAGCAGCATCCGACTTATTAATGAGTTTTGTTGCGGCACCTGTAACACCGATTGTATTTCATATGAAAAATTGGAAATTACCTACATTTCTATGTAAATTATTACCTGTTACAATGGGTGTTAGTGTTTATGTTTCAACGCTTACTTCAACAGCTATTGCTGCTGATAGATATTTAGTTATTGTACATCCATTTAAAACACGTATGTCACAAAGTATATGTGGACTTATCATAGCTGGTGTATGGCTTGTTTCTGTCCTCATCTCATTACCATTAGGAATATATACGAAAATTGGAATTGATCCAAGAAATAATGAACCATCATGTATGGAATCATGGCCACATTCATTATCTAGACCAGTAAGTAATGATTATTGATATTTTATCATGTAATGCTGTAAATTTGATCTGTTTAGTATATTCCATTGAAATATGAACCAGCGTATGTTCATTTCTATTACTCTACATATCAGAATTATGCATGTTGAATAGTGAGACCAGTAAATACTTATTGAAGTCTATATCAACATGCAATTGTATTTAGTACTTTGTATTCAGATAAATCACTTTAGTGATATTTTTAGAACTTATAGAATAAACCTATTTTTATGGAATATGGACATTTGTTTCCAATAGAAAAAAATTAATCAGTAGATTGTTTATATATAATCATTTTATTAAAATATGAAAGAAAATTTTCAAAACAAAAATTGGGCGCCAATTGTATGTCAAAATTATTTCAAATTTAATAAACCATAATAATTATTATAAATCATGAAGTATTGTATTAACATTTTCAGTTTACAGTTATTGAAGTCACTGAAGCAATTGAAACCTAAGCAATAATTTCAAACTATCATATTGTTTAATACTAATATAGTGATATGTAGTATTAATGTGAATAGTGTATGTTATAATGTAAAAACAAATAAAGTATTCGAACTAAGAATATTCACTTTGATAAGTTCTTGTTATTTTTCACAAGTATGAATTGAAAATTAATGACAAAAATACAAAAGTAGTCAATTTTGAGGAAGATACATCATTTAGGCTTGATGGATTGCTGTTTATGAATTCCACATTATATTGAAGAATATCAGTGTTTATGTTGAACTGATATATCGCGTTGCGTTTAGTATGTGTAACAATTATCATCATTAATAATGGTATTAAGTGTGGTGATTTGTAAATAATATGAAAAAGAAAATAGTACTTAGTTAACTGAATCCGTCATAGATTGATGTTGGAAGGTTACCGCTGAAAACCAGTGAGCACTAAACAGATGTTTCGTCCTATTGTGGGACTCTTCATCAATGTACACTCTAGAGGCTTCAGGTTAGCGAATGCATAACCCTCTGCATTGCTGACCCAATCAACCGGTATTTAATGGTAGGATTCCCATTTCCATAAATTTATGATATATAGCAAGATGATCATCCAATGTTATTGGTGATAACTGTCTCATTTCTGAAAGGCACCCAGTGTGTGACTGATCCAATCAACTAAACTTAATATCAACCATCACAAATCATCTTAATTTATATGATATTTGGACAAGATAAACGAGTTATGAAACTACACAGGATGAGAAGTTAATTTCGTCGCTTTATATATACGATGAAAATTATTAAATATTGGGTCAGACATGACAAGTGAAAGCGTTGGATATATTACTTTGTATACAGAGCTCAAGCCTCTTGACCTTTGTGGCTGTCGCTTCTGCCGTCCGAAGGAACTTTAGTCTGACTGGTCATGATAAATAACTGTCAAAACGATAGGTTATGATAAATGATTAATCCGTTTGAACTAAGTGGACTAATATCGAATTATTTACGTTTTTGAGATTGTCTTTCCTCAACTAGGTTGGAAGGTGCTCATCACCAAGGAGAAGTAAATTTATATGAAGTAATCCTCCATATGTAAACGATGTATCTGCCTCAAAATTGCCAATTTTTGTTTTATGATCACGAATTTTGAACTCATAATTATAGAACTTGACAAGAATTCATTAAAAAGAATGTTCCCAGTTAAAACATCTTGGTTTTGAGGAACCTAAGAATATTTAAAGAATTAATATGATATATTTATAAGTTGGATATATCACAGATTGATGTTGGTAGGGTACCATTGATAACAAGGGAGCACTGGACAGCTGTTTCGTTCTAGTGTGGAACTCTTCAGAAGTGAGCACCCCAGATTCCGCACCAAGGGCTTCAGGTTGACGCGAATGCCTAACCATCTGCACCACTGGGACGGCATCCAATGGTAGAATTCCCACTTCCATCAATTTGTGATATATATAGCGCGACGATCATCCATTGTCATTGGTGATAACTGTCTCACTCCCGACAAGTCTGAACTCCACCAGTCGCGACTTCTCACTAGAGCTTCAGGAACATCCTGGAGTTAGTCACTAATGAGCTCATTATTATAGTTCAATTGGGATATATATTGAAATATATTTATAAGATTTACAAATTGTCAATGTTGTTACAAGTTAAAAATAATTCCTCCTTAACTACATTCACAGAAATAATATCTAAGATAAATTGTCTACAATGAACAACCGGTAGCATTCAATAATCAAAGTATCAACAGATTGAAAACATTCGCTTCTCCCTTTCCCCCCCCCCACCACTTCCTAAGAAACATATTAGATATTGATTGAACTTAAACGTTAAACCATCTTAAAATATTTTAGACTGCTTAAAGGAATACGGTAATCAGCCATTAAAATACAATACCTACACATAATTTTTTTGAAAATTGTAATAAAATTATGGTGGATTACTGCCCCTTTGTAAGATAAATCCCGAAGAAATAATGAAATAGAAAGGTAAAGAAAGACACCTCGTCTTGACTATTCAATACGTTACTAAGCCATTTGAATGTAATGAGTTAAAAGTGTTTGATTTCCAGTCCAAGTAAATTATAATTGAGATGAAATAGTTTGACAACATACAATTGATCCATGTCTATCAAATATAAGTAATGAGAAACTGGTTTATTTACTGGTTTCGTTATAACTACGTAATCAAATAAATTTGAATAGACAAATATAGTTGATAATTAGGAGAATAAGGTTACCTGCAATCATATTATTGATCATTAAGTTTTGTAGAGTGCTTCTGACATAATTAGTTTAGTATTTATTGACTGTACCGATGATTACACAGATAAGTAAGTTTAGGTAATTCAGTAAACGTCGCCATTTAATTGTAATGTTCGGTTTCAATTTTATCATTTACCGATATTTCATGGTAACAGCTGTGCTTTGTAAAATGAAGAATTGTTGGCCACTATAAGTGATATATAAATATGCATATACGTAATCATACATAGTGTAAACTTTGGGACAAAAGTGACATTTGAAATTTAGCATGTTAAGTTTAGGATATTCTGTTAATATTTGTCACAGATTGATGTCGGTTTGGCACTAATCGAAAACACGAAGCACTCCATGTCTTATACAAGTGTGGGACTCCTCTACAGTCATCACTCAAAATTCCACCTGGGGATTAAACTCGAGACCTTTAAGCCCCACAGTGGAAGCTTAACAATCTGCAATTCTAAGAAGTCTCAGACTAGAAGAAATTATCTGTTTAGTGCTCTCTAGTTTTTAGTGATGCCCGGTTGATATCAATCTGTGACGAATACAAATAACTAAACCAAATACGTTTCTTTAAAGAACTATCCCAGTTTAGGGATTTTTGTATCACATTTCATTAGAAATATAACTAATTCAAGGAATATAGTATATATCACCTTATAATCTATTCTTCTTATTATAAAGTTGCATTTCACTGACTAACCTGAGTTACAAAGTCGATGATCTCTTCACTGCGTGCGAAAATATGCTTATGTGGAGCATATTTACAATGTGAAGTCCCTAAGAATATCACAGAATAAACTGAATTTGTCACATTACTATATCCTCGTATGTAGTATGACATGTAGAATAATTTAGGACGTATTCAAGTACCTCAGGATCCTGCTCAAAGTCACTGAAATTGAAATTCTTATTATATTTCATATACCGACATTATGTTAGTTAACTTGGCAGTTATATACATAGTGTTGTTGCACATTATCTAAATGGTTTTAGTGATGATGTGTCCCTATTTATATTAAAAGAAAGTTCATGCTAAATATCACACAATGACATCATTAATAAATACACAGAAATGTTTCATTTGCTCTTCAATATCCAGTTTGTTCTACAGTAAATATATTGAAATATGATTGATTTGAACATCTGTTTAACACCAACACTATACAACGTGGTCATAATCCAACTGGAAGTATCAATCCATTGTGTTCATTGATGATGAACGACTGTAACTGTCTAATGCATGTAATATTAACTAAGTTACTGAATATTCTACTTTAACTGGTAATACTGTATGATATTAACACTGAATAACATAACCTTGTATTTTTTAAACAATTTGTTCCTATGATAAATTTTGATAATGCAATAAGAAGGCGAATTTTATCGGAGCTATGTGATATATTTTCGCATTACATATCGAACAATCTGATCACACATGTGCTTGTTAAGGCATTTATGTAAAGGTCACTAGACAAGTTATTTTTGAACACACAAGGGGGTTTTGAACTTCTGTATACGTAAAGCTTCAACAAACAAAAGTACAAACCCCTCTCGTGAATTCCAAAACAATATGTACTTTCTCTCAACCCACGTTAGTAGAGTGTGACGTAGACTGTTCTCACTATTATAGTTGTTTACTTAGCCTTATACTCTTAATTGTCTAGTGACCTTTTGTTTTTCGTTTATAAATGCCTTAACAAGTGTATGTGTGATCAGATTGTTCGTAATGTATTGCGTAAATATGTCATCTAGCTCTGATAAAATTTGTCTTCTTATTGCATTATCAAAATACCTTGTATTATTCCCATTATTCATATTAATGATGATTTATTCATAGAATGATTATTTGGATCTATAATGAAGTTTGTTAAGATCAAGTTATGCAAAGAAACAGATTCCATATTGTATAAAAAAATATTCTTGTATATATGTAACAGTTGAGATGATCTAACTTCGAAAGAACCACGTTCTGTAACCTAAAGGCGTAAATTTTTATTTGCATTTATTAATAGTCGGAATATATACATCGGTTACTCATTTCTACATTGTTGGTTTCTTATTTTCTTTGTATTGATGCAACTGCATATGTAAACAATAGTTTGTTTGATGTACTTTCTGTTACAAATATGGTAGTGAAATAATTCTTAACTGTAATTAAACAGTACAAAACTATTTAGTAAGTTAAGTGTACCATAAAATGTAATGGACACATCTCATTAACTATTTATCTAGACAGATTAAATATTCCGTATTGTAATGACATCCTTTTTTCCTTACTGATTACATTAAATATGATCTAAATAATGATTTGATTTACAATGAAGAAAGAAATACTACAATCAGCTATTCAAAGTTTATTTTAGGTTAGCAATTTTATCGAGGATAATGATATGCAATAGAGAGCAATAAAGAGTTATCTATAGTTTAACTAATATCAACATGTTGACTTCTGTAACTTAAACAAACAACTAAATGGATTTGTCGGATTGTAGTAGGTGGTCATAATTAGTGGTAATTGTGGTGATGGGGGTTTACGTTATGTAATCATTTGATTGATGTTGAAAATTTCAGGTGTTGGTTTTTTGTTCCAATAGTTTAAAAGTGTAAAAATGTAATAGGGTAAATACTCAAAGACTGTGAGTCCTATTCAGTCCATAAACATTAATGCGGACATTCTTGAAGTCATAAACCACCAGAGTGAAAAGTAGTTCAATGTCATTCAAACTATTTTAGATCATACCAGTTCATGATAAAATATCTACTGAAATTTTCCTTTGTTTTCTTGTCTATTTAAGTGATTATTATAATTAAATGAATTCAAACTGTTTGTTTATTGTCTACTATTGCACATGTAGCAACGCATGTTCCACTGTCGTGTATTGGGTTGTACTAAGTACTTTTTATAAATTCACTATAATCAAGATGTACTTTGATTGACGGATGAAATACACATTAATTCCATAGTTTTCAGCTAAATAATAGTATTTTTTTTCATTATTTAGACATTCGTTTCCTTTTGCCAAATCAGTCTTTTCTATAAAGTAACCCGTGATCTCTTATTTATTTCCCGTAAAATCATGTATTTACTTAAGACTCAAAATAGTGCACTTGGTTTAATACACTACCTATATTTCATTCAGCTGTTACTGAATTTTAGCAGCTCTTAGAAAAGTCTTTTTATTTGTTAATATTTGTCGTAAATTGATATTAATTGGATACTTCTAAAAATCATGGAGCACTGAGCATGTTTCGTCCTAGTGTGCGATTTATGTCTAGTATCCAACCTTGATTCTGCCAGGATTTTTAGTGGTACCCAATCAATATCAGTTTGTAATGGACGCAAACAATCTGACTTAATACTTATCTTCTAAAAATCATATCAATTTAGCCTTTTAGGATAAAATGACCATCCAGAACTTCATAATTTTCTAAGGTCATCTAACAAAGCCCCGTCAGTAAGATATACTAATATTAAATAGTAGATATACTGTATAGTTGTTCTCAAATATTAAAAGTAATGTTTTCTGGTAGATCTACTGAATGGTAGCTATTAGCAACTACCCACAACGATTAAAATCAAACACCTAGTAGTAACATTTCCGATTACATGTATATTTTTATGTAAATCAAACCTGTGTTGTGATGTTTTCTGTAGACCATAACAATGAAATGTCACTTTCACTAGTCTTTATAATTAAACGCAACCCCCCCCCCTACATATTTATATCACTACCCTAATTACAACGAATGGAGATAGTAGTGTTAAAACGACAGCTTAACATGATATGCATGACATTTTTTATGTATATAAAGGATTAGATATACCTGACATTAATGATTATCGGTTCTCAAACTACTTTTTCTTATATATACGGATTAAAACACATTTTTACAAAACAATTACATGATTAATCGTTTCTATAGTTACATTACACATGAAAAATATCCATAAACCTTTATTTAAAAAAAAACTATTCATTTCACTACTTTTTAAACAAATAAGTAGTATTAGGATTAGTATACTGTACATCCAGAAGGTGAACGCCAGTGACTTCCACTATACTTGATTTGTTGTGATTAACTAAAATACTGAAGACCACAAATTATTTATAAATATTTCTTAATGTTCAATTGAGATGATTAATTTTTTGGAGACTGGTATTTTTATTTGGCTGAATATACCATGGATTGATGTTGAAAGAGTACTATTGAAAACCAGGAAGCACTCGACAGACGTTCCGCCCTAGTGTAGAACTCTTAAGCACTGCGCACCCCAGATACTGGACCGAGGGCATCAGATTAGAGTACACGTAACCTTTTGTACTATTGGGTCGGCATCCAGTGTAATAATTCTCACCTCTACCAATTTGTGATATATATAGCCCCGGGTGCGAAATCTGGGATAAGCGCTGATGAACAGTTCCACACTAGAACAAAACAGCTGTCATGTGCTCCCTAGTTTTCAACGGTATCCTGTTAATATCAATCTGTGACATATTCAATCAATTTCACAGTGTTTAAAGATATTCATGTACATAGTGAAAAATTATTTAGTAAATTATAAGGAAATTGTGAACATTTAACACAATAGATAAATATCTTGAAACATGTTCACAAAGTATGTAGTACTTTTAATTGACTAGTATTATTTATGATGTTAAAGTGAAGGAAATACACTTTGAAGCGCAAAGAGGGGGGAAGATTACAGTCTATCGCTGTGGGTTATCTCTTAACACCATCAGCTGAGATCCAAGCACGTGGTTTCATTCTTGATAAATAAGTCGAAGTGTAAAACAAATTCCATAAGAGCTTAAAGAAAAACGGGAAATCCTGTAAAGGAATCCGTATAAGAACAAATTTGGTTCCAAGCAGTACAGGCTGTATGCGCATACGCTTATTGGTAGATATTTCAATAAGCAATAGAATTAGAATGACTGCATATTATTTACTGTCATAAAAAGTTGTTATGTGGGGCGATTAAAGAAGAGTAAAGAACTTTCAGAATTATATTTTGGATGATTGTTTCAATTATTTTGGTTGTGAGTAGTGTAAACATTTCATTTCTTTGATCGTTACGTTCCTCCCCTTTAGTATATTTAGTATTAGTATATTGTTTCTTACTACAAACTACAGTTGTGTACAAGTTGTCCCTATTCACTACCACTATCTCATTTGTTCTGTATTAATGTTAGATTCCTAATTGGTTTGCTGTACGGCTTGATTTTTTGTGTGTATAAAGGAATGTTTAAAATATAATATGATTCTGTCTAGTTGGTCTGTCGTCTTGTGTTCTTGCTTCTCTGGCTTGGAATTGTGTCGGGCATAAGACAAACGAGCATTTATCGACTGAGCACACCTAATTGACGTTCGATAAATCAACCATTTTTTTGCGTTCTAACTAGAGTATAGTCCAGTACAGGCATATACAACATATTTGTCGTATTTATTTCGCTTTCATTGACTTGAGAGAAGTAGATGGACATATCAAATCTATTTGATATCCACTTTTCACTGACATTTTATTTTCAACCATCATGTTTATCCATTTTATACAATGATTGTTCAACCTTCTTTTATGTATGAATTTTCATTTTATTTTCAAATATAAATGAACCATTTTGTTTATTAAAGTTGAATATGACTTTTAGTAATAAGAATATAGTGTTTTGCCTTATTTTTAAGTAAATTTGGGTTTGATATAAACGAGACAATTTTTTAAAGTAGGAAAATATTCCTAATTGATTTGAAGTGATTTTTGAAGATTGGTAATAAGTTTAGGTGATTGAATTCGTCACTGAATGGTTTTATTAGGGTATCATTGAAAACCATATGGCAATGGATTCTGTTTGGTCGTAGAATGGAGCTCCTCAGCTATGCACACTCTAAGTGATCGTTGCGTTATACCATAAAGTGATGGAAGTAGGAACTCTATTGTTGGTTGCCAACCCAGTGGTACAGATGGTTAGCAGTCCGCCAACCTAAAGCCCTTGGGGAGGAATCTTCGGTGTGCACTACAGAGAAGTTTTATATTATGACGAAACAGTCTACTGTTCGCTGGTTTTAAATGGTACCCTTCAAACATAAATGTTCTACGAATTCAACCAACTAAAATATTATGTTATGACTAGTTTAATCCGTTGATTCCTGTTTTGTAAGAATATTATCATCATAAAGATTACTTAAGAATAAAACCACCGTTGAATATATCAGGGCTTAACTTGTTATCTAACTTAAGATAATTATGAAAAAGAAGAGATATTAAAGACTACAATAAAAACATACGTCAGTATTTTTGTCATTTGGTCTAGGCAGGGCGTTTTATTATATTAGAAATTTATCACTTAGGCATACTTATTGTAACCAAGTGTTGATATTCACCTTTAATTTTAAATAGCAAACGCGTTATTAACTGATCTACTTTGTTCAAGTAGCCAATAAGTTATTCAGTCAACATGAAGGATTTAGTAATAATTTGCAAATTTCATTTGTTGATTATCAAAGTTGAGTAAATTGATTCTGTACACCGAATCTACCCATTACGTCAATATACCAATAGAGGTCCTAAAGTGTAAACAAAGATAAATTTCAATTCATTACTAATGCATATGACAGAAAGTATCAAAAATATCTTTCTTGCATAACAACACTGTTTGTTTGTTTAATCTGATAGATAATAAAACTATTGAATTTGATATTTTTCATGGATTACATGTACGTATTATATAAGTTGGATTGTGATTGGCAAGTGGAATCCAAGAGGCGCGTTTCGTCTTATTTGGGACTCATCGGCTGGATGTACCTGCGTCTCAATCTTGATGTTCACACTAGGATTCGCCATATCGCTATATCGAGGCAATCCGCTGAGGATGCACATATAGCAACAATGACTGACCAGCTTCAGTCTATAACAAATCAACGGGAATAATCAGGTTTATCTAATTACTTGTACGTAGTTTTACTACTTAAAATATATAAGTACTTTCAAACTTGTTGACATTTAAATCAGTATTAATAAGTGAGACTATTGAATGAATGACTTAATGACACATATAACTCCATATTGATCATATTTTGGATAAAGCAATGAATATTTAATTCAACTCATGTTGTATTATCCATGTATATCTATGTAACACGTCACCAATAGAATGAAACCTGTGAACTATTCAAGATGTTTTCAATTATTGTTATAATTTCATCATGAACTGATAATATTCTTTATTGTTTTAAACATGTTCTCCTAAATTTATAAGGTTAAAATATATACAATAAAATTGTCTATCAATCAGTAATAACTTTTATTTACGTTAAGTAGTATCTCATATTTATCATAATTAGAAAAAAAAGATAATAGACAAAATGGTATTGTTTATTCAGCTGTTATGCAATAGAAATGTTAATGTATGATGTTAATGATACAAGCATATTAAGAAAGCTTACTTAAATTGTCATTAACTTAAGTAAATAGTAAATATAAGATAATCAAGATATGCATATTGGCAGACATAAGTCGTATGAAATTGACATACCATTTATCCTTGATAAATAAGTGATATATATATATATATATATATATATATATATATATATATATATGCATTGGAGTAGGATGGAAGAAAGCGACCAAACCAAAACGTGACATCAGTCCATGATGACTTCAATGACTGTTAGCGTTAATCTCGTACATAATATATATAGTAATATTATATACTATAGTAATGACATGTATTGCAATATGTTTAAAATGATTCTGGAATAACATTACGTTTGCCCAGCGTTACTGTACTCTAAACTTAACTTCAGCAATTCAAAACATAATGTAAAGTAGAGAAAAACAGAGGGTGACGTCAGATCAGGTAGAAATTTAGTAAAACTCTGTAACACAGGAAAAACTTTAGGCGGTAATTCGAATCCATACATTTTTCACACATTCTTCCCAATGTTTTACATCTTATTTTCCCCCAACCTTATATGATTTGTCACCTATCCTTTGGCTCGCTAGGTTAGTTTACATACCATTGTGGTTAGAACAAGAAGATCGATTTCCTGCACCTGTTCTCGAGAAAAGAGTCAGTTGATCCAACGTCTACTGTATGTTTTATTTGATACAGCTGCAACTACATGCTTTGGTAGAGAGTTCCACCCACTATCTATTCGTACTATAAACCTGTGTTTTACCCTGAAAACGGACATAATACCATAGTTCGAACAGTTAAAGCGTAATTTTCATTAAAATTTCTAATATTTAGCCTAAATTGTAATCCTTAATATGACATACTATTAGTGGAAACTATGACTCCAGTAGAGCGCTTTACGTTGGATGGTTTGAAATTTCGAGCGATTGTTTCTGTACTGCAGTTGCTTGTTTTTATACTGTACTCTAGCCGAAAAAGTTTCTTTACTGGCATATATAATAAATATGAAAAACCCACTCTAAAAGCATATTATGTCACATGAATCATAAACTTATCTTAATGAAATTCCACTATCATACAAACACTCCTTATAAATGAATGTATAATCAATTCTCTTATTGAAACTACATAAAATTACAAAATAGGTTATGTGTGTAGAATTTAGGAAGAAGGGATGTAATCCATTTTCAATCTATTTAGTTGTAAACTAGTTCATGTACATTGTGTAATAAACTGAGTATAACAGATGTGAAAATAGTTTATTTGTCTCTAACAAGTAATAACCAGATTAATAATATTTATTACCAGAGTTACTTCACTATACAATTCTATATTGAAATCATTGTATTTGTTCTACTTATTGACTAATTCAAACATTTATTACTTATAGTTATTGTAATAAAGTAACTCTAATTATGTAGGCTCATAAAAATCTTGGAAAATATGTATTTCATCACTGTTTCATCATCTTCTTTTTCCTTTGTGATTACTTATTAAAGCTAACTGAATTATGACCTCTATGTAATATGAAAAGTTATCTAGTCAAACTCTTGATCATTTTAAAGTATCGCCATTGTCTTCTACTGTGAACATCGATATACAAATATATAAGCTATTCTTAACACTTTATTAACTAAAATCTGTATCGAACAAAGTAATATACTGAGGGAATTTAATGATTTAATCCCAAGTGCAGGTAACAGTATTTTGTGTAATGACAATTGTTCTTGGTTCTATAACGAAAAGTGTAGATTAGTCAGAAGTTCTGTCGTTGAAAAGTTAACTGTTAGTATTCATTCAGCTAAAGCATATGTATCTACGACATTGGTCAGACTCTTTAAAGCATCAAAACACTTTATTTCTATGAAATGAAGAATAAACATACGCCTTATTCTTGTATTTACCATGGCTTTAGCCCGAGATAATTACTTCTTATTCGTCGTCAATGATTTGAATGTAATTCAGTTTCTTTATTCATTTCTCGTATCTCCTTAAATTCTGTTGATAGCTGTGTCCTAAGAATTATCACCTTCAGTCTTCTAATAAATCTGATTATGAAATATATCGTGAATCGATTAAAGTTGGAAATACAAATAACTGGATACTAACACAGCATTATAAAAGTTGTGACGTATTATCAATGAAGAGCCCTCCACTAAGGTGACACAATCGTCCAATGTGTTATGATTCCCAGTGAGTTGTCTAATCATGATCAATCAGTGTCATAAAATCTCAGATACAACAGTTATCACAAGACCTAACAAGACCTAACAAGACCTAAATATATTCTCCTTATGTTACTCAGTTTATATTATAATGTAAAGCATCCTTAATAATTTCACATCGTTTCTTCCGTCATACAAAATCTTGCATTTTTCTCATCTTTTTTTGATAACCCTGTTTTTAAAGCATTCTGTTACATCATTATACCTATTTATTATGCTTAATGTCCTCATAGGATTAAGTTTAAAAATTCCCTATATTTATGCATATATAACGTAAGTATATGCACCGTACACTAACCAAATGACCAATTACAAAGGTAAAAATTCATTGGTTGATAAATGAACCTATGTAAGAGCACTGTTGAAAACAGCTAAAACGTAATGTAACATCTTCCACTTTACAAAGAAATTAAAATACTTATCAAACTCATCATCATGCACAAAATCAATAAATATATCATCTTACCCTATGTGAAGATCATTTCTGAAACAGCAAACGTATTACTGAGGTTTGGTTAACAAATCGATAAAACCTCTGAAATCGATTATCTGAAGAGAAAAACAAGGTTATATCTTTAAATGAAGACAAAGAAAGTATCATCTACTAGATTAATTAAAACAGATACAATAAGTACTAGATTAAATATATATGCTGTCGTTTATGTTTACATATACATAAGTACCAACTTACTATTAAACATTATGATACACCTCTATTGAGAACAATTCATTTGGTTAAGTTGTTTGTACTCGTCACAGACTGATATTGGATGAGTGTAACTTAAAACCGTGAAACACTGGAGAGATGTTATGTTCAAGTATAGTGCTCCTCAGCAGTGTGTGCCGTGGATCGCGCCAATTCACTAGTGGCCATCTTCGAGATTCTACTGAAGTTCTAGTGAGTATTAGTAACTGGCAGGTCACAAAATTATCTGGACATTTATCACCAATGGCAAAAAATGATAATCACACTATATCTAAAATTGATGAAAGCGAGAATTTAACCACTGGACGCTGGTTGAGTGATGCAGAGAGTGGAACGTTCGCCAACATAGGAGCCGTGGGTTCGAGTCCATAACAGGATCAGTGGTGCTCACTGCTGAGGAGTTCCACACTAGGACGAGATAGCTGCGTGGTGCTCTTTGTCTTTCAGTGGTATCCAACCACCAGCAGTCTATATAAAATACAATCAACTAGTCTAAATACCTGACTCTACAAAACAGCCACAATCCAATTACAATAAATTTGGTTAATTATGGACACTAATTTGATTGTGAATACATCAAAGTATTAGATAAGAGAAATATAATATTACTGGAATTCATTTCATTGATCAATTAACAGGTATGTTGAAAGAGATATAATCTAGCAGCTGATGAGATAACGATTTAACAAACACAAGGCTAGAGTATAGATTAAAATAGATTGTCAGTGTATACATATACGTAAACAGTCATTTAAACATCATGTCAACAGAACACGTAGTTAGTTAATCGTGTATATATTCTCAAAGCTTACTACACTCAAAATTACCTGCTGATGATGTCAGTTAACAAACTGATAAAAGTTTGATAACTAAATAATCCGCTCACGAAACATTGCGCCTCCAATATGCAAATATATATGTGTAATTGTACGATTCCCAGTGAATTTTGTATTTATAATTCTATAACTAACATTTTTCATAATGTTCTGAATTTGGACATAGGTTATGTAATTAACATGTCAAATAATAAAGTAGATATTTTGTTGACAGATGATAAGATATCATATTTCCACTTGAAGTAGTATACACACAGAATATTTGTATCTGTAGCCTAAATAACCATCACAATTACTATTGAAATCTTTTTTCTCTCTTGTCTATCAAATTATTTAATATTATGCAATTAATTCAGACTGATTTAATAATCATCTAAATGAACATGTCTATATGAAATTGTAGTTATGTTAGGATAAATTTGTATATTCCCGTTGATTTGTTATAGACTGAAGCTGGTCAGTCATTGTTGCTATATGTGCATCCTGAGCGGATTGCCTCGATATAGCCAATTTTTCACAAGTATTATATAAGTTGGATTGTGACTGGCAAGTGGAATCCAGGACGCGCGTTTCGTCCTATTTGGGACCCATCGGCTGGATGTACCTGCATTCCAACGTTGATGTTCACACAAATCAACGGGAATATACAAATTCATCCTAATACCGTTGCACAAGTGTGACTGTCCGGACTCAGTAGTCTAGTGGTGAACGCAGTGGCGTTCAACACGAAACGGACTGAGTTCGAATCCCACTGTGAACATCAACAATCAGATGCAGGTACATCCAGCCGATGAGTCCCATACAGGACGAAACGCGCATCTTGGATTCCATTTACCAGTCACAATACAATTTATATAATAATTGTAGTTATGTGTATTTTTTTCATTTTTATCAAAGTTGAAGAAGAAAAAATACTTTTATTCTTGAATCTGTCGTTATTTATGTTGTTCTCTAGAGCATAGAATATGTTCATTTGCTTTTAGCATACTTAAATGCTATCTACATTGATTATGTACTGAGTGTTTTGAATTAATGAGTTAGTAATAGTGTAAAAATGCTTTAAAATACATTAATTTACATCAAAATATAAGTAACTAACATAATACTTCAGTTCTGTATGGGTACCTCTTTTTTTTACTAAAATGAACCATTACTTATAATTAACAATATTCTATTAGGACAATAATATAAGTTAAGGTGAAAAATAATTAAAAGTGAAAAGTGTTTCTATCCAAAATAAATTTTGAAAATATTATCTAGTCTAATTGAAAATAGTTAGAGAAAGGATCAATAAAAAAAAAAAGAAAACTTAACTCATTGAACATCATGTAAATGTTTAATTACTTGATCAACATAAGCACATCATTCAAAGTCAATTATGCGATGAAATGAAAATTAGAGAAAGGTAGTGAATTATAATTTTTTAATTTTATATTCATAATATAAACATATTGAATTGTTTCAATTTATTAAGGTTATGACATATAACTTTTTCATATCTATACTATCTTTCCCAATTCTTTTGCATATTTTCTTAACTTTTCTACTCGCTGACATGTCATTCTCGTTTATTTCATTTTATTATAATTACATTTCACATCAGTATCCTGATATCGAATTTAGATTAAATAATCTACATAACAACAAGTTACCATTACTACCAATGAACTAGTGACTAATTTTAAGAGGTTGTTACTAGAGCTTTAGCTAGAGGACGAGACTAATGGAGGTCAGTTATATCGAGTGAGGGACAGTTGTTCCCCGATGTTAACGAGTGAGGTCTTGTGAATATTTAGTTAAAAACAATCAGTAGATGCGGGCTCAGTCATCTAATGGCTAAGTTTATAGCCATGGATTATGAAGGTCATGAGTCCGACTCCCTGTGAGGGTAGTCGAAGAGAACTACTGAAGTATCCTATGCTAGGATTAAGGAATTCTCCCGAGAGTCCTGGTTTTCATTGGCTGTCAATCTCAAACCATTTAGTAATATTGAATTCAAATTCAACAATCAATTGTAAGGGTGTAAACAACTAGAGTGCTTTACGTCATTACTAAAAATAATCCATGACTCCTGGAATTAAGTAGAAAATACAGATACGTTTTAAAACTAAATTAAGTGCACAAATGTCAGTAGCCAGGTAAAACAATGTAGCAATCACTATGTTAATAATGTTGTAATTATACTTGTAATAATAATAGTAATATTTATTCAAATATTAAAAATAAGTTATCTCGAATATTGGCTATCATAGTCACAATACGTTGAGAGGTTATTTGAGAAAATCCTAGAAAGCTGATAAATATTGCTGACTACGTGTTGATTGTATGAATTCATTAATTGGTTGTAAATCATTTTTCTTTGTAATGTGATCAGCTAAGTTTAATAGAGCCCAACTCGTTTTGATTGAATGGTGTAAGTCAGGATTTTCCTAACATCATTAAGTCATGTGATCAAGACGAAATTAAGCTTACATCAATCAAAAACGAATAAAGAAAACAATTTTCCTAAGAAATGTGCATAATATGAAAAACCTAGTTTACAGTTAGGTTTATACGAAAGCTGCAATCTTAGCAGGTAATGTATGTAGGTCAACTTAATGAGTAACAGGTGAAAATTATTTTGAATATTACATTTTACCTTACCTCACTACATTTACAATTAATTTTATCAAAGTAGTAGTCAGTGTAGTGATAACTACGCAGTGTGTCATCAAATAATCCTTCGTGATAACTAAATTAATGGTTAACATTGAATGAGCCATTACCGGTTAGTGTGATTAATAATAACTGAAAGTGAATAACATTTTATGAAGGTATAATCTATTAGTTACTGTATATTTTGCGAAGCATACATCCAAAGCACTAGGATATTATTTCTAATTGTTGCCGTGTTTGTTAGGTTAGGCGAATCAAGTTGAATGACTAACTTCCAGAACCGTTTTCCAAGAGATTATTTCATATATTTTGGCTGTATTTACACTGGATATTTCATTCCTATTATTTGCAAATTCCCTCGTTCTAACCTCCTATCTAACCTACTAACTAATACTGTATAATCCTTCATTCATGAATTATAAATGGTTGTGTACACGTGACCCTAGTTCTCTATCATTTTCGGCTTTGTTCTTTTTTGTAATTTTAAAATTATCCATCGTGATAACTAAATGAATGGTTTACACTGACTTAGCAATTGTTGGCTGGTGATATTAATAATAACTGAAGATGAATAACAATTTACAAACTTTAATATATTAGATGCTTTGTTCTTTTGAAACATGCTTTCAAAGCACTAGAATATTGTTCAGTCTGTGATTAGCTTATAAATCTACTTTTCTACTCAGTAATTTCTGTCTAGACTTAAAAAGATCTACATCGTTCTCCAATTTCCAGTCGTTACCTTATTAAAGTCATTGTTTGAAGTAAGATCTTAAAGTTCAACAATCTTTAAAAAGACTTATTAACTGCTACAAAAATATCTCAAAGTTCATCAATCTCTATGAATATAATCTAGTTACAACGTAAGAAATATATTCATCATTAGTATGAAAATATACATGTCACAGTTTAAAATGTGCTCAGTACATTTCCATTAAACTTCAAGTACTTTTAGTGTATTTGTCAAGATCATAAAACCATATTTTGCTTAGTATTTCTCATTTAAGTAAGCCCTGTCGTAGTATTGTTATCCAAGTGTATAATGCAGTCAGCTGAGATAAGATAATGTGTTAACGAATATGTATGTGGTATAAAATTCAAGAATTGACCATGAAACAATTTTTGTCCAATTGATTGAAAACAATGTTATCGAATACTTTTGAATTCTTTGAAGTATCATAAAAGCACAATAAGTTAACTACTACACCATATCATTGAATATTATACACATGAAAGGTAATGTAATACTTCGTAATGTAAATAACTGATGAGTAGAATGATTTAACATACAAAATAATCAAATTAACTAAGATTCAACCAAACCATCAAGATTAAGATTGAATTAGGGCTACTAGAGTTCACTGACTCCATTCTAGTTAATTTAGGAAAATTTACAGATACATGTTGTATTCTACATGCATTCTTGTTACATAATTTCGTCTATGCGTAAAAATGACATCAATTTCAAGAGGGAAAATGGGTAAAGAAACGGTAGGTGAATAACAGAAGGATATCTCAAAAACACCACAATTTTCTTAATCTAATTTTACATCTTTTGAAATCTCAGTTACGATACAGAAAGTTCGGTTAACTTTTGTCGGCCAACAGCAACACTGACGTAGGTAAGATATTCATAACTCATCAAAAGCTTAGTTTAACCTCTAAGCTCTTCACTCGATTTTGACAAATAAATGTAAAATATGAACTTTGAAAATAGAAGACATTCGTACGCTTCAGATTTCTCATCATAAATATCATCAAACAAATACTCCGATATCATATATTTATACAGCAATCAGTATTGACGCTATATACAGTGTACTAGAAAAAATGACAAATCGGTGAATGAGATTGTAAACCATCATCAGCAAACACGGTTGAGAGACACATTAGATATGATCACCCATAACACCCCACTTCACTCCACTCAACACCACTACCCACCCAAACTAGTTGTACTAGTATTATATAAGTTGAATTGTGATTGGCAAGTGGAATCCAGGATGCGCGTTTCATCCTGTTTGGGATTCATCGGCTGGATGTACCTGTATCTCAATGTTGATGTTCACAGTGGGATTCGAACTCAGTTCGTTTCGTGTCGAACGCCACTGACTTCACTGACTGCCCAGATTTAGTCTATGACAAATCAACGGGAATATACATGATCATCCTAATAGTTGTATTAGGCTTACTGATGCAAAAGTAGGACTTAAGAAAGGAAGCTGCTGTTGAACCAAAACATGATATTAGTTCATGAAGAAGTCGTTGACTTTTGATCTACGTCATCTCGGTAGATGCAGAATACCTGGATGATGTCGTTGTGATAATCGTGATCATTGGTTGGTGATAATTGGTGACAAGAATGAGAATCAGTCACAGTGTTGCAAATATAGCTGCTCTCTTTATGTCCTTCTAGATCCTAATTTTCATTATCCTTTAGTGTATGTTTGTTACATTTCTTCGTGTTAAACTAAATTGTGGAGTTAATCATGTAAATGTGATCTCGTCATAGTAATATGGTATGGAGACTTGAATCTATGTGCATATTTTCTAGGCTCTACGTTGTTCACCGCTAACTTTTCAAAATGTCTAATGTTGTATGAAGTTCATATATATTGTTGCAAAGTCATGACAAAATTTTTATTTACTTATGTGTCACTAGAAAATAATGAATACTAAGCGTTTCTTCTATCTTGATACAAAACTCTTACGAGAATGACGACCTATAGTGGATATTGTTAAATATTGCACTACATCCTACAAATCATTTAAATAAACTATTGTCATGTGTTGAATTTTGATGATATTTATGCCAGTCTTATTACGTAAATAGGAAATAGTGTAGTTTTGATTTACGTGAAGTAAATTAGTTGTCATTAATCATATTAAACGATATTGCATAATAACAATCAAACTATCCGATATGAATCTAATTCATAGTTGATTAAAGTTAAATGAGATAAGAATGCTAAGATGATACAACCAACACATAGACAAATTAAACTTATTTACTTTTGTTTATTCATAAAATTAAGTATGTACATCCTTAGAACAACGTCGAAGTTTTGTTTATTTAACCTTTAAATAATTCATATCACTAAATAATTAAATATTTAGATTAAAATTTTAAGATAACACCTTCAACTTACTACTTATAAAATAATATAAGTAATTAATGAATTATATTACATACAAACATTACATTCATATATACTAGTGGAAAAAATATCTGTTAGTAATTTTATTTTTAAATAACTAAATGGCGCCATCCGTTTTATTTGTATAACTATTAATTGATGAAAAAAAATAGATCCCTTGATAAAATGTACACTTTCATTTGTTCTTGTTTTATTTATTTTTTTCTGTTTGACTTTAGTTTACATGAAAAATGTTTTGTAGGATGACATGTTTGCATTAAACAAGTAAGAGTCTATTATGATTAGAAACAAATAAAAAAAAATAAACAGTAGGTGGTAAAATCATGTATAAATGTCAATTATGAACATTTCTTGTTGTTAATTACTGATTGTAAAGAAATATCAACCTACTAGTAAGTTGTTTATTAGTTGTATGTATCAATGTGTATAGAATGTAGTAAGTTTAAAAGTGTATTACTTCATTATGGTAGATCTATTGTTTACAGATAATTTTACTAGAACATATTCCTTTACAGTTTACGATAAGAATACATCATAGTGATTTGATCAATTTTCAATAATGTATCTTCATATTTGAATTTCTTTTGTGTATGAATAGAATGGCGCAGTTCAATATAAACCAACTGATTAGTCTGCACTGTAAAATTTTCGTATTTACGAAAACTATAATGATACACTAATTTCTGTGTTCTTTTCGTTTAGATATTTTACAAAGATCCAGTGCAGTTGTCAACAATCTTTGAAAACGTTGGTTTTGTCAACTTGTGAATAATAACTTGTAATTTTTGCTGAATATTATTATGTAAGGGTTGCAGTCACCCGGATGTGGATAATTAGAATTGAATTTTAATCGGTCTTTATCGGTATATGCTCGTTCTTAGAGAATTAAACGGATATACTTGATTTTTGTCATAAGTTCTTAAAGTAGACGAATAATGGCTAATAACGAAATCCAGGAAGTACATCTCATCCTATTTAGGGTATATCAGCTGTATGCACCAGTATGTCATTGTTGAAATTAGAACACAGTGTCTTACAGTTAAAATGCTTGATATGTATATTCATTGCGCTAATGAACCCAGAGAGATAAGAATTTGTTCAACCCGTATTTAATTTCTATTAGTATGATTATCAGTAAGAGTTTGTATTGTCGCGTTGTAGATAAACACTCGACGACTAGATGGAGGCAGTAGCTCAGTGAATAATGCATTTAGACAGTACGGAATTGGGTTCTAATTTCAACTTGGACATCAACATTGGAATATGAATAGATACAGATGATGAGTTCTTAATAATACAAAATCCGAGTCAGTGATTTAGATATTAAGTACAATCCATGTATTCTAGATCGAGGATAGCATGCCTTCGGTAATAAGCAGATACTAAGCATTCAATCACATTCATCATTTGTATTAGTTTAATAATAAAATTCAAGTAGTTTCCATTTAAGACCTAATAATGAAATATTAAGCAATCATAATAAGCATAGAAACTAGTACATTATTTCATATCTAGATCAGGTCTCCAAAAAATATTTCAATCTTGACAAAACCTTCGTTACATAAAACTGAGTCATCTAGATACTTCATGTTGGTCATAAAATGATAAGGTCGTTTCATAAATGACTAACATTAAACGAATCTCACTACAGGTTAGAACAATGTTATATTATTAAAGAGAAGGCGGACAAATTAGGCAACATTCATTTTGACTCAGGAAATTCTGATAAAAATCTTGAAAGATCCATTTCTATCTAACATTGCATGTAGTGATATTTTCATCCTACAAAAAGCAACCAAATGGGGACGTAAATGGACTATAAACAATTCATATGTTTAGTGCTTATGAGAAACCTAACAAGACACTTAGTGACCAGCTTAAGAGTTGTTGAATAACAGAAACGCTAGATACAAAATTTAAGAACGAACTGAAACAAATTCAGTCATTTGATTTAAATCACCTATTAAAAGTATGTACTTTTAAAGCATATTTCCAACCAAGTCGTATGGGATTTAATCGCAGGAAATGGGATTGACGTAATTGAACATGCTTTTTGAATATCTGGTATTATTACTTGACCAAGCTTAGAGACTAATTAAAAACCAAAAAGGCATTAGATAGCTTCTTCGTTATAGTATACAATTCCTCATGATCCCATAAAAGATTTTACCTAAGACTTTCAGGTTTAGTACCTGCAGTTTAATCATGAAATTACCGAATTGGAATCTAATAGTTTCCAGTTCTAACCTCAACCAGTTTAACACTTGACAATAATTTTAAGAAGTTAATAAAACAAATAATCAAGAATTTATCAAAAATGTAAAATCATTTTCTGGTTTCCACATCACTACTTACAATGAATTCACTAAATTCAGAATTAGACACTAACTGTTAATGATTATAACACATGAATCATAGATACTATTTTAGAAAATCATTAACTGATATTTCGCAGTGAAAACATACCATGTTGGTAATGTTAGGCTTTGAATGTTTCATTCCAAATGTAATAATATACACCCTCTATGGAATAACAAAATGAGAGAGAGAGTGAGAAAGCAATAAAAAACTTCCAATGTTTCATTTCTAATTAGCGAATACCTAGCTGTCTAGAAAAATATATTTAATTAAATTTACTAATACAAACAAAAACAGACTATTGACATTTTACTAGGTATATTGTCGGGTAAATGCAGAGTTAGTGAATGAAATATACAAATAGCCATCATGTTTATAATGGAAACAGTAGATTCCTTAATGTATAATAATAATTTGCTTCAATAATGTGCTTAACAATTAAAACTGTTATTTTGTAAATACATCACATGTACTCATACTATTGACAACGCAATTTCCAATTACGTAAGTAGGAATGAAGTGTTTCTTACTTTCCACTTTGTTAAGGTTATTAAGAAAGAAAAGACAAAAACATAATGAGTGGAACTATTAAATGATGCTTCAAATTGCGTAATAACTCTAAAGTACTTTTAAGTTCTAAAGAATTCATTTCTATGGCTGAAAACATTCTTAGTGTAAACTAGAAATTATTTTAAGACTGCGAAGGTTCTTTATATAAATGAACAGCCTAAACACAAGCATTATGTTTATATTTTTCTTAGTAAAGTTGACCTCGGATTAAGGACAGTAGCCTGAATGAATATTTCGACCTACTTATGCCTCGTCACATCTTAACACTGTAAGTTATAGGTACATAAGTGTGATAAACTAATCAATAGATATTGCTGACATATGAATTCAAACGAAATGTTATGGGCTAGTACCACAGTTTTACTTTACCGCAATAACACTGAGAAAAATTAAGACCACGTGTCATTTTTTCTTTTATACTGTATATAACGTCAGTACTGAAAACTGTGTAAATATATGATATCGGAGTATTTGTTTGATGGTATTTATAATGAGAAATCTGGAGCGTACGAATGTCTTCTATTTTCAAATTTCATATTTTACATCAATAGGTTAAAACGTAGCTGATTATTGCCCAATATACCCTACCTTTTGTTGAAACGTAGATGTTCCGCTTACACTGCCGGTGACAATGTCGAAAGCCATTTATGGCAATCCAGATCGGTTACATGCAATCAGCTTGCTGTCTATGTTTATTTATCTCCTAAATTCAACTATTATAGATACTTTTGTTCGTCAGAGATTGATGTTGTATTACTGTTACTTCCTAGTAAGAGACTCCTTAGCATTCACACCACTGAATCAGCTAAGTTGGTAAAAGATTTTAAGCACAAATTTAAATTGAATGTTACAAGTTAATGATTTAAAGAAAAATGGGTTCTTAAATTGTTCGCGCCAAGTTTAAATAAGAAGTATAATGAAGCTCCTTGATTCATTGACAGAGTTTGAACTATTTAAAAGAGGATAATTATAAATGAATAGTTTATGGGAAAAACAATCATAATATTACAAAAGATATAAACTTTTTACACGGTTAATGAGAAAATCATACTTTGTGTTAATGTTTTTGTTCTCAAACAAAAGAAACAACTATGTGGACCACTAGGAGTAACGTAGAAATGTAAGTAATTTTGTATGCGCCCGCAACACTATAGTATGAACACCGATTATTGGGTCAATAAAGTGCTTTTTGTGTACTAAGAAACATTTTTTGTAACTAAAGCTTGAAAGGCGCTTATAATATATATATATACATATTATCGCTAATGGTAGAAAAAATTACCTATTTGCTGAGATCACTGGGTAAGTAATAATGAAGTTAAACCTACGGTATTGGAGTATGATGATATGTCAGCTAATGAAGTAGTAGATCTCTACCGACTGAGATAGTTGGCACATGTTTTATGTAAGTCTACCTATTCCTTACCTCGATACTAAATTTTGGCTGATATTGGATTAAGATGGAAAAAAGTTAAGAGCCGTCAAACAAACATGACAAAAGTCAATTAAGATACTGTTTTCTAGTGTGAGCGTATTGATAGATGAAGACTGCTTTCTTGGGATCCTCGCTAAGTTTACAAACATTAATTTGGGACACTGGGTGGCATGGCTCAAAATCGGTCACAGTGGCACAAGTGCATCCAACCTTAAGTTTCAGTCTCAAATTAATTTATAACTCCCCAAGAACTGATGCTCTCTCTCTTTACCATATTCTATACGTCCACACTTTCTTCTCACTAACGTCTACCAATTTGAATTTATAATGCTATGCTGCTGAGGTGTGGCTATTTGAACTGATGCACATACGTCTCTGGTTCTATGTTGTATATGCATACCTACAAACACACATACATATACACATCATTGGTATCACGTTTCGTTTCGTTTGTTCTTTTGCTGTCTAAAGTAACCTTTACAGTTGATCCTGTCTCATATGCCAACAATCTTCAGCATTAAAAGTTATTACATAGTTATATTGCCAATTCTTTTGTAACATTTATCAACCTGTTATATTTTTACCGAACATTTATCTATTTCAAAAATTGTTATCAACACCATCATATGATAGTTTGCAAACCTTTCAACATATCAGTGTATATATCACGTCAATAATTATACAATTGAATGGTGGTAATCTCAATAACTTTCATTAAATCTAAGGAGTTAAACACTAAAATTATACTGTTAACTAATAAAAAAGTGATTAGACAAATGAATTAATAATAAATTTAACTTTTATACAAGTCATATGATTATACGTAATGTTATCGAATATTTTCTGTATGTTATGTCTCTAACACTATTAACTGTTCACTTCTTGTGTTTAAAGTTATTTACAACCGATTTCTATAAGTAAACCAGTGTAATGGTGTTCTCGGTGCTTGACAAAATACTATTGTAACTTAGAGTATAAATGAGGAGGTAAGTGATTCGTTAAGTAAATAGATAGAAAAGTGATGAAAAGAATAGAGAACACTTAATGAAAAATAATTATTTTGCTAATAACTTGATTGTTATGCAAGTAATGAATACAACCAATTATAACTTATATGGATCATTTTACAACGACCGTATACTTTAGAGTTGGCTATGGTAAAAAACTGTTGTTGACGTTGTACGAAAGGAAAATAATAATAGCTTTATTCAATAGTATGTTTAGTACAATATGAATTTTTAGTATACAGTGTCTCAATAAGTTACTCTTTTCCCATGTACAAATACGATTGGCATTACACCAGTTCCTGTTCACGACAGTAGTAACACCACCATTGAACTTTTACTTGATGACAGAACGATCCTGACGAAAAATAGTTTATGTAGACAAGATTCTTGAACTGTGATTAAACCACAGTTAAGGTATATGTTTAGACTAAAGAGAAATTATGGGTAGTTCAATTTTCCGATAAAAATTTATAGTTAAGACTAAGAAATCCAGTAGTAGGCGTTTGATGAGTGTTAATCCTTTTCAACGCTCGTTGCCAGACACTATAATGTCCTCGTTTAGATCTATCTAAAATACTCATGATATGTCGTAAACATTTTATAAAGGCGCGTGAGTACACAATGCGGTTATGCAACGTGACTGAGCAGTTAAAACGAAACGAATAAGTAACTTTTTGAGATATTTGGTGAAAAGTGGTAGCCCAAGATTTCAAGCAAGCCGAAACTAAACCTAAAGTGTATTCCGCTATTAATATAGAATTCTTATGAAGCTTATGGTTGCATCGATTGTATTTACTTAAAGTATAGATTGAAATTAATCGCATTATCATTACATAGGTATCAAATTAGTTTGTGTAACATCGGTCTCATCAGCTTCATCTATAAATGTACCATGATAACTATACTAAATAAAGCATTTAGAGATGCTAAACTGTGAAATAGAATCTCAGATTTTCTCGTAACTTATATCCTCCAATATGATTACTTATTATCTAACAAGTAATATTATCTCATTTGATTATTACATAACTGTTTAGTTCTTCTACATACACATATATGCATATGTATTACATATGCATATGAATACAGTGATCTCAAAATCAATGCAGTAGAATACATTTTCAGTCCATTTAGCAATTATTTGACAGAGATGGTTTCGTGTGGATAAGAGATTAAGTAAACCATTCATATACACATTATATTTCTTTATAATAACTAAACAGCTATAAACTAGATGGAAATACACGAGGATTGTTTAAATATAATAAAAATTGAAAGAATTGAAACTAGGACATGATGAAGAAATGAACGGAGTATTTTATACGATTTGCTATCCACTCCATCCCTACTCAAAAGTAATAGATGAATCATTTTTACTGCTATGTTATATGGCAACATTATTGACTAATGATAATCAATAAATAAACATTATACAAAACTGAAAATAGCTTAAGGCTTCTTTGCTTTCCTTTAAATCATTAGAGCTGACACCCACAGGTTTATGTTTCTAATTTCAGTCATTGCGTAACATAATTGGCGACTTCATCTAATGATATTCGTGAATAGTAACTACCATACACATAACATGATTACTGACAACTAGTCATAAATAATTCGTTATTTTAAATTTTGGTTACCAAAAAGCGGTTGAAACCCCCCCCCCACACACACACACTTTGATAGTGATTCACAACTGTTTAACTTTTTGAAGACTTTGGTGAAGCGTTCAACATCTATCAGTCAACCATGTCATAATTGAGTTACTGTTATCAAGGTTAAATTTTAATGACTTTATAGTAACGCATAACGAATCATCTCGATAACTAAGGTTATTTCAATCAAGTAGTCTGTTATCTCACTACAAAAAAATAATCTACACTTGTAGATACGAATACATAGTAGTATGTTAATTAATTAGTATAAACACATCCAAAGGTTAAAGTATATTAACGCTATTTAGCCAACATCCAAAAGACTTATTTACTGATGATCATTTATCTTAAGTGAAATAATTATTGATGTAACGTTGTCTACATTACAACATGTTATGAAAATGTTCTAACTTTTAGACGAATTGCCGTGTCTAAACGTACATCAATGTAGATTATTTATAATTTGTAGTGATTGACTGACCTTCGTTAGGCAACTACTGGAAACCAAGAAGTATTGAACAGCTGCTTGCTGCAAGTATAGGGTCCCTGTTTAACATTTAGTTCAGTAAGTTAGTATCCGATGTTTTACATTGCTGGTACTGTACAATTTGTTCTTTATTCAATGTCATCGACGAATAACTGTTTGACACCCGAAAAAGTTGAACTATACTGTCCATATGTTTCCTGGTGAGATCATAGATGTTCAATAAGGAGTTCTATACTAAATCGACACAATTATCCGGCATTTCTTGGTTCTCACTAATTGTCTACCTAATATCAGGTTATGATATGAACTACTAAACAACTGATTTCTTAAAGTTAACAAATCAAAATAATAATGAATGAATACAGAGACTCATGTCCATATAATGTCAGGATACAGAAACGAAAGAATCACTTTAGTATTAAGACGTTTTGACATAATTTATATCAGTGACCAGTCCGTCAGTACATCGATAAATATTACCTATCTCGAGCAGGCAATAAACAAACAAGAATGATCAAATGTTATTTCCTGTCACGCATATTAGAAATCTATCTTATAGAAACTTCAGAACTTACCTAAATACATACTCATTAGTGTAGCCAGTGTATGCAATAGAAATTTATGCAAAACTTTACAATGACAAAGAAGAAAACGCCCCCCACACACAAGGAGTAGCATTGGTGTTATCCCAAGATGCATGGAAGTCTCTTATAAGATGGGAACCTCATGGACCTAGGATCATCACAGCATCCTTCAAGACGAAGAAGGAAGGGATTGCAATGAATGTCATCCAGTGCTACGCACCCACCAATGACAGCCACGAAGACGACAAAGACCAGTTCTATGCGAGGCTGCAGTCAATCATCGAGAAATGTTCAGCCAAGGACCTGACCATTCTGATGGGCGACTTCAACGCCAAGGTCGGAGTGGATAACACCGGGTATGAAGACATCATGGGACAACATGGACTGGGAGAAAGGAATGATAACGGTGAGAGGTGTGTGAACTTATGTGCCTTCAACAAAATGATTATAGGTGGCACCATTTTCTCCCACAAACATATACACAAAACTACATGCGTTTCACCGGACCACATTACGGAGAACCAAATCGACCACATCTGCATCAATAAGAAGTTTAGAGGGACCATGGAAGACGTAAGAGCAAGGAGAGGAGCCGACAAAGCTTCAAATCACCATTTGGTGGTAACTAAAATGAAACTGAAGCTGAGGAAGCACTGGACAACTGGAGCAGCAGTATTACATAAGTTTAATACAGCCCTTCTCCGAGATACTAACAAACGCAACGAATTCAAATTAATTTTCAGCAACAAGTTCCAGGCATTTCATGATCTACTAGAAAAAAGGTGGAACTAATATGGAAGACAACTGGAAAGAGATTAAGGGAACAATAACTTCAACATGTCAGGAGGTTTTGGGTCTCAAGAAACAACACCAAAAGGAATGGATTTCTGTTAGTACTCTGGACAAGATCCAAGAAAGGAGGAACAGAAAGACAGTGATCAATAACAGTCGGACAAGATCAGAGAAAGCCAAGGCACAGGCCGAATACACCGAAGTCAACAAGCAAGTAAAGAGGAGCATCGGGTTGGATAAACGAAAATTTGTTGAGGACCTAGCAATGACAGCGGAAAAAGCTGCAAGAGAAGGAAATATGAGGCTCTTATACGATACAACGAAGAAGTTAGCTGGGAAATTCAACAAGCCAGAACGGCCAATTAAGAACAAGGCTGGCAAACCAATCATTGAAGTGCATGAACAACGGAACAGGTGGGTAGAGCACTTCCAAGAACTCTTGAATAGACCAGCCCCACTGAACCCACCAGTCATCGAAGCAGCAGACACGGATCTCCCTATAAGCACAGACCCACCAACAGTCGAAGAAATCAAAATGGCCATCAGACAGCTCAAGAGTGGCAAGTCAGCAGGACCAGACAACACACCAGCGGAGGCACTGAAGACAGATATAGAAACAACTTCAAAGATACTCCACATTCTCTTCAGGAAGATTTGGGAGGAAGAACAACTTCCAGCAGACTGGAAAGAAGGGTACCTCATCAAGATACCAAAGAAAGGCGATCTCAGCAATTGTGTGAACTACAGAGGCATTACCCTACTTTCAGTACCAGGAAAGGTCTTCAACAGAGTGTTATTGAACAGAATAAAGGACCTAGTCGACGGCCAACTCCGAGATCAACAGGCCGAATTCCGTAAAGATCGATCATGTACCGATCAAATCGCTACTCTACGGTTCATTGTTGAACAATCAATTGAATGGAATTCACCACTTTACATCAACTTCCTCGACTATGAAAAAGCATTCGACAGCGTGGATAGGAGAATATTATGGAGCCTTCTACGGCATTACGGCGTACCCGAGAAGATAGTCAACATCATACGAAATTCTTACGACGGACTACATTGTAAAATCGTGCATGGAGGTCACCTCACAGATTCATTCGAAGTGAAGACCGGTGTCAGACAAGGCTGCTTACTCTCGCCCTTCCTCTTCCTACTGGTCATCGACTGGATCATGAAGACTGCAACATCTGAAGGCACTCTCGGAATACAATGGACAACATCGACGCGACTAGATAACTTGGACTTTGCAGATGACCTAGCTCTTCTTTCTCACACACATCATCAAATGCAGATGAAGACCAACAATATAGCAGCAGCCTCAGCAGCAGTAGACCTCAACATACACAAAGGGAAAAGCAAGATCCTCCGATACAAAACAGCAAACACTAACCCAACTACACTTGACGGAGAAATTCTGGAAGATGTTGAAACCTTTACATATTTGGGCAGCATCGTCGACAAACAAGGAGGGTCTGATTCGGATGTGAAGGCGCGGATTGGTAAGGCAAGGGCAGCATTTCTACAACTGAAAAACATCTGGAACTCAAACCAACTGACAGTCAATATAAAAGTCAAAATTTTCAACACAAATGTGAAGACAGTCCTGTTGTATGGAGCTGAAACTTGGAGAACTACGAAAAGTATCCTACAGAAGATACAAGTATTTATAAACAACTGTCTGCGTAGGATTCTTCGGATCTGTTGGCCAGATACCATCAACAACAACCTGTTGTGGCAGAGAACTAATCAACTTCCAGTTGAGGAAGAAATTAGGAAAAGACGCTGGAGATGGATTGGACACACACTGAGGAAACCATCAAACTGTGTCACAAGACAAGCACTGACTTGGAATCCTAAAGGCCACAGAAACAGAGGAAGACCCAAGAACACATTGTGTCGGGAATTGGAAACAGACATGAAGAGAATGAACAGCACTTGGGAAGAGCTAGAACGGAAAGCCCAGGACAGAGTTGGCTGGAGAATGCTGGTGGGCGGTCTATGCTCCACTTGGAGTAACAGGCATTGATTGATTGATTGATTTACAATGACAACTGATATAAACTTTACTAGGTTATGGTGAAACTTACATTCACTTCTTTTCCTTGGATTGTTTCGTATATCTTTTACTACCTTATTCTTCAATAACTCACTGCTCATACTTCCATGTGCTTCTCAATAAAAAAAATAAAACAGTAAAGATGGAGTACTAAACACTTTTTCATATGTGAACCAGTTTATCGTAATCGAATAACTTCTACTTAGAAGAATTTCATCTGCTTAACTTATATCCTAAAAGGTTATCACTTTTCCGTCTGTAACATTACTTATTATCTGTATATACGTGAATATCATTTCTATCCACCCCCACTCACTCTCTCTCTCTCTCTCTTTAATTAATAAATGCATTCCTTATGGTTTATGCATAATTCCAGTTTTACTACAATTTTTGACTACAACATATCTGCATTAATATACATAATATTAAAAGTAATTAATCTATTTTCATTTATGTTCATGTTAAATATAAATTTTTTAGTTGATTGAATTCGTCACTGATTAGTGTTGGTAAGGTAGCACTGAAAACTAGAGAACATTGAACAATTGTTTTGTCCTAATATGGAACTTCATAGCAGTGTGTTAGCTGGATTTCACGTAATGTGCGACGAATTCAGTCAAACTTAAACTTAATACCAATCGTCATAAACTACCTCAATTCAATCATAAATGTAGATTTTATTTATTTTGATCCATATAGCAACAGACAGAATTGATATTAACAATAATAATAATGATAAGGACAGGAGAACAAGAGTTTACGATGTCCATTTATTAATTTTCAAGAATACTAAATATTTGTGATAATTGTAATATATTTGACAGTGGAAGTACTTATAACAATAGTATTATTGTTAACCTTTATAGCAATACTATTAACATTATTGTTAGTAGCATTTGTAGTCTCAGTAGGGTTGAGGTTATTTGTAATGTAGATCAAATCTATTATTTTTATTGACTCTTTTTCATTTGTTTAATAAATGAATGTTATTCTCTTAATTTATCCCACATGTCAAGCTCCACTATACTGAAACAATCACAGTAAGTAGTTACGGATAAATGTAGGTACTTGAAATAAAGTTGTTTTGAACTTAATGCACAACATTTATCCACCATGTGCATTGAAAATAACTTGAAAAGCTGAATACAATTCATTTTCTGAGCAGTAAAAACATACATAACCATAGCTTGGCATTAACAGTAACGATTAGAAGCTAACAAGTTATTGCGTAATGATAATCATGTATCTTAAAATTATTTAATACAGATGCTGAATTTGGATGATGAAGTAAAAAACTCATCTACCACGTTCTCTGAAAGTTAAATTAACTTAGAAAGTTTTAATGACCGACTGACAGAAAAACTTACGATAGCAACAAAACTGCTAATTTTCTAAAGTATAAAGAAAAATATTTTTCAAAAACCCGGTCGTCAAGTATTGCTTTATGCAAAGAGGTTCCTGGTGTGAAACTAGTGGAATCACTAAATATCTTTTTTAATTACACTTTTATATGAAGAAAGTTAACAAGAAAATATGAAAATTTACCAAAATTCGATTGTAAAGAACTATAAAAGAATCATTTTGATGTTATATGTAACAGTTTTTGATCATTAGTTATGTAAACTATAATATTCATATAATTTCTATTGGCCATTCACTGATGGAGGTTTCCTGCAACATTCCGGTACTCAATATATTATACCTAGCAATAACTGTCCGTAGTTTTTACATTCATTTTGTCGATAAGTGACGACTTATAATAAACAATTTTTATCAAAGATTTCGTTTCTAACATCTTTATGAATAAAAACTTATTTACTATAGCCATATCATTACCTAGTGAAAGGATAAAGATACCGGACGTCAGCGCAAGAAATGAAATATATAGTGAGAATTACACTTTATTATATAGCAACCATTTACTAAAGAAAAGTAAGAGTGACTGAAAATACTAGGTATAACAAACATAAGAAACGAAAACCTAAACTACTAGTTATTATTTGTTTGCTATGATTTACAGTGTCAAAATGCTCTAGAAAAACACCTGAGAAAGTAATCTTTTCCCAATGGATTATCAATAATTGTTAGTTTTTAATTTAAAAGTATTTGTATCATCTCGTTGATGTTGTTATGGAATGAAATTAATCAGTCACTATTAATATATATACAGTATGAGTGGATTGTCATAGCACACAGGTGATTTGCACATATGAATAAAGTTAGATTGCGACTAAAAAATGGCATTCATTACACGAATATCACCCTATTCAGAACTCGAAAATTAGGCGTCTGACACTAATACTCTGAGTTCTAGTCCTGTTGTGTACATAAACAGTTAGATACAAATGACCCGGCGGACGAGTACCAAGTAGGACGAAACTCACACTATGTATTCTTCTTGTTGGCCACGACTTAAATTTATCTATAATTGTTAATTTCTAGTAGAGTGAACAAATAATATACAAACTACTAAACGTTATAATAGTCGTAAATCAATATTCGGTGAAACTAAACTCTGCCGACGAACTTGAGAGGGCCAATGACAATCTAGGTATTTGTTTCAAAGTCGCGCTCACTCAAGTTCAGAATGCTTACTTTAGGTCGGTTTATTGCAATTTTCAATGAAGACGTTATTATTTCTAATCTACAAGGTTTTAGAATTAATATAAACAATCCTCCCCCCACCCCGGTTTCATAAATAAAACTATCTATTCATTATAAATCGATTCACTTACTTGAAAAACTGAGTACCTTTGAAATAATAATAAAAATCCCAAGTAACAAAGTAAATGATAGGCAAATAGTAAACAATTAAAACCCATGAATGAAATAAAACATTTCCCCTATCTATTAAACTTTATATAACTAGATAAATCAGTTTTAAATGTCATAGAATTTCTATTCACCTTTAGTTACTAGATACAATGTTCAATTTTTTTGTTGACTTATTTTCATGAAACATCATAAAATAGTTTTACTTACAAAAGTCAACTAATTCGAACAAATAAATGAACAAATGATTAAATGTTAACAATTCAATGATTTTCTTTTTTCTTAAGTTGATTGATGAGTAGAACGATGATATGAATAATGAAGGAAATTCTAGATATTCATTTATTACCAAAAGCATTGATTTGAAGAAGATAATAATAAGCTAAATGGTCTATCAAGAAGTTCTCATACATGTATTATTGTCCATAACTAATTGCATGAAGACTTTAATTACAAACCAAGCGTATTAAACCAATATACTTTAAGAAACATTTTGATATCGAGAATTCCAAGGTAATCGGTGAGAGGTTGGTCACCATTTTGTAAAGACTAATTAGAATAAGCTTGTATTTTTACGTTGATTTGTAATGGACTGAAACTGGTCAGTCTTTGTGAACATCAACAATGGGATGAAGGTACATCCAGCCGATGAGTCCCAAATAGGACAAAACGCGCGTCCTGGATTCCGCTTGCCAGTTACAATTCAACTTAAATATTTTGTAAAGACGTTGTGATAGTAGAATGTTTGGGCATTCACTTAAAGGCAGAAAACTTGAATAAATTTAAAAACATTAATTTGACTTAATATTGTTTATAACTTATTGATATCAACCATATGAATGTCTTTTTCATATTAACTCAATATTCATGACTTCTAGTGAAGTTTAATGCAATGTCTCGTGTCAGAAAAGATGAAACTTAATTAACAAACCTATAACAAATTGGTATCTCCTATCAACGATCAGCACTGTAGGACTACCATGTAATAAAATTGATGCTATCTATTCCACTTCAGACTTAATGAGAATCCTACAAAAACTTATGGAATATAACTTTATAAATTGGTTTTTAGTGAACAAATGTTTAGTATGGCAGTTTATCGAAACTTCTTTAACTTATAAAACTCTATTAAAGTAATATAACAGGGTAAAACAAATCCCATGTTTGTTATTCCCCACTCTTGAATCTTAACTGTGTATCATCAGGCTGAATTTTTATAAAAGGCAACGTCTGTTGATCAGTTCATTTACACCAGTCATTATTTCAGAGGTGAACTAAATAGAATTACTAAACAAAACTAAGTAAAGTTGGATAAAATGGTAAGTTTTTTCAAAATCAAAATCGTTTAAAGTGATCAGCTAGTGAAATGACTTATTTTTTAATCCATGTTGACGGGTGTTTATACTTAGGCTTGTCATCAAATTATGTAAGAATAACCAGTGTACTAATATAACACGAAAACGTTGATATGTTCCACTTTTTAATGTTGCAATACAACGAAGTTTTAGACCTGACGATTCAACAACCACCTTGTAAAAAATTTAAGTAGCATTTGTAAAACCAGGTAATTATTCAAAACACTGATTCATAACAAAACAATGGTAGGAACTGCTGAAAAAGAAGGAGACATAACAAATATTTAAAAATATTCGAAACCCATAGCAACGTATTGCAAAATAAAAAGCTAAAATGACTTACATTTATCATCATACATAATGCTTTCACATTGTGTGGTTTATTCGATATCTCAAATTATGCACAACTTCACGTTTCTATAGCTTATCAACGATTTATAAACGCGGGGTACATCGGTGGCCATTAGTTGACTTCATCAGTGTTCAAAAATATGCTCTATAGAAATATCATAGTGACACACCTAAACCATAGCAACAAAATCTACACATTGTTGTCACAAGTACATATGATATCGAACTGAAACTTTGGGTATCCATTAATTGTAGTTAATGAAACGGTGATAAGCTGTGATGTTTCATCTTCAATTATTAACATTCCTATTGTTATATGTTCAGACATCATTAATAGTCTATTGTACTGTTTTTAGAAAAAATATTTAAATAAAACTCTTAATCTAACTATCTATCTAAAGCCAGCACAACCTGATAGTTAAAATGATTTCCATTCAGAACATCTATTCATTCTAAAGATTTCTTCAGATCTAAATCTGCTCATATGAGCTACTAGATTTATTACATCAGAAAGCAATAAACAATAGGAATTTAATAATACAATTAACATTTTACGATTAAATCATTTTCCCATGAATATTATTAAAAATGTACAAAAGCGGTACGACCTATTAATGACTAATTGTAAATCTAATGGAACGTTATTTATTAGTAACATCAACCTACCTTATCTTCATGACACTACAGTAAAATAGCTAAGGATTTTGAAGCAACATTGGATTATTATTATTATTAAGAGTTTTACGAAACAACCAACACTGTTCGAGATGCTACCGTTAAAACAAACGAAAAGAAATTATCCGCCTTTAAGAAGCATTGTTTATACAGGTTAGGTTATATCGATTGTGATTCCTTCTACAGATGCGAGTCATACCGAGAAGTCAAAAATTCTGCTATAGAACATGGAATCTACATAAAGCGATCTCCCAGTAGCACTATAGAGCTGGAGAATATGTAAATCAAATCAAAGGAAACAGTACATGCTATCTACAATAACCGCATTTTTCATATTCACTAACAGTTTATAAACATTCAGCAACACAAACATATCTAACTAAGAACTATGTTGATCCAGAGTGACAAGACTTCATCAAGTACAGACTTGTAGTTTGATCGTACCAAATATTTTGATTTATACTTCCGCACAACGTATTCTTACTTTACTTTAAGTCAGTTAATCATCCTCTGAAGAAGTGGCTAGCACTAAGTTGCAAAACTTTAAATTTTCTATTTCAATTTATTGGAATACATTAATTTTATAGATATATCTAAATTCAGATTTGATTTAGAGGTGATGATTTAACACCAATTATGAGTAGATGAAGTAAGTCTAGAACGTATTCAACAGTCAAACTGATTGTCATATACAAAACAACAACTACTTTAATTCAGTCAAGGACCAACAGATGCATGCTCCTTTTATGTTACCGCTAACTACATCCATAAATTTACGCTTATTTTCCAAAACAGTTATGTTAGTAAAACACATAGAAAGGCCGCCATCCAGTTTCATGAATATATCTCAAAACATTGTTTATATAACTGATCGAAGGTGTTTAGTAGTAACACTTTTCACTAGGTTAATACCTTGGGATCTATCAAGGTGATTAGTACATGAACAAGACCTACTCTTCTGATGACTAAAACGAGATATATGTTTTCAAAAGTAATCTTCATCTTTCCTAATTCCATAAACTATATTTTATCTTCTGATTTTTTTTCCAAACTTTGCTTCTTACTTATATTGGGTCTTTTTTAATTCTTCTCGATTTCACAATTGTATTTCTAAACTGTGTGGTCTTAACTCATGCTATTTTTGTCATCATTAGTTTGTATCTAGATGTCATATTGTGCAACTAATTAGGAATTTCAACTTTACAAATTGTTGTCTTTTCTTCTAATGTTCTAGAATTAACGCTAAGAAATTATGTTTACCTGTAATGGTTATCATTTAGTTGAGCTAAGACGATCCGTGAGTATCATGAACTGATTGAGGTTGGAATTCTACCATTCGACGCCTTCTCAATAGTGCTGATGGTTAGGCCTTCACTTCAAAACTCAAAAGCTATGGCTAAATTGAAAGTGAATGCTTCTGACAAGCTTCATGTTAGTATGATACAGCTCCCTGGTTTTAAGTGATATACATGCGACGTCGATTTGTGATAATGCAACGTTACCATTTTCGATCCACTATGATAACGTTACACATACTGTTGACTGATTTAATTAAAAAATATATGCTAGGTTCTCGTTTTACAATATTGAACTAAACAATATCACTGTTTTTAAGTATTTACTAACACGATCTCTGATGGGGTCACGGATACGCATTATTGAAGAGTCCCATACTAAAATGAAACAACTATCCAGTGCTTCCTGGTGACCAGTTTTTATCTAATTCAGACCGATTCGTAATATCAAATTACAACGATAAAATGAACTCTGATTATTTATAAGAAACACTGGTACTATATAAAAGACAAGAAGTTACTTCATTCCTCTACGAAGTGTTTGTATTGCTGCTTTATGAAATTCATAGATATCATTAAAAGTATTTAGCTTAAAAGAAAACCAAACGAAAATAATCAACGTTAATCTGTGAACTCAATCAGCACATCATTCATCAAGATAACGACTTGATCAATCTATCTCTTTTAAATAAATTAAATTTAAAAGATGTTGTTTAAAGCATACTTATTCAATAGATAAAATTTTCTGATATTGTATCATTATCATTTAATATAATTAAAATAACGAAGTTTTGTTTCAGTGTTTTAAAAGTATCAATGCGTTTGTAATTCATTAACTTAGACTAGAATAGGTCAACTAAGGACGAAGTTAATGTTGATAACTGTCATTCAGTAAGTAAGTTAATTACATTAACAACCGTTAAAGCAGTAGATATACAGCTATTAAATCGATAAAATTCATTCAGTACCAAGTAAGAGATAAACATAACATTGATCAAAATGAATTGAATAATGATTTCTATATAAAAAAAGATACATTATACATACATTTAAAGAACTCAGTCTTTGAGAAGGTTAGTCGTCTCCAGAACAGCTCTATAGTAGCATTTAGAATATGGATGAATGGAATAGGTGGAGGGAGTGGCAGGAGTTGAAATGCATAAGGAAATTCATGTCATCCAAAATTACAGGTACAATATACTAACAAGTAGGCAATTAGCATGAAACCTAAATGATGCTGTTTATAGCGGCTACCTCAAATCGCTTAACATTAATGGAGTGTATTAACCACTTATTCTGATTGAAAAAAAAAGAGAAATACTAATTTCTGCTTAATGCATTAAACAATTCTTCTAAATTGCATAACGGTTTGTAAACTGTCAGGTTTTTTTCTATTTTGTTAAAACTATTAAGGCTGTGCATAGTGATTACATTCACTCATAAAAAAGAATAGAATTTACATCGTAGTGATTAACAAACATTTTTGGTAGATGGCAGTAACTAACCATATTATGTCAGAAAACCTTCAGAAGACTTGTCTATGTAATACTGAATGTAAATTAATAGCATGAGAAAACTCAACTCTTTTTTTTCAATCTGAACAAAGTCAGAAATCATCTCTAACTTGCCAATAAAGTAACTAAGTAATATACAGTACATGTAATATATTTAAAATACAACAGCTAGTAGTCACAGCTCTAATGGAGTATCTGACAGTAAGATTGATTAGCATTAATCATTTGATGATTTCAGATATGGTTTTTTGACTTATGTACACTGGAATGAAACTTACCTACAGGATTTCGTATGATTTCTAACTTACCAATATTTAAATTGATGTCATGGACTAGATTGACTTATTGGGAGGAAATCAGACTTATTTTAAATCATGCTGCTCTTTATTCAGTGTGATCTGTTATTATGATATTTTTCAATTCATATAAAAGTAAAGGATTACATCTTGGGAAAGAAGTTTCTAGACCCTTTTTCTGGGCATTTTTCCATATTCCAATCTTAAAGTATGCAGGGATATTCATTTCTATCTGAAGATACTCTGTGGAAATTCAATTATTCTCCAACATATTCGCTAATGAAGGATTTTCAGGTATGAAATCATTATAAATATTCTATGAAAAATATTTCGAATAAGGGGCCCATAAGCTCTGTCTACAAAATATATACTTTTATGAATTTGGGATTTAAGTGCAACCATGTTTCCGAAATACCTAGCAGGCATTTACCTACAGCAATCAAAGAAACTGTCATGCAGCTAAATTGAATCTAACTTCTACCAGAAGGAAACTACATTTTGTATCAATAAAGCATAAGCGATCACGTTTGATCGCTTTTGTGTACATCTATAAATTTACATTATCCTGTAGGGCTAGGTTAATAGGGCGCAGCCAGCATCTTCTTTCTTCACATTTACTTGATTATAATTATTCACTAAACCCATATATTGATTTTAAGGTTGCTTACAGATTACGTTCCAAGTCCTTAAAACAGAAGTGGTTTTGTCTATTCGTGAAATGAAGTATATATTATCATTCTCCTAACAATGGACTTAAGCTACTTTTGCTAATCGCAGTAGTAGTAGTAGTAGTAGTAATTACATTTTGGCGACTGATCATTTGAAACAGAATATTTTCTCCTCTTGAATTGTAATTATTATTTTTGTGAAGATTGGTATTTTTATTTGATTGAGTATGCCATAGATTGATGTTGGAATGATTCCATTAAAAACCAGGGAACACTTGATAGCTGAGAGTGTGGAACTCCTCAACAGTGAGCACACTAGATTCCGCCTCATGAGCTCCGAGTTGAGTAATCATTGCATTATATATCATAAATTGATGGAAGTGGGAATTCTACCATCGGATGCTGACTCAATGGTGAATGCAGAGAGTTAATTGTTTTTTCCGATCTGAAGACCCCTTGGATTGAATCTGCAGTTCTACACTAGAACGAAACAGTTATCCAGTGCTTTCTAGTTTACAATTTTCTTCTCTTCTTTAAATTAATTTCACACCTAGTAACCTAAAGATTTTAGCAACGTTTGTTTTTTTTCTAAAATTATTTCATTTAATTTTATTTAGATACTTGAAATTTACTTTTTTTTTTTTTTTAGACGTAAACATTATAACTATCATAATCTGTGTTTACATATTTAAGCTAATATTTGTTGATTAAATTTATGCTTCATTTGATTACAGTTACCTTCATTGTTTTACTTATACATCTATAGGTTTGTAGTGTTATTATATGAATTTATTAAATGAATTTATTTATTTGTTTCTATTATACTATTCATGTTTATTCATAGTTTATATGTTCCCCAATGGAATTGATTTCTAAGTTGAAAAAAAAAATAAAAACAACACTTCATTTATGAATATGCACGATTGAACTTCGCTTTAATGAATTCATTGAAAAGTGGTTATATACACTGTAATGTGTAGGTTCCAATGAATAAAAAGAAACTAGATTACTTATTACTTTTCTGATTGTTTTTTTTCTTGGAAACTGATGCATTTTTGTTGATCTAACTAAATGAAAAGAAAGAAATTATTCACCTATAGAGTTTATTGTTTGTTTGTTTGTTTGTTTTACTCTAGAGAGATACACTGTACAATTTCATGCATTCATGATAATTAAACAAGAAACCTATTCATCCATTCATTATTTATGACAATAAGTTGATGATAAAATATTTTAATTAATACATTTTAATTGAATTGTAATGGTTATTTTAATAGGGATTAATATTTTTAATTGATTGAATAACTCACAGATTGATGTTGACAGGGTAATATTAAAAGTAAGAAGCACTAATTGACAGTCGTTTCATTCTAGTGTGGAACTCCTCAGCAGTGTGCACCCCAAATTCTGTACCAGGGGCTTCAGGCTGGCGAACACAAAACCCTCTACACCACTTGACCGGCATCCATTGGCAGAATTGCTACTTCCACCATTCATTGTCATCGGTGATAACTTTCTCACTCTCGATAAGTTTAAACTCCACCAATCATAACTTCTCACTAGTTTTTCAGGAACAACCTGATGTTAGCCAACGTTCGGATGCGCACTACTGAGGAGATCCAAACTAGAATAAAACAGTTGTCTATCAGTGTTCCCTAGTATTTTAATGGTACATTTCCAATATCAATCTGTGATATATTCAATCAATTCAAATTACATTTTACACAAATTTGTTTTGTTGACCTCAAAAGTTGACTATGTACATATCATGATCATAAGTATGAAAATGACATATTTAAGGTGAAATACTGACAAGAAAAAGAAAACACAAGCTAAAGTATCATTTCAGTTAATGTTGTTTTAAAACAATTTTTTTTTGTTTTTCACGTTTAAACAATTTATTCACATTGTTATTACAGTAGATGTAAGCAACTAACTAGAATGAAATTATAACAAATATTTTCAGTTTGAAAAAAAGGAACAAACAAATAAAGTTCAGAAAAACTTTGTTTTAAATAATGATGATCTACATGAAAGTAGGTCTCATCTTTAAATGATAACAACTAAAGAAATATCGAAGAAAGCAAAAATGAATGGACACCTTTTTTATCAGAAAATACCCAATGATCAATATTCTTAGCCTCAAATTAAATTGAGCTAGTGATACTTAGATTTTATAAAGAGTGACATGATGCTGCTGTACTTCAATCCAATAAAGCTCAACTTCGACTTTAGTGAAAATGGGCTAGACTGTTTTCTATCCTTTTATTTATGAACTCTCCCCCCCCCCAAGCTAAGGCCTTTACCCTAAGATGGAAGTTTCAGTTTCTACAGACACTTTATTGTTGCCAACTATAAATTATCTGAATAAAATATATTTGTAAATAATCACAGTGAGTAAAACCAAAGCAGTTCCTACGTTTCGCTCTGCAAGCTGGTCCAAGCCTCTTCAGGGAAATAATCAAAATAAAAAATTATCAAATATAAATGTAAATACGAAGGTAAATGTCATTAGGAATGTTTAATTGTATGCAGAGTATAAAAATATTACAGAAGTCATTATACGGTAAATAATATTAAAATGTTGTGGAAGGTGGAAGTTATGTATTGCAATCATTTGTGTACATATATTGCATTGAATCGTGTTGATTGAAATGTTGAAGTTTATTTACTTTCACTCTTTGAGATTATTTACAAATATATTCTATTCATATGTTTTACATATTCTCGGCTCCCAAGTCTTCTAAATGTATTTCTTCTTCTTTGGATAAAAATCCTTATTAAAGGTAATTGTTAACTATACAAATATATTCATTAATATACAGAGTTATTTGTAGAAACTAGTAGTTAGAGAACTTGTAAAGATAAATATACTACTACACAAAAATGAATAATATACTAAATGAATGAAAACTGTAGTGTATTAGTCAATACAATGAATCAGTATAGTTTATTGATCGCGACTCAAAACACCTTTAATGCATCTAGGATACAACGTGATTCTTATTTAATACCATGATGAATGACTGTCTCATTATCGGTCTAACTGATTAGGTGCTTTATAACTTCCTGATAAAAACATTACACATTTATTTCGACTACAAGATTATTACTATTATTGACTAAATTGATTCATCATCAAAGTTTGCTTACTTATTTTCATAATAGTAGTAAATCTGTTTGAAGCATATAGAAAATTATATGAGCTAACTAACCACAAAATATATTATTTAAGTAGTATAATAAATTTTTATGTAAATTATAATCAACACTGATTCCTCATTACGTTTCGTCTGATGCTGTGGAAGCCGTAAAGTTTGAATTTTATATCAGTAATTCACTTGTGTTAGACAACTATTGAGAGCTCAAAAACAATGTTTCATTATAGCATATGACTCTTCAATAGTGTATTCTAATGTCATTGTTATCCTCTATCAAAGTACAGCTTGTTTAGACCTCTTATCAAACACTTCAACTTTAAACCACTGAGTAGGTATTTAATAGTTTACATTTCGACGCATACTCAATTCAAAATATAATGCACGACATTGTCTACTGACTTAACTTATAAGTACTGGTTCATGAAAGTTGACTGAAGTTGGATATTAGGACCATAGTCTAAAATTCAAGTATTCTTTGCAAGCCTTGAAGGCTCCTTACTCGATCCTAGGCATTGAAATCGTTAGTATACATTGTTATTGCCCTGTATTATTAAGAAAAAGATATTTGCTTTAATTTTTCAATAGTGGTTTAACTAAAATCAATTTATGACACTAAAGTCAAACTTCATATTTAACTAAATGAATGTCAATTGTCAACTATCTTCATGTCAGTTTTCAAAGTATGATCTTACTTTCTCATTGTAGTATATACATTCCAATTTTTCTTTGAGAATTGTATGTACAGAGATTATGGTATAGTTTTTTTCAATATATTGAAATAAAAATGAAATTTCTATTAGATGAAATATGTGATCCATAGATAACAAATTCATTTATTTGTTTCTTAGAGATAAAGCATTACTAGACGAATACGTATATATACATATATATGTTTCTACATAGGGGGAATATAACTGTTGTCATCAAAAATACTACCTCACGAAAATACTTTATCACGCAAGTTAATTTTACAGTAAATAATTCTATTGATGTAAACAGAAAAACCTCAAAACTTACACATAACTAATAGGAGAATAACAGCTTGTTGAATATTATTTATCATAGTAACATTATATTATTCTTACACAAAAAAAACTAGAAAATCGTTTAACAATATTTATAACATTTCAATGAAACACCTCAACTAATTCATTTACTGTTATATATATATATATATATATATATATATATATATATATATATATATATATGAAGAATACGATAAACTCTTCTCCAAGCTTCTGACTATCAAGCGAAATCCTAAACATTAGTTTTGTCTTGTTTGGGATTTGTCAAATGGATTCACCTGAATCCCAAATACAGTTACTTTCAAGTTGTAATACTTTATAATTGGGTGCTTTGCCTGAGTTGTAGGAAAGTGTAATTTCTAAACTACTGTAAATATTACTATCAATTCTGCTTGAAATTTTAATTTCATTGAATGCAAAACTGATTAATACGGACATTTTGACGAATGTGTAATAATGTAACTAATGAAATCTATAAACATTGTCACAATCAATATAGATTTTAAGCTCAGTAATAACTCATTTATTTCTTAAGTATCCACTTAGGTCATTTTCATTCGTGTAAATAATATGAATGGAAGTATCACAAGTTCAAAGTGTTCTCATATCTGACTTTCTAGTTGATTCATATTTTTAACAGGATAAAACCATATGTTTACAACACGAATAGTATATGCTTTGCATGAAGGTAGGAGATACAAAGCGTGAGGTTCGGTAATAAGATTAGACACTATTCCATACTGAGAGATAAGGCCATTTGTCATATAACATTTTGTCAATTAATTTAAAAGTTATGAGAATCTACCTGAAGTAAAATGTTCAATATACTCAAATAGCTTAGCAACAGGCTACATAACCAAAATCTATGATTGACATTTTTTACGAAACCTTATTATTATCTCAATAACAACCAGTTTTCTACTCATGATAAGAAAAAGATAAGGTGATCAAAAACTAAAGAAGAAGAAACATTACAGAAAAAACACTTGACGCCTATGGCTCGCTAAATTGCTATTACCCACAAAATGACTCGAATTTCGTATGTCAACTTGATTATTTGGTTTATTACTACAGAATGTTATAGTGGATTTTCGAGATTTAAGTTTTACATTATTCTTGGATGCAATTCCTTAGTGACAGTGAGCATCCGTATTCCCACCAACGGTCAAACTAAGTCTTTAAATTTTAAACTAAATATATACTGAGCCGACATTCTATAATTTAAAACACCCTCCTTAATCAATCCATGGCTTTACGTTTACAATTATTTCATCACGTTCCTTGAATTATCGATTATTGTTTATATTATACATCGTCAACATTTTAATTGTTAATATTCAAAATCGAATTTTCTAACGTTTTTATCAATCAATATTTTTATCCTTATTTCTAATCAATTGAATCTGTTTTTCCATAGAAACTAATCAATAACTGTCGATCGTCTATGTTAAACTTTATTTCAGTTAGAAAAATTAATTATCTACCCATCCACCCTCCTACCACGCTCAATATTATATTAATAAGATTTAGTTATTACGTCTAAATTGGTCTGTCTCAAATTCAGTTAAGCAAAGATATACTACTGTTATGATTATAAAGAAATAGAAAGAATAATAAATGAATAAAATAATTGAAATGTCCTTTTTTTTATATAAATGAATGAAGTTTCTAGCATTATTTATGTTATTTTCTTAAAATGTTGATATTGTCGATTACAAATGTGTACACATAATTTCACTTCACCACATTTACATGTTTTTATCATCTACATTGATTCATTTTTATTTTTTGGTGAGTTTTATACTAATAAAATTTCACTGTCGCCAAATTATACAGGAGGCGACAAAGTTCTGTACAGAAAGTATAAGTTATTAGTAATAGTAGTAGTAGTAAGTTGGAATATAACTTAATGTTAGGTTAATAAGAGTTACACACACACACACATATATATACATGTACATCCATACATAGTTACATATTTATTTGGATTCCTCGATCGATATATATTGTATCTTATGAGGAGGAGATGATTATAAAACGATTTGTCATGAAGGCACACATGTTATTCATATATATTTCTATATGTTTGTATAAAATATAAGTCAATAGAAGAAAGAAAAAACAAGAAATAATTAAATTAATATTTAGATGGACAGAAATTTGATCAGCAATCGTGTAGGGCAGCCTATGTGACTAAAAAGATTAATTGATATGATTATATAATACAATACTATAATTTTATTATGACAGTCACGAATTATAAAGTTTTGATTACCTTTACCATTAAATTATAATTCTGAAGAGAAAACTGGTCTTCTGTAATGTATAGTTTACACTGTCAATAACTGACTAGTTACTCTTACATTCAGTAAAGCAATGTTGTCATGTGATTCAAAGTCATATTTGTTGTTACATTAGAATTTTTAACTTAATAAAATTTTTATCCTTTCTGCAGTGTTTTTTAAGAGGAGGGAGAAGGAGAAAGGAAATTTTCCAGTTGAAGAGTCGTTGGTTTGTAGCAGAAAACTCAGCCGGACAAAAAACAAGAAATTTGTCCTTAGTTTTTACTGCATGGAAATTATCGTACATAAACATTTACATAGTTCTTCATAGTTATTTTCAGGTGACAAACATAGATACAACATAGTCTTGATAGGATAATACTGATCGTACATAGATTCTTATACTACAACAATAATAATAATTATTACTATTATTATTCAACAACTTTAAGATTGACGGTTTTAAACTATTTGTAAAAAAGTCGAAGAATTCGAATTTGCTGTGTAGATAGTTATTTGAACTATAATATATCTAATGTTATTAATCCCACTTACTAGTGTGAAAACTATTCAGCTAAATACCTGATAAAACAAACTTGTTATCGGAAACCTAGAGATAAGCTAGTTATGAAGCCATATAAATAATTTACTGCATGATCTCATTCAGTGTATTACTCATTGGTGTAACATATTATTCTGAATTGTTTGTCGCGTTTTATCTCTTGACTTTCGCGTCGCAAGCTGTAACACTACAATATATATATATATATATATATATATATATATATATATTACATCGTAAAGCATAAAACCTTGGTCGCAACACCCATGAGAGCGATAATAATTAGTCATGTCATAATTCAGTGATTAGAAATTAATCATGCATTTTGAGTCACTAGTTTTCGAATACCAATAATTGGAATATCTACGTATGTACTTTATATTCCTATTATCTAATATGATGAAAATCATAGTACACACGAAAAATAAATCAAACTACTGATGAAATGATCAAATTTCATGTATATATATGAGCATTCATATTCCGAAAGAAGAGTCGATACTGCTGAGGATTTGAGTATTTGATAGATATCAGCTAGTTATAAGCAAACTTAAGTCAAGGATTTCTTTTCAACAGATTCTAATGACTTAAAATCAAAATATAGTACATATGATGCTAAATTGCTCAATCTAGTAACTTAATTTTCAACATTACGGATAGAATTCAACCAGAATATGACACTGGTCATTACTCACTGATAACAATAATTATGACTTCATTAAGTACTACTAATAAAGAATTCTTAGCTCCAGTTGTCCAACAATGCAGCAAATCTCTGTTTACCAAGAATTCAAATGATAACTAATGAAAAATATGTTGTAAATATTCCAGAAAGTCACTATCTGGTGCACATTTCCAATTACTAAATTTTTAAACCAATTTGACTGCAGCGTATATTCTCTCGATTTATCATATATACGTCGTATGAATTCCAATACAGTCATCATTCGATTTCTACATTAGACAGGTCAAGAGGAAAATATACTAGTGACAATGTTGCTTTAGCTTCAGTCTTCTTGCATTTAGTGTCATGGTAATCTGTATATCTTTATGAACAACTCGTAAGTACACGCAGGTAGCTTTCCTTATTACGAGGTTAAATTACATTTAAAACAAGATGTTTAGTTACAGTGTTAACACGGTTGAACAAAAAGGTAACGTAAACATCGAGAGGACTATTATGCATATGTAAATTGAAGTCACAATGTTTACCTCTTCTAACAAATTTCTATTTTCTTTTATTATTATAGATATATACAGTTATTACATTTATACTACAATTTGTTGCACCATGTATGATTATATCAATATGTTATTATCGTGTAAGTTGTGTACTACGGTCAAGAGGTTCTACAAAAATTGGTTGTGGACGTAAAAGTCGTGAAAAAGAAGAATTAGAAATTAAACGTAATCGTCGTACAAATCAAATGTTAATAGCTATGGTTGTTATATTTGTTGTCTGTTGGATACCATTAAATGTTCTTTGGATTGTTGTAGATATTATTGGTGAAAAAGCTGAAGGGTCTGTATATTTTCATCATACATTTATATTATGTCATATGACTGCAATGAGTTCAGCTGTTTATAATCCTTTATTATATGCATGGTTAAATAATAATTTTCGACAAGAATTTAAAGCTATTTTTCAATGTAATAGTAGATTATGTTCTAAACAACAAACATCACCAACATCAACAACTACTAGACGACAAACACAATCAAAATTTCTAACTGGTTATGCATATCATCAAGATAATAATAATAATAATAATAATAATAATAATAATAATAATAAACAAGATCATACAATTTGTAATAATGAAGAGAATATTATACATTATTCCACAAAAATCAATAAATCAATTGATAAAAAATCTAAAGGACATACAAGTTATCTGACTATAATTGATGGTGATGGAGGTGTCTGGCAAGGACCTGTAATACAATGAAACAAAATGAAATAAACAATATTTGTACAATACTACTATTAAATTATTTATTCAATTCATAGATATCAAACACAAGAAGTACTTTGTAGGGTTAATGTTTAATAAGGTATTTAAGCTATTAATTCGTATAAAGAAACAGAAAGATTATGAAATAATAATAATATAATAATAATAATAATAATAATAATAATAATAATAATAATAATAATATAATAATAATAATAATAATATAATAATAATAATAATGAAGAAAAAACAGATCCCTTTATTTCTCTCCTCTTCTGTTTCTTTCCTTTCCTCTCCCCCACCCTCTCAGTCTTTTTACAGATTTATTTATTATTTCTTATTTCAATGTATACAAAGAAGGTTGGTGTAATTTGCATATTTCTACCAGGTTGTAAAACTATTCAATATACAATGTATTACGTTTATTCTTTGATATTTTTTTCTTTCTTTTTTTCCTATTTATTCAATTCATAGATATCAAACACAAGAAGTACTTTGTAGGGTTAATGTTTAATAAGGTATTTAAGCTATTAATTCGTATATAAAATAACCAAATATGATGATGAGAAGATTGAAGAAAAGTGTACAACTGTCTATTCAATTGTGTGTGTATGGGTGTGTATATATATACATCTGTTTATGTATATTTCTGCATAATATTCATAAATGTAAGCATATGAAATAGATGAATATTAAGTAAGCAACAATTACAATTCATTAATAATTTCATTTATTTATTAATAACTTAGGCATATGATAACTAGGTTTGAAAATATATTCTAGAATCAAATTCCATAGACTTATGCAACAAGAAAAAAAAACAGAAAGATTATGAAATAATAATAATAATAATGAAGAAAAAACAGATCCCTTTATTTCTCTCCTCTTCTGTTTCTTTCCTTTCCTCTCCCCCACCCTCTCAGTCTTTTTACAGATTTATTTATTATTTCTTATTTCAATGTATACAAAGAAGGTTGGTGTAATTTGCATATTTCTACCAGGTTGTAAAACTATTCAATATACAATGTATTACGTTTATTCTTTGATATTTTTTTCTTTCTTTTTTTCCTATTTATTCAATTCATAGATATCAAACACAAGAAGTACTTTGTAGGGTTAATGTTTAATAAGGTATTTAAGCTATTAATTCGTATAAAGAAACAGAAAGATTAAATGAAGTAAACAATCATTTGGGAATTATCACTGAATACTGAAAAATATTTTGTTATGATTGAAAATCAAAAAGTCAATAGACAACTGTATTGTCTTAGTAAACGACTACGTTAGTAGTTGGAAAGTAAGAACATATATCCTTACCTGAAATTGAAATGAAGACTATTGATATGGTATGTAAGAGTAAGGCCTTATGATAAGGTACTTTATTTCATTGACAGTTAGGTAGCCAATAAAATCTATATAATTGATGATATTTAATCAGATATTGATCAGTTTACCGATTTGTATTTAACAATCTAAAACCGACTTCTAACTAACACAACATAAACAGATAAGACTAAATGTTAAATTACTGGCGTTAAAATAAAATCATTTCTAAATGTACTGTATATGAGATCAACATAGAACCCGACACATGTAAACATCGGTCTAAGTTGCCATACCTCGGAAGCATAGCAAGATTAGCACCACATTAATAGAAGTTATTTCAATTAATAACGAAAACAAAGAAGAGTGAACATATAGACTATGATTCAGGGAGGAAGAAATGGAGAGTGGAAAGTAAGCTACGAAATAATTTTCAATTCACGATTTAAGGGAGGACAAGGAGTGGCTAGACTTGCGCCACTGTGACCGATTCTGAGCCCTGGTACCCAAAGTTTTCAACCAATTTTTACAACATTTGCGAGGAACCCAACTAGGTAGTCTTAATTCACTAGCGGTTAACGTACTAGCTAAATAGTCCGTATAAATTCATTGAAGACAAAATCATCATCCTACTAAGTAGATTCAAATCAACAGTTTTTTGGTTTATTTAGTTTGTATATCATTTTCATCTATTCCAAAACATTCATCTTCAGTGTAATTCTCCTTACTTCAGAATACAACTGTGTATAAGCATAGAACATTTCATGAACACCTTAACAAACCTTAAGAGCAGTAAATTGTTTTTAGGGCTTTGTCAACGTAATGGAATGTTTTCACGCCTCCTAACACCTTGATACATATCGCGAGTATTTACACATAATAATCATTTATGTCACTCATTTAGTGAATGAATATTAAATATAAGCGCAATTTTTATTTAAAGCCCAAAACTTAACTGTACTGGTGTTTGTCTGTACACTATGTTAGGTCATACTAATGTTCACAGTAGACGGTTGACTATAGCTTCAGATACTTGCAATAAAATTTTATTCAAGTATGCTGAACTTATATCTACCAAATGAATGAAAAAAACAGTAGGAAATTACAATTCCAACATACTGACAAACGACGATGTTTTGAGTAACTGCAGCCTAATAGTAGTACTGGTCTATAGTGAGGCATGTAGCGACTATAAGAGGAAATTTATGACGATCTGCCAATACACTAAACTCTAAGGCAGTGCTCATCCACTACTACACCAGTGGAGTTAAATCATGCCAAGAGTGATACAAATATCAAAAACTGAAGTGGATTATGACTTCATAATCTTTTGAAGTGAATAAAGTCACGAATGTAAATAACTATTACATCCCTACTAATTAATTTGCTCACAACGAGACCTGAAGACTTTTGTTCGATACCTAATAAGATGTCCTTTTATATAATTAAACGGTTGTCATATCCTTCTTAGCTTTCAGTAGTTATCTAAGGTTAATCTACAATATTCAATACAAACGTTTATTATTAAATCAGCTAACTTTTAAACAAAGGGTTTTATAGGGTCTATAAAACACCATGTCCATTTTTATTTATTCCTATTAATAAAATAAAATAGTTAGTGACACAGTAATCTTCAAACAGAAATAAAGGTATCTACTTGCTGATTTATCTATTCAACGAAAACGCTGACACAGTTGTCACTAATCACATTGCCTGATCGTCGCGTTATATCAAGAAATGATGGAAGTGGAAACTCTACACTTAGACGCCAGCCAGGTGGTGCATATGAGTAGGTGTTCAATATTACACCAGCAGGTCCTCGGTCCTATTCGCTGATGAATCGAGAGTGCACATTTCTAAGGAGCCTCATATTACGACGAAATGGCTGTGACATTTTCCCTGGTTTTCACTGGTACCTAAATGGCATCAGACTGTGATGAATACAATCAACTAAACTTCATACTTATTTCAACAAAACGACCTCAATTCATATAACTTTATTCATGTTTCCCTCCAGGATATCATAATGAAGTACTATGGGTGTACACTTTTAGCAGACATTGAGAATAATTTCAAACGTTTTAAATAAGTTCGTTATTTGAATTTACACTTCATTCCTTCATTAAATGAGTTAAATAATGACCGAATTTACTTGACGCGATCAAAGCTAAAATGAAATGCTTAAGGAGAATTATATTTTGAGGTGCAACATTTAGAAAGATGGTCAGAAATGTAGTCTATACCACAATGAATATTTCAAATAATGAGATGACATTCAATAGTTTTTCATACTATAGGTCAGTCTTTCATAAACATCATCAAACTAAGTACTAATGTAAAGTAATTCACTTCATTACGATTCAGATAATCACAAACTACAAAACATTTGAAATGAAAAACAAATAAATCAAAATAACAGTAAAATATCAAATATAATGAATAAAGTATAAATATAAAGGGGAGAAGGAGTAAGTGGAATAAAATGTGGGGATATTAAAACTTGAACTTTAAAAGAAATCACTTCGACAGACACTTTGCTAGCCCATCTAATTTTTCTATCCATTATTCAATCTCGTGCAATGACCTTTAATTATTTATCCCCCTTCTTCATTCCATCGTGTTAAGCCTATTGTATAATTGTTAATGGAGTGTTTATTGTATTGAACAAAAAAAATTATAGCCTCCAAGCATATTTTATGTCATTTTTCATGGTACTTACATTCTATAAGTAGTCTAATGAGATTCAGTATTAATAAAATTCAGAATGATTATTCCGTTTTAAACAAAAATTTTCAAAGCAATAATCAGTATAGTGTCAGAAGTTGAGCGGCTCCGGAAACAATCGGAGGTTGATTCAAAACATTTAAATCCATAGTTTAAAAATGGTTATTTCCAAAAAGAAGACGTCACATTATTTGTGTTTGGGGTAAGATAAGACTAACCTTATTGTAACATCATGAAGACGTTTAATAAACAGCTGGACAATTTGTTACTTGGATTGTGATTGACAAGTGGAATCAAGTACGCGTGTTTTGTCCTATTTGGGACTCGTCACCTGGATGTATTTGAATCCTGGAGAATTTCGCTAAAACGAGCCGTCATGATCAGATACTTATGCTATTGTTTTGTGATTTCAAACAAGCAACTCTAATCTTAAATCTAAGAACACTAACACTAACCATAACCGAAGCCCAATTTTAGAATTCAATACTAAGTAATAATATCAATCTAAAATGTCAACCCTGAAATATAATAATGACCAGTAACACATAAATAGTCGCATTCTCTCACTATAAAAGCAGAAACTATCCCCTTGAAGTAGTAGTTTTCTAGTAATCATGCAGGATCGAATTTATCGTCTTTATAGTTTACAAGCAACATATGGTGATCTTGAAACAGTTTTTTTAAACTCCATCAGTCAGTCACTATAATTTAGTTCTACGCCATGATAATTACCAAATACATTTCAATTGAAGCTTAGCTGACAACATTGAGTTTCTAGTCCAGTTAATTAAGATGGATAGGTGTTGACAAATGGATATAGAGTATAAAGTATTGCTGGATCGTGCAACTGTACTTCACAGGTGGCTACTAAAGATCTTTAATACATGTGCTTGCTAGCATCTATCTTACAGTAACTAACTGGACTAGACAATCCAGGACATTGCGAATGGAACTTCATTGCATTGTGGTCTTAGACTATGCTCTATTAGGATCAGTATCGAGACCACAGAACTAATTATCAATTGATTGTATTAGTGGTTACGAACAGATAACTTTGATCACGTCAACCGATGCTAATGAACTCGATAACGGATGTTCAGAGAGTCAGTACTCTTATAATGTAGTTAGTTCGGGTCACCACTGCTTGTCCTCATAATATACTGTATCTCTTAAGTACTGTTCAAAACCAGACGAGAAATATCCACAAGCAAAGATAAGTCCATTAGAGTTCGCTAGGCAAACAACAACTAGAATCGCCATTGCATAACCTATCTGATGCTGCGCCATTCAAATGCAATGAGCCGATAGGAATTTGAACTCTGGTTCAAGTGAATTCTAATTATATTTCAATTACTTAACAGCATACTTGATATCTAAAGCTTCAACATTAATAAAGACCTTCTCATACTTGATCAGTTAGTTAACACAGTGTATCAAGTGGATATAACTAAAATATTTTGAGTGACCCATCGTATTCCACTGAATTTGTGGCAGGGTTTGTGCACACCATCTGCGTATGATTAGAGGCTAAAGTATGCATTTTGAAAAACCAGGCCTATGAATATTTAAATACTTCGAACAACCGGCCTCCATATTTTGACGATCAATATAACCGTTAAAAGATAGCCGTAAATGATTCATTATTCCTTCTGTTAATCACCGAAATTCTTATTTACCTTTCAACTAAGATGTAACTGTAGTATTCACGCTATTCGCTCTAAGGTCACTGTTAATTGGAGATTTGTTAATTCTCATAGCAAATATTATTTAACTGTCAATTCTACATGTTCTAAATGCATTCATTTATTATTACATACATTTGGGTATTAACTACATTATTCGCCTCATTTCGTTAAATAAACATAATTGTTTCAAAAAACACTTTATGGTCGGCAGAAAACCCTGCTTCACTTAGGTGTCACAATAGTTTTTCACTCGCCAGAAAGAGGTAATCTTGAGGAAATTGATATCCTGTGGGATTTAAACCAAGATTACTCAGTTTTACAGTTCATAAAGTTATTATTGAAGCATCCAGGAAAACAGTTACTCACAAGATCGTAAGGCACACTCAAATAATGAGCGTCAAGTGGTACTCAACCATGCCAGGAATTACGACTCGACTACTTCCAACCACCTAACAAAAAACAGAGGGTACATGACGTCGATCTGCTTAGTCTAGTGATAACCGTAAAGCTTGACAGAGAGAAATCCGACTAGAACTCAGAACTTGATGAAAATGATTGGGTATATAAATATATAAATTAGGCTACTTAGCAGATAACTACGAAACACACCACTGGATGACTTTTAGCGCGCTCTAGTAAAAACCAGGAAGTACTGAAGGGAGATTTTGTCTTAACATAAGATTCCTCATAATTGTGCATCCACGGACCCGCCAATTACAAGAAGGACCTTAGGAGTACGACTAAAAAAGTGTGTAACGGGCCAAAGTAAAGTATGTGATTGAGCTTGAGTGTGATTTTGAAGACGCTTTCCAAAAAATGAAAAAAAATGCCAATAAGTCGACAGTACTTCGTAAAAGAGAAAGCCATACTTATTGAAGCATAGTGGTTCTAGGAAGTTAATTAATATTTCAAGGTTCACTATCAACTTCTAGAGCTCATTATTATAGAAATATCATTTCATAACCCCACTTACGAGTGGAAATATAATGTTACTGAAAATTTTTAAAAATCTTCCTCATAGCAATAAATAGTAAAATAAAAGTTCACCATCGTCTACAAAACACTTAGCAATCATTTTGCTGAAAAGGTAAGAAAATGAAGCTCCTAGACAACGACCACTATCCTCAGTCTAGGATGTCTATTTCGCCAGTTTGCCTGTTATTTAGAGATCCACAAATAAGATGAATTATATGCGGATCTGCTATAAACAAAGTGAGCTAAACTCACTTCCACTATCATTCTAGTGAATTGACAATTTAATAACAGTAAGAAATCCCCACAAATTTATAAACTAAATATGATAACTGAAACTTTTTGAAATTACTAAAGGTATGTTTATTCGTAAAAGGATAAGGAAATAAATAAATAATGCATGAGACTACATTTAATAAAATAGGACAGACTGTCGACTTTTGACGTAAATACTTAAGTGTAGTAGCTATACAACTTAAACTGGTCAGGTAAAATAAATGTTAATTCAACAGTCCAATAACATCATTATCTCGAAAGTAATATGCTATACCTAAACAACTATGTTATTTACAAGTAGAATGACATGAAATATGTCAATGACTTCTTTTCTATGATTAAATGTAATCATAAATATTACAAAACTTATATAATACAAAACGAAATTATAATATTCGTCATAAGTTAAATTGAGAATAGAACTTATGACCACTATGCAAAAAGCATATGTCTAAATTGAAAACTATCTAGTTTAAAGAATGAACTATTCTTCTTTGTACGCTTAAATAATTAAGGTACATGATCTTTTGAAGAGTGAGCCTGTTCTATAACTGCTTCTGTAAATTCTGTTGTAGATGAATTCCCACCGATATCAGAAGTTAACGATTTTTTCGATTTGATAACTTTGAGTACAGCTGTTTCGATCTTATTGGCAAAACTTTCTAAATTAATATGGCGTAATAAATTTGAACTGGATAATAAAATTGCTGTTGGGTTGGCAACATCTTTACCTGATGCCGAAGTGAATGAATGTCTTGTACCTGGTTCAAAAACTGCAAACTAGAAAACAAAAAGTAACAAAGTTCATAAATGAGATAACAAATCACTAAAATGTACAAACGTCAGTCAAAGTAATGCACTACTTCGAGTGGCGATTTTCAATCACTAGGTGCCAGGTGTACCCAGTTTATCTGAGTTACGTTAGACGAGTAGTATAATTAGCCTCACATTTAGAGTGTGGTTCATAACAGAGTACAGAAATCTGTAGTTGGTAAATAAGCTACACCATCCCCATTACCACTTTGATGTTTTTATTGAAACGATGCAAAGAAAGCATTGTAGCTATTTATTCATATCTGACTTCATATATTTTTATTAAGAGAAATGCACTTGAATGGAATAATATGTATGTATGTACAATCAACGTAGAACCTGGCACATGTGTGCATCGGTTCAAGTTGCCATACCATCATGGCACCGCAAGATTAACACCACCACCACTAGTAGAAATCACTTCAATAAAATAAAATAGTAATAGTAACAAGGAATGTGAACATACAGAATATGGTTCAGGAGGCGTTGAAAGAAAGTAATGGAATAATTTAAAGCTCATAATGTAAGGGAGGACAATGAGTGAATACATCTGCGCCATTGTGACCGATTCTGGGCCATGTCACTCAGTGTTTCTAGCCACTGGTTACGGTAATCGCGAGGACCCCATCCAGGTAGTCTGCAGCTACCGACACGACTTAAACCGACAGTCAGTGACTTCATGGACTGTGAATGGAATAAACTATATACTTAATTCTTCAACAGATAAACAAAAACAATGTAATGACTAAGAACTGCTACTTTCAAGTAAATTGTGCAATCCATTTCACGAACATTGAATGCATTAAATCGTCAATCTCTCCTATGAGTTAACATATCAATAGGTCTAACCATAAAAATAAATCAAACAATAGAAAACAGTGTATATTCTCAAATACTGTGTTTCAATGAGTAGATTTTCATATATATATATATATATATATATATATATATATATATTGCTTTTCCGTTCTTACCTTTTAAAAAAATGTTACTTTGCTAAAACCAATGCTATTCTCTAACCCACTATTATATTGACAAAAACTTGTCAATCACTTTGTGTAATATGCTTCCTAAGTTAACTATGTATAATAGTCAACTGATTTTTGGCGGTTGAATACAGTTGATAAGAAACTAAGAACTCATTCACCAGATATGAGAAATACTTAAGATAAGCATTCAGATACCTAGGTACTATGGAATGACTTGGATTCTAATCCCGAATGTTACGTAAATTCTCCGACTCGCACATGATAATCATCTAAAAGTAGGATATATCGATTGATACAAAATAATCATCGAACTATGATGGAGACTTACTGCTAACCTTATTAAACTAAGAAAAATAAACTAATCAAGTACAGATTCATGTACTTGGACTCCAGGCATATTCAGTATAAGGGCTAATAACACTAGTTAATTGCCAAACTGAAATAGCTGGTACAAGATCCTAACCTATGACTTACAAAAGGAACGAAATTGATTATATAAACCCTTAACTAACCTCGTGACTATATGATACACCTGGAACAACCCCAGCACCGCCAACTAAACCAGCGGCAAGATTATCAACAATATTACCATATAAATTTGGCATAACCATCACATCGAATTGTTCAGGATTACTAACCAATTGCATACAACAATTGTCGATGATCATTGAATTAAACTGAATATGTGGATAGAGTTTAGCAATGTTCTGACAGGTTTCAAGAAACAAACCATCACTTAATTTCCTGAAAGCAAGGAATTTGATGGAGGGGGAAAATAACAAAGCAGTATTTGAATCAGCTTCATATAAATAAATACTTTCAATATCACTGAATAGAAACTACATATACAGTCAGGTTTTAAAAATGCAAAAACGTTTATCACTCATAAAAACGTGTATCACATCATTTCATATTTCCAAAATGCTTAGTATCTGTGATACTCCTCAAACCAAGGAATTTGAACACGTGGATATTTAAAGGTCATTTCCTTGTTGTATGAGTTGATAAGATGGTGCAGATTCATCTTCATCACATATAATAATTACAATTAACTTATATGCTATTCGTTCTCCGAAAATCCTCAAGTCTGTGTGAACTAATGATTTGGATTCGAAGTTTTATAACCCTTATAGGACTGGCCTACTGTATTCTTGTACCTATCTCGCATTTGCGTGACAATCTTTTTGATCGTTTACTGCCCCAGTTTATAAGAACAGAAATCCTCCTGTGACAACCACAGAAGAATCAGTTTGATTAACACACTATCTAAACCATTGGCTTCTATAAGCATCCGACGTTTATCTGACGCTAAGGAAGAACAAACTCAACAAAACCAGGCTGGTTTCAAACCCGGAAGAGGATGCATCGATCAAATACTCACTCTGCTTCAGGTTCTAAAACATAAGCATCCGACGTTTGACAAAAATGGCATTCTTTGACTACGTAGATCGTCAGGTTTTGCGTCATTGTTAATCATTAAAAGATGTACCTCAAAAGTACAAAAACATGATGAAAGCTCTATACTCGAAAACTATTGGTACAGTCAGAGTTTATGGCGAGCTGTCACGAGAATTGTCGGCTTCAAGTGGGTTTCGTCAGAGTTGCCCTAAGTTTCCCCCCCTACTTTCACTTAATTTTGCAGATGTTCTCTTAAGAGTTTCACTTTCTTCATTTAACTCTTTATGATCTTCTACCAGGAAGCCTACTTGTCGACTTTGAATACGCAGACGATAATAGTCCTATTCGATGAAAACGCTGGAAATAGACAGTGTCCCAAGCACTTTGAGGAACATTGCAAGCGTATTTGCGGTGTTTCATTCTAAGTGCAAACTGTTGCTTCACAACTGGCCTGCCCGATTGCCTAGATTGGTAATAGGGAGCAAAGTGGTTGAGTGCGTTGACTACTTTATATATCTCGGAAATGTCGTCAGTCTTAGCGGGTTGGTGTCTGACTAAATCTCAGCTGGCATAAAGAAAACTCATTTGGCCTTGGTTGGCTTGCACCGATTGTAGCGTAGGAGAGATATCCGTCTCTCATCGAAAGGTAGCCACATCGAAACAGGGCATCAGTTTTTGTGAGTATTTGGATAATGTCTTGATAGCTATTCACTTTAATTATTACCTTACTCCTGTCTATTGATTAGAATAACATGTAAGTACTAAAGAGTTTATACTTGTCTTACATAATGACCAGTCCTTATTAAAAAAGTAGTTGAAAATAAAAGATATATAAGTATCAATTAAAACTTACATTATGTTAGCTTTATGAACAGCAGTAACTTTTCTACGCTTATTGCGAACTGCATAGTCGAATGCAAACTTTGCGATTCGTTCAGAATTATATCGTGTTATAATCTTCAATGACTCAATGACTCCTTTAACAGATTCATGTTCCAGTGATGAATACTCGCCTTCTAATTGTTCACGTATGATGACTAAATTAAGATTTTGATGAAAACTTGGAATGCCTTTCAATGTACGAATATGAACAACGTTGGCATACAGATCCAAAGCTCGTCTATAGTAAGTACAAAATAGTGACCATATAAGATTCACCATCAGAATAACATTTCAGAAATCATCCCATTTTTTCTTACGTAAGAAATTTAATTACAGTTAAGCCAAAGACTACATTTATGCCGCACCTAACATGTAACTTTAAATACACAATAAAAAATATTTTAGCTGAAATGATGAGACAGACCAATCATAAGTAATAAGTAAAATAGAAGAGATGTAATACTATGGACAATCAAGAGGAAATAAACCCAATATGATATAATCGCAGTTTGAAATAAGCTTTGTAAAAACAAGCATTTATTAATGACGGTGCGAACATTCACTCCGAAATAACGCATTCAACAGATCAAGAACTCGACTTGAGTCTACAGGGATTCCCAAACGGGAACTAAAGAGCATCAAGAACTTAATGTGGTTAAAAAGAAATTGGTTCATGTAAAAAGTATCTCTGAAAATGATGCATTATGCAAAATTATGGGAAAATAAATCAAAAGAAATAGTTATTCAGTTGTCCAAACCCATATGTCAGTAACCATTGGTGAATACTGTACTGCACATCACTAAGTAGGGTTGTATTTGCTGGTTATATATATATATATATATATATATATATATATATATATATATATATATAATACGCAAATTGTTCGAAAGCATATGATAATTCTTCAGTAACATATAAATGAATGCAGCTAGCTTGATCTCTGAAAATAATGATATCACCGATTTGTCATGCAGAGCGAAAAATTGGTGTAAAGCCAGTAGATAATATAATTTAATGTAATAAGAAAACTGTTTGGGCTTGTGTTCTTAAATGTTCTCGGTCTCTATTCCCTTCCATGAATACTAACGCTGCTACTACCTTCTCCACTCTGGGATTTGATTCGACAATTTACTCTCTATCTGCTAATTGAGGCATGGCAACTTGAACTGACGTACGCATGTACCAAGTTCTACGTTGTAACTGTCTGTCTGTCTGTCTTGGGCTTCTGTTCTAGGCTATTGGTCGTATATTTCCGTAAAACTGATTAGTAGATTCTTCACAGATATAAAAGCGTCTAAATATGTGACTACCATAATGAAATCTGCCTGCTAATAATAATAAACCACAGAATCTTACATTTTAGAAGCATTTAACAAAACCATTTGTTCTGCATTGGTTTTCATGTAAGCAAAAATAGCCTAAAGTGTACGTTAAATTAATAGAAAGCACAGCGACAACCTTTACCTGAATCTTTTATCGAAGATAGTATCAACAACAAACCAGTTAAATTTCAGTTTTTCTCTTTCGAGAATTCCTTTCAAGCAAATAGCAAAATCATTAAAAAATTCATACTGACTTTTTATATCTGTTTCCCTGAAATCTGTACTTTTGATATCCTTGACTAATCATCAACTAGTATTTAAAAACTAATGAAGCCTTTAGACAAAATCATGACTAGCGCAGATCACACTGTGTAACTTATAACTTTATTAGCACAAAACAATAATAAACTCGGAAAAATTTCCTTATAATTTGTGATCTGTCGAAATAGTAATTCAAGCATTTCAACTCATTGAAATGATCTCATCATCATCATCAACAACAACAACAACGTAGAACCGAGCACAAACGCCTGTAGGTTCAAGTTGCCATACCACACTAGCACTACGAGAATATTGAGGTAACGTATAGACAGAATACAAGAGGGAAGAGTAAAGTAAGAATGTATAGATAACAATAGAATTCAAGATTTAGATAAGGTTAAAGAGTGGATACACTTGCGCCACTGTGACCGATTCTGAGCCATATCGCCTAGCGTCTCCAGCCATTTGTTGCGATTATCACGCGGACCCCAACCAGGTAATCTACATCTACCTACATGGCTTAGACCAGTAGTCAAGGACTTCATGGACTGATGCCATGTTTTGGTTTGGCTGCCTCTAACCTTCTTCCATCCTACTTCAGCCCTAGCCAACATCGCGCGACGGGGTAGACGGTGGTCGCGCATGCACAATACATGTCTCAGCCATCTCAGTCGATGAAGGTTAATGACCTCTTCGACTGATTTACCGTGTTTCCCAAGAACCTTTTGTCTAACCTCACTATTACTAACCCGGTTATTCCATGATATACGAGCGATGTTACGAAGATTCCTATAGTCAAATATCTGGAGACGACGCATATCTTGAGTTTTCATGGCCCACGTTTCGCAGCCATATGTTAAAATGGTGCGGACTGCTGCGCAGTACACCCGGCCTTTCGTTGAGACACGGATATCTCGTCTGCGCCACAAGTGCCGTAAATTGGCAAATGCCAATCGGGCTTTCTGAATCCGCACTGAGATTTCGTCAGACACCGACCCACCAGGGGTGATGAGACTTCCGAGATAAGTGAAGCGATCGACGCATTCAATTACTTCACTCCCTATAACTAATTTAGGAGAAGAAGCATGCCAGTCCTGGAGTAACATTTTGCATTTGGGAGGGGAGAAGCGCATCCCAAATATGCCTGCATTGTTACTCAACGTGTTCAAGAGACCTTGAATGCTGTGCGCGTCTTCACCAAATATGACTATATCATCTGCATATTCTAAGTCGACAAGAGAGCCTCCTGGAAGGAGACTAATCCCAGAGGACTTAAAAGAAGTGAGAGAGATTTCTAACAGTACATCTATGATGAAATTAAATAAAAATGGAGATAAGGGGCAACCCTGACGGACTCCACTTGAGGATGAAGTTTCTCGTGACAATTCGCCATATGCTCTGACTCGACCAGTGGTGACCGAGTAGAGAGCCTTTATAAGGTTAATGTACTTTTGAGGTACGCCTTTTAATGACAAACATTGCCACAGGACTTCACGGTCTACAGAGTCGAACGCTGCTTTCAAGTCAAGAAATACAACTATAGTTGGGCGTTGGCACATATGTCTGTGTTCGAGGATCTGGCGCAGGGTGTATATGTGATCGATGCAGCCTCGGCTAGGTCTGAAACCAGCCTGGTTTTCTCGAGTCTGTTGTTCCCTAGTATTGGTTAAACGTCGGATGATTATAGTGGCTAATATTTTAGATACTATATTAGTCAAACTGATTCCTCTGTGGTTATCACAAGAGGATTTCTGTCCCTTTTTGTAAATTGGAATGATCAGCGATCGAGACCAGTCAGATGAGATAGTGTTTAGTTCCCAGACTTTGGCTAGTATATCAGACAACCTCGAATGTTCCAATTTAGTGAGACCAAAGAAAGCTACAAATATTACCAGAAACAATATGACATTTCAGCTGTCTCTAAAGAAATGCTCATCAAATATTTGTTTTTCAGCATCCGGTCACTGGATATGTTGGTAAACGACAGTAATATACTTTAATGTTGTTGAACGTGCATTCGACATTTTTCGCTGAACAAGAGCATATAAACTACAGTGGAAAACGACAAGTCATGGATGATTAATTAGTTTCCCAAAACGTGCGGTAACAATGGAGAGTTGGTAGCTATGACGGACCAAAATCTTTAAAAGAACTACTACGAGATATTGAGGTAACGTATAGACAGAATACAAGAGGGAAGAGTAAAGTAAGAATGTATAGATAACAATAGAATTCAAGATTTAGATAAGGTTAAAGAGTGGATACACTTGCGCCACTGTGACCGATTCTGAGCCATATCGCCTAGCGTCTCCAGCCATTTGTTGCGATTATCACGCGGACCCCAACCAGGTAATCTACATCTACCTACATGGCTTAGACCAGTAGTCAAGGACTTCATGGACTGATGCCATGTTTTGGTTTGGCTGCCTCTAACCTTCTTCCATCCTACTTCAGCCCTAGCCAACATCGCGCGACGGGGTAGACGGTGGTCGCGCATGCACAATACATGTCTCAGCCATCTCAGTCGATGAAGGTTAATGACCTCTTCGACTGATTTACCGTGTTTCCCAAGAACCTTTTGTCTAACCTCACTATTACTAACCCGGTTATTCCATGATATACGAGCGATGTTACGAAGATTCCTATAGTCAAATATCTGGAGACGACGCATATCTTGAGTTTTCATGGCCCACGTTTCGCAGCCATATGTTAAAATGGTGCGGACTGCTGCGCAGTACACCCGGCCTTTCGTTGAGACACGGATATCTCGTCTGCGCCACAAGTGCCGTAAATTGGCAAATGCCAATCGGGCTTTCTGAATCCGCACTGAGATTTCGTCAGACACCGACCCACCAGGGGTGATGAGACTTCCGAGATAAGTGAAGCGATCGACGCATTCAATTACTTCACTCCCTATAACTAATTTAGGAGAAGAAGCATGCCAGTCCTGGAGTAACATTTTGCATTTGGGAGGGGAGAAGCGCATCCCAAATATGCCTGCATTGTTACTCAACGTGTTCAAGAGACCTTGAATGCTGTGCGCGTCTTCACCAAATATGACTATATCATCTGCATATTCTAAGTCGACAAGAGAGCCTCCTGGAAGGAGACTAATCCCAGAGGACTTAAAAGAAGTGAGAGAGATTTCTAACAGTACATCTATGATGAAATTAAATAAAAATGGAGATAAGGGGCAACCCTGACGGACTCCACTTGAGGATGAAGTTTCTCGTGACAATTCGCCATATGCTCTGACTCGACCAGTGGTGACCGAGTAGAGAGCCTTTATAAGGTTAATGTACTTTTGAGGTACGCCTTTTAATGACAAACATTGCCACAGGACTTCACGGTCTACAGAGTCGAACGCTGCTTTCAAGTCAAGAAATACAACTATAGTTGGGCGTTGGCACATATGTCTGTGTTCGAGGATCTGGCGCAGGGTGTATATGTGATCGATGCAGCCTCGGCTAGGTCTGAAACCAGCCTGGTTTTCTCGAGTCTGTTGTTCCCTAGTATTGGTTAAACGTCGGATGATTATAGTGGCTAATATTTTAGATACTATATTAGTCAAACTGATTCCTCTGTGGTTATCACAAGAGGATTTCTGTCCCTTTTTGTAAATTGGAATGATCAGCGATCGAGACCAGTCAGATGAGATAGTGTTTAGTTCCCAGACTTTGGCTAGTATATCAGACAACCTCGAATGTTCCAATTTAGTGAGACCAAAGAAAGCTACAAATATTACCAGAAACAATATGACATTTCAGCTGTCTCTAAAGAAATGCTCATCAAATATTTGTTTTTCAGCATCCGGTCACTGGATATGTTGGTAAACGACAGTAATATACTTTAATGTTGTTGAACGTGCATTCGACATTTTTCGCTGAACAAGAGCATATAAACTACAGTGGAAAACGACAAGTCATGGATGATTAATTAGTTTCCCAAAACGTGCGGTAACAATGGAGAGTTGGTAGCTATGACGGACCAAAATCTTTAAAAGTAACTACTACGATATATTCAAAACTAAAAAATACCAGAATTCTAATGTAAAATGTACATGGTGACAATATTAATATGGAACTCCACATAAAAATATTAAAGCAAGTTTTATATATGTCCAGAATTCGAGGTCAAGAGGTCCCAGTCAGACATTAAGAACTCAGTGAAGTAATCTTGACAAAATAAGCAACCACAGTATGGAACTACTTCCTCTATAATTCACACTTATTGATCAAACTAGCATATCAAACAAACTACCGAATAACTATGTCTATATTAAAGGTACCTTTTGGCCATAACATATTTCAAGCAATAGAATTATGCAATTGTTCGGGATGAAATACGATCGCTATCTAATAAATAAAAAGTGGTTCCACCCAACAATTTACTATTCACAATCATGTTCGAGGATTCAAATATGATGGGAAGGCAGATGCATTTTAAACATAGCATTTACTCGTCCAGAATAAACTAACTTACCTCATTCTCAGATTTAGCGCACTAGATCCTTGAGCTTCGATTGGTGTACGAACAATACCTTTCAAGCCCACCTTATTTTTAGCAACAGAGTTAACAGCGTTATAAAGACCACCATTTGGGTCTGAACTAGTATTAAATCTAAAAGATGATCAGTTATACTATCATTTTATCCCTTACCCGAAATCAACCTCCTCAAATTCTACGGGCACATGGAATTCTTTGAAGACTGATTTTACACAGACGAAAAGTTCCGGCCATACACCGTCGCCGGGTATGAGACTAACAGTCCTCTTTTGATGTGAATTTGATAAACCACTCTAAATTGTACAAAAAACAAATAAAGCTAAAAGAAAAAAGTGTCCAGTAATACAAAAACTACCTGTTAACGGAAAAACAAAGAGCGAAAATCAGACACTGTGAATTGCAAAATAAGAACAACCGGTAACTCTTGTATCAAACAACAGCTTGGAAATCCAAAGTTGCTTCGACAGAAAAACGAGGTCCATTCCTAGCAAAAGAATTAAAATGAAACAAAATTGGGACCCTGAGTTCCATAAACTCTACTTTGTCCCAAAAATGTAGTAAACATGCAACCAATCAGTACCTGAAGGAAAAGCTGTGTGTAAAACAAGGAGGACAGAATTGGTACCATTAATGGAATGCAGGTTGCTCGACCAGTGGTTAAGAACCAAAGCGTTTGTCACAGCACAAACCTAGTCATCGTTTAAAAAACTAAGAAATGGAGATTAAAGGTCAATAAATCATTTCGAACACGATATGACCAAAGTGTCTAGTAAACTAATGTTTTCTGATATTACTAGTGTTGCTACCATGAGAGTTTGTAGGATAGAGCATGTTCAAAAGATGGTACACAATTACAGAAAGTACCGTCCAAGTCTGTGGAGAAAATTAACTTAATAGTGAGAACTAGATGTTAATTGAAAAGGATTGTCCTTATTGTCTATTAAGAGTCCTATTACTCACCAACTGTACAAAAGAAACCAAGAACCAGAGTGTTTTGTTTGTTCTTAGACGACGGAGAAAAAGGACGGATACATAGCGAATTTTGAAGTGCTGATGCCTCGCAAGGAAGTAATAAAACCGTGACAATTCAGCCAATGTCGCGCGTAAATGCATGTAGTTGTCCCATTAAAAACAGTAGTCTCGTTAACAAATATGCACTCTCTTGTTACCAAGAGCCCAACAATACTACTCCAATGAACAAAAGGAATGATTTGGGCGCGCATAATTCAAGTCCGACAACTATTAAACTTATGACTAAAGAATTCAGTACATTTACAGTGTGCACACTACTATGCGTGCTGAGGTAGTGGCAACTTACTAGGTAAAGACAACTCACGCGCTAGAATAACACAGTTGGCATGACGCAAAATAAGCAACCAAACAATTTAGAAGCGAGAGGTTTATTTAACAGCCTAGGAAGTAAATTCAAAACTAGACTACTTAACTTAATACACATATACACAGTGTACATTTCCTGCCATAGACACTGTATTGGCTCGGATCATTCACACGAAGATTAATTTTAAAGGAAATAAAACAATGGACTTACGCAATGAAAGTTTCTAGCACATTTAATGATAGGAATAAGCCCTGTTTTCTTAGCCTAAAATAAAGTAAATAAAGTACTTTTTAACTACCAACAACGTTAACGTTAAACTCGTGAACGACATTATACAACTGCTAACGGTCAGGATATAAGATTACGAGTAGCGACCTTCAACAACGGAGTAGCCGCGAAACCGAAAATCTAGCATCCAATATCCAACACCTTTCTCACGAGCTAGTTTAAACCAACTAGTTTCATTGTACTCATATCCTAGTGCTGAAATTAGGTTTAGAGTCTTTGATTGTGTTTGTTGTGGGAACTCTATATGCTCAACAACGTAATACTCTCCATCTGTGGTAGGTGGCTTTCCGGCGAGTGCCACTTGAGTGAGTATACATCTCAGAGTGGTGAGTTGACATGAACCAGTAGCTATCATTCTAATGGATAGTCATTTAGGTAATAAAGTAATAGAGATGGGAATTAATATGAGTAAAACAGATATAAATAATAATGAGATGATGAGTAGACGCGATAGTTGAACCGACGATCATTATATATACGTCAGTGAAAGATAATATGCGAACAATATGAGTAGCTAGAAAAAGCGTCGTCAGCCTCTACCCCAAGAAGTGGAAGGACTCCTATGTGTACAAATATAATTCTGTGGTCGCTTTTTAGATTTGCTTAATAAGTCGGCTGAAGTCATGGCAGCGTTAGGTGAAACTTAAATGGGCAGACTCTCACTAAGAAGTAAAGCAACCTAACCTTAGTGGTCGTTCTTTGATGTGTCATCTTGCTGAGATTGCTTACTTATAGTCGACGACGGACCTGAGTACCACCTTAGACGGATGGGCTGGGCTATACAGACTTTTGTAGGCTACCATTAAGTTACCTCATGTTCTTCTGTAAATCAGCTAGAATAAAGTGAAGGGGTACAGTTGGACTTCACACAAGCTTACGCTAGGTTATGTAACCCACTTTGTAGCCCATCAATACAGCCTATCTAACAGGTTCGCACAGAATTTTTTTAGGGGAGGGGCGACTGCGTTGTGAGCCTAGAGACGTAGTCTAACATAAGTTTTGTCACATTGAATTCAGGGGTGGGCTTTCCTAGCTGCCTTCGGACAAAGTGGAGCGTACCATGGACCTTAAGAGCGTCCCCTCCGCTTGATAATTGTCGTCGTTGTCATGTGTACAAAACATGGTGATACGCAGGTCTCTTTCAGCTAGCCAAACGGTGGGACGACCCAACAGAGGTAATAGTGTTGCCACCACTCTTCTAAGGTGCGGAGTTGCATGATTTGACATCTCCTTATGTTGAATTGCAGCCCGTTAACTTGTGATCGAGTCAAGATGGGTATTTTGTTGTTCCTAGGTGTTGATGCTACGGTGTATAGCTCTGAATATCTTCAAATCTTCCGCACACATCAGCACTGACGATGAGAGTTCGTCAAGGAGATTGTTGATAAAAAAGTAAAGGGTGTAGACTTCAGGATGACTCTGTGAGACTTCAGACAACCTTGGTGCAGAATTTTCGGTCTTGCTGACAGTTTTGCAACTACGTGAGGAGTGGGTCGAATGGGCCGATACCTAAAATCCCCAGCATGACTTCGTGAAACACTGTGTCGAATGTCCTGATGAAGTCGAAGGACATTATGTAGATGGTGAGTTTTCGACCTCAGAAATTTGTCGATTCATTCCATGCTCCAAGAACATTCATGGTACCCCCTTTAAAGTCGTGCTTGTCTATAAACTTGTTTATTTAATGGTCCGCCAAACTCTTTAATACTTTTGACAGTACTAGAAGCCAGGTGAATATTAGCGACCCGTGATTAGGAGGCGTTATGTGTCAAGCTAGGATGATCTTGGATTAGTTACTTTGTTATGTGACGTGCAGGTTTCCTACAATTCGTTGCTAGTGAGGTTTTCAACTCTTTGCCCCATGGTAGCGCAAGCTTTTTGGCTAGTTGGTTAGCGTTGTGCCATGAGATGATACAAATTCTTACATTTTCTAGTATTTTCCTGGCCAGGTCGACCTAGTAAAGCCCCCAGTCGTCCCGCATGCCATATTCCTGTTCACTCAGTGAGGTTTTCGATTTGTGCCAAGCTTCTATTTTCTCCTGAAACAGTCCTATGGTGGCCCTTGTCAAAGGGGAGATTTTCTTAGTTAAGCTGCTCATCCCCTTTAGATATTACTTCAAAATTTTTGATGGCTTCTTAATAGTCGTTTGTTGACGAGTGCAGCCCTGCGAGTAGTTGTAATTACTCTCTCATGGGCACTTAGTTTATTTTGTAGTAACAGAGTCACTGAGAGCTTTGGTTCACATGGTAGCCACTCACTGGTGATGTCAAAAGTAACTGTTCCCTGCCGGATCCCGCACGTGAACGTTTCTGACAAGAAGACTATCACTTCTTATTGGGTAGCTCAAAATTGATAGTATTCCGTCACAGCGTTACCTCGCATTTATTCAAACTGACCTTCACACTTTATGATCGTCCAGAACTGCATATCAAACTATCTCTTTGGCGTTGTGCTGAGATCGTTTTTCATGATTATCATGTCGTACAGGAGTGAATGCTGACAGTACCTAAAGGATTCGCTATTTATTTTTAGGGTTGCTTGTAGAGATCAGGTATATACCTACCCTGACGAGATATTGTGTACAGTCTAGTTCGAAGCAGTACCGAATTGACTCTGGGAAGTTGATTATGATGGTTTTTTTTGGGGGGGGGAGGAATAGTAGGGCCGGGCTGGCTACTGACATATAATGATACTCCCACTCCCTAGTATACTCCCTGTCCTATCTGAATAGTGTTGCCCTCAGAGTAGACTTCCATGTCTGCAGCGTTTAGTCATAATAATGCTTATGGAGCGCAAGGTAAGTGTACATATGATAGAGCTTGGTTGGTTAACCCCCGGTATCCTCGTGTTGCTATAAAAACACTTGAACTTACGCCTAGCTACGTTTGGCTGCGATTGGGTGGTCTCGAGTAGTATACATAGATTTGCTAGATGGAAGGGATATGGAAGCCAGTTCCATGACGGCTGGCTCTGCCAAGATTTTTTTCTTCCAGTGTGGCTGTCTTTGGCTCCAATGACTGTCATTACCAGGCTCTTGAAAAAAAGCTGTTGAATCGGAACAACGGTTACAAGCGTCATAGTAACCCCTGCTGCTTGCTTGTGAAGCAACTGTCTTCGTTTGCCTTCTTAGCATCCAATGTAGCAGTTTGAGCCATGCGTTACCTTACATCACTCCTATAGGACTGTGGTAATGTCTTTTTAACTACTACGTAAAATGACGATTAATAAAGGAAATTTGATGTGTGTAGTATGATAGACGAAGTAGTTTTATTACACCTGATGTAATTATACTGCTTGCCCCTAATTGGCAAGATAACCAACGCCACCACTATGTGTCGTAAGCGTGACGCACATTCGGAGTGCTATGCGCTAACTCAGGAATCCAATCAACAACCATAGCAATGATTCCGACTTTGTTTACTATCTGTATCCTTACTGCATCCCTTGCTTACCAGGGTTTGTTGGTCATACTCTAATGACTGTAGACTTTCTGGCTGTGGATAGTTGTGGCCTGTGGCGTACACTTTTCCACAATTGGGAAGTCCAGAACAACCGTAAGTGGAAGAGATCAGTCGTCTGCAGTGTTTTTGCTCCCTCCGTGCAGATTGCATAACTCAGTTGGTATAATGTATTGTTCACGAGAGGTGCATAAGGCATTTCATTTTTATTTGTCACATAAGTCCCTGCTTACGAAAAGACCGTCGTTGAAGATCGAGATGTTGAAAAGAATGAGGGAGTCCAGCTTACTGCCTAGAAATGTATCCCAACAGGTTTCTAGAGAAGTATGCGTCAAGGAAACTGAAAAGTTGACAATATCGAAAGTTGTTTGATTGAATTGTTGTTCGTTGTTGAGCCTCCATAATTCTACCGTAGAACTTGTCGTGACACTCGTGGAAAAAAGTGATAGCCATTATACTTTCCGAAATTGCCTCTGGTTTCATCATGGTCAGTAAACTGGTGTAACTGTTATAAACGTTGTAGAATCAAATATTTTAGTTGAATATACGCTTGCAATCACAAGTGTTGTTGCTGTTATTTAGCATCTGGTATAAGGATAACTAGTATTCTGAAGGCTTACACTTGCAACCAATTAGGTCTGTCCGAATAGCTTGCTTAACGGTGTGTTTCCTGATGTCTGGTTGTCCGCATGGTTAATTTATGCGATTTGAAGCCATAATAGGATCATCTTTATAAAACCGCTGCACGTTACATTGTTTGTTGTCTTTTGGGTCGGAAGGTAAGGCTACGGACCCAATGAAACTTAAAGATATTGATGAGTCTTTTAAGCAGTATTCTGGATTCACCAGCAAATTTACTGCATCATCTCCTGTTGACGAATATTCAGCTTTATGGTATCTTCAACATCATGTTCTCTAACGCCGAATCGGCCGAGCTAAAACTAATAAGTTGGTCTATCTGCACTCATATTTCGTTGTCTCTGTATCGACTCGTTGCTTTTAAGAGGAAAATGCTAAGATTCAGCCGGTTTATAGGCCGCAACTGATCAGGCCATCATTTGTCCCAGGATATTTTTGTTTTTCTTCAGTGACTGTCTCTTTTAACATAAAAATACCTTTCATTGCTCTTTAAATTAACTGTAAAAGTTACTGAGGTCAGTGGCACTCTGCAGCCAGAGAATAGGCTACCCAATAACTAGGAGTATTACACTAAGTCTGGATAATAGTAATTCAGTGTATGTGTGCAAATGTTTAGGACTTATTTGAGGATATTTGATTTTGCGTCTAAGGAGTGATGTGAGAGCCTAATATTGAATATAAGTCAAGTTTTCCCAATGTTACAAATAGTAGATTGCTGTCTACGTTGTGTGACTTTTGAATCTAACCTTAGTTTCTGAAATTAAGGTAATCGGCTTCTTGGTGCCTGATCCATGAGGCTTCTGGTTAGTCAGTTGGTTCATTACAAAAATGATCAATATGTTTTCACCCATTAGAAACCTTAAAGTGCTTCGATTTCAAAACAACAATAATTTTGGGTAGGCATAAGAACGCGGCTAGGATTCTATATTTGTCTTCATTTTGTTTATTGTATAACCCTTAAACTGAGTGACCATTATTAAAGGATTTCACCAGAACTATATAGACATTCCATTTTCACAAGCAATTAGCACTACTGGGTTTTCACTTCTTCGTTGCTCCTCTTAAAATGGAAGATAGTGTATTTATTTTAGGTCTGGTGTGGCAGCAATAATAATCAGTTAGTTTTGACTATATTACAATATTGAATTTCAAAATACCCTGAGAATTTTGCTAAAAATTATAGCAGTAATCATGCTTATAATTGTAGCACGGATAATATCAAGAAAAGTAGATTGCATATTTTGACAGGTGCGGGTCACCAACGATGTGTAAACATAAGTGGAGCCAAATACTACACGCTCGAAAGCCTATGCGCTTCACAACAGGTGCATGAATACACTGGCATAAGCATTTACAAAGTATGCAATTGAGCGAAAATGCGAGGTTTAAAATAACCTAGAATTACTAAATGTAAAAAATGGAAATCTAAGCACCAAATAGACAATAAAAAATTGTAAATAAGTCGACTTCAGACACAGTGGAAACAGGTGTTTTTGTTAGTGTAACGTGCAGTAACAAAATGTATCACTTCTGTCTACTGAAAAAGCGAAATAATGAACCTTAAATCATGAAGAATAGGGACACATGCAGCATCAAATTGGGAGCTCATTTTATTCTTCAACTATCACAAGTCATTATCAAGAAAATTACATCTAACGAAATGTCTTATTTTCATTAAACGATAGTTTGAGACGTCACGTATACAAACTTCCGGCGAATTTTAAACAGAATAACATTATCTAACTCAGTAAATTATATTTATTAGTGATGAGCGCCATTATGGAGCAGATTATGGAAGCCAAGCGGAATTGCGTCACATATCTTCATTATACCGACTTTTTTTCGATGTAATAGTTGGGCGTTTTATTTACAAAGCGCGGACATTGATGACTATGTTTAGATCTTAATATCTTTGAGCTACTTTTTAAGCAACCAAACAAATTATTGGAAACTACCTGCCAGGAGTAATTTAATCGGAAAAATAGTTTACAGTTGTCCATATATAAACAGATGACAAATCTAAAAAAACTTAGCTTTGTATCTATCAATAACGAGTTTGTAAACTGAAGTATTGGTAGAGCCAGCAGTTTGCTGAACCTACAGGCAAATCTATAAACGATTGATTCATGCATTAGCCCACCGTATTCGGTTTTGTTGTCAATTTCACGGTTATCCTTAATCTTCAGTCGGGCTAGGTTACGGAATGTGAATTACTGTGTAGATCGTCGAATTACCAATCTCACTTGTATTGATACTTGTTGACCTAACTCTCAGCGCACATTACATTAAATAGTGTCACTAATAAACTCACGAAGTCTTATATCAGGGTTGCACCATCTAATCCCGTCAAAATCACCCCATCCGTCACAGCCAGGTATTCTGAAAAGTAGTGTATGTGATCAGCTACACATGAGTACTTCGGGTAATGCCAGTAAAAACTGTTTTAGATGAACTACTTTCCAGTTAACATACAAGCCAGTTCTGCAGCCAAAATGTAAAATCTATTTGGTAATTAACAAATTGGAAACATTCTGATAATAATAACCGTAAGTAAAACTCCGCCTTTGAAAAACAAAGAGTTGCAGATTTGACCGAGGCGTGGATTGATAGTAAAACTATCAGCATTATGAAAATAAAATAAACCCTGACATTTTATCTTTAAACAGTACAGCGCTCAATGGATATCCTCATTAAATCAATCATTAAAGATGAAAGTAGGTAATGTTACTTTGATGACCCACTATTACATTCCTCATTAAAATCATGACGTGACTTCAGAAAAACCAAACCGTGTATCTTATTTACGTACAGAATATTGACAAAGAAATATTAAAGGCCCTCCAGGCGCTAGCAGATTAAAAGACAAGTAAAAGAGGGAAGGAGAATCTGGTCTAAAAATGATGACCAGTAGTAACCTCGAAACACTTTGATTTACTGTCATCGTATATCGATTAGCTCACAAGCTATCTTTGAACGAGGCGAACTTATTATTAACACACCTCCTGATGTGGCCATAACGTGCCACGCACTTAACCCCACCTCGCTTAAAAGCGACTAGGTTCAATGACATTACTAATAAGTACAATCTTTGTATCAAAATGTATTTGAATAATAGCTAACCATACCAACGTTTCAATTAATTTAGGATCAACTGATTGTTCAAAAATGAATGTATGTAGTCTCCACAAGGCTCGAAATTCATTGTTCTAACGAACATAACGCACTAATATAACTCAAAGATTAATACTGTCAAGCCAATTTTTTTTATATTCGCGAACACTGAGAGATATATTCGAGGGATATGCAAACCCATACCGGTATCTGTAATACCCAGGGTGAATAAAAAATCCAGGTGAAACTAAACTACACCGCTGACCTTGAGGTACCTTTTAGCCAATGAGAATGCACTGGTAGATAAAATCATTATTTATTATGAAAAACGAAATTTTAAAAGACAATTACACACGATAAACTGTTTTTACATGATTTATGAACTTCTGGATGTTAGAGACGCGTTCATGTTAGGTCGTAAACACCAAGAACCTAACAGTAAGTTTAAAGAAATTATTACCTACCCATTCGGATTTTACAGATCTTTCTCTATCATATATTCTCTTTCTAATGGCCGTCTCATCTATTTCAACTATTCTTCCGATGCCTCCGTGACAGATTTAACCGCAACATGATTTCTGAGCATACGTCTCTACAGTGCTGATACCATTGTACTGCTGATACTTCGCTTACATCTGCGAGAGACGATGCCAGAGTGACAGGCAACTGCATACTCCACAAGACAACTAACATGCAGGTGTGCCGCATTATCAGTTTAAATTTGCTGAAAAAACTGTCTGTTCTTATTGATTTTCTTCGCCAGCAGCCATTGTAACGATACGTTACTCTATCTCGACTTTCTCTGTACTGAGGCCAAAATCACAAATGAACTCTCTACGAAGTAGTCCAAAAGCTTGTAGATTAGAAATAATAATGTGCTCATTAAACATTGCAATAAGCCGATCCAAAGTAAGCATTTTGAACTTAAATGCGCGCGTAACCTTGAAAGTGATAACTTGATTCTCATTAGTCTTCTTAAGGTCAGCGGTGTAGTTTAGTTTACCAAAATCCCTTCTACTCATTTCACTTGTAACATTGGCCGTTTTGATCTGTCTTGTCACTCATTTATTGACCTTAGTAACCATAGCAGTGTGTACTACGCTTACCTTTCGTTCAGATGACATCGTTATTATAAATTAGTTGAACACATCGCAGATTGATGTTGACAGGGTACCACTGCAAACCAGGAAGTACTGGACGGCTGTTTTGTTCTAGTATGGGACTTCTCAGCAGTGTGCACCCCAGATTCCGACCCACAAACTTCAGGTTGGCGAACACCTGATAGTATGCACCGCTGGGCCGACATACTATGGTAGAATTGCCACCCACTTATTTATCTACAATTATTAATTCATCGGACGTATGATTGCTACTGTATGATTGTTGACTGTTTTTAGGTGTTTGCTTTGCTCTATCGGAATGGACTTATTTGCATTATCGTTTACTTAGATTAGTTACTATCTTATACTAAATGACGCGCTGCAACTATTGGACTTACACCACCCGACAAGTTTGCGAGCCTTGTCTACTCTAAACGCATTGACCAAATTACTTCATTAATACAAAATTAGCTAGTGGTTACTGTGTATTTAAGACCATACTAATATGGAGAGGTAAAATTGCATCAGCGCATGCCATGTTGCAAGGAGTCTCACGATGAAAATCAATTGATACGCCATTATCAGAATTGTCCTTTACTTGCAGTCTCCAAGTAAAATGACGTTTATAGTGCATTTAAGATTGAATCCACATGCACGAATATAAATGGATCAAAAGGCAGTAAAGGATAGAGGGGAAATTATACTTCATCGTAAGTGAAGAGCTTACGGGACTGCAACCTCTAGGTTGGTTGATAAGAGAGCAAATTGCTTCCCACGTTGTTTCATGTAGTAATTTGGTGATGAAGTTTGACCAGACATTTCCAACTAGCCGTGTCCGCTATAACAAATATGGTTGGCATCAATGACAACAGCGTATGCAACTATTTATTTGGGTAATCAATTACTGCTACACCCGAGTTAAGGAACATTAATATTTACATGTACCGAGCTAATATTGTAGGTTTAACTCCCTGGTCACTCCTACTCTTAGGTCTTAAGTAATTTTAATCTTTCTAATTTTAGAGGAAATATAACATTTATTGTACGTCCTAAGCCAATAACGCCGTTTTGTTACACAGATGTATATATGAATGGGACAAAATGTTTGCTAATACTAACTAGAAAAGTTTGAAATTTAAGAAGTATTTATAGAGACATTATGGCCCGATGAGCTTAATGCATCTCAACATAAAGTCGGATGACTCTACAAAGACGCTAAGATAGCGACGACATTCTGTCATTTGGTTTACATTATACAGTCATAAAGATTTCTGAAGAGACAGCCGAGTGACACATACCGAACTCTGACAAATTTACAACAAGTATACTGATCACAGTGTAAGTTGAAAAATGTTCGGGTCAGTGGTATCAAAATAATAAATACTGAGCTGTACAATAGCTATTGCCTCCTAATTGTTTTACCGAGTCATGTAAACAAGCAAACTTTTGACAGTTTGACGCTACTTATAGTATCGTGTTTCCGTAACTTCTATTCAATTCAAATAGATCTAACACAATTCTGAGCGAAAATGCTTGAAGCTCGCTAAGGCAATTTGACTTTGGTAATTTTAGGCGTACAACGAACTATATTATTGGACGTTTTATTACTGATAATTAACGAATACTCACAAAATGACTATTTAAGATACGTTGGTTGCAAAAATTTTCTACGCTAGATGACACTGAAGTTTAGTGGAACGTACAATGTAGAGGCTGCAGAGCAAGTAGATCGTTCGTCATATCAAAATTCCATTACTTGTAATGTATGGCTTCTTGATTCCACTGCTGTCGCGTTCAGGGTAGATGTAAGCTTATTCAGTTAGCTAATCTTATTTTATAGAGACGCTGCAACGGTCAGACATTGCTCGACTTGACGTTTGATTTTCTTGAGCTGCTGGAAAGGGACTTCTTTGGGCTTGTATACACGTTGTCTCAGACAACTGAAGGTAGCTTAACAGTAAGTAGTATCGATTATTGCTTTTTCTATAAATAGTGAAACTTACTTAGTACTCAGAAAATTGTGATAATGTAAATTCTTACACAACTTCTGTTTTAGTAAGATTTTCTCCAAGTCAGCTTGATGTCTATGTCTGATGTGTTTTTAATTTGATTCGGTAAAATTCGCGTTGACCAGTGACACTATTGTTTGTTTGTAAATTAGTTCGCATATTCCTACGAAGATGTGGAAAATCATTTTTTAGAAATCATTTAGTAATAGGCCGAGTAAAATCAATAATAAGTGGATTTCAGTGGATTCGGATATCAAGTTCCTTGGTTTTGTACATTGGAAGCACTGATTTCATTACTGCTCGATTGAAAATAAAGAATATATATTCCTTTTAACAAGTGCAAAAATTTTGTCGACTCATTTTTATTTGTCTTTCTAGGGATGAGCTTTGTCAAAATGCTATTAAGTTCCACTAAAACATATTTCAACCCTACAAATTTTATGAAATGAAGTGGGTTGTTTTTTAAAATTTATTTATATTGTGACATTGGATATCTAGTGTATGTTTATATGCTCATCGAAGCGAGACCTTAAAGTTTCAAAATTGAATTTGGGCATTTCAAATCCCTAAAATATAATCACTCATTTAGTAAAGTAACTATCCATGTTAATTTATCTTGAAGTTTATCCTTTAACTAATAATTGCTTTAATGTAATTAATTTATGAATGTATGCTTAGACAGATACATGATCCACTTGTTCCTTATTAACAAATCATCCTGCAAGATTCGTTTTTCGGGATAACCATGATTAATAAGAAACAAAGTTTTAGTATCCGGTATCAAAGCAGCAAGATATATTACATGCCTACAACTGTGTGTAATAGACCAGTATTAATTGGCCGTTGGATAAAAAACAACTGTCATGTACTAAGTATATTGTGATGATAAGGCTTTAAAAATAATATCAGGGTGTATGGCTGAATGATGGGAGGCAGCGTTTCTGATGTCAAATATAAAAATAGAAAGATAAGAATATAGGTGTATAGCCGTTTTTCAGTAAAATAGTGTGTGTATTAAACGATTTGTGCTGCACCAAACGCTCGAGTGCTTTAATTATTAGCAGTTAGGTCTGCGAATATATTGACGGAAACACCTCTATACACTAGAAAACACTTCTCATATTCTTCGGACCTAAACTGTTGCTCGTCCAGTTGATAGGTTCTTATGAAATAACAAGCGAAGTTATTACTGTGATCCCACCCGTTTTATTGTTTTGTAGCAAGAAACTGTTTCACCATTTCTAGTTTCAGATCCGAAAATTGATAGACTGATTTTGCATTTACGTTATTTCTTATATCTACAACAATATTGCACTAATAGGCGAGCGTAACTTCGTCTTCACATTACTATTAATCTTAGGTAAAAACTCGAACCTATATTCGTATACTATTTTATACTAGCTTAACAGATGACAATGATACTCTTTTGAACAAAAAAATCCTTCTTTTGCTGAGTCGAATTCTCGGCGTTTCTATCTATTATTCCAGATACTAGCAAAGTGATCTTTTTTGACACATTTGCTTATTTTTTATGGCTAGTAAATATATTGTCATCAAAAGTAATCATCGACATATTGGTATTCAGACTGCTGAGTAATAAGCTCTTGGTTTCTACTGCTTTGAAGTGTCCACTGTATTTTAGTAGTTATTTAGTAAGCAGTGTATTTGCTTTGGTACTTGACAACAAGATAACTTTGTTGGGTCGCTTTTAAGTTTGAACTCGTTATTATTGATCCATAAAATATGTACTACTGTATTTCTTTAATCTGATTTTTAAGAAATGGTTGGATCCGGCAAAGAAAATCAGGAAACAGTGTAAAGGTAAGAGACATTATTTATACAATTACGTTCGCGTGCATTTAATTCTTATTTACTACTGTCAATTTTAATTTTATATGATAACTATTGTTGCAGCAAAAAACCAGATTTTGTGCATTTTAAAAAATTTTCCGGTTACGTGGGTGAATCGTGAGTTTTGGGCATTGAAATCAATTTATATTTACCCATGATTGTAGTTGTACAACGTTAGTTTAGTGTATATTTGTGTGGAAAACATATGACTCTCAACTAACTTCAAACACGCTAAAACTCTGCTCTACCTAATTCACTACCTCCTATATCAAAAGTATGGTTATTAGTATATATACATTTACATATAAATACTTAGTTTGCAGCTAAGACGCATGACTGTATTTTACAGTTTATTACAAATATATTGTAATGTAATAAGTCGGTTGAATTATATCATGCTCAATTAAAACAGCATTATTGATGTATTCTGCGATTTGGTTGTTGTGAATGGATTTTTGTTTACGACAGGCTTGCTCACAGGATGAAAAATGGTGTCCTTGTGAGGCAAATTACTTGCCTGTGCATATGGTAATTGAAGCACACGCAACTGGAGTTTGGTTGTTATTTATAATGTAAACTTTTAACCTCATAAATTCATTTAGAGTAAATATATTGAGTTTATTTCCCTTGAAAATATGATATGGTTACGAACATTTCTGTTTTTTTTCGTTTGCGTCACCATAAATTATTTTTATAGGTAAGCATGACCTTGATGTTTTAACTGATGCGGATAATGGTGTTTTGGATAATTTCTATAATTTATTTATACTCACTTTACAACGGGATCACTTTAGTACAAATACTTTAAGTTTAGAGTGGAGAATATTTCAAAGATCTATTGTTTTATTTTTATGTTACACGCATCTATGTGCACCATAAGTATGTTGTGGTTTACTATCACTGGCTATGTCATATATATAGGTACCTTGATTCTTACTCCGCGTACGTAGAACTAAACGTTAGGTTGTAGACAAAAGAGTGCAGTTTATACCCTTAGAATAAGATTCCCAAAAAGTACCATACTTATTTAAAAAACCCTTAGTTAAGAAATAATGAAATCTAAGGTTGTTTAGGTTATATCAGGTGCTGCTAAATAGCATAAAACGAGAATAAGTACGAAAGATGGATCTAGGTAAATAAAGGTTAGTGTTTAAGAAATTAAGAGTTGAACACAGAATATACAAAAACTGGCTCATTTTCGGCAGGAAAGGTTTGAAAAATAAACAATCACCTGACATTCTTTTTCAACGATTTTATAGACCATATCTGGAAAACAGTAATAGATTCTAATGTATTAATGTTTGCCTTCTTCTGTTCTTAAGATTAAACCTTAGATGTTTTTACCTTAGTGTATCAGATAAATTTTATTAATGAAATGTTTTTGCAGCCTGGCTAGCAAACAGTAAAATAAATTTTTTGTAGGTACCCGGGATTTTTACACTTTTATTGTTACTTAGGTTGTCAGATGTATTGATATTAGTAGCTGAACAAGTGTCTTACACTTTAAAAGTCCTTGAAGGAAATAAGATATGTTTTTTCGAATTTCAGTAAATTTAAGCTTTTCATATGTGTTTATTAAATTTATATAGAGAGGATTCATGGCCAGGTGAAACTATTAAATACTTACCGTACTAACCGAATGCTCAACTTAAGCTGATGTTCTAAAAATCGTGGAGCAATGACTCGACAGTTAAAGCATTTGACTCCTAACCACTAGGCCGCTTGTTACAGTCTAGTTCAACTTGCTTGGATTTTGGTACCCGGGTTAGCCCCCCCCCACTCAAAGTGTATTTGTTTAACACTCTGTATGCTCAAAGAAATCTTACATTCCTTAAACATTCCTTATATTAATGCATATAGTCTGAAACTTAGAATTATTGAATTTAAGATGTATAGAGAGCAAATGAAACGAATGATGTCATATTACTTTTAAGATACTCATATAAAGATCCAACGGTTTCGCGGAGGTGGGAATATAGTTTCCGTAAAATGAATTAAAGGGATAATAGTGCATCACTGCAGCTTAAACTATAGCATTTGGACCTTAAGGAGGTGTTCTAGCATCAACGTTGTGTGTTTTATTACTATGAAGCAATAACAGTTATTAAATTAAGTATTTTGTATGTATATGTTGCGTCCTATCAGTATCAATTAATTAAATAGGTAGAATATCACTTGGAGTTTACATGTGGAATACGCAGCCTATAGAGTTATGTATGGAATCTTCCGTCTTCATAAGAAACTATCAAGACTTGTGAGTCCAGCGTTACAGTACTACGAAAAAACACTGATCGGATTGTGGAAGTGATCACAACTAATCAAATCAAACCCAAGGTAGTATTTATCACAAGTTCGCCAGGAAGATGATATTGTCGGCGTGAGAAGTTGCGATTTGTCTATTGTGATTGTAAGTAGACAGGCACTATCAAACTCAAGTGTATGGACTTTTACGACCTACATATTTACCTCTCCGTTTTGTATATGTGATTTTTTACTCGGTTCTGCCTGTAGACTATGTGCTACATCTGGCTTATCTTACTTAGTTGAGCAGGCAGATTAATCTGCCTAAGTAGAGTAATATGAGGTTGGGTCTAGCCGTTGACTGTTGAGACGAGTATACAATCCTGTATCAAATAATTTGGCTTTCTATTCGTCCATAACAGTACCTCAAAGCCAATAACATTGATTTGCACTTTTTAAATGAGTCACGTTCTTTTGAATTCATTTGAGAAATATTATCGCTTATTGGACTCAGCCAACAATAAAGTTATCAAAAACAAAACTCTTTTTGTTTCATCCTATTGGTTCTCAACGATTCTATTTTAACTGGATGTTGTAGAGAATGTTAAAATTTAGTTTGATAGCACTGATTGGTCTGAGTTAGATATATATTTAAAACCAGGAAGTAATGGATAGCTGTTTTGCTATAATATGGAGCTCCTCAAAAGTGCACACCTAGAAACCTGTCAGGGAATCGGGCTTAGGCTATCAAGGCCTCACAGTGAACGCTTGACTGTTAGACCGCTGAGCTGGCACGCTACTGGTAATGGTTCTAATCTAGTTAATTCTCTTTATATTTGCGCTACCTCATTCATTGTTACTAATGCCTAGCACTCGATATATTGAAATCTATTAGTCACCTTTCAGCTAAGCCCAGTAATTACCTCTTTTAGTGATCCGACATTGATTGTGTTTATTTTTTTGGAGTCCTAATGAGAAGGCCTTACCAGTGTGTCGGGTGTCAGGCATCGATGGCAATGGATGACATGGAGCGAATGTGCCATAAATCAATTTAAGTTAGAAATTCCAACAGTTTTTAATGCTATGGCCAGGCGCTTGCCTCAAAACCTGAAGGTCTTTGGTTTGGTTCCGTAGTAAGGTGGTGGTTGAGAACTGCTAAAAAGTCCGATGATATAATTAAACAACATTCGGATGCTTACCGGTTTTCAGTAGTTCTCTAACCCAGACCAATTCGAGATATCAAATTAAGATTCAGTTTTAGATTTACACCAAGGAAGGATAACAGTGAATGTTGTCACTTTCATAATATACTGTACGCTTGTGAACTATTTCTTCTATAACACCGAATACTTGTTTTTATAAAATAGTCATTAATAAAGGCTGTTAAGTTAATTTGGAAAATAAAGTAACTAAAACTTAATGAATTATTAATATTAACATTTAATATATTATATTCTGTCACACTGATAAATACAAACACTGTATGAAATACTAGGGATAGGTGTAGTTTCTTATTTGTCCCCTATAACTTATGGTTTAGTCTGCTTAGTCAACCCTTTTGTACCAGCTATATTTTTCATTTGTTTACTTAAGTACTAAATTAAGTCAAAGTTACTATGAGTAATAATCCACTCCCACTTACATATGTTCTTATGTTTTGATGTTAAGTAGTTAATGGCAGTCCACCGAAAACTCGCCTTGATGTGCGTTTCTTGCTAGTTGACATTCGTCAGAATGGCATACTTGCCATCTTGACCTATTTGATGCTTCTTGTAGGATTCAAACTCAAGTTAATTAGTTTTGTAGTTTAAGACTTTACTACTGAGCTATTTTGTTGTCAAATTAGAACGAACTCGTTTAACATTTGTGTAGTTACTGAAGAGCTTACTTCTACATGAAGTAGGGGTTTATGACTTCGCTTTCCAGTTAATTTAACTAAATCAATAAATAAAATATTACCACAAGAATGAGTTGATTTTAATCTTGTCACTGTTGTTTTTACAAAACTTTTCAAATTATCATCACTCTATTAACTTTTTCGTTAATTTGCATTACTCGTTTTTCTTTCCACACTCTGTTCTTATCATGTGATTTATTTATAGATCCATTAATATTATGAATACATTTTAGATTCTTGTCGTCAACTGTGCTACACATATGCATTAGCTTAGTTCTTAGTTAGACATGAGTTTTGTATCAATCATTTCTATGGTATGATAACCATATTGTAGCATAAAATGACTTTTTCGGAAGACATTTCTTTTTTAACACACATTTAGCATAAATATAACACTATGTACGTTCAATCGGCCAATGATAACATTATACGGTTGGAGGGAGTCATCAGTAAACCCTCTTTGACTCAGGTTTTATTCCAGCTTGTACTTGCTTGGACGACGCTTATAGTTTGGAGTGAATTGATGTTCTTCACAGGATTCAAACCTGAATTATCCAGGATCATAGTTTAAGATATTACTACTAAACTATTCAGACAACGACTGAACAACAGGACTAAGGTACATTGATTGATCATTGAGTAGTGAACAATGTTGTGAAACAAAATTAAGATCATCTATCAATAATTCTACGAAGGATTTATTCAACAGTTCTTTATAAGCTAGAAAATACCTTTAATCCTACCCTCGAGATTCATTAACTTATGTCCATTACAAAACGAAGGCTTCTGAAATCCGATAAATCGTTGTCGATATCGTTTACCATTGAATAAGTAGTAGGATGAGTGCAAAATGTTCTTCCTATTTGCGATTCTGGCTAAATGCATGTTACTACTAGTATTAGGAGAATTTGTCATTGATCTCGTATATATTGTACATTCCGATTAAATAATTTTCCTTGTTATAAAGTTTTAGGTGCATGAATATTTCTCTTGATGTTGTGTCAAAAACTACCACTAGGTGAATTGACTCAATATAACGTTAATTTAGATCTATGATTAAAATTGAACTTTGGCCAACAAGTGGAACCTAGGACATAAGTTTTGTCTTATTTGGAGCTCATCAGCCAGGTGTACCTACATGTTTATGTTCACAATGAGGATGTAATTACATCGAGACGATATCGAGCCCCAAATAGGACAGAATTTGATTTCTGGATTCCACTTATAAGACACAACCCAATTTTAGTCAAATTTACTTTTTGGAATATACGAATAAATCAGTGTTCAAACCTATACTGCCGGTAACTGAGTATGATAATATCTAAGCGTTTTCTAAAATCTGTATTAATTATCTTCTATTTAAAAATGCATACTACTAATTTACCAAACCCAATCTTTCACTAATAAAATAATTCAATTTTCCTGTCAGGGGAAGCAAACTTTGCATTCTGGTTTCGTGTAAAATTCTATGTTCCCGATCCAATATGGCTTCAAGAAGAATATACAAGGTAAGTAATATTCATGGACTGTATAGAGCGTCATTTAAATACTGTGAATAATTGAAAGTTTTCCTTAAAAATAATCAAATTCATTAATTTTACTTTCGAGGTGATAATTCGTCAATGAGTTATCGCTACATTTCTCGGTTTATAGTAATGGGTTTTTAGAAGTAGGTGTTGCTTTGCAGAATTCCTAAATCGTAATTCTTTTAATACAATTAAAACGAATGTTGATAAAATCTATGAAGTGATGATAGTTTAAGTGTCTACCTTATTAAGTGAATTAAATGTTCAGAGGTAGGTGATTGTCGGGAGGAAACCGAATCACTCGGTTTCTTAGTCTCCAACCATTACCACCGGTCAGTGTTGCGTTTGTCTAGTCCTTAGTCTAGAATTAATCCTAGTGATCAAATAATAGTGTAGTCACTAGTTTCAGTAACTCTACATAGCACTTAAGATTAAACAAACATGACATATATATATATATATATATATATATATAGAGAGAGAGAGAGAGAGAGAGAGAGAATTTACTCACATCCGTTTTGTTCACATTGTAACATGAGTAGCAAACATACACTTTGTAATTTAGTGGAACATTTTTAGTATAAATCAAAGTTCACTGAGGTGTTTATATAAGTGTTACTCTAAGAAAATATTGTCATTTAGAAGTCCTTTCTTAATGTTTTCCACCAGTTCTCAACCACTGATATAAAATAATTGACCAGTCCTTGAATTTCTATGGCAATCAAACTTCTGCTTAGTACAACTTACGTATTGATAATTATAGTTTACTTCCAATGATGAAAATTCGTTATATCTCATGTATTTATCGTCTCCAATTCTTAAAATCCTAAAGATTAATTTCATCATAAATTACGGTTCTGAAAGAGGTATATCTTCGCATAATTGTAGAGCAGAACGGTTACTATGTGCTTAGACTTCCAATCATTTAGTTACAGGGTAGAATTGAGCTCAGCCTACCTTTGTTTCAATAACCGTAAAGAATACACCAATAGTCGTCACACAATAAGTGGAACTGAAAGCTGTATGCACGAACCTGAGTACCTAAGTTACTAAGTAGAAACAAAAGTACTGTTAAACATGTTGGAATAATTTGAACTCTAAGTTTCAACAGGTAGATGGTTCCTGTATCCATAATAATTGTTATAGTGATGTAATGGTATTTTCCTTCTTTGCCCAACCAGTGAATTCAATTTTATTGATGCTTCAGATAACACTTTGTTTTAAGGTAACTTGTAGTTATACATTCTAAAAATATACATAAGGGTTAACATAGATTGACTTTGGTTAAATAACAATTAAAAACTAGGAAACATTGTACAGCTATGTCGTCCCTGTGTGGTACTTCCCTATCATATACCGATTCACTGGCTTTAAAGCTTATCACATACAGAGCGTCCTGAAATTCTTTGGTTCAATATCTAGGGAGGTGACTAATGTTCACTGTTAAGAAGTCCCATAGAAAGACTAGACAGCTGTTTAATACTTCCTAGTTTTCAATGTCTATCGTATCAAAATTAACCAACATAACTTTAATAGTGTGGAGGATCATTAAACTTGCATATTCCATTCAGTGTACGTGACCAATTTTCTAAATGACCAATTACTTCGATTTTTCATTATGCACTACATTCAAAAGTTGTATACAGCATACAAGTTTTGATCTAGTAGTAGATGATAATCATATTTTTTGTTGTTAGTTTACGAATGGAATATCTTCATTTATATTACAATAAAGTATTGTAAATGAAGATTTTTTCTAGTATTTATCACATCATAGAATCACAAGTATATTTGCTACAGTAGATCAGTTGACCTTCATGAATAATATCATTGTTGTTTCCCCAAATATGTCTACGGATTTGACTACTTGCACTTACTTCTCTTATTATTTGTATCTTCTTTCTACTATTTATTGTATATACTGTATGCTTTACAAATTAGATGCAGTTACTAATGTTAATTTAGGCTACTATTAAACACCAAACGTTATATTTGTCAGACTAAACAACTGTTATACGTTTTAATAATTATATTACTAAGTATAGCTTTATGCATTTTGTTAGTGACAATTATACTGTGTATAACCCTTATGGATGATTCACTATGCCAAACTTACTCTTATATGGATTCGTTACACCATAATAGACTTAATATTCACTACTGCGAAACATAATACGACATTGTGTTTACGTAACCTCACTGGTTTTCATTGAATACTAACAAATTTCCCCAGTAAAGTTAATTGTATACCCACTGGTTAGTTGGTTTCAACTGTAAGTGTATTATCGTACATGTTGCCATGTAAAGTGGTAACACCTATGATTATGCTCTCTGTATCATTAAAGGTATGCATTCAATATTGATAATTCTAAGACGTTGGGTTGATGTGCTAGCATTGAGCCTAATTCATCGGTTAACAAGTGATCCATAAGAGTAATGTCTTCCACTCGTTCATAACATTCAATAATGTTACCCTTATGTATACGTGTTTACGCTTATTCAATTTTATTAGATGAAATAAATAATATCCCATTTTTCTGTCTTCGATATCAGTTTATTAAAAAGTTTGAGTTAATAATCCTGTAACAATCACCCAACCATGTCATACTATTACATATCCATCTATTCATTCACTCTGATAATCCAAAACCTGTTCACAAATAGTTAGTTATCTAATTCACAATACATTTGGACATCTAAACTTATAACCTTTATTAATGTCTATACACAAGGTTGTGTATTTGGATGTTTTTGAAACGTCATAAATGTTGTCAATTATGTAATTTAATTATCTTGATCGTTTCCGTAAAATGTTATATATTCTGTAATTGTTGAATTTTGGAGCTACATTGCATGAATCTATCTTAATTAGACAACTACTAATAACCAAGAAGCACTTAACAGCTATTTCGCTCTAGTATTGAACTCTTAATCAATACACATCCACTACATCACCAAAGACCACATCCAAGACATTTAATCGTCGTAGTAAATTCTTAACTAATAAACCACTTAACCGAAATCCAATAGTATACATTCTTAACTTTCTAAAATCAATTTCACTACCATTATAGCTTTCTTTATTTGAAAACTAAACACCATAGTAATATATATATTTATTCTAAATAAAAATTAGGGATTTTATTGTTCATTAGGAAAATAATCTAACTAAACAGGTGATTGGTAGAATCCGATTTACTCTTTTCTTTTTTTCCAACAAAAGATTTTAACCAAATGAAAAAAAAATAATGATAATAATCCGTTCAACTTTTCATCTATTTATGAACTAGTACTTATCATGGTTAGTCTTGATTCAAGTTCTTTTTTTTTTTTATTAATTAACTTATTTATGCAAATGTATGTTTCCTGTTTATGAATACTGTTAATGCATTAAACATGCTTATGTAATCTAATGTAACGTGTACTTATGTAGGATTAGATTAAAACAAATTTTCAATTGTAAAGTTTAACACATATGTATATGCATAAATTATCATGTGTATATTTGTCCCATATTTTTTGTAATAGTTGTTATGTTGGTTAGGTCATTTTGTACATAAATGTTGGTGTGAATTAAGTTATCACGTAATTTTCATTATTAATTCATGTATTCATTAATTGTTATTGTTCAATTAGCTTATGATTTGTTTCATTTTGTGCCAAGTGTATATATACATATACATATATTCAGTTGAAGAAAGTTCAGATCTAGTTTTAGTATATGTGATATATAATGGATGATAGAATCTAATAGGTGTATTACAACTAATATTGAACTTCTTACCTAGATATACTTATATCTTAGTGTTGATGTTCACACTGAAACATATGCTAAGTAACCTTTAACTTGAAGCATTCAATGCATTATTCATCAAAGCATTGAGTCTACATAGCCGTTCATTTATTCAACCAGCATAAAGGTATTGTTAATAGCTTTGCTTATCTTTAGGATTGCAGTTAATTAGTCTCCATTTTCATATTTAATTTCTGCTCAGGTTAGCTTGATCGAATATTAACTTATAGGCAATCATTAAGCCAAAAATAAAACAGAACTTGACAAAACCATGAAAGGAGATTGAAGCATTTTTATTTGGAAAAAAATCATTATTTATGTATCAGTTTGGTGTTTAGTGACTCTAAAGTTAACTTCTAATAAAAAAATCTTACGGTGAATAACATCAGCTAGAGAGCAAAAAGGCCACTGAATATCCATTCCTTCCTAGTTTGAAAATACTCACTGGTGAACCTCTACACTTCAATATAGCTTCGAACTCAGATTTTAAGTTTGAGTCAAAATCCGATAACCCATAAATTTAATCTTAGCAACTTTATAATATAATATATTGTTCAGGGTCTTTGATAATATCCGCATCAGTTTCAAACAGTTCACCTCCATGAATATCGACACCGTTCTTCTTTGACGATAGTTATCCTAAGTAATATGCTCACAAATAAGAATTATACTTGTCGTCATTTGACAAACCTATAGATAATCGTTATATATATATATATATATTCCTTTTAACTTTTGGCTCCTACTTATTTGTCAGCTGATATTTAAGGGAAATATAGGCGGATTTAAAAAAGAACGTATAGTGCCCAAACACTAGTCTTCCCAAGAAAGTTTATTAAAACAACTTTTAGTATTACTTATGCTTCGTTCTAAATAATATCATCAGCTTACTTACTAGATCAATTAAGCTCTGATATCCTTGTCCATAATGATGACGAAGGGATCACAAAACAAAATATCCACAACTACAAATCTTTTTCGTCATTCCTAATTCCGGCAGTTTAATATATTTCTAACTTTACAATAGACTTCATGAAGATTGTCTGGACAATATAGATTTGAATTGATGCTCAACATTATGGATAAACTGAGTTAAATAGATACTGTCTAGTGTTAGAACGTGACTAGAATTTATCTTCCATCTTGTGACTACATGCCTACTAATTCAGAGAGGTTTTACAGTATCTTAATAATTCGATTTTAGAACATTATTGTTTCTAATTAGATCTTCAACATGTTTTACTCAAATATACGTTAAGTAAATATCCAGTTTTATTATATCACATTTAGTTAAAAGCCATAAAAGAGAGAACCGCGGGATTCATGGCGATTTACCACATGCCTGCAAGTTTTCCTGAAGGGTTTCGATGTCGTATCCTACCTATATATATATATATATATATAGGTAGTAGTATATATATATTACTTATGTCATCTAGGGACCTCTTCACTTCTACTGCTTTTTGTTAGCTGAGCTTAATGCTTTGGTTGAAAAACCTTATTACCATGTTAAACGAAATAATTATCGCCTACTTTGTGAAGAAGTGACATATGATGTTACTTCAAACTGTGAAATTTTAATGATTATTATTTTTATGAGCTTATCTTCCCTATTTTTCATGTATTTCTTGTGTTGAAAAGTGTATTCACATTCTTATTATTATTACTATTATCATTCTTATTATTACTGTTATCATTGTTGTTATCTTATGTTAAAGTGCTTATTGAAACTGTTATTAATCTTATCACTGCTGGTAAGTCTATCATCCGACTATCAATACATAATTCTTATATTTAACTATGATGATTAGTTATATAATCTATTCGATTGTTATCATTAAATAGAACTGACTTGATTGGTTGGGTATTTTTTGTATTTGTATTCATAAGTTACTGATGAAGATCAAAATGATAACTTTATTATTTGGTTTATATGTGCTCCTCTAATGTAGACTAGGGGAATTTCAAAATTTCAGTTTGGCTTGTTAGACAGATATTCATATCTATTAAACAATAACAATCCAGTTGGACTTCAGTAGGTTTGTTACATCATTATTTTGCTTATGTTACTGTATTTTATTTTACTTTTATAAATATGAATTTCAGCTTAGGTTAATCATTTGATTTTTCCTCTATTTCTAAAAACTTATGTAAATCGGTTTAACTTTTAAATTTCAAATGTTTATTATTTGAAAATGGTGGTAAATTTGAGTAACTCATTGATCATATCCGTCAAGCCTTCACTTAGTTTCAAATGTATGTAAAGTATTTATTGATTCTAAGAATGCGATTCATGGTATCTGCCTCTTAAAAACACGTACACCTCGATTTCATGATATCAACATACAAACAATATTAATAGTAATAACAATATAATTTACAAATTGCAATCAAACTGAAACACTAAGTTATTATTAAGCCACGATACTGTTTCTTTGAATTCATAACACTAATTTTATTTGAGGTATATTCAAATTGGCATTACGATGTTCATCCTAAAGGTATAAATAATTTTATTTAGACTTAGTAGTATGCAACATAGTAAGGTAAATATATTACTTAATGTAATACAACTATATTCAGTTAGAAGTCATGTGAAAATGAAGCTTTAAGTAGATTATTTAAAACTTCGATATCACTATACTGCCTATTACATTATTGTCCCGTTTGTCTGTAATCCACAATTTTTCTGCAGATCGGTAGTAATAATTTAGCTAACCATCATGCTAACTGATGATATGACGAGATTTTCATTGCCAATAATAATCTCAGTAGGATGTTTTATTTAAGGTTTTAGGTTGGCCATAAATGAATAGTAGTCTTGATTCTTTTGTCTTTCAAATCGTTGTAAGTTGGATTGCTAATAAGTTTCTATTTAGATTCTTATTTATATGTTTCACAGATCTATCATTTTGAAATCTAAATGCATTAATCAGAACTTGAGGCATTTTATTCGCATAGTTTTTATAAAAATCATATGAGCACCTCCTGAACTTTTTTCTTATTGTGACACTGATTTTATTGCACATTACTGATCTATATCACGTAGTCAAAATTGTTGATAGCAAAAATCGGAGATAAGTAGCCTTCGTCTAATATATCGATCAAACTGGGTTTGGCTCATCATTTGCAGGTTTGATTTATTGATGTCATTGTTCATGTATCAATTTTGTTGACATTATAATGCATAATCTGGAACTTCAATCAAAGATACGGTTTCAGTCCTAATATTATTCAGTTTTATGGGTTTATTCTTAAATGATTTGGATGTATTTCGTCGTAACGCTTGGGTCAGGTGGGTAAACTTATTTAAATACACGATTCTGAAGTCATTAACTTATAATATGACTTCTCTTTTCCCTTTTGCAATCTTATTAAGATTCATGAATGTAATTGACTCTATTAGTAAGTATGACATTACCCTCTCCAACTCAACATAATTATTTATTCACCAAGTTAGTCACCCGTCAACCCTACCTAAGTGTAATAGCATATCTCGTATTCTATTCTAACTACTATGATTTTCGATCTCGTTTCGAAAATCTATCTAAACTTTACTATATAAAATACGTCAAATTTTTAATTCCTATTATATTATTCCATGTAATTTTAGATTATATTTATTTGATAACGAGCATCTAAATATAAAGAATTCATTCTATTCTACAGACCATACGTTGTTCATATTTATCCACAACGTTTTCACTGTTCACTAAATGTGTCCTATCCAACACTTTCAGTCGAATTTCCCGCTCATTTCATGGGTGTTTAAGGTGTATCAGAGTGTAATTTGTTTTATTAAATAATATATTTTAGGCTCTAACTTCCTTTGTATTTATGATTCCCAAACGAATATATCAAGATGAGCTACATAAAACATGTTCATAGTAGACAGATACACATAACGCTATACGCTTTAGGTGGAATCCTACATTTTATTAACCAACACTCATTCACTGAATTAAACGATAAATTAACCAAAACTACTGAGAACTGCTTCTCACATAGTGAATATTAAATAGGTTAACGATTACTTCATCTTATTCACTTTAATACATTAGATAAGTTGAATTACACTTAATTAAATTACATAGACACTGTATTTATACATAATTTAAAAATGTACCTACCCTACTAATTTACAACACAACATACTGAATAAATTCAGCTCATAAATAAAAAGTTCTTCATAACAAATTTGATATATTGAACTGTCTTGGTAAGAAATCAAAATCTTGTTAGTTTGTTCTTGACTGTGTGCTAATTAAACTGTACGTTTTTTTCAGTCATTTTGTTTTTGTTGTTTTGTATTTTTAATGACATGTTACTTATGTGGTACATATTTGTTCTTTTCATCAGATTTTAAATGATTTAAACAGTGTAAATTAATAGTTTTAGAATAATGATTTATTAGTTAAAGTACTTGACTTTCAAACCTCATTCCACAAGCTTCAGTTTAATTAGCCATATGTGTATTTATTTCCACTATGTGGGTAACTGGGAAGTGATAACCGCCCTCATACCTCCAACAATACTCGAGATCACCTTGTTTACGAATAAACCCGATGTTGTCTTTATGTTTCTTGTACTTTCACCTCTTACCCTACCATCCAATATCCACCACCGTTTTTAAGTGTACCACTAGTTGTGGTTCTTTAAGTTCTCGAAGTGTTATCCCAGGTTTCCCCAAATCACGTTCTAAACTTCATGTTGGAGATTTTAATGTATAAACATTGTGTCGAATCCGTCAGTAAGCCTCGTAGGCTAAAACCGTGGGATCTCTAGCGATTGATGTATGTTGTGCCTCCTAAATTCATATACAGGACCCAAGTATGGTCGTCCACTTGATTTCAACTTATCAATACATAAACAGTACGATTTACTCTACGTTTACCTGGGGAAACGACAGCAAGTTTTTGTGGCTTTATTAGTGTAGGCATAGCACTAAGTTTATGAACATAACAGGCACCTTTGAAGTGGATTTTAGTAAATAGTCTTTTATGTACTGTAAGTCTAAATGAAATAGTAGATAATTGGAAGAACAAGAATACATCTCAATGTCTTCTTATCGTTTCTGCATGTCACCCCATCTCCTACAGACTGCAGCACAGATGGATTAAAAGATGAGCTCTGAATGAAATTCTCTAGCCTCCTTCAGAAAGTAAAACAATCATACATAGTAATTAAAGAATAGGATTTTAGCACTCATGTCGGTGGGCTGAATAAGATCGAAAAAGATTTAGGTGGCTCACCCGACATCTTAGCCCAATGAACGGATAATGGAGACCATCTGATGAAATTATATTCAGACTACAACTTTAAGCATAAGGAAAGACATCATTTAACCTGGCGACCTCCAATATCAACATCACGATGGGCACAAATAGACCACATCAGCATCAGCTATCAAAGGAGAGGCTCCGTAGATGGCTGTCACCCATTATGGAAAACGTGTCTGGATTATGACCACGCCTCAGTAAGAGTACACATTTCCATGCATTTTATCGGATGCAGCAAGTTCACGAGAAGAAAACCTCATAGATGTTAATTTTAGACTGTAAAGAACAAGAATCCATTTAGATAATGTTCAGCTAAGAACTCAGTTCTTCATAGACAGCAAATTCATCCCAAGAATGTTTATGACGAATTTGAAGCAACTGTAAGCGCAATGGCTATATCCGCATCTAACACATCAAAAGGTTATGAAAGATCAATAGACCAAATAAACCTCCATCGGAAAGTTGAATATATATATATATATATATATATATGAACATCTTTAATTGTGGTCACTAGCTTAAATAAATTATTTTACAATGGATCAGGTTGAAACAAGAGAAGTTATCTAACTTTGTATATAGAGTAGTTATTTAAATTTATGCTCATCGTAGTAAAAAAATCAGGAATTTCCGAGAACAGTAAACAATTACTGTATATCCTGATAAAACCTCTTTTCTTTATTAATATTACCTTGTCACAGTTTGTATAATCTAATATATGCAATAAGATAATAGTTATGATATTCCTAAAACGAAGAGCATAGCGTAAGAGAAAGATCCAATCATTACTTTGTTTAAATGTGCGACGCTCAGAGAATTGTTTCAGATGTTTCCATTTTTACGAGGCTTCAAACATATAAGAATGTCTGTAAACATTTGCATAATATAAATAATTATTATGTTACGTAATCTAAATATTCTTTGTCTATTAGTATGAATGGAAGAGTCACTGATTAAATATCGGTTAACTATTACTTCAGCACCCGGAATTAAGCAAATATAACACTACTCACTAATCGTCAGTCAATATGTATCAATATCTCAGTCTCATAGGCGAATTGCTCCTTGTTAATGTCTTAGATTACGAAACTAGATAATGTGGATTTGAATCCCAGATGGTGTGTCAGTTTCGTAGTAATTGTTGATGCGCCGTAATATTTGGTGCAGAAATGGTTCAAAATATTGTCTAGGATTTCATGCTGACTATCTCCAGACATAAAAATATTGTTCACCCTATGTTGAGTCCCTCTGACTAATTACTGCACTACAATTTGATCATCAGTAGAATTCGATCAATTCTTAGGACTAGAGATACATGACGTTAGTCACTTCTCAAGAGTTGATCAATATACAATGTACATGTTTGTATCCATAATGCCAGTCATATTTTCAAACAAATAATGCACACGCATATACTGTTATTTGTCCGTTTACACTATACTGGAATTTCACGATTAAAATTTATATTATATTACTTAAGTCAATTTAGTTAGTACTATTTATTTGATTGAATATGTCACAGATTGATGTTGTCAGGTTACCATTGAAATCCAGGGAGCACTGGACATCTGTTTCGTTCTAATGTGGAACTCCTCAGCAGTGAGCACTCCAGAATCCGCACCAGGGGCTTCAGGCTGACGGCGAACGCCTAACCATCTGCACCACTGGGTCGGCATCCAATGGTAAAATTCCCACTTCCATCAACTTATGATATATAGCGCAACGATCATCCATTGTCATTGGTGATAACTGTCTGACACCAGACAAGTTTGAACTCCACCAGTCACGACTTCTCATTAGAGCTTAGTACTATTTGTTTAATTTTGTGTATGGACACTTTTCTATCATTCTCAATATACTTGTTGACTATTAAAGTATTTTTAAAATACTATGAGTATAGAACAAAATATAATGATTTCAAATGGAAAAGAGAAATGAATAACATAAAACAAAAAACAATATTTGTTTATACCATGTATACATTAAATGCAATAATAGTCATTAAAATTTGCATAAACTATTTTATTTTTCTAGAGAAAATAAAAACAAATAAGACTAAAGAGTTTATAGTAGTTTTATAGTTTCTAGCCTCCTCCCTCCCCCTCTCCATCCTAAAAAGAAAAAAGAACAATTGGAATATGCAAAATTAATAAGTTTGATAAGTTAACAAATAAAATTAAAACAATCAGTTTACTAATTAAAGTACTCTGTACAAATTTTATAAAGGTGATTATCAATTACATAATGATTGTGTATCATAACTAGCTAGTTTAAAGAAAATATTTTATTTTTGAAATTATTGTAAATAATGAATTCACTTTGGTATTGGTTTATAAACTTAACATAGTAATCATTAATGATAAAGATTTGAAAGTAGGTAGCTATATATTTCATGATAAGTAAATTATTATTCGACAATATAGTCAAGATGTAATGATCCATGATTAATGAAATCAAGCATTTGATGTACTGATTACTTGTTTGTAGGTGAGGTTATGCTGATCGTTTACAATAGGCTCTAGCATATTGGATTTAAAATTCTAAGTTATTTCATTGTTCACTTGGAATATGAAATATACATGTTAGAGTGTCTTCTTTTTTTAATTATGATTCTATTTTACTACTCAATAGTTAACTGAAAATGACTTCGACGAATTTTTTAACATAGCACAACAGGTAAAGCTGGATAAATAACACAAAAATAGGGAATTGGGGCTTGATTTAAGACTTCCACTGAGAACTATACTGTATTAATCAACAGCCAATAACAGTAAACTGAAAATATTTTATAACGCTGGATAAAATCCACCCACTGAACATTGAGAACGTTGTATCTAACCTCAATTCTTCTCATCTCTAGTTACATTATAAAAGACTGTTTGCGTCACCAACTTAATGTTAATTAGAAAACCATTCCAAACCATAGTGCACTGGTGAGCTGCTTCTATCCTATACGGCGAGTCGAAATCTTTCTATCTTCAGTTATTACAATACTTTTAAACCAATAAGCTGAAACGTACTGACCAACATTTGTTACTGAATTTATCTATCCTCAACATTTCCAATGCTTAATAAAAATGTTCTGTCAAGTACTTCTGATCATTTCTACATCTAGTTAGTATGTACTTCATGTCAAAGTTTAGTTTTTATTAAGAGTCTTATTTTAGAGCTTGATTTTTGTTATATAGGTTCTTGCCTTCGGGTATTTCAGGCTGCACTACATTGAAAAATCCATAATAAATATGTACTAGTAACTCCAAACACTAAAAATGAAATCTTTATTGAAAATTACACTTTCGTATCCAGCACTCACCCATTAAATTAATGAAAAGTGACTTAAAGTGCTTGGTAGGACATAGTTAGATTATAAACGTTTTTCAGATAACCTTAGTGCTTTGCATTTTATCTTTCTGTTGATTAATTAAGCGTTCAACGTTTGTCTACATTTAGTTCAACTTCTGTCTTTCACATTTTGTTATAATGTATTAATTATCTCTCTCACGCACCTCACTTTTCCATTTTAGATATCAGTTCTTCTTACAAATACGTAAGGATATATTAGATGGCCGTCTTCCTGTACCTAAATCAATTGCAACTCAATTAGCTGGATTAGCCTTACAATGTAAGTAATTAATAATTTCATAATTAATGAATTAATCATTGGAACAGTGATTCATGAGATATTTTTTATGTTAGGTATTGTATCTATGATAATAACTACTGATGATTTTGTATTTATTGTAAGATTACAGAAGTGCGGCGGGTGGGGGTTAGGAGTCATATATATAAACGAAGAATATTCCCCTGAAGAAATTTTCATCAGGTTCTATGTTGAGAAATACAAATTAATAATTAATATAAAACGAATTGCCAAGATAAAAGTGGATAAATCTTTTCAAAATTGCAGTCTATAAATCAAGAATTGGTACAGTAGTAAGACTGTTTGTGTCGAAATAACTAATTTGCAATGCTATTTTCAGAATGTAATGCATAAAGTGATATAAAGTAGTATATGATAAGAAATAGTAAATTAAGCTAAATGTTAAGAAAATTCCTCATGTGTTTACCTGATGACCAGTAATAATATTTGGATAGATTTACTATGAAACAAAGAGTTAATCTATATGCTCATTAGCAAATTAGGTCACCTTATGATAACGATAACTATTTACTGGTGAACATAATGCCTTTGTAGATAATGCTATGGTTTTTTAATGGAAACAGTTATTGTTTCTTTCATCTAAAGGACTTTTAGCCTGATAGATTTTAATGGACAGTTAATAACACGATAAAATAGTGAATGCGATTGATTTAGGCTGGTAATACGACTATCTTCATCTTGATAGATAGATAACTGTTTACCACATTAACTACACCTTTATTTAGCCAAGTTGTTCAAAAGTGTGAACATACGAATTTTGTGAACATTAGCTTATGTAACCTGCTCAATAGGAGCAATGGAACTGATAAATACAAAAGTGACTGCCAGTTTTAGCATTAATGTCACCATCAGATGTGTAAACGACATTAGTTGTACCTTTTTGAAATTGAACAATCTTTAAACCACTCTGCGTAATCTGTAGATTAATGCCCTACTCGTTGTATTACCTTCAAACTAAAGGTTAGTGAACAGTACTTTTACTGACGTTTTTAATACCAAATATCCTTAATTTTGCGATAATTTACTTCTTTGTAAACTTTCTACTTCATTCATTTCCTGTAAGAGTATTATGCAAAACATTTAATTCCTTCTCAACTGTGTCAGTAGACAATATTGTTGACATTCTGTAACTGAGAGCTTTTATCAGATTTCTTTAGTATATTACCCTCATCCAGCACTTTCCCTGTCCATGTTTCTTCTTGTTGAATAACTGGTTTTTTCGTCAGTAGAGTATCTAAAAAGGCTATCGTACATTTACATTCTACTTTACTCGTGAACTTGACGTCTGAGTTTAATTCATGAAATTGCGTGAAGACTTCAAGTTGGATTGAATTATTTTTACAAAGAACGAATGTGTCATTCATATGTCGAAAATATTATGTGAACTTTTGAACAAAATGATATTAGATAATATGGAACCGAGTGGCGAATTCATTATAACTCCACTCATTAGTCTATAAGTTTCTCATTAAGCATAAAATGTTATTGGTAATTTTAGCAGTATTCCTAGTGACATCAATTGAGACCGTAGTTTATATTCCTTATATCCTAAGTTACTCACTTACATATTTGACAATCATCATTAGTGGAATATTAGTAAATGATGATGATGATGATGTACCTGATAACACTGGTTGTTTGTCCTCTAGTTCCTATATTCTTTTTGTCGCATCGACAACCAGAAACAATAATCTAAACTTAATATTTCCTTGGAGTATTAATAAACATGGTATAAATACAGGGACCTGACCTGAGAGTTTTGAATTTTGTGAACATTAGCTTATGTAACCTGCTCAATAGGAGCAATGGAACTGATAAATACAAAAGTGACTGCCAGTTTTAGCATTAATGTCACCATCAGATGTGTAAACGACATTAGTTGTACCTTTTTGAAATTGAACAATCTTTAAACCACTCTGCGTAATCTGTAGATTAATGCCCTACTCGTTGTATTACCTTCAAACTAAAGGTTAGTGAACAGTACTTTTACTGACGTTTTTAATACCAAATATCCTTAATTTTGCGATAATTTACTTCTTTGTAAACTTTCTACTTCATTCATTTCCTGTAAGAGTATTATGCAAAACATTTAATTCCTTCTCAACTGTGTCAGTAGACAATATTGTTGACATTCTGTAACTGAGAGCTTTTATCAGATTTCTTTAGTATATTACCCTCATCCAGCACTTTCCCTGTCCATGTTTCTTCTTGTTGAATAACTGGTTTTTTCGTCAGTAGAGTATCTAAAAAGGCTATCGTACATTTACATTCTACTTTACTCGTGAACTTGACGTCTGAGTTTAATTCATGAAATTGCGTGAAGACTTCAAGTTGGATTGAATTATTTTTACAAAGAACGAATGTGTCATTCATATGTCGAAAATATTATGTGAACTTTTGAACAAAATGATATTAGATAATATGGAACCGAGTGGCGAATTCATTATAACTCCACTCATTAGTCTATAAGTTTCTCATTAAGCATAAAATGTTCTTGGTACATTTTAGCAGTATTCCTAGTGACATCAATTGAGACCGTAGTTTATATTCCTTATATCCTAAGTTACTCACTTACATATTTGACAATCATCATTAGTGGAATATTAGTAAATGATGATGATGATGATGTACCTGATAACACTGTTGTTTGTCCTCTAGTTCCTATATTCTTTTTGTCTCATCGACAACCAGAAACATATAATCTTAAACTTTAATATTTCCTTGGAGTATTAATAAACATGGATTTATAAATACAGGACCTGACGAGAGTTTATCATACAAATATATATTCATTCATTTTAGCATGTGCATAGTTATATGATTAATCTTTTTTTTTTTCTTTCTTGGCATTTTAATGATTTCGGGATTGTTTTTTTTTCTTCAGTAGTATATTACATCAAAGAAACAAAAGTTACATTTATTCACATTTCTTTGATATAAGTTTGATGTAAGCACTTAATCTTTGTTATAATCGATAAAGAACAATCAATTTCAACTAGTCAGTTGACATTCATCGATTTCCTCAGAATATAAGTTTTTGCAGAGTTACTAATTACTGGCATAAAGCATTTATTCAATGAGATCTCATCTTAAATTTATTATCTATTAAATAATTTGTATGTGATTTTTTGTATATTGGTATGTAATGTCAATGGATAATCAATGTAAGGAGATAGGTATTGTGTTTAACACAATGTTTAACTCCTTTATATGGTTATAACATAAAGAAAAATGAGTATATATTTCATTTTAAAATATTTTTTCATTATCATTTGAATAGAAGTTTGCTTACAGTTACTTATAAAATTTTCAATGTTCAATGTATATAATTTACCCAGCACTTCCAAACATTTTTTTTAGGTTTATTTAGTATGTGATCATTGTATAATACAGAGTAATTCTAATTAAAGGATTTTATTTTATGCTTTGATTTCCTAATTTTGTATTATACATCCAACTTAATGAGTTGAGCTACATTGAAATGGTTATTGTAGTTGATTTCGTGTAACTACAAAAAGTTGAAATGAAGGGCTTGATAAAAATAACATTTTAATACGTAATACTCCTCCGCTTTACAGTGCTCACTTAATGTACTGAAAACACTATTTTCGAATATCTAGTAGGTGAATAACAAATATTAGAATCTAATTTACGCTGAACATTTTATTTCAAGCATTCGATATTACTAGGAATTGACTTCAGCCTACATGTGGATGTAAAATCGACTGACTTACCTGAATAAAACACTCTAATATGGTGACAGTTTGAACTTAAAGTGAATTTTTTGGTGAAAAGTATTACATTATGCGGCGCATACAGTAAGTAAACAGATTGCTACCCCTCTACTATAACATAACTGTGAAACATGACCAATAAACATCAGAAATAGAAATATTTCATAAACTGATCACCTATTAGACGTTATCGTTTACTGAACACTATTTCTGAAAGGTAGAACAGTATGCACAGCATATGGCTAGTAGTGGAATCCAAAACGTATGTTTCGTTAGATCTGATACTCCTCGGGTAAATCTATTTGCATCTTAGTATTTTTATTCGTAATAAGACTCGAACCCAGCACATTTTTCCACAAACTTTAGCATATTTTTCATTGGGATATTAAGTTCAGATATCCGATAAGTATGAAAGTATTGGTATGAGTTCACAATATGAAAAAAGAAGGTGATGAGTCAAAACTTTGCTTATTAGTAACTGGGAATTACAATCCTTCATTATAACATAGAATTAGTAATTGATGAGGTGGGTTAGTATGTCAGTTATATCGAAACAGTTTGCCTGTCAAGAGAGTTTATAGCTATCAGGTTGCATTTTAAATACCAACTACAATCGATGACCGGAAACTGTATGATATGATTTAAAATTTGCTAGTATGATGCATTTACATCAATTTTATATCCATTACTTCATGAATCATATATTATACTGTGATTTTGATTTCCAATTGTACTATCTTATTTATTTCTCCTCTATAAATCACAGTACTCTTTTGAAATTTGTCAGTGATATAAATAAGTATTATTGCTTACGCTCATTAATCTGACGAGAATACTACTGTATCCTCAAAAACTATAGTCTCTCTCGTTGTTATACTTCTTAGCAATACGAACATTTGACTCGACACAAAATGGCGTATAGACTTTTAGTTTCTTCCCATGAATTGATCATTGGGTAGTGATCACCGTCATGATTGCCTTAATTAGTCTAAATCTTGTGCTAGCTAACATCTATCAGTAAGTCGTTTCAAAGCGGCTAGTGATCTCTGTGCTTTTTCAGAGCATCCCACCAGCTTTACAGTCTGTGAAGTTTTCACTGGGCTATTCAAGTGAAGACTATCCTCATGTAAAACTGAAATATTTTAGTCTGTTTATTACTAAGTAATGACCTTTATCATTTTTGTCTCATTCATATAGTCCTGGTTAACTAGATTTAAAGTGACACAGGAGTACATTTTGTTTGTAAACCAGATTTTCTTGCTAACTACCTCAAAAATCCTTACATTCACATATCATGTTGAATAATAAACATTAAATCACGTATTGTTTTCTAAGTACCAAAAAAACGTTCATTTTTGTTTTTAAAAATTCCTTTGTTTTTGTTTATTTTATTGACTCATAGCTGAATTAGGTGATTATACACCTGAAGAATGTCGACCAGGCTATGTTAGTCAATTTCGTTTCGTACAGAATCAGAATGCTGATTTCGAAGCACAAGCAACTGATTGGCATCGTAAATCAAGGTAAAATATATTTGGATCTCATATAAATTGATGCATCTGCATATATATATATATATATATATATATATATATATATATATATATATATATATATATATATTATATATAGTTTCACATAATTTGGGCGTTGGTTTCACTTGAAGCGTAGCAATAAAGATTAATAGTGTTTGTTTGTTTGTTTGTTTTGAGAAATAAACACACCCATTTAAAAATCAAATAGTATGTAACCTGATAATATTGTTTGTTTGTTTTTTCGGGTTTAAGATATAACCTACCTACATATGAGGAATAGTGTTGTATACTCTCTGATAAATATTACTACATTTATTAATCTTATATAAACTTGACTGTTAGTTTATTAGGTTTCTGTAAAGTATTATTCATTATGTCTATTTAAAGTGTAGGTTAATTTTTTGAATAACTAAATTTAACTGCAACTATTTTCACGATTCATGTTGTTTCTAGACATTTCAATCACTAAGTTACTCAATTTTAATTAATGAATATGGTTTATTAAGGAGTATTTTTAAAGATCTCATATCATGTGCTTAGCGGCTATCTGTAACTATTTAACTGCTCTCGCCATTCGTTTGACTTAATCTAACAGTTGGTTTGTATGTTAATTATACTAATTTCTTATTGTTCCTCATTTGATATATTTAAACGAATTTGTAAGTTCTGAAACATTCTTGTTCTAAAGTCAATTTAATGAATGTTTAGTTAAAACAGCAGCGTTCAAAATTATCGCATATTACCTTTTGCTACCGTGTGTATTCTATAGTTGGTAAATACTTAGTGTGATATCTGCCTGATGTATGCTTAAAGCAGATTTACATCATTAAAGTTGGCACTCCACAAACTTATCATCACTGTGTCCAACAACATGATGCTAAACCTTGATATTACCTGAACAGTGTCACCTTAGAAAACAATGATAATTAAACACTAGAAATTTGCCAACATCCTTCTCTCATAGACAATAAGCTACTCGATCATAAAACAGAGCTTTTCTAGAAGACATACTATGCAATAGATGTACAAGAGAATCATAATTGGTACGTATTTCCTCGGCTTCTACTACGCATATATCGGTCTTATCTATCACAACACTAATACACTTAATGTTCTTTACTTGCCTTTAGTGATTAGTTACAATTATCATTTCTTCAAATAAAACGAACCTGCACTATCAACACTACCCCTTTCCATCAAGTGTTTTTAAATAAAAGAAATCTGATCACATGAGATACCTTATAATTACTTAGAGAAAAACCACTTCAATCAATGTATTTTCATCCTGTTTGATAATATAGTGAATTTCTATTAAATTTTGAGAACTCTTCTCCATATATTTTACCGTGAACAATTCATATGATTGATTCTGTATGGTTGTAACATTTCACTCAATGTGAAGAGTGATCATGAAGAAAATATCATCTGATGTTGTTGGTGGTACTGTTCATGTTCTTATTTACGTATACGTGTAACCTGTCATGCTCACAAGTATTCACATACACCTGATGCTTCGAAGATACATTCGTGTACACATTGATTTGTCGAAAGCAGACTAATATTGTATTAATTTTCCTCTACATTTATATATATATATATATGTATATATATATAAAGTTTTCTGGTTTCGATAACTACGAGATGTTTCTTCATTAGTATGATGAATCTTTGCATAATGCAAAGTTTACAGGTATATTTATTTTACAGACGGTTTAGGCAATTGCTAAGTGTTGGCTACACGTAGATCACCAACAGCACTTAATATCGTTGTGTTCAAAATTAAATTCTTTCATTTTGTATTTCTTCAGTTTTCAGTTTTAGCACTCGTGTTACATCTTCCATTCTTTTCGTATATTCCAGTAGTGATTATTATTGCATTCCACAAAGTGCTATCTAAAGTTTCTTGAAACCACACTGTAAACTACATGTCACCTCTTTATTATATTTTATTCCTGAGCCACCACTGGCCTTAGCATACAGTTAATAGGTCGTACGTTCCTCAAGAAGTTGACTGATTTCCTTTGGAAAGCTAGATGCTTAAACCTAGTAATTATATATATATATATATATATATATATATATATATATATATATATATATATATATAGGTGAGCTAAGTCAATCAGAAAAACACTAAGGTGGACCTCTTAACGTCCTAGCCCAGCGAACAGACAATAGAAATCGTTTTCAGAAGTTATGATCAGATTACCACCTACTCTCAACAAGCATCAACTTTAAGCATAATGATAGATATTGTATAATCTGACGACTATCAACACCAATAAGCTTGTAGCTGTTAATACACCTGCGATATCTACCCTCAACTTAAATCAGAAGTTTAGGAGAGCTGGATGGATTTCGGGAATTTCTGCTTGACTGATAGCTGCTCACAAACTCATTGCGGTAGGTTTGGAAAATTATCGAGAGTGGTGGAAACAAAAACGTGGATTAACAAACTTTCTACCGAATGACCGTGAAGAATGGTAGGCACCAAAGTCATATTCGATGGTACTGCTTCGGTTATGTCCAATACTCAACAACTGTTCTAACACCTCATAGTAACTTATATTTTAAAATATGTTATTAGTGCGGCTATTTCTGAAACGAAACCATGATACATTCTCAGTTCAGGTTTTGTCGACGATGTTTCCTTCTCAACAGCAGTTTGGCCGACCTCCAGCTACACTTTAGTTACCCAATATCTATAAACAACTTGAACTGAAATTTGACATAAATTCTACCAACTTTTAGAGAGGTTGGAGAGGCCATAATTAGTTAGAAGCTACAGAATCTGACAAGCTGGCTTCAGATACTTTTAGGGATCGTAATCCAGTTTTCTTAGAAAAGTTAACTGCTGTTTTAATTAAAGTTTTGGACATGATCAGCTTCAAACACTGACCTTCCCAATTTATACGAAATGGGCACAATTATTTTGTGATAACGACTAGGAATCATTATGATTACCGTGGAGTTCAAAATATTAGTTTCTATAATCAACCGACACAATAGGAGCTGGGTAACAAGAAACTTCGGAAAAGCATGTTAGTTTTAGATAAAAACCTACCTATGCTGGGAAAATTTTCCAGCTTCATCAGGCTTTATTATGTAGGCATACTTATGCCCAACAATAGTCGTGTTTTTTGACTTTGGGACGGTATTCAACACTATAAGCAACAGATGGCAGAGTTTGCCATCAAAAGACGTACGTCAGAAGTACAAAAACTTTATAAAGGTCCCGTAGCTAAACACTGTTGGTCGACCCATAACTTATACCATACTGATATCATAACCACTAACCTCAACTACTGTTTATTACATCGTTATTTTATTTCCTCCCTCTTAATTTAATTTCGTCGTAGATATCCTCTTTTAAATAGCACCTTTTCAGAGATCACCTCCTACTAGAAGACTTCGAATATCCAAATGACAGTCCTGCTTAGTAAAGATGGTAACAATATCCGGTCTTTTAAATAGCTTGAGTAATAATGCTACTCAGGATTGATCTAGATTATTGTCTATAATGGTCACGGGAAGTGATGTAGTTGAGTGTGTAAACCAAATCACTTGTGGTGAAAAACTTTAGTAGACGTGATGAGTTGGTGTATGTCAAAATCCCCCCGAGTTCAATAAGCTTGTTTAATTTTTAACAACTTGCATCACTTTTGCGTAGTTTAGGTGTTCTCCTTCAACCAAATTGTGAGTATGTTGCACGACTGAAGTAGGCTGAAGGTAGCTTATCATAAATGTCGCCGAAACACCGCTCTTGTGTTGTAAAACGGCCGAGGATGTAATTCTGGAGTGAAGCGTAAGGTACCATATCACTTAGTGACTTCAGTTATACAACCGTCTTATATCAATAGGCAGTGTACAGACATTTGATCTGAATATATGACTCTGCAGCAGTTGGCATGACAATTTAACAAAGGTTTGACCCCAGGACGTTTGCTTTTCGCTGCAAAGTCTTAACATTAGCACTATTAAGTTAGGATCCACTCATTTACATTCCTTATTACGGTCAACAAACGACATAATGTGGCCATTTTCCGTTGCGCATGATGGTATTATTCTTATGTTCAACATAATTTAACTACAGTAATGACAAGTCATTAAAACTCCAGGATTTGGCCTTGGAAATAGGTAAAATGTAGGGGCTTGGTTATTGATAGTATGAGATACAATTGTGAATATTGTAGTTACCACTACTGACTAGTTGAATATTGGGTAGTGACTGCACATTTTCACTGATCAACTGGATTTAAGAATGTAAACTAATGGACATCAACTTATTGATTTGATAGTTACGTTCTTGCAGTCGAGGCCTGAAAGTTTTGGTTGAACTGTAGATGATGGTTGTTTAAGTAACCTTATACCAAGACAAAACAAAAGTTTAGAGCTTCCTTGTTTCCAACAGTTATCTTACCAAAAACAGTATGTCATATGTGACTTCAAATACAATGTTCATATTTGTATTAGTTAATAATACCAACCAATTCTGCATGCTTACCATGTGAATGGTGTGTTGTATTCATTTTTCTATAGCTTCTATCAGTTTGTAAGGGTATGTATGCTAACCAGTAAAATTCAATTATAAATAACAACAATTATACACACCCACTAATAAAATGTTTACTTCTAATGACATGGACCATATAGCTGCTTTTTGGGCGTCTTCTCTAATATATATATATATATATATATATATATATATATATATATATATATATATATATATATATATATACTACTTATGTTTACTCAACAGTTTTAAAAATTCTTTTGTTCTTGTTGTTAACAATATTAATGATGACAATAATAATATTGATCAGTAACCTGATGTATTTATCCTTCTTTCTTAGAATTTCTCATATGTTTTATCGTTTGATTTATGTTCATTTGTAACGACGTATTAACAATTTTCTGGATACCGTTTTCATTTTTCTAAGGTCAACTAGTGTCATAGAATTTATTTCTTATATATTTTTGTTTATTTATTGATAGAATGAATAGATAAATATATTTCAAACTTTGATACACAAAAGGTGTGTTATATAACAATATATAACAGTTTCATGATGTACTGAGAATTTCCGTATGTATAAACTGATAAAAAATAAATATATCCGCTCCTCCCCCTGCTAGGACTTCATTGACATTATTGGAACTAACATGTTTTCCAAAAAAGGATTTAGTCGTTCATGTAGACGATTTTATGTTTAGTAAGTCACTAGTTCAAGTATTCATTTCTGAAAAGTTAAACTAAACTCTAATGTTGCTTCAAGCTGATGTAACCAAATATCAGAATACTGCAGTGAATTCATGCCGAAGAAAACTATCACACTTTACATATGGATGATTTAACTAGGTAGAAGTATGAATTAAATTCCGGGCTGAGTAATTTTTGCCTTATGACCAATGATCAGAAGTATCGATCCGAACTTCAATCACGTCGGGCTACAAACACATCGTTTATTTGCCATATTCATTGATTCAAGTCAACTGTTACAGCGTAGAATCTTTTGAAATGCTTACTGAAAATGATAATGTTAACCAAAGACGTGTAAAATAATGCTCACTTCAGAACAATACAAGCATATAGACACATTATCTACAACAAATAATTATCACTTACGAATTGAATAGTTCAGAATTAATGTCACAGGTATCCCTTGCTAACCAGCCCTAACTATCACGAAACCCAGGTTATCCATAAAAATATACTCTATAAGTTCTCCATATTCCTAATTATGTACCCGTAGTTAACACTTAATGTCCATCCATTGACTCTACTGATGATTATTTCTCACAAATATTCAGGAATTTACCTTTCAAAATTCGTTAAACACTATTATTTTTACTACTAACATGTTACAGAAATTACTGAGTTTTAAAAGAGTGATGGACTGATTATACAAGATACGATTAACAGCAAGCTTACATTTGTATGATATGCTTTAGCGTTCAACACACATACGAATTCATTTAGCCGAATCCATAAGTTTCACTTTTGACTAGCAGGACTACTTAGTAGAAATTTAAATTGGTTAATGTCTCCAACTTAAGTTCATTTGTCAGAATTCCATCGTTAGGTTACTGTTTTAATCTTGACATAAATGACTTATGATTTCTAATCATAAACGTTGCACAGTCCGATGATACTGTAGTTGATATCATTCTGTGACGAAAGCTATTCATCATTTATCATTAATCAAAAAATTTTCATTCTAAATTTTAATCATGGTTAAATTTAGTTTCTATTCATATATAGATGAAAACGAATTTTATCATTGATCTTTGAAATAGTGTTTTACATTGTATAACTTTTGTTTGTAATAATTTATTTTTGTTTGTATGTGAAACGGATCAATATGTTAGTAATCATTACAGGTATATATGCATGTTCTCTATGCATAAAATCATTCTTACTCACAGTTGTATATGCATATAAAATAACACTGAATGTATTTTTGTAGCCACAGTAATATTAATGTTTTTTAATCATAGAGTGTAACTATAGTTTACCAAATTATTGACACGTTTTGCTTGTTTTATAAATAATCAGTCAAACAGAAATAGGATAGTCTAAATGTGGTGTGAAGGTACCTAAGCGTTGCCTTGGACCCACGACTCATGTCTGGTTGTATTACTCATGACACCTATTCTCTGTTAATGAATAGCATCCTCTTCTACTAAAAATTTTACCGCAGAGCTATTTAGACTAATTATAAGCATGTTTCAGAAGTTGTAGCATCTCCAGAAACCAATTCAGATGAAGTTCTTTGTCAATGAAAATCTGATATGTTCAGTTTTTATTTATTTTTATATAATACTACCAGAAGATGACAGGATGATATTTAAACTTTATGTTTTCGTCGGAATAGGCCATAATGCTATTTGTCAATCAATTTTTTAATTAATTTGATCTATAGTATCTTATTGTGGTTAATTAAGGCGTCATTAAAAGAGATAATCTCAGATGCTTTCAAACGTACACTATGGTGGTTCTCATTTTATTGTTATTCCATGATGCTTTAAAAAGATTCTTTTATTTGTGGCCCCCCTGAAGATGAAATATAGATAAAAAGTGGTCTTGACTATCCGGGATCATGACCACAGAGCATAGAGAATTGTTTTAGTTATACACTGTTATTTCGCAACTGACTTTTGATTACTAACATTTTAATGTTTACATTTTAGTCCTTATACAGTTCTTACTGTATCGACTAATACAAATAACTCACTACCTTATTGTATTATATTAGATTTTGAAAGGGTGAACGTAGTCAGTAAAAAACCATTACCGATGAACATTAAGAAAATTCTTCTACGAACTTTTATTAGGCATGATTCATCGGCTATGTATCATACCACCGAAACTTTAGTTTCAATTATACTATGATAAACTACATATACATGACGTTTCTAATCCAATATTTTTTTGAGATCTATTTAATCAACTGTCTGTTTTTCATCAAAATTCTATTATATGATAGCTCCCTTCTGCCAGCAGCTGCTGAATTAGAATATCTTAATGTAGCACGCTATCTGGATCATTATGGAGTAAAGACTCATGTGGTTAAAGTAAGTCAAATTTGTATTTTGGAATTACTACTTCAACAATATACACTATGGGGTTCGGTTCAATGTTTCATCGTATAGTCAAATCAATTTGTTATTGTTTCATGAAATTGCCGCTTATTAACCTTTAAAATGAAATTCTGTTATAACCATTCTTGTTTTGATATTTTGTGGTTGAAGGCAGTCGACATTAAACCCTACTTGGCTTATGTTTCACAATAATTACCACTCGTCAGCAAGGTCTACCTGACTCTACTTGCACAATTTTAACCAGAATAACTCAGCTTCACAGTTTTAATCGTTACTACTGAGTTGTTCTTGTCGCGACTGTTCGTCTAGTAGATGTGTGGGAGAGTGGGTAAGCAAACGTGATTTGTGAACAAGGTATTTTTACAATGGCCGAGATAAGCCTACAGTATATTTTGACGGTGAGCTTGAGCAATTCTTCAACTGTTCTCCGAGAATAACCATTGAAATCAATCAACAGTCATTTAGAAAATTTAACTTCAGTCAATCAAAATCACTTATTGTAACAGATGTTTGGCGCTTAAAAGTTATACATTTATTAAGGAAAACTTGTTTTTGATATTGTTGGGTAAAAGAGTATTCAATATTAAGTTTTCACTGAATAAACTTCATATAAAACCAATCAACAGTATTCGTAAACCAAAACCCTTAACCGAAACTAACCCACTCCTTAACCTTATCAGTAGAATAACTATAATCCTTAATCTCAAACTGAAATACTTTTAGGTTGTATTAAAGACTATTTGCGTTCATGTAAATGGTTTTAGAATGTGTGTCTTATATAGCCGTATGAACAAGTTTATAGACAGAAAAGTCTACAGAAATTATGAATAATTATATTAGTTAGGTTGCTTATGTTATCTTTACCGACTTCTGATTGACTAGAACCGCCTAAAAGTTTATGAGGCTGACTAGTTCGTATGTTTATCCAGATTTCCTTAGTCTATGCTGATACCCTAAAATGATTATTTTCTGTGAACATTTTAAGAATCGTTCTAACTCGTTCCTATACTATGCTCTAGCCATTCATGTGTACGTAACCCCTTTTAGTGCTGATCTAATTCTGTGGTTCTAATTACAATTTGATTATTAGATAAATCAGTTTTTTATTCATGTATTTTTTTTTAAATTTGAAACCATAGAATATATAACTACAAAGAGGTATTTTTGTTGTTTCATTGTGTTTGACCACCAGAATTATATTTTATCAACGCGATTGAATGACCATAAAAGTGACCATAGAAATTTATTAGATATTCCGAATGAGGGTGTTATGACGCGAAGAAAGGAAGGAGGAGGGGATGATTTGGTTGGTGGACGCGAACACCAATAAGATGCGTGCCTAGTTGAGGATGTGCGATTGACCTAAGCCCACTCACCCCCCAGGCCGACAATAGGACAACCAGGACTGAGAACAGGAAGACGGAGAGAGCAAGAACTGAGAACTGAGAACCGGAAGACTGAGAGCGTATTGTATTTTAATCATGCCTTTATATACACATGAAATCAGAACACACAGTAAACCAATCATAAATCTAACATTGATACAGAACAAAAGAAATAGTGGCAGTGAATGGGGAGAACTTGTACACAATAAAGTAGACGTAGTTCGTAATAATAAACAATACACAAACAATCAATACACTAAGCGAGAGAACTGGGCAAGGGGAACGTAACAGTCATAGAAATAAAATGATTACATCACTCATGAATAAAATAACGAGAATAGTCCCCCAAAATACAGTTCTGAAAGTTCGTTACTTTTCTTTAATCGCCCGGCTTAACAGAAGGTAATACAAATAAATAGTTTACAGTGTAAATGTAAGAAATGAGGCAATTAACGTGATAAATAAGCTTACGAAAGTTAGGAATATGTTAATCATTAGATTTACGTCTAGAAATTAAAGTCAAAATTTAGGATAATTTTGTCATACACATCATTCATGAACTGATATTTTTAATCTGTTTAAGTCAGTAGTGAAATAAAATTCTACTAGTTCCTCTTTGTTGTAAATCACTCATTTTTTTTTTAAAAAAAAAAGTTTAATTTCCCTGGTCATTGGTTTGTTTATTTATTTTAATTTTGATTATCCTGAATGATGGTTATCTAACTTTAAAGAATGACCTAATATATAAAATACGTTTATTCATTTTATTGTAAGCAAACACACTCTTATATTCTACTATATACTTGTGATTGATATGAATACTTTTCTTTTAAATTGCTAAAAATCTTTTGTAGAGAATAGATAATAGATAATGACAGCTTTTTCTAAGTAGGTTATTTTCTTGAATTGATCAATTTGATTAGTTTCAAATTGATAAATAAATAATCCTAAGACAATTTACAGATTTCATAGAAGTAACTGTATCTCTTATAATAAACACTGCGTCATTAAATGACTATTACTCCTTAAGATGATTTGGAGAGCTTAGTGTAGATATTATTTATGATGTTATCAATACATTGTTGAGTATATGTAAACAAAAAAAATTAATTTTTTTTTAAACCATTTGGAACCAAAAGTACATTTTACGTGAACAAAGTAATGACTAACTGGAGTCCGTTGGTAAATCGATAACAAATTAGTGTTTAAAGAGAAGAGTATTGAGTTTGAGTCTCATTGTATCAACATCGACGCTCAGATATAAATACATTTAGATAATAAATGAAAGACATAACGCTTCACTTGGATCTTACTAAAAATAGAAATTAATCTTTTAAATGTACATTTCGTGTAATGTAAACAGCAAACTTAAATTTAAGAGGGATTTTATAACTACTAGTTTGTATCAATGCCACTCAGTTTCTCCTAGTGTCTGATTAAAGGTTCATCCCCAAGAAAACTAATTCAAAATCATCCGACCGGTTGATGTACTCTACATTTCAAATGCATTTAGCAGTCTCAAAACTCTTGAATTGGAATTTTTAGAGGAAATTATGGACAAATATGGGGAACTCATCCACCAAATGAATAGGGAAGTAGTCGAAAGTGCTTCGTAAAACATACTGACATGTCTGGAAGAAGATATGTGGTTGGCTAATATTGTGTGTCTGACATACGACATTGATCAGGCTTTATGTATATATATCTTGTGCATTATTGGTTATAATATATTCGTGTGAGTAACAAGTGGGCTTCTTGATAATCGGTCGGATCTTATATCTTTGCAATAGACTAAGGCAATGCTGGGTGTTAGCAATAGGCAATAGCACGGCAGATAATCGAATCGATAATAATCGGCCAACGCGGTGCGTTCAGATATAACACATTATTGTGAACATTAAAATTGACACTTATAACCTCGGTCCAAATAAACAGCCAACTTATTATTTTAAAACCAAAGACGTTCTTTTTTAGAAAAACTAAGTTCCACTAGATCTTGTTGAGTAAGTTGTATTTCTAGTTCCCTGAAACGGAAACAATTTTATTGGACAAAATTCCTTGTAATAAGAGACTATACCAATTCTTCTGAGTCTTACCATCATAATTAATGTCAAGTTAGTCTCATGATTCTTCTTTGACTATGAAAAGAAACACTTGTTTCTTAATTTTCTACAAATTTTTACCTTATTTTTATTTTTTCACTAAGCGCAATGAAAACCGTACTTCTTTCTTTCTTTATCTCCATATACAACACGTTAACATAACTTTGTTATCCTAAACTTGTTATGTAGCTACTAGTTGAGTCTATGATAAGCACTTTATCTTTTTCCGGATACATCAACTCTGTGAACTTGTGTTCTGTTGATGTACATGTTGAGATTCGAACTCAATATCCTACGTTTGAAGAACTGTCTGTAATTTGCGATTTGATAACAGAGATTGACTAATTACAATTTTGATTATCATTGAATGTAAATCAGAAACTCTCCCTAATTAGTGTGTAATACCTTCCTATTCTATCATTGGAAGAATAGGGATAGTGATAAGTCCTCCTATATAAACTTTGATTTGTTAATGAAGTGAATCACAATTAAGTGAATAGAATGTTGTAATCTTTCAGTTTGTTTTTTGTGTGTGATTAACTGATGTGTGAGTCTGTTATTTAACTGATGTCAGTATACTATTGATTCTGCATTCATAATTGAGATAATATGTTTGAATTTACATGTTTCTTCAAACTTAGCAACATGTTTCAGTTTACCTGGTTTGCGTAGACTCCCAATTTACGTGCGTACTGGAGAAAAATCTATTCAAGGCAAAAACATTTTATCCACACACATTTTACAAAGTGACATTGGAACTAGTACATTAGAAAAGCTGCACTTCTTTATAATTATTGTAACATTACGATGTCAGTCGATTAGGATAATTAGTAATCTTTACTTAGTAAATTTTGCTAGACACATTTAGTAATCAGGATAAACTCGTATATTCCCGTTGATTTGTTATAGACTGAAGCTGGTCAGTCATTGTTGCTATATGTGCATCCTGAGCGGATTGCCTCGATATAGCGAATTTTTCACAAGTATTATATAAGTTAGATTGTGACTAGCAAGTGGAATCCAGGACGCGCGTTTCGTCCTATCTGGGACTCATCGGCTGGATGTGCCTGCATCCCAATGTTGATGTTCACACTGGGATTCGAACTCAGTCCGTTTCGTGTCGAACGCCACCGTGTTCGAATTCCAGTGTGAACATCAACATTGGGATGCAGGTACATCCAGCCGATGAGTCCCAAATAGGACGAAACACGCGTCCTGGATTCCACTTGCTAGTCACAATCCAACTTATATAACATTTAGTAATCGTCAGTATTTTGCGGGTGAATGCTTTTAATAATTTGTACTCTGACTAGAGTTCTGGTGTTGATTCTTCCCACAATATATGTATATCTAATGAAATCTCTATCACATATGACAAGTTTATTTGAATAAGCTTAAGTCTGTTCAATTCTCTGCTTTTATGTCAGACCCTATTTGTTACCACAATTGTTATGTCTACCGGAACGCTTACTAACTATTGAGAACAAGCCATCAACAAGTTTAACTCAACCCACAGCCATGTTGATGTCCCATCATATTCTCTTTGTTATGACAATAAATGCTACGACTATTTTTATGACCTATTAATTGCTTTACAATCACTTAAAGAACCAAAAGTCACTGTAGAGATATTGGATTCACAGTTAACAGCTTCATGTATAATTCCAAGCCCATGTCAGTCTAGTGATTTTGAGACATATTCTAAAGTCCCATCATTTCTTACCCGTAAGGCATGTTCATACTAGCCAAACTTTTTGTCTCTTTAAAAATAAAATGTTAATTATTAATATTTATGACTAGTGAGATCAATATCATTTTATCCAGGAGACACTCTTATAATAATACAATATTGTTTCACCGAGACAGTGACATCGTAGGCACATAATCTATGGGTAAAAACAATCACAGATGGTCATTTCGCCTTAAGCTACTATCCATTGATTTTAAGCAGATGATCGAAATTTGATATTAGGCATAACTAATGAAGTCGGATTTACTACTTAGAATCCTTTCGAATTTCCACTGCAAAGTAATGCGGCTTATATATGCTATAATTGGTTACTGAGATGTAAATAGATACATGGTGTCAACAGGTAGTTACATAAATCAGCACTTTATTGAGCATTGAGTAATCAATTATTGTTTTTTTTTATGCAGTCTTCATAATCAATCGGATATTTATAAATATCGGGTAACTGCAAATTAATTAGTATGTGATTATTTTAGTATCCAATCACTAACACATAACCACTCATGATCGACCTCAAAACTCTAATTTATAAACACTACACATGTAAATTACGAAGTTGAGATCCAGTAGCCCATATTTTGAACAATTTACCTGTGTAAATTTAGTTGTCGTTATGGACAACATCACTAGAGTCTACTTCGTGGGGAACTCGGCATTTTTGTCTATTTAACAAGTTGTAAACCAGTATATTCTCGTGACCTTTTATTTGACTGGTTGTCTTTATAGGTTTGATTGTTTGCTTGTAACTTTTTTACTATTGATTGTTCTGTTGTTGATAATTTTCAAATTGAGTGAATTTGTGATGAGTAACAATAATCATAAAATTACGTAACTGATGTGAGCTGCACGCTTGCTATGTTTAAACCTCGTGGTAAAAACTATTTTTCATAAAAACACTAAAACTTTTGCACAACGATCTACCGGAAAATAAGCAAAACGTTATCCATTCATTTAATCTAGTTTAATAGTCTTGTTTCACATTTTAGTTATTTAGTAGATTATAATGAAGTTGGAGAGTAAGTGATCTCCAATCTTCTCCTGTTAATGACTTCTATTCAAGTATGTTATGCTATAGACAGCCAATCTATTTCTGTGTTTAGTGCTTCTACAAATTGATATCAATTCTTTCGGGGACTTGAATCCGGTCGAATGCGTAGTTATTGCTCTGCTAACTCCATATTATTGAATATTCATCTGATGATCCAGATTTCATTATTTATATTGCTAATTACAAACCATTTTTCTGAATAACATAATTTTCTCATATTTTATTACTTTTGTACCAGGATGAACAACATAACCTTCAGACAATCACAATTGGCGTGTCCTTTATTGGAATAAGTTTATTTCGTGATAATAAAATGCTGCAACAATATTCATGGTAAGTAATTGCTTGTCTTTAATCACCTCAATTGATATTACTTATCACTGTTTACAGAGTAGCCAACTGAATATGTTTTTTGATTTATTATTTCATTCCTGTCTTCTACAATGGGTATACTTGTTGCTCTGTGATTCCCTTGATTAACTTGATAAAGAGAAGAATATCGAGTAGAGCAGGATACGATAAATTCCTTTCATTTCATTCGATTCTCATGGGCTTCTGTTTGCAGACAAAATCTAAAATATTTGCAAAGTTAAGGTTGATTGAAATTTAAACAAAACACATGATGTAGCAACCATCTAAAGGATTTGTTAAAATGCTCTAAATAGAGACAGTGTGCCATAGAGTCCTAGGATTTAATTAATGCAGTAAAATAAAACATTAGACTGAATTTAAATAGTAACGTAATGAAGGAATGAAAGGTAAGTTAATAATAATGGTAAACGACACAGGAGAAGCTCAGTAGTTTGGAATAAGGTTAAAAATGACAGAGCAATGTGATTTACAAGGGAATCATGTAACGAAATGAAAATTTAGTTACCTATATAAAATGCTACTTTCAGCGCGGTTTTCGTAATGGATATTGAAAGATATCAGCCATTTGCTCTTAAACAACCTGGTATATGTGTTTGTGTTGGTCCAAGCTGTCATACTACAATATTACCGTTTCTGGATCAAATTAGAAACATTAATATCAGAATATATTTGCGAAATTCCAATGAGTAAAAGTTAAAATTTCTGATGCTTCGCAGATTAGTATTAGTTGCTTCTTTGGAGAGAAAATGAATAACCGAATTGAATTAACACAAGATTAAATAATACAATCGGACAAATCAAAATCCAAATAAGTCCGTACAATGAAAATGCTAGTTTGATCGTGTCATGTCTAGTCATATTGGTCAAGGTGGTTTAAAGTGAAACATGTATGCATAAGTTAGTGTGATGTGAAAGGAAAATATGTGAATGTGTGAGAATAAAATTGCATATATGTTCACGTTAATGAAATTTGATGTACTTTAATTGTGGTCAATTGGATAGAAAATTCATGTTGGATGAATAGAAGGACCTTCCCTTTTGTTAAGTGCAGTTGGATTTAACTAAATATGAAGGGCTTCAGATATTCGTCTTTTCTTATAGTTGAAAGAACCTTTTTGAATAATTTGTATATTTTTATGTCAATCTTATGGTTGTGGTAGATTGCATTTACTGCTATTGCTGATTTAATTTGTAATTTTTCAAGTTCAGCAGAATAAAGTTCAACAATAAGGAATGAAAAGGTATGTATAAAAGAGTAGACTCAGGGTTTAAAAGAAGTTAAATAGTGAGGTTGTTAGCTACTTATTCCTTTTAGACAATGTGCACGTATATACCCCCCCTCCTACTTTCATAATCCATGCGAAATATCGTTTTACATAAAACTATAAAATCAGTTGAGATAACTATAGTCTATTTGATGCCCTAATACTTCATCGTGATTCATAAAGTACGGAGAATTTGTTTGTGGGGTATTGGTAGTAGATTGAGCATTTGTTATAGAGATCTTAGAGATTGGGGACTAGTTCTTCCATGAGTCATTCAATTGGTCATCCTTAACTACATTTTATGTTTCGTTGTCATAACTTTCGAGCTCCGTAATATATCATAGTTTTATTGCATACATCCAAGTGTTTTTATCTGCAACAAGTCTTCATATAAAATCACTCTGTCCTGTCATCCTCAAAATTCAGAGTATTAGAATGCGTTCACGATGCTTATAAAATAGACGTCCGATGTCATTACGACCCCTAATCCAATGATAAGCAATAATTAGCACATTGAAAATATATACTACTGGCTAGCACATAGTAGTAGAAATTTTAATCTTAAATTATCAAGCTTTTAGCATTTCGCTTCGAATACTTATCCAGAAAACGCGCTAAGATTTCCAAACATACTACATCTTTATTTAGCGAGAATTATGTCTTTCCATCGATTCTGAGTGCACAACTTTTGTTAAATCTGAAATAGTCTCAAAGATCATGCATACAATGTGATTACATTCATAATAAATTATAAATTTTAGAATCCAGTTTGATTCAGATCTGTATTACCTTGTCTTAATTAGTGGTTTATATGAATAAGCAGTCAATTTTACTGGTTACATAGTCGAATCGCATTGGTAAATTGTTTCAGCAGGTACTAATTTGAAAATTATTTACTTTGTTGTAACTATTTATTTAGGGACAATATTTCAAAAATCAATTTTAAAGGGAAACGATTCACAATACATTTCAAAACTGGCTCAGTAAGTTATAAAATTGACTGCATTACTTATTGTTGTATATGATTCATTTGAGAATTCTATTTATCGCCAATTGAATGTTATCTATATTTACCTATGGCGTTTAGAGAAATTTTGAATTGTATAAGCTTTTGTATGATTTGGTTGACAGATGATCTACATTAATAGTTGATAATTCGAAGTGCTGCTTGTAGTCTGTCATTTATAATATTTCGATTAATTCAGAACTGTTAACTTATCTCCATTATACAACTTACATATGACCGATTATAGATTATAAATTTAAATCTTTACTCTGGACAGTTCAGTTAATAAATCAACTGAAACTGTAGTATAAGTCACCTTACAAATATATCAGAACAGATTTCTTTGAATATTCAGTTCGTTGTGAAGTGTTACGCACCGCACAGATTAAGAACTATATCGTTCCATATTTATCAGAGAAATCCGTTGGTTGTCCATTATTCGCTTATGCTTCATAAAGCCTAACGTTACTCAGTATTTCTTCTCACATAGTATGTGTTATGAAAAATGACTACATCAAGAGAACGATGTCCATTCATTTCCAAAAAAAGATAATTAAGAGGTTAATTATGCATGCTGTATAGACTACGAGTAAATAAAATAAACATTGTGTATAACTATTTCCCATTTAATTATTGAAGGAAAATAAAATAATATTTTGTTTACAGCATTTATGAAAACTTTAGACTATCTACTTTCTAATACAAATATATTATCATGTTTAAATTTCTTTTACATAATAACGTACAACATGCCTACTCACTTATTTAAGATGTTAAAGGTATATAACCCCAAGTTTTATATTGAAGTTTAGTATTTGGCATAATCGTCTTGCCTCGCTTTCATTGATCATTTTTTATCCGAGGATCCTGTTACTAACGGGTCTTTTTTAAATTAATTAAGTATATTTGTTAAATTCCTGAGAAATTACCACTTCACAAAGGAAAACAGCCTCCATAAAGAATTGTGTGGTCTGTGATTTTTTCTTCTTTTCTAGAAATCGATGAATGGTCATATTACCTCCACTAGTGTATTGTCTAGTCCAATTTTAAATTTAGATAGTGAATTAAAACAACACTATCGTTTCTCATCAGCTGTAAGTACTAAGATATTTTGGCAGTATGCTGTAAGTTGTCATGCATTTTTTCGTGTTCGTGAACCAAATTCTACAACACAACGCAAATTCACTACGACTACTACTTCTGCTACTGGCTCTAGCCAACAAACATCAGCATCGACTGTATCTGCTACTGCACTCTATGCGGCAATGTCACGTATTGCTAGTGGTTTTCAGCGTTATTTCTCGATAACTCGTCGAAGTAGTCTTTCAACTGCAACTCCTAATGGTCCAGTTGGTGGTGTTGGTCGTACTATGTCTACACTCATGGAATTAAGGCGTAATGCACGTGCCTTTGAACGCAGTTTTTCAAGGTGAGCTTTGGTTGGGTGTATAAATTATTTTAATGTTGCTCAGAACACTTGGCAAATCTATTACATTGATCTTCTCTATACGCTGTAGCAACACTTACGTTCACCACCAAAAAAAATTTTACTGAATATATATATATATATATATATATATATATATATATATATATATAATATGAGATTCTACATTGACATTGTTAAATATGAATTTGAATGTGAACCTTAATATTTGGAATGTCTAGTCGTCCATATCATGCCGAAATCTTAGCCAGGAAGAGAACGTTCTTCAGAAACAAATAGTGAAAATTGAATGGGAAAGTTAGAGCAAATTGTGCACAACAGGAAGCTGTGCCTATAGCTATAATGCCGTTTAGTATTTGGCATAATCGTCTTGCCTCGCTTTCATTGATCATTTTTTATCCGAGGATCCTGTTACTAACGGGTCTTTTTTAAATTAATTAAGTATATTTGTTAAATTCCTGAGAAATTACCACTTCACAAAGGAAAACAGCCTCCATAAAGAATTGTGTGGTCTGTGATTTTTTCTTCTTTTCTAGAAATCGATGAATGGTCATATTACCTCCACTAGTGTATTGTCTAGTCCAATTTTAAATTTAGATAGTGAATTAAAACAACACTATCGTTTCTCATCAGCTGTAAGTACTAAGATATTTTGGCAGTATGCTGTAAGTTGTCATGCATTTTTTCGTGTTCGTGAACCAAATTCTACAACACAACGCAAATTCACTACGACTACTACTTCTGCTACTGGCTCTAGCCAACAAACATCAGCATCGACTGTATCTGCTACTGCACTCTATGCGGCAATGTCACGTATTGCTAGTGGTTTTCAGCGTTATTTCTCGATAACTCGTCGAAGTAGTCTTTCAACTGCAACTCCTAATGGTCCAGTTGGTGGTGTTGGTCGTACTATGTCTACACTCATGGAATTAAGGCGTAATGCACGTGCCTTTGAACGCAGTTTTTCAAGGTGAGCTTTGGTTGGGTGTATAAATTATTTTAATGTTGCTCAGAACACTTGGCAAATCTATTACATTGATCTTCTCTATACGCTGTAGCAACACTTACGTTCACCACCAAAAAAAAATTTTACTGAATATATATATATATATATATAATATGAGATTCTACATTGACATTGTTAAATATGAATTTGAATGTGAACCTTAATATTTGGAATGTCTAGTCGTCCATATCATGCCGAAATCTTAGCCAGGAAGAGAACGTTCTTCAGAAACAAATAGTGAAAATTGAATGGGAAAGTTAGAGCAAATTGTGCACAACAGGAAGCTGTGCCTATAGCTATAATGCCGTTTAGTATTTGATCGTTAAGTGGAAAAAATGGCACAAACAATCATTCGATGAAACTGAACAAGAATGATTCTGCTTTTCAGAATCAAGAAATGATACGATTAAGTAAAAAAAATAAGCCAAAATATTCAATTAATGTACGAGAAACTAAAAATACTCATATTCATAGTAAAAGCATGATAGACTAATTTCTCTGGATATGTTATGCAGTATGAGGTACTGATTAATATCCGGTGATATAGAGAAATACGCAGAAATGAGATGATATCGCCTGTGTGTGCATTAGAAGACCTAACAGCTCCACCTGTGTTACGACTTGCAGTTTAAAATGCAATGAACAGTAGTTATCAGTAAAATATAACGGTTTTTTTATTGCTGATATACTTGAAATCAGTAAATACAGTATGACTAAAGAATTCGGTGAGTTCTTAAAATGACGGTTATTATGAATCTTACCATAAGGGTGGTAGTGTTGATGGTAGTGGGTATTAACGTTTAGAAAGCTTCAATCCTTTTTGTTTTCTCTGAACAGCACTAAACTTTGTTAAACAATCCATACGTATAAATGTGTGCTTTCCAATATAACTTAATGTTTCCTAAGAGATTAAATCAGTGAACTATCCACATTTGACCATAAACCTAACTCCAACTTCTAACCGTAATTTATATCCTTTAACCATATTGGTTTTGGGTATTTTATGTTACAATCGATCCCCCATTGTAATTTTTCTTTTTTTTTGTATTATTTTGTTTAAAATAAACACTATCTTCTGATTTCGAGGTTTAAGCTAACGTATTCTATGACTAGTTCTTTCTAGCTTAGGATATCTGAATTGCTGATAAACCTTCTGTACACATTATTTGAGAGTATCTAGTTCAAATGAATTTTAGTTTCATTTGACTTATTTGACAGCATTACGGATAACTGGAACCGTTTTCACTTTTGTGCATCTTTTAAAAATTTTACATTGCATAATACACAAATCTTGTGTCCTTGATATCGACGATCGAGATCATGGTATTAGTAGTCTATTTATTATGACAATAAAATTATCTTTAAATATTTTACCAACTTATTATCTAGTTGATGCATATTATTCTTGAATGGCAGCAAAATTGTTGCGGTAACATAAAATATTAATAGTTAGCTTGACATCCATGTAGTTATATTTACTATGTTTGTTAGTAAACTTGTCCTATGAGACTCTAGACTAGATCTGTGTATAGTGTTTAAATATGCCTTTATTGTGATTGAACCAGATTTACAAATTGTAAGCGGTATATTTGGGCACTCAACAAACTTCGAAACCTATTTTAGCCTCTCTCTGTTTTATCCACCTTATTATTTAATAAGAATATTTGACTGACTACCTTGGTGTCGAAGATTTCATTTACAGACTATGAAGGTTCAGACATATTTACGTAAAAGTAATATTAATTTTTAAATGAAGTGACCACTTATTTTTTAAAGTTCTTTTGCATCCGTATGATGATGCTGACTCCTAACTCGCCACGGGTAGATTCTTCTACTCTATCATGTATCACACGTAATGTTTGAAGCCTAGTGACAATATTCGTCTGCCTAAAGCAAAATGATACTCAAACTTGCTAGCTTGTAGTTGAATTTTAACGTCTTAACCAATAATCCTCCGCTTTGTTCATAGTTAATAAATGCTTAGGATTGCAAAGTGATTGTTGTCAAGATGTGTTGTCATAATGTTCAGTACTTTATTATATTATAAATATGTGCACAAATGCCTCATCACTATTATGAATCAAGAAATAGACTTAGTTCTCAGTATTAAATATTATTTTATGAAGTCTCACACTCATATTCACTAATCAACACATTTCAGTGATGTGAAAGTTATCAATTTGAAAATTTTGTATTCAAGTATAATATGCTACTGAAAAATTACTTATTATTATTTGTTGGCTAATTTCAAGAAGCGATTCCCTGAGTTTTAGTAAGAACATATAGCCAATTAAGTATTAATTATACTGTTAAATGTTAGGCAATTATCCACAAATGTCAGTCTTGATGATGGTCATATAAAGATAAAATCCAGTATTTTATTAATATTATTCGATAGTCTGAATTTTCAGCTATGCAAAGAAGTTTGAAAGTTATTGATTCGATCCTTGGAGTAGTTATATATACGTACTGTTAAGTAGGCTCATACTAAAACGAAACAGCTGTCTGTTGTTTCTTGACCACTGTCACACTTGTATACCAAAGGAATGTAAATTTACCTTATGAATATTAAGAAAGTAACGGTAATTCTAGCTTCGTTAATTCATTACAAAAACTCACGTGTGTTATTACTTCCTAAATATGTGTACAAAAGTTTATTATGGTTATCCACAATTTTTGATGTATTGATAGTGTCGTACGTAATAATTCTACTCGTTTTCCATACATTTAATGGTTGATTATTGCATATTAAAGTGTAGATTTCATTAGACATTCCATTACATAAATGTATTGTTGCCCACAATTGTCTGTTGGAAATACAATAGTGTAACGTATCTCAAAATCGTAGATGAAACGTACAGATATGGTAGGATTTGAGGTTTTTTGGTAGCTTTTAATCTATAGTACATTTCACGTAATACATCACTAACGAAAATTGGTGTTGTTCATTAGGTAGCAACATTCTTCCTGAATTTTCAACCCAACTACTTATATTACAATAATACACATTCAGTGTTGAATGACATATCGTGATCCTCAATATAGACTGATATTCCGAATTGTTTTTGGAATAATTACGTTTTTATGTTACTCCATTCTGGGATCCCTGGATAATTACCAATCTACATATTGATTCCTTAATAATTTCAAGTTTTTTCTTTACGATTTGTGTTAATAGTCCTAAGTCATTTTTTTATTCAGGACTCATAGTAGGCGAAGTAATCCTCTACCTCAGGTTAGCTCAAATCAATTCACATCTCTATTATCCAAACCAGATGTTTCAGCCAGTCTGTTGTCCGGAAATCCTATAGACTCAGTTAGCACAACTGGAAATCAATCAAAAACGTACTCCCAAATCCCTCCTGGTGCAAAATTAACTGGTGGTTCTGCTAGTAGTGGAATATTTAGTGAAAATAAACTAACTCGCTCAAGTTATCGAAGCAGTAGTACAAATCAAAACCGTGAATCAAGTAATATTCTATCACCAAATACACCAACCAATACCAGTGGAAAGGCAAAAAAGTTGACAACAGATGCAGAAAGCTTTACTAATGTCAATCGCTCATCTAGTCAAGTGAAACAGATTAGTAATGAGGTAATAATGAATAACTAGTATTGCTTATCTGTATATTTACATAGCTTGTAGGTAATTTGTGCTGTAGGAGAATTGTTCAATATTGGCCTAAACTGTTGTTTAGTTCACGTCAGTTCCACTCTGGAAGCGAATAGAAAACATCATAAGTTCCAGTTAATCGTTTTACCTCATTTTTTCAAATGAAAACGGGTTCATACAAGAATTCCTGTATTCTTAGGCCTGCATTTATGTTATATTTTACTGCTGACATTAATTGTCCACCTATAACAACACATGATAGTCACACTAATGATGGCCCATCCCTAGTGGAACTTGTATTACCTAGTTTCCCAGTTTGAGGCGTTATCACTAAGCTGTTAGTAATGCCAAGGTACTAAAACTGTTGATTAGCACTACGGACTGGGAAAACTGACAGCAGCTACTATTCACTAATCGATCAACGCCGGCTATAAGACCGATTCTTATTTGCAAATTTGAATCTTTCCGTTGGTTTGATATGGACTAAAACTGATCAGCCCCAGTTGCCATATGTGTGTTCTGAGCGGATTACTTCGATACAGCTAAATTTCACAAGCACGATTTAATTTAGATTGTGGATAGCAAATGGAGTCCAGGAGAGATATATCGTCATATATTTTGACTCGTTAGCTTAGCCTACCTGTATCGTAGTGCTGATGTTCAAAGTCGGACTCAGACGCAGTCAGTTTCGTGTCAAGTACCACAGTGTTCATCACTAGAATACTGAGACTAGACAACTAATTTGGTTTGAATACCTGTGTGAATATCAACTCTGAGGTGCAGGTACATCCAGCTGGTGAGTCCCAAATCGGATGAAACGTGCATCCTGGATTCCACTTGCTAGCTATAGTCTACATTAACTTACGTGTTAATGTTTACTAAAACTTCTTTCTTGAATTCAGTAAAAATAGATTTTCAAGCAAAATAGTTTATTTACAGTTATTTAGCTTCGTTGTGTTGGAAGAATATTGGACACAATTACTAAATTCCCAGACATAAAAGAATATGATATTCAAGAAACATCAACATTTCTTTCGTCGGTACTCGATGCTCGGAAATCAAAATAATCTCAAATAGGTTTTTACAGGCCAACCTACCAGTTATAACCTGCATCAAGTTTTAACAGCAACTTGTGAAATAAACTTCAGGGGGAAGGATATTGATACAATTTACGTACTGAAGTGTGTAGCCTATCAGTTCATGGATGATTTAACAATATGTATTCTAATACACTAGAATACATCCTATCGGTTCAATACTTTGATAATATTTATATGGGAATATAGAAATAGCACTTGCAAAATAGACTGCGTTCTGTCAATAGAATTTCTTTCTCGTATCTCAGCAGATTAAAATCCATAACTTCACTAACCAATATGCAGTCTTCTTCTGGTAACCTATGTCTATCCTTAACATTACCCACTTAGTGATCCTATCATCCATAAGTAATACATTGAAGACATAATCAAACAATAGTTGTCTTTGGGTACTCTCTGTTTCTCAAGTCCACGCCCCACGCCCATAAATGTGAAGACTCCAAGCATTCGGGCAGTATTTTCTTGATAAACCGTACAGAACGTTCGTCGATATTTTAGTCATGGTTTCTTGGTTCGAGATAATAGAGTTGGTTTTTAAAAATAATGATAATCATTGGACGCTATTTTGAAGTTTTGATGTTATCATAATTCGACGATGTTGAAAGTCATGTATTTTCAAGACAGTTAAAAAAAGCCGGGACAATTGCAGTAGACATCAATTATTGACATTTTATATCATAATGAATAAAAGATCTCAGGAACTTCTAAAGTATGCGTTTTTTGCGAACTTTTCTCCTCTTTTCGATTTTTAAGTTGTTGTTCCTGTTCTTCATGTCTTGTCTAAAAGGTGTCTTCTCAAAAAAATCCAACTAGTATTTCTTCAAATCATTTGGATAAACCCATCCGAACTAAATCATTTAAACTAAATAGCCCAGTGAGTGGTGTTAATGGAACAACACGAGTTAGTCAACGCCGTTTACAACAATCGCAACAACAATCAACAGTCACTTCTCAAAATCAAACCCAAGAAACGGTAATTTTGTAGTTATGTAAAATGTAATATTTGGTTATAATACTATTTATAATTTTGAATATAACCAGGTTATTTCACATATCATCTGACTATTATACGATGTTCTGTTTTTGAAAAGATTCGATTAAATTCTCTTCTGTAGTTATTAACTAACGGTTCCAAATCAATGATGACATAAATTGATAGTTATCGAAAAACAATCAGAACTATCATAATTTATATTATTAATATATTGATTGGATAACTGTTCTATAGTGAATGTTTGGTTTTGATAAAATCCTATCATTTTCGTGGAAATAGTGAGCTAATATTATCCTCTTAGATCGAACATGTTTTGACTAGCGATTGACAAGTCACCTTATAGGTGAAAGAGTTATACATTACCAAGTTTTTGTAACGTTTCGTTAGTCTGCACCAGATCTGTTTTTACTCCAGCTGAAACTGAGAACATTTGGGGCTGAGTCAAACAGTTGAAGATCTTTCTGCGTATATCTCAAATAGTTCCATGATTATATGCATGAATCCTTTCGGTTACGTTTACATTGTTTATGTTATAGAACAGAATAATAAGGATTAATAAAAGTATATTATGTCAGTTTTTTCTCCTGTATTTTCTTTCTTTTAATTAACGCTTATTAACTTAGCTTTCTTCTCTATGTTTACTAATTCACATAATTCCAGGACGAAGTAAATTAGTTTCACGTTAAAGTTCAGACAAAATATAAGACTTCTAGCAAATATGATAAAGCGTTGTTTTAATGCTATTTAAAATTGTTTCTATGTAATACGATATAATATCTGTCAAAACGAGAAACATTCTACTTCATAACTCGTTTCTGTATACATTTACCATAAATGTATCTAATCTGTTTGTTAAATAAAATCTTTTTGTTATATTGGGCATTACAAAAAGAACAATTAACTTCTAAAACTCAGTTTTAGAAAACTGTTTAATTTATTTTGAAAACATGTAAATTGATTATTTTATTTTTATTATTGCTGTGTTCCCTACACCCTAAACTCCCATTAAACTCATGAACTGTGACCATACTACTTTCCATTCACTAATAATAACTAATTAACAATGTATCTGTTTCCTCACTTCTCAATTATTATTGTCCTTTTTTTGCATAAATGTTATTCTTTCTATTCGCCCACTGTGTGGTCAGATTTTGTGTGTATATAAACAAATGGAATATAATTGGACTGGTTGATTGTTGGTATGTCTATCTTGTGCTCTTCTATCCAACTTGAGGACTAGGACTCATGGGGCAAACTGGTGGACATAAAACGCTAGCCATAGTATCTAGGCTTCACGGTATTGGCTTCGACCAAGGTTACTGTCTCCATATTTTCATGATAGGCTATAGTTCACATCAGAGCACTCTTACTCACTTACCAAGTACATTTGTTGGACACTGGTGCGCGCTTCATATTGTCCAAAACAAAGATGGTGGATTGGGGCTCAAATCTGTGTCCAAGTGACTGAAATTCGAAAGCCTAAACCACTAACATACCAATCTACAAATATTTTGACTCTTTAAGTTATTTTCACCTCACAGATAAACTTGGTAGTCGTTAAGGGAATATTGTAATTGTATTTACAACTTTGCATTTAGTACAGTATCTCATCATTTTATATGGGTCTGAAATATAATCGTCATGATTAATAGTATCACAAAGTTCTTCATATTTCATATTCCTTTCTTATAACGTATGTAAACTAAAAACTTGGAAGATTATAGTGGCTTTTAAGTATTACAGGTGTCTGTCTATTGCGCTCATGACCAATAATTACTTCACTCATTACATTATGTTGTTAAAAAAGTAGCATCAATTCAAACAACATTGAGTCCGAAAAAATTGTACGTTAGCTCAAGTTACTGTCTTTCATTGGAATGAAGCGATCGTATGAACTAGATAAATAGTTAGGAGTCAAGATGATATTGTAGACAATACAATCAGAATATAGTTTGATAAGGTCAAATGAAAAGGTGTGCATAAAGCAATCATGGAAATTAAAGATCTTCAGTAAGATAGGAAGTGAATGTCATTCTAACATATTCTGAGCCACATCTCCAACCACTCATCACCGTTACTGTGCTGAGCATAACCAAGTAGTCCACTCCTATCTACATGATTCAGACGACCAGTAAACGACTTTAGGGACTGGTGTTACCTATTGATTTGGATGTTTCTATCTTTAACCTAACTAGACTTTAACTGGAATCGCTCATTTAGTTTATATTAGATGCAAAAAACAAACAGTTTACAAATGCATCTCAGAACATAACCGGGTGTGTCTTCTGAAAAGTGAATGCGAATCGTTTGGAAGCTCAATACAATAACACGTTATCAATTCAGGTCACGTTCTCTCCCGCTTAAAATCGTTCTCTAGCATCTTCTTTACCGTTTAACGATAGAGAATAACGAATAGACATCTTATACGCTGCACAACAGTTCAAGCTTGATATTTGCGTACATAAACATCATGTTTAATCCTTGACTTTACGCTGGACCTATAAGAAATTTGTCTGTTGTTAGTATTTGATCTATTTTCGTGTCTCCTTTAATTTCTCATGCTTTGTAATCAATTTGATAAACCTTTTCCAATTTCTCATAACTGTTACCATACTTCTTCATTTCTGTCAAGCGGCTAATTAGCCTTCATTCTTCCAACTTTTAAATTATTTTCATTTTAGAGCATTTCTTCATCATCTAGATTATTGCGTAACATTCTCGAAATTCTCTTGACACTTAAAATTGTTAATTACCGTATTACGTAATCTCCATCTATTTTTCAATAGACAAATATTTTGTAGTAAATACTGTACATACGATTGTACATTTATAATAAATGACGATAAAAATAAGTTTTTCTTCGTTAAATTGTTTTTACTTCTTTCTGAATTATATAATGAATAGTTTCCGTTACTTTTCTATGTAATTCATATTCGTTTATATCTTCTTATTAGTCTTGTCATGGACTATAATTGATCAGTCTATGCTATTAACCGCACGTGCTCAACAGTTTTCCTCCAAATAGCGTCATTTTACAAATGTCATTAAAGCTGAATTATGAATGATGAATTGTAAATAGCATGAAAGACATCTAATAGATTTCACTATCTAGTCGTTTTTAGCTATCAATTCTATACTCATAAATCACTTATATGATAAAATTTAACTGCTTTGTTTTAATATAAATTCAAGTGTTCATGTTTGATCATATTTTAACAATACCACCTACCTTTATCTTATCACATGTTAGAATAATCGACGGTCTATAAATCCAACCAATTTCTATTCCAATTAGTTTTGGTTCACTTTTCTTTACTTTCTTGGTATGTTTTTCTTCAGTTCACCGTCAGAACATATAATCAATGAGAAGTTTTACTTTCTGTATTACATGTTTTTTTTTTTCAGATTCACATAAAATATTTGGATTCCGTTTAGATTTTATTAATACAATAAATCGTTTTTCTTTGCATTATAGTGCATATCATTATGCAAAGGATGTAAATATTCTACATTTGCATTTTTATGTGAGATAAATTACTGTGTATTGTTTGTATAACTTGTATATGTTCCGTGTAAAATGTGTAAGTGGAATTTAAACTAAACAAAAATTTTATCAGCGCTTACAGAGAAACATTATTCTACTTGTAAATTAAAGCGTATAATTCTGAAAATGCTACCCATTCTAATATGATTTCTATATATTTGATAAATTGAACAATGTACGTTTACTCTCTATCTGTTATCTTATCTCTAGAATTCCTTACCCACGGTTACCATTTATAAGAATCTAAGCTGACAGTATGAAAGGAAACTTTCTTCCTGTTGATATACCTTATGTATCAGAAAACATGGATATTTGTAGTTATCATGATTGGTAATTATCTACTGTAGATATAACATATCTGAAATCTTCATAATTACCTTGTTAAGAAATGAGGAAAATATAGTGGAACAACTAACTTAAAACTGTATATTTCAGGAAAATATTTTTTACATTTTCCGTACACAGAAACGTTTGTCCTTACCCATTTGTAAGCACATACCAGCATGGTTAAGAAATGTAGTAACTAAGTCCATCAACAGCACAATACTGACGCATTTGGTAGATAGGCATCATCGTATCAAAATAAAAGAGGCACTCACTATTTTGTATCATGTACCGATTAACCTATCTAAAGAAGCAAGATTACAGTTACTGTACACAGCTGTAGTCGTCGGGATAAACTCTAGAAAACCCAACTTATGCATCCAGACGAGGTATGTTCAACCTCTCGGTCTACTATGACCAATGATTGTGCCATTCATTACATTAGCTGGCTATAGTAAACTCCCATTACTCAAGCATCTTGTCTGCCTTTTAATTACGAATTTATCTTTCTCAATTCATACCAATTTTTTTATCATCATTATCAACTGGACAATGGGTCTCATAATTCACACCATCTTGTTACCATTATTATCAAAATTACCTGGACAACAACTCTACGTAGCACATATTACACGGGATTATTATTTTATTATCCTTATCATAACAATGAATACAACATAGCATCTTGTTTATTACATTAAAGTATTCGCACATGATTTAATTTGATTTATTTATTGTATTATTGAATCTTACTCAACACTTTTGTGTTTTGAATGACCTTTCACATTTAAGTAGTATTCGATGTAAAAGTTTATTATTCTAACATGTATCATTGTTCAACATATTTACACATACAAGTCTCAGAATTCAATTCTTTCTACTTATTTAATATCGTATCAGTAGTACTTCGTAACTCCACCAAAACAAAAATTGATTCCAACATCGCTGTGATATTTTTTTTAAAGTGAGGAGGGAAACCCACTATTTTGTGGTAGTTTATAGACATATTCCAGATCAATGTTCAACTTTTCATAACTCTAAACCAGCTTTTCTATTACTTAAGTGATCTAAAAAGCAATACTGGTTGATAGTACTTTTAGTTTAGTGGAAGAATTTACATAGTCCTGATAAATTGCAAATGATCATATTGTAAATATTCGACTTCCTTGTAAATATTACCATCCGGAAAACTTATCGGGTAATACCACAATGGTGGAACCACTCGATTTCTTAGCAGTGTCCCGGCGTAAAATCTAGTCCAGCCTCCATAAAAACATGAAATCTGGAGTTTTTCAAATAAATAGTCAGTTTTCAGACAATAATTTTTAATTGGTTAAATGTGTCACAAATTAATGTTGGCAGAGTACCACTGAAAACGAAAGAGCACTGGATACCGGTATCATTCTAGTGTGAAACTCCTCAGTAGTGTGCACTCCAGATTTGTAAGTTTAAAAATAGAAGACAAGGGATATTGATGATTAATCATTGGTATATGAGCAATTTTCAAAATGTATATCTTGCACGATTATCAAAAAACTACCATTTTGTTTACAAATCAATTGACATTGTATTTGTCCAATCGTCAATACAAATCAAATTCTGTTTACATAATTGAAATTCGGTAGGTAGTTCAAGGAAATTGGAGCTGTTTTTAGTAATGTGTAGCAATGTTTCAGTTTGTAGACCTAATTGAGCTAGGTTCTAATCACATAAGGCACATCAATTCGCGATGCTGATAATAGTCAAGCAGCTTGCAGTCCAGATCCACACAATCTTAACTGTCGACTACTCAACATTTTTTATTATACAAATACCAAAAAATTCAACATAATGGAAATAATCTGTTGAAACAATATAAGTGAGTATATTAACCTTTTGTTTTTATTCATGTTTGTAGAACTCCACTAATCATCAACAGCATCATCAACATCTTAATGTTGCTAATGACTCTAAAAGTTCATCGAGAAGAGCTCAAAAACTACAAATGAATGAAAATATCGTTGAATATTCCAAAACAGATACAATGGATGTCATTAATAATAACAATAATAATATAAATCAAGACCTTGATAAAGACGAAGCAACTACTTATTGGAATACACGTAGAATACAAAGATTACAAGCACACAATAGTAATAATAATAATAACAGTTCCTTGCATAATACAACTATTCCCTCATCAATACTAGTGACAGCAACGGTGTCAACATCTGCATCAATGACAGCTAACATTTCTTCAAAGACTCATTCCACTTCTAACATAAATAAACATAATGAACTCGAAGAGAATGATTGTCTTAATTATAGTCGTGCACCAACTATTGCTGTTAGACGTAGTCGACATACACCAAATGATCAAACTGTCATTACTGTAAATAATTCAAATGTCAATAATGATGATATTCAATGTTTAAAATCTTCCCGTGCATCCTTAAATAATAATGCATTAAATCGTTCAAATAATTCATCTCGTAACCAGTTAAATCACTCATTTAAAGGTTTGTTTGTTTGTTTTAAAACCTTCTAATGTTGTACGTAGATATATATGTATCAACTTTTCATTTTCACTTAATGATAAAAGTTATCTTCATTGTTTCAATCTTTAATCAATACGCCACTTCAACCATTTCCAGTTATTTTACACCATACATTTAATTGAGTGAGTTGCTCATACGAAAGTGTAGTTTTCACTGATGATCCAATTTCAAGTATCCGTGGTTATTCGATACTGTCTGTGGATACAAACTATAGATACAGTAAAAATAAAAACTTGAAAATTACACTCCAGTACTGAGTAATTCAACCACTAAATGGAAGATGAAACTTTTAAAGGTACTGGGTACAATGTACTTAGTGTACATTGAAAACACCGTAATGAAATTTAGCCAAATTTCGCATTTACCCGTGTGTACAAACTGTATATTACTAAGTACAATTGAAAATTAAAAGTAGGTATAGAGTAAATATACAATTCCAAAAATGATCTCCCTTAAAATATCCCGAATAAATGAACAGTAAGTGAGTTTTTATATGTTCTTTTAAACATAATTCATTACATCTTTATTCAATTTTAGTTCACGGGTGTAAAACTTTTAAATTTGAAAATATAATTATTACATTGATGATTTATTAGAAGGATTTACGTACGTTCGAAACTAAGTAAATATTGAAATCCTTACAGACTCAAGTTGTTTATCTATTTCTCACATAACTATGGATAGACTTTGTTCTTCTTGTGCATTGTTTTACAGAAGACAAAGTGCCAACCTCTTTAAGCCGTTTTGTCCATCGCTTGTGCTGTTAGAGGTATGAGGGCGGTTATCACTTCCCGGTTGCCCACACCGTGGAAGGGTCATTCTTGAGGAACCTGATAGAGAAAGAGGATTAGAAGAGGTCGTGATGACCTGAGAGTGTGACCGCAGTGTCCAGGGGACAGCTGTTTGAGGTCGGTCGAGTACATTAATTGTTGCTTCGGTTGCCAGAAGGGGGGGGCATCGGCCTCATGGCTTCCGAAGGAACTCGGCTTTCACCATGAAGCGTCATATTAGTCCTTCCAATTCCCAGGGCAGAGTTAGAGTGGTTATATAGGTTTTTACTCGTGAACTGTTTTTTAGCATGATAGCTGTTTTACGGGATGGGGTTGCTAACCCCATGCCCAACCCTCCTCCTTTATCCGGGCTTGAGACCGACAGCAGCCCTGTGGGGCCTACAGGCGGAGTTTTTGTCCATCATTATTTTTGCATTTGATTGTTCTTTCTTCTTATGACTTAGTCATATTAATTTTAGTTAAATATGTTGTATATAAACAGCAGTTTTAATTTTTCTTAAATTAACTAGTAGTTTTGTCCATCGGTAAATGTTTAGTTACAATTTATGGTCTCACCTTATATCCAAATTATATATTCAGTTCTATCGTCTCAATATAATTGTAATCGAGTAGTTTCTTAGTAATTAAGGTATACAAATCTCAACCTCTAGGTCACATATTTGAGATCTTTTTTTAAGCAACCTGATATTATAACGATCTATCTCATATAAAAGGTCGCCCAACGCTGAGTACATGAACTTGTATCCACTATATGATCTACATCACCCTCTATATACCCCCATAAAATTTTTGAAATAAGAAGCTTGATGAACTTCAGGACTGACATGAAGTATATTACTGCAATTCTTTTGCATGTAAATTATTCTCAGGATTATTTATCAATATATTCCACAAGATGCATCACATCAACGGTGTATATGTAGTAAAGATATTTTGAAGAATGCATTTTACTACATAGTTTGATATCAAAATTACTTTCACAGTAGTTTCTTTATTTCACACCTTAAACGCGTCCACAAATTAGCATAGACTGGTAATTATAAATAAGTAGAAAAACATTTAATGAATCCACCCAGCTTATTTGTTGATCATATGTCAGTATCTATTTTACTAGCTCTTAGAATACTATAGAATTCATTACGAATGCAATAGCCAACAGTTTATATTGTACATGAGTTAGTACTATGTGACTGGAGGTAGTCTCCATGAGACTTGGGTTTTATTTTAAATTATACCTGTCAACAAAGCAAATTTGTAATGTTGAAGAAACTGATACTCCATGATTGATTTGATACTGATCAATAAAAGGAATAGCACCTACTTCTGCATAACGTAAAGGCATGGTGTTATTCTGTCTGCTTTTTATTCGGAAGGCAATATTGTTATTCACTGAATGACATATGTCCAAGATATGTTTTCTTATAGCACTGCTAGTTAATTCCAAACTATTCAGTGTCATATTCTTCGATATATGTCCTGAGATTCTTTTAGATAACGATCTCCATTTTTCTAACTTACGTTCAGCCACATGAACAAGTAAAAGGGTACACGAAATTGGAGGTAACTGGAGGAATTATGTTATTAAAGTTTCACTCTGTGAACGATTTTTCTAGAACAGGTAATAATCAGATTTGTAGCAAGATATATCAATGCTATACCGGTCCGTAATCTGTGGCTATTCTGCTTTCTAGTGTAATTTCTTTCAAATCGAAGGTTAATAAGTACATTCAACTTGGGAACTGTGATCGTTAAAGAAACACATTGTTCAAACTTAAAGTGATGTTTGTATGATAACTATGAATGATTTTTACATTGTCAAATGAATCTACAGAATGTATTCTGGTTGTTGTCAGGATCTACATTCTGGTTAGACTTTTTTTATTATGAGTTTGGACAGTAGCTTTTAAAATGTAAATATCGACCAGCCTGGGAATTTTGTGGTGAATAGATTGTGAAACTAAGCAGTCATTATTTCTAGTTACCATTAATTCTAAAAAATTTTCGTTATTTTGTAATTCATATTAGCATGTGAAATTTATATTAATATTTTCAGATATTTAGTTACCTAGTTCTACACTCCAAACTCCATTGTTCATTTGCTCCTCTCTGTGTATATGTGTTCACACATGTATACAAATTGGTAAATGTAATGTGATGTAATGTAGTCGTTCATGAAATATTGAGGTTCATATTGAATCATTCCCTTAGATTTTTGATGATTATTAATTTGGCAGTATAACTTGTTTAGTCAGTATCTAGCCAAAACCTCTAATTCAAAATTAAGTTGGCGGGTTTCCCCCCCTCCCCCGCTGTTTACGGTAAAACAACACAAGCATTTTCATTAGAAACAGAATTAACCAGGGTTTTTTGTATCAAAATACTATTACATCAACTAATAGGTTTCAGCCAACATCCACTTAAGATTAGTGTTTTCAGCCATAGAATTTGCAAAGATTCTTTGAATTCTATTGAAGGGGTACTTCACTAAACTAAGTTTTTATTGGAGTGAACAGAAATGGAAGTTAATATTGTGTTATTATGTACAATGTCATAGAGATGAGCGGCATCAAAATCACTATCACATAATATAAGAGTATCACTCATATTTCTCTTATACAAAGGAATCCTCATAATGAGTTCAGTCATCACGTTTTCAACATATAACTTATAGAAATCGACAAACAAAAGTTTCAATCGACCATCTATAGTAACACTATTAATCTGTTGAAAATGTTTACCCTCAAACTTGATGTAAACCTTTTCACTATATAATAGAAGTAACTCTCCGATCTGTTTTTGGCGAATAGGGAACGAAACATATAATCATAAAAAAGTCGATAGTTTCGATTAAAAGTGTATTAGTGAGTTTAAAGTTAACAACAAGGAGTATTTAATCTTATCCTTAATACTAATATCCTGCAGATCCACAAGCTCAAAAGTATCTTTCAAAGAAAACTTTCATTTTGTTTTCCGGATTAGGCTTATCAATTTTAATAATCATTTTAGTAATTTATGTGTACATTATGGAGTACCTGAAAAGATAGTCAACATCATATGGAATTTTATGACTGGCTACACTGTAAAATCATGCATGGAGGTCAGCTCACAGACTCATTCGAAGTGAAGACTAGTGTTAGACAAGGTTGCTTACTCTCTCCCTTCCTCTTTCTTCTGGTGGTTGATTGAATCAAGAAGACTGCTACATCTCAAGGCAATCTCGGGATATACTGGACAACATGTATGTAACTAGATTACTTGGACTTTGCAGATGACTTGGTTCTTCTATTCCACAACAGCAGCAAATGCAGATGAAGACGGACAGTGTGGCAACAGCCTCTACAGTCAGAAGTAGGCCTCAACATACACAAAGGAAAAAGCAAGATCCTTTGATACAAAACAACGAACAGTAACCCAATTGTACTTGACAGAGAAACTCTGGAAGATGTAGAAGCCTTTACATACTTGTGCCGCGTCATAGATAATCAAGGAGATCCTGATGCAGATGTGAGGGCGTCGATTGGAGAGGCAAAGGCAGCATTTCTACGACTGAAGAACATCTAAAAGTCAAACCAACTGTCAGTCAACACTAAAGTCAAAATTCTCAACACAAATGTGAACACAGTTCTATTGTATGGAGTTGACACTTGGAAAACTATAAAAAGCATCCTTTAAAAGATACAAGTATTTATAGGCAACTGTTTGCGTAAGATACTTTGGATCCGTTGGTCAGATACCATCAACAACATGATTTTTTATGCAGATAGCATATCAACTTTCAGCCGAGGAAGAAGTTAGGAAAAGATACTGGTGGTGGATAGGATACACATTTGGAAAATCATTTAGCTGTGTCACAAGACAAGCACTAACTTGTAATCCTAAATGCAAAGAAAAGAGGAAGACCCAAGATCACATTGCGTAGGGAATTGATGAGAGACATGAAGAGAATGAAGAGCACTTGGGAAGAACTGAAAAAGAAAGCCTAGGGCAGAGTTGGCTGGAGAATGCTAGTCGACGTCCTATGCTTCACAAGGAGCAGCAGGCAGTGATTGATTGAATTCATGTTTTGGTGACTCTTACATTGATAATAGTAGTGACAAAGGATAATTAGGTCTTTGAATTTTAGGTAATCCATATAATATTCGGAATGTAGACTCAATGGGCTTTATATTATTAGTCCCACTTCAATGGTAATATTCATGTTAAGTAGTTTCACTAGATAAGAGTTCATTTTAGTTTATGTTGTCATTCGAAGGAACATTTCATTATAATTTAATTTCTGTCACCTAAGATAGACAGCAATTTTTCCTCACTGTCAGTTTTGTTTATGGCCGTTTACCCTAAACGTTTATCACGTTTGAGGACAGAAAAATATTTCAATCACTCAGATATTCGTTTGCTTTGTTTGAGAATCATGAAAATAATGAGCAATGTATACATAGTTAACCCTTATTTTTCGATTATTGCATAGTAGTCATTCAATATTTTATTTATTTAACCTTCATTGGTCTTCCATTTTTACATATAAATGCCTTGAAAAGTAAATGTGCAATCAAATTGTTTAAAATATCTTAGGCATATATATCAAATTGTTTAGTATACTATACCAATGAAATATTGAATTAATACTATATACAATTAATATTTAATGTTGGATTATGACTGGCAACTGGAAATCCCGGAAGTGCATTTCGTCCTATTTGGCATTTATCGGCTAGATGTATAAACTTATTCTAAATACTATATACAGTTATATGTAGTACTCAATTCATTGAAAACGTTACTGATAATCAATGCAGATCATTTGTAATAAAATTAATACTCTACCTAATAATAAATTACTGATTATTTCACTTCTTGTAATTATTTTCTTTTTTCAATTGCCTTAATGAAAAAGATTGATTTCAGAAATGATATAGATTTTAACAAAAATAAAATTTCTTGGATATATAAAAAATTTTTTTTCTGTATGAAAAATAAAATGTATCATTTCAAATTAATTTTGATTTTTAAATTAAAAATTATTTCTAAAACTGTTTTCTTCTCAAAAAAATCTATATTTAAGAAATGAAAGTCATAGATTTAAAATGTATATGTGGTTTGCAAGTGAAGTCCTATTAAGGACTTGCACTTCAGTGTTGATGTCCAAATAGCTTAATCCATTAAGCTACTGAGTACAGACAGTCATATCTGAGAATTGGTATACAAGTGTAATTTTCTCATTGATATTATCAAGGGCTGTTGGTGCATCTTGATAGTATTACTTCTGATTTTAGTGGTTCAATAGATAACGCCAAGGAAGTTGATACAAAAGAACTGGGTACGGATCCCAGCTTGATGCAGATAGCATATCAACTTTCAGCCGAGGAAGAAGTTAGGAAAAGATACTGGTGGTGGATAGGATACACATTTGGAAAATCATTTAGCTGTGTCACAAGACAAGCACTAACTTGTAATCCTAAATGCAAAGAAAAGAGGAAGACCCAAGATCACATTGCGTAGGGAATTGATGAGAGACATGAAGAGAATGAAGAGCACTTGGGAAGAACTGAAAAAGAAAGCCTAGGGCAGAGTTGGCTGGAGAATGCTAGTCGACGTCCTATGCTTCACAAGGAGCAGCAGGCAGTGATTGATTGAATTCATGTTTTGGTGACTCTTACATTGATAATAGTAGTGACAAAGGATAATTAGGTCTTTGAATTTTAGGTAATCCATATAATATTCGGAATGTAGACTCAATGGGCTTTATATTATTAGTCCCACTTCAATGGTAATATTCATGTTAAGTAGTTTCACTAGATAAGAGTTCATTTTAGTTTATGTTGTCATTCGAAGGAACATTTCATTATAATTTAATTTCTGTCACCTAAGATAGACAGCAATTTTTCCTCACTGTCAGTTTTGTTTATGGCCGTTTACCCTAAACGTTTATCACGTTTGAGGACAGAAAAATATTTCAATCACTCAGATATTCGTTTGCTTTGTTTGAGAATCATGAAAATAATGAGCAATGTATACATAGTTAACCCTTATTTTTCGATTATTGCATAGTAGTCATTCAATATTTTATTTATTTAACCTTCATTGGTCTTCCATTTTTACATATAAATGCCTTGAAAAGTAAATGTGCAATCAAATTGTTTAAAATATCTTAGGCATATATATCAAATTGTTTAGTATACTATACCAATGAAATATTGAATTAATACTATATACAATTAATATTTAATGTTGGATTATGACTGGCAACTGGAAATCCCGGAAGTGCATTTCGTCCTATTTGGCATTTATCGGCTAGATGTATAAACTTATTCTAAATACTATATACAGTTATATGTAGTACTCAATTCATTGAAAACGTTACTGATAATCAATGCAGATCATTTGTAATAAAATTAATACTCTACCTAATAATAAATTACTGATTATTTCACTTCTTGTAATTATTTTCTTTTTTCAATTGCCTTAATGAAAAAGATTGATTTCAGAAATGATATAGATTTTAACAAAAATAAAATTTCTTGGATATATAAAAAATTTTTTTTTCTGTATGAAAAATAAAATGTATCATTTCAAATTAATTTTGATTTTTAAATTAAAAATTATTTCTAAAACTGTTTTCTTCTCAAAAAAATCTATATTTAAGAAATGAAAGTCATAGATTTAAAATGTATATGTGGTTTGCAAGTGAAGTCCTATTAAGGACTTGCACTTCAGTGTTGATGTCCAAATAGCTTAATCCATTAAGCTACTGAGTACAGACAGTCATATCTGAGAATTGGTATACAAGTGTAATTTTCTCATTGATATTATCAAGGGCTGTTGGTGCATCTTGATAGTATTACTTCTGATTTTAGTGGTTCAATAGATAACGCCAAGGAAGTTGATACAAAAGAACTGGGTACGGATCCCAGCTTGATGCAGATAATTTTGCTTAATGAGTTCCAAATAGATCGAAAAATGAGTTTGGGATTCCACTTTCCAGCCATAATTCAATTTTCTTCATACTTACGAATTAACACTATATCCAGCCAGTGCACATTGCATGTAAGAAAATAGTGACTGAATAATTGCATTCCCTAGCAATATCAACGGGAGACGTAAACACTTTCCAGTTTAGTGAGTTATAAATTTATATGAATTAGATCTCCATGGAATTAAAAACCTCCTCTCTTCGAATTTGAATAAAGTGTTCTTCACTAGTTTTTTCGGTCTTATAACCTGTAAACGAATAATGATCACAGGTGAAATGATTTCAACGTTACGAATATATATACAAAATATCGGTATACTGATCTTTAAAAGCTAGCGGTTTGGATAATATACAGTTATATGTAGTACTCAATTCATTGAAAACGTTACTGATAATCAATGCAGATCATTTGTAATAAAATTAATACTCTACCTAATAATAAATTACTGATTATTTCACTTCTTGTAATTATTTTCTTTTTTCAATTGCCTTAATGAAAAAGATTGATTTCAGAAATGATATAGATTTTAACAAAAATAAAATTTCTTGGATATATAAAAAATTTTTTTTTCTGTATGAAAAATAAAATGTATCATTTCAAATTAATTTTGATTTTTAAATTAAAAATTATTTCTAAAACTGTTTTCTTCTCAAAAAAATCTATATTTAAGAAATGAAAGTCATAGATTTAAAATGTATATGTGGTTTGCAAGTGAAGTCCTATTAAGGACTTGCACTTCAGTGTTGATGTCCAAATAGCTTAATCCATTAAGCTACTGAGTACAGACAGTCATATCTGAGAATTGGTATACAAGTGTAATTTTCTCATTGATATTATCAAGGGCTGTTGGTGCATCTTGATAGTATTACTTCTGATTTTAGTGGTTCAATAGATAACGCCAAGGAAGTTGATACAAAAGAACTGGGTACGGATCCCAGCTTGATGCAGATAATTTTGCTTAATGAGTTCCAAATAGATCGAAAAATGAGTTTGGGATTCCACTTTCCAGCCATAATTCAATTTTCTTCATACTTACGAATTAACACTATATCCAGCCAGTGCACATTGCATGTAAGAAAATAGTGACTGAATAATTGCATTCCCTAGCAATATCAACGGGAGACGTAAACACTTTCCAGTTTAGTGAGTTATAAATTTATATGAATTAGATCTCCATGGAATTAAAAACCTCCTCTCTTCGAATTTGAATAAAGTGTTCTTCACTAGTTTTTTCGGTCTTATAACCTGTAAACGAATAATGATCACAGGTGAAATGATTTCAACGTTACGAATATATATACAAAATATCGGTATACTGATCTTTAAAAGCTAGCGGTTTGGATAATATACAGTTATTTTCAACCACCTTATAACCATTTCACTTAGCTACACACTAATAAATTTATGTTGCTTTCAATTAATAATCTGTCGCTATAAAGTTAGAGGATTTCATAAATGATTTTGGTTTTGGTTAAAAATATACATGGATATGGTATAAAAAACACTTGTTGATGTTAGCCTGAACACCTATACAAATTTGGTTTTATTTAAAACCTAACACCTGGATATCTTCAATTCGAACGTGAAGACAGTCCTGCTGTATGGAGCTGAAACTTGGAGAATTACTGCAAACATCATCAGACGGATACAAGTATTTATAAACAACTGCCTACGAAAGATACTGAATGTCCGTTGGCCGGAAACCATCACCAACAGCTTACTATGGGAGAGGACAAACCAACTTCCAGCCGAAGAGGAAATTAGGAAAAGACGTTGGAAATGGATAGGACATACATTACGCAAACCATCAGACTGCCTCACGAGACAAGCATTAACATGGAATCCTGTTGGGAAACGGAAAAGAGGAAGGCCAAAGAACACGCTGCGTCGAGAATTGGAAGCAGATATTAAAAGGATGAACAGCAACTGGAAACAACTGGGAAGGATTGCTCAGGACAGAGTTAAATGGAGAATGCTGGTGAGCGGCCTATGCTCCTCAGCGAAGAGTAACGGGCATAAGTAAACACCTGAATATATAAAGGTTGTATAATGTTGGTGTCAATATCAATGAAAACAGAATGCAGCAATGTAATCTAAAACAACATATCAATTCTCCCTGGACAATTAAGTCGTAATTCCCTTTTACTTTCAATATGGTCATAAAGTTCTCTCCAACTAAATTTCTGCTTTCAATAAACTTGGAAAGTTAGTATAGTCGGTTAAGAATAGTGGAAGTATTAACAAGTATATTTGTTACATAAGATGAAAGTTGGACGATGACGAATTACTCCACAGCTGATTACTAGCCATCTTTCTTAATGTATACTTTTGTTAACACCGATTTGAAAACAGTCGACTGCAGAAGCTCAATTACATCCTGCTTTCAGACCTTTATGACAACACGAAGAGTCTAATATTCAAATTTTTATTCATTTACATTATTACAATTGCACACCACTGTTTGTTTTCATCTCAATACTAACTAGTTTTCATGGCTATTTAGACGTTATTCTGTTCACCAATTTTTATCTGATATCATAGTTTTCACATGAAATTAAAAACTGCTTTATGAAAACAATTTATTTTTTTCACTGAACATTATTAAGTATCCTTGAAGTGCCGTCAATTTAACACTCATCAATTTCTTAATAGTTATATATTTTATACGTATAATTCACGTGACAATAATACCTTCTCTGTAACATTACTACTACAGAACATATAATTTTGTTTCATAAAATATCTTCGTGGAAAAATAAACAAAAGATTATAAGACGATTACATTTATATGTTAAGCAGGCGGAGATACCTAACAGGAAGCCCTTACTGACCAACATTTTATGCTGGTTGATAGTCGCTGACATCTACATGTTTAAGGAGCTGGTTATCACTGGGATACTTAGTCTCATGTCACTCAGTTTTGATTTGTAACCGTTAGCTATTCAGGTCGCTACTGACCTCCTGTTAGACTGAGATGTATAAATAACTGGGTGGTAGTAGTCTAGTCACAATTCAGTGATTAACTGACGAACTTGATACTTCATGTAGGATTCGAACCTCACCTTCCTGTTTTGTAGACCAGGATGTAACGATTGATCTATATCGATTACGACATATGTCCTGTAATCTCGTTTCATTGTTAGTTGAGTTTGCTAATTACTGTTGAAATGTTATTTTTGCATTGTTTGTAATATAGCGTGCTTTTAGCAAGTTAACCCTTGCATAAGTCACTTACCTAAACTTAACGAAACTTATTTTAACATTAGGCAAGAGAAAGCCATAGATAGTAAATGAATGTTAATTTCTGTTGAATATTAATTTTCAGCTAAAACCACTTTTTTATTCTCTAAGAACACAAATGTTTTATTAACATTGTCATTGAAATCATTGAAGACATTATGATAATTTGATTTAAAATTAGAAACAACATAATAAAATTATGATTTAAGTTGTATTGAGGACATCTATTAGAGATAATATGTATGACAACAGAGACTAGTCAATTCTAGTTCATATCAAATCAATGGGAATATTCAAATACCATCAAACTATACAATAATGTTAAATTTATATTTAATCTGCGAAATTTTAGTTTGACGACAGTGTAGATGAAAACAGATAATTATTTTATACAAAGCTATACGATCTAACGGCTGGTAACTATGACTTTCAGGGGACGGGGGGGGGAGTTAGGTTCTATGTATGTTTCTATATAAGTTTGTTTCTATACAGGTGTGTCGTTTACTTTCTTTTCTTTTACTGTTTAAGTTTATTTAGTGGTCGAGTGTTTGCAAACTAAGACTTAATTTTTGATAAATCATTCATTCAAAACTGTTTATTAATTATTGTTGTGTTTCTCATCAAGTTTGTTTAAGTATGTTACAATGGACATGTCTGTCAAAGACTAGTAATAATTTATATGAGATAAGCTTTAGACGATACATAGTTCATTACAGAGAAGACCATAGTAAATGTTTGTCATGTGGTGATGCTTTTAAACTTCTGGATTATAAATCATATGTGTATACACCAACTCTAGGTCTCATGAGATACTTAATCCGATTAGTTGCTACAATTATTTGATAATTTTAATTGTCAATTTCAAATAGCCCATCCGTTTTTTCAAACAAAAATAATGTATATTTTACAATATATTTTAACAGTTTAAAATCACTTACTTATATGTCCTCGGTTGTGGTGGGGTCTGTTAATTTTATCGTTGTCGCTCCTGATATGTCCTGGATGGAACTAATGCATGTATTCTTATTGATTTAGTTCTGTATGTGATACAATGCAGTTAATAGATCTAAAGTAACCGGATTATATATCTCATCCCCTCGATAGTCGATACGGTTAATGCGATTATTACTTCTGATACTTGTGCTTCAGATCGAGTACCACGACTTGATGTTTCCCAACCCACACCTACTCCAAAAGACTAGATTTGTAGGAAGATTGTATTGTGACGAAAACTAAAACTAGATGAGCGAACAAAATGACTTGAATGCATCCATTTTTATATCAATTAAGTTACAGTGATTATTCATCAAAATAAAATCACCCAGTAATATAACAGGTGTACAAAATACAACATTTCAATTAAATGTCATGGTAACTACTTTGAATGTATGACTCATATTGGATTACAATAATGTAATGCAAATTTAAAAATCAAGCTCTCAAGAGAATCACTACAACTCTTTTCGTTTGATTAATATATAGTTATATATTTGGGGATTTTGAATCTCCACACTTACATAGGCTATCTAGTTAGTTTAACGTCTTGTGTGTTGTATAGTTTAATCGGAGTCCAGAATAAATTCATTTGGATCGAATGCTGAGTAGACAGATCGAAGAATGTCGAAGTTTGTGCAAAGTATCCTGTAATGGGTTGAATATTACGTTAAATTCAAAATGCTTAATTTTAACACTATGTAAGCGATGAGTAAACAGTTTCCTTGTTTCTCAAGTTTTTTTGTACTGGTTGGATTCTATCAATCAAGTTTTATTAGAAGACTAAATATGACATTAGTTACCGACCATTGTAAATATCTTCACTTTACAGGAGGCCTCTGACGGCACTAATAGCTGAGCAGTGAAATATTGTACTGTGAAGCTGACCGACGTGGGTTTAAATCCTACCACTCAAAATGGTAGGTACTTACGCCATGCAAATTAGCGTTGACTAACATGCAATTCCATTGTAAGGTTTTCTACTGACTTTGTCCAACCACCTAACACCGCAACTTTCAATATACATTGTAATCCAATGAAGTAACTAACATTTGTTTTAATCGTTTTTACCTATGACCTTGTCAAATAATTCTTACTAATTATATTTTTCAGGTCATGATCAATCTACTAACTACAAAAAAGAGGTATGTATTATATATCATTAGTTTTGTGAGAAAAATATTTCATTTAGCATATTCGCTTTGAGAATAAAACCTTTGTTATTATCTCTCTATAATCTTTTGTTTTCGCTTATCTGGAGGCAGGCAACAGTTGACTTAGGAAATTTATGCTAATTTTCGATTCCATTGTTGATCAAATAATCAGCCTCCTTACACCGTGAGTCCCTTCAGCAGTGTTTATCATTAAAGCACAAACCATGCTAAACATCAGCCGTGAAAGTAGAGAACATGTATTACATATCCCTAAACTTTACCTGTCCAGACCTACGATATTATCTATTATGGAAGTAGGATGATAAAATACTACAGGCTTCCTAGCAAAATTGTGGCTTTGGTTCATGAAGCCACTGACCATGGTTGGTGCAGTCTACCTGGGCGAAAGCAGCGGAATATTTGTAATCATTGATTCGCGACACTGGGCTACACATCTAAGAATCAGTCATAGGGATTTAAGTGCCTTCTCTCATTTATCATCCATTAAATGTGAAGACCCATTATTCTTTCATACATACAAATTGATTTTGTCTTGTTGAAATGTACTCTTATTGGTTACTTGGTCTCGTCATGCTTATGTGGTATAGCAAATTAAATTATCACATAATGGTGCCAGTTTCTACGTTATTTATCACAGACTGACATACGTTTGTCAAGTTTTTACAAATAACATTGAAATAAAATATGAAAAATTAATATTGGGTTACTGGTTGTAAATTGAGAAAAATGTCAAAACACGAATTAGGTTTTGCATTCAGTATCATGTATTGACTCGGATTAGACAATTATTGAAAAACAGTAAGCAATGAATAGATTTTTCATCTTATTGTGGAACTCCTCAGTTGTGTTCATCTACAACTCTGCCAGGGGGATAGGGCTTAAAACCTTCAAGTTATGTTAAACCATTCGGTCGGCATCTAACGGTTGATATTTTTTACCCCAGTCAATTTATGATGTGCTTATGTTCTTTATTGTCTTTCTTCATAACAGAAATTCACTTACTTACATTTGGTGAATTAGGTAGTATCGCTCGTTTTTACATAAAACAATGTTTCTGAAAACTCATTACTTGGACGAATATTTTGATGTACTCACTTTTTCAACACATTAACTTAAGATTGAATATTGTTGTTATTCATACAAGGTTGTGAATACTTTTTCTTCTATCTAATTCGATGAATAGCTAAGCTAATACGTGTTCTTGTACCAATACCCACAATTAGTCAGATAACGCATTTAAGATTCTTGTCTTAATTATTTTAGCTTTTATTAGAAAGTGATTAATTAGACTACTCTTGGGACCAAGAATAATAGTCAAGTACAACAGAAACGTTACACACATAATCTGACTGAAAGATAGGCGATCATGAAGTTAAATCTACTGACCTATTCCACTTGAGTGAAAATAATACTCATACATTTAATTAAATGATAATTCAATAATTGGAATAGCTGTCCATTTAATTACTATTATAATTACATAGTTACTTTGAAGGTATTATGTCTACTGAACTAAACTAATGCATTTCAGTATTTTCATTTTCGTCCTAAATGACCTTATCATTACATACTTAAAAAAAAGTAGGGTTCTGAAAATTCTTAGCAATTGATCAACAACTTGTTATCTTGGTTGTTCAGAATTATGCTGTTATTGTTGTCTAAATGTCTATTTTGATTGTCTTCCTTGATAGGATATACAAAATATTCAAATAAAATAGCTTTCAACCACTCACTTTTATATTTTCTATGACTTATTGAGTTATATTTCACTTCTTATTGCTGACGTATATTCGTATAAGACTTCACTTTGATTAGAAATGATTTCTCAATTTATTTAAGAAGTAGTTATTAGTTAATGAGAACTGTCTACAAACTTTAAAAAGTGCTTTATCAAACTGTTAAACTGAATAATGGGGATAGTTGTTTTCTTAGATTTAATAGTAGTCAATATGACAAAAATTCATTAGATCAGCCCGGTGATAACCGCAGTCGATAGTTGAAAACAGTGGAGGATTTCATTCAGAAGTAATGACAGTGTTGCCGATGTATTCACTTTAACTTATACAGATAGACCAAATTGAGGTAATGAGATTATTCCAATCATGCAAGTGGCTTAATAATAATGAATCTTATTAGTTGAAGGGTTATGGCTACAGTAAGTAATTAAAGCACTAGATTTAATTATTACTAATGAAATTAGATGACCAATAAAATTGAATCACATCAGAGCTAGATCACTCTATAATTCTACTGTTTCTGTTCACAACATTCCGTGAAATATTTTAGCTTCTAGCTATCAGTTAGTAATAATCAAGTTAAACCATGGCACAGATGCATGTCAGCTGATGTTATCACATCGCATTCAGTACGACAAAATGAAATTATTTACATAAAAAAACTGATGCACGAAAGAAACCAGTCTTAATCAACGTAGGGTCTAAAACAATCATATGGTTAAACTAAGTTGCCAGCTTGACGAGATGAAATTAACAATATAGAAGTCAATGAAGTGGCAATAATCTTGTAATAAATTATAATGAAATTGGCTAACTGGTTAAAATATGGTTCAAGAGGGAAAAACTGGAACATACATATGCAGGAATGCTGAAACACTAATTGAATCAGTCGTTTTAACATTACTTGGTATGCTGTTGTACTTCAAGTCAAAATAATTTACATTCCAAAATACTCTTAAGCAAATCATATTTGAAAACGACTAATCCGAATTTCACTTATATCAATTAAATGACTGTCAAATCCAATTAATTAGGTTGAATATATATATATATAGTCATATTACTATTATATACTATCGTATTATTATCATGTATACTATTATTATTGATTATATAAGTTGGATTGTGACTGGCAAGTGGAATCCAGGACGCTCGTTTTGTCCTATTTGGGACTCATCGGCTGGATGTACCTGCATCCCAATGCTGATGTTCACACTGGGATTTGAATTCAGTCCGTTTCGTGTCGAACGCTACCGCGTTCAACACTAGACTACTGAGTCCGAACAGTCACACTTGTGCAACGGGCACATTGGTATTAGGATAAACTTGTGTATTCCCGTTGATTTGTTATAGACTGAAGCTGGTCAATCAACAATGGGATGCAGGTACATTCAGCAGATGAGTCCCAAATAGGACGAAACGCGCGTCCTGGATACCACTTTCTAGTCACAATCCAACTTATATAATACTTATAAAAAATTTGCTATATCGAGGCAATCCGCTCAGGATGCACATATAGCAACAATGACCAGCTTCAGTCTATAACAAATCAACGGGAATCCTAATATTACTATTGATGTTTTTGTCTAAGTTTTCCACTTATAATTCATGTATTATTCAATGAGTTACTGATTTGACTACTGGTTTCACATGAAAGTAGATACCTGATTGTCATTTGGATCTTGTAGTCAGGTAAATAACAAGTTAACTTAGCTGTTGCTGAATAAATATGTTCTTTTTATACATTCATACAAATAATATGAACAGTAACAGGTTTGAATGCAATAATTAGTTATGCTAATAAATCTGTTAAAGAATTAGTATTTCCTTATTGTTAGCGGTAAAACGGTTGTTTATGTTTATGATAAAAGATTCACTGAGTAGTAAAATGACATTTTCTTTTAGCGACCTTACAACTGATACTGCTAGAGATTATGGAGAAGGCTTATAACTCCAGAGGATTATTTTATTAGAAATTTGTGGTAGTGGTGAAGTGTCGAAACCTCCCAACGGCCTGTTCTAATGACCTAGAATGTAAGTGGTTACGGTCTGCAATCATGTCCCCGTTGTTTACACGTTTATCTTTATTGTTCCTTTTTACAACCTGTTATGTGACTTTCCGTTTATGGATTAACGACTTCAATATGATTACCGATTGATCTAAGTACCAAGCTGTCAAATACCCTGACATTTATTCATGTTTACACTAATGTGCTTAAGAAATTATGTACGATTAAACCATCCAACTTAGAGAACACAGTTTCACTGAAATCTTTTCGGAAGTTTGAACACTGCTTTGCCTATTTCAGTCTAGGAAACCTCGTTGTATTACTAGATTTCATACTTAGAGAATGGCCATGCAGCTAACAAAAGAAAGGTGTTTTCCACAACGGACAAGTATTGGATGAGAAATTATCGAAAACCAGAAACCACTAAACAATTGTTTTTGTCTTGGTTCAATACTCATCAAGTAATTGCATTCACAAGCTTGACAGAGATCTGTCAGTCACCAATGACGATTATGCATTAAGGTCACCATGAGATTTAAGATGTGGACTACTAGATACCACTACTATCCAATCTTTTAAAAATAATCCGTTCATTTCTTAATAAGGCAGTCCGGTGTGTCATTAGGGTTTTAAACAAAAATGAAATAGCTGTTTTGTGCTCCCTACTTTGCAAATACGCCTTATTTTTAATGTTAACCTTCGACAAGATTAGTTTTTACTTTAAATAAATTCTGTTTGGTAAAATAAGTTGTGATGTAATTAAACTTTAGACGCCTAAGGTTATTAATACTATTTTTATTGTTATTATTATTATTTTAATACTGATAAGCCGAAAACAAGGTTAATACCTCAGCAAAATCCTTAACAACATTGTTTACTAATTTTCATGTGCATGTGTGGTCACCAACAAGGATGCTTAATCGTGATTTGTAAGTTAGAGTGACTGAACATGTACCAAAAATATTTTATTTGACAATTATTATTAGTGTTATGATGAGATTTTTTGTGAAGATTGGTTTTAAATTTTTGTTTGCATTTGTCACAGATCACTTTACTTGTTTTTCACTTCAAGATTCTCAAAGTTCTAGTAATAAATCGTTCTTAATGGAGTTTAGGCAAGCCAGGAGTAAGACAGTCATCCTACCTATGGTACTTATCGATAAGTGCTTCCTGTGAAAAGTGAAAGTTGTTAGTACTCAATGCTGTGTCCCATTCTAAGATGATACAGATGTTTAGTTCTCACAGCACAATCGAGGCTAATCTATGACTAATTATTATCATTTCAATTATTATTACTGATCGCCCAATGTTTGACTTTTCGTTGTTTTTGTTGAACTTTTTTTAATGGTCTACTAGTGAAATTCGGATCTTATATTCTAACATACTTTAAATTCATTTACTGAAAGTACAACGCTGCATTAGACGTTAGTTTTCATTGAAGCTAAAAATTTTCGAGCATCATCACTGTTATAATATTGTGCATTAAAATATTGGGGTGATAGGCTGGGTTATTTAATTGCCACATGTGTTGTGACTTGAGTTTAGATAGCAACTGGATTTAGCTTCAAACATATATACCACGACATTAGTAACACAATGTATGCAATGTTGAGTCATTTAGACTAGTGATTACACTAAAAATTGTCTGATAGTATTCGATTAGTACAAAAAGTAGGTTTGAGGCAGCACATTCTTCATCACTTATCGATCAGTCAACATATCTTATGGTATAATTGAAACTTAGAACCATGAGAATGTAGCTTAACTGTTACAATCAATTTAATTTTGATAAGTGGTTCTGCACTCCTACTACACAGAGTTGTTAGTTAAAAAGGGTTTCAGACCCTTAAATAATTAATGGAATACATGTTAACAATGAGTAAAGTATATCTTAATTATTGTAGGGTGTAAGAGAACTACAGAACTTTGCAGCTAAATATAAAATTGTTGAGAATATCACTTTTCCGAAGCCAACAGGTAGCTTAAAAAAAAGTCGTTACCTTATACGGTCTTGAAGTAAAAGTATCTGAACGTTGTATCACTGATATGTCTCAACATATATGCATAACTAATAAATTTACTATCTGCTGGGGTTATCTACAACGTTCTGAATATTCAGTAAGCTTGTCCTATGCACAATGTTTGATCTTCTTTTAGTTTGTTTAGTGATTAAGTTACACAAATAAGTATACTTTTCGTTAAGATTTAATGTCAAGCTTGAGCTTTAACCTACTTTATGTTCTTCACCCGGCATTTCGAAATGTCCTACACTATTATGTTGATTAAAGCTGCTTTCGAAAGATTTTTAAGCTAAAATTGAAGTGGATCATGAAAACGACATCCATTATGCTTCATCCATCCACGAAAGAAGCACAAAAGTGAACAAAAATACAACATGCAACACAGTAAGCACTGCAAACGTTGAGGATAACCCTTGTTTTAATGAATTCAAATTGCATTCGAAAAATGAACTTAAATCATTTATTCGTTTAAAGCAACAAACTAGAAAAATTTAGCACATTGTTATTGAATTCACCACGGGTCAATGTTAATATGGTACTAATGAATCCTGGGGTGCACTTAGACAGTTGTTTCGTCCTAGTATGTGACTCACTGGCAACATATTAATATCAATCTGTGATAAATTCAATTAACTAAAACTTAGTACCAATTTCTACAAACCACTTCAATCTAATTACATTCTTATTAGTAGAATTATTTAAGTGACTTTGGAGGGGAGGAAAAGAGATGCTTAATTCGTTTGAATTACAATGAATGTTTATGTTTATTTGTACTTGTTTCTTCGAACTCTTACTAATTATTTAAGGAACGTTAACACCTACAAATATGCTTGATCTTATTAAGACAAAAAATAAATTGGTGACTAAATATAATAATGATTGTTTCAAGTAGGAAATATGTCCTTAATTAGTTAATATATTAGTATGTTTGCATTGTTCTACTCAATTTCGATGACAACGCATTCTTTGTATCTAACTTGTTATGACGAGATGAAAAGAAGGAGGAGGGTGATGATTTTGGTTGGTTGATGCGTACACCAATAAGATGTGTGCCTAGTTGAGAATGTACGATTGACCTAAGCCCATTCAGCCCCCTAGGCCGACAATAGGACAACCAGAATTAAGAACACGAAGACTGAGAGAGCGAGAGCCAAGAACCGGAGAACCAAGAACAAGGTCGTATTATATTTTAATCATGCATTTATATATACATAAAACCAGACCACACAGTAAGCCAATCGGAAATCTAACATTGATACAGAACAAAAGAAATAGTGGTAGTGAATGGGGCGAACTTGTACACAAATAGGTAGACGTAGTTCGTAATAATAAACAATACACAAAGAATCAATACACTAAGCGAGAGAACCGGGCAAGGGGAACGTAACAGTCATAGGAATAAAATGATTACATCACTCATGAATAAAATAACGAGAATAGTCCCCCAAAATACAGTTCTGAGAGTTCGTTACTTTCCTTTAATCGCCCGGCGTAACAAACTACTGGAAAGAATATTTTGTATAATTTGAAATAAAAAGATGATGTTTTATGTTTTTAAATGAATTTTACTTATGATGTGATAGTTATGGAAGAGATATTAGCTGGAGTAGGAATAAGTTCTAAGAAAGCTAAAGACGGTCGAACTATAAAACCCGAGCCATAGTTTTAGATGCACATAACTAAGCTGAAACTCATGCGTATTTCACGACTAGTGGTTCATGACATAGTTTACAACAGGTTGCTGTCTTTAAAATCTATCCACTAGATGTATTACGTTAGATCCACTGTACTGATGTTATTCATATACTTTTGTTCTTCAAATTATATTTAGAGAATTATTTCCTTCATACTCAACTGTTTTCACCATCACTAATACTGTTACTAAGAGAAGTGTTTGGTCATATGACACGTAGGTTATTTAGGGACTTGTTTATTAAACAGCGTATAATCTTGTCTCTCTGTCTTTTCAATGCATCTGAATTTACAAGTACATCGGAACTGGTAAACTCAACTATTGGGAACATGTAATAAACATTTGTCAATTCATGTTTGATATATAGAACACTGTGTCGCATATATTGGCACCGATTTTGAAGCTGGAATAGCAGCTATAAATTAAATACAAAGCAGATAAACTGGATAAATTATTTTGTTGAACATGTCCCGAAAGACCTACATCTCAGAGGACCAAACAACCTCTGTAGTTAATATGCAAGATATCTGATAGACACGTGTTATTAAATAAACACTATCAGTGTTTTTACAATAATAAGCAAGTATGACTACTCTTTAGTTGTAAAGGTTGCTGAGGTTATTAATAATATGAAGGCCATACGGGAATTTCTTATCCAGAAGGAATCTGTGATGAATCTGCTACAGCCCCTGGTAACTGGCACGAAGGAAAAATATCATTTTGCTATTCCTCAATTATTTATTTATTAACACAAAATCACCTTTCAATTTTGTTCCTTAATTCTCTTTGTTTATATTAATTATTTTGCGATTACGTCATTGTCTATTTATTTTAAATCCACTATTTAATGTTACACTTTGACGTGTTTATTTTATTGAACACTATGGTTTTATAAATTTACCAGTCCTATCTGATCCCTTACCTGCCTAGATCAATAAATCTTATTCACATTACTTAATCAGTTAACTTAAAACAGTTTCTAGAACCATCACTATTTTCATATTTAGTACTCTTTTGAAAACCCTTTATTAAATCATCATTACATATCTGTAGGTCTTTTGATAAACATTGTATGTCGATTACGTGATATATATGAAATGTCTACTATGGCTAAAGATAAATCAACGAACTACAACAAATTCATTGTATTCTGCAAATATATCTCTTCTATCCTTATTTAACTTATCAATAAAGGCTTCTGAATCTACCGTTCCTAGCATAGACATAAGTACTTACATTTTTCCCACAGAAGGAATGTTCACCAGGATACTATTCTACCCAGTGTTTTTATATTCACTTATCCTCTCTTATAGTTTAAATTAAACCTTCGTTTCGATTTTGAAAACAAAGTAAATAAATAACTGAATAAACATGATTGCTTCATTTTCCTACCTGCCTAGTATTTTCTTATAGAAACAAGATTAATTCATTCATTATTTCAAATTAAAAGAAAATTCCTGTTCAATCGAAAATCTGATTTAATCCTGATTTCTTTTCCTTTCTTTCGCATTTTTATGTAACTCGATTGCGACAGTCGTTTTTTCTTCACTTTGTCCAAGTTTGTATCCACGAGACTATTTAATCTTTTATTGTCCTCTTCTATGAACCACTAATAATATTTTAATTTGTATTATCGATTTCTGATTGGTGGATATTTTGATTATTTAATTGTACTCTTGTGATTTGATTGGTTGAAAATATGAGTTCAAGAATTTTATCATCAATACTTATGTATATAACATAAATACATCTATATAATTGTTCTAATTACCAAAGACTTTAATTAAAAAGAATTGCTCTATTGATTATTGGTCACGTTTCACACTTTCAATATGACCAGTTCAATAGATGTTAAACCTATGGGTGTATCCGGTAGAACAATATCATTGTATTGTAGCGGATTCAGTAGTCCATCACAACTTTGTAGTCCCTCACCAGTCCGTTCAGGTAAAACACCAATATCACCTGATCCAATCTCAGAAACATGTTCATCAGTTAGTTCTGAATTTAGTGATGAAGAAAATTGCCAATTTTTTATGGGAGATGTTAATCATATTTCACGACGACGGCAAAGTAAACGTCAATCTCATTTAAGTTGTCCGTCTACTAACTGTACTGATTCTACTATTACTACCACCCAATCGTTGAATGATCCATTGACTTATGACAATGAAACACATTCATCTAGATTAAGTAAACATTCGAATTCACCAAATATGAAATTTATATTATATAATCAATGCGATCTGTCTACTGGACGCTTACCACGTTTTATTCGAATCGAACAAGATAAAGAAGATGAAGAATTCCTATCCCGTATGCATGCTAGACCAGTTAGCGTTGCCGTAGATTCAATTTCACAACTTGATATTTATACGGTAAAACTTACTGATGATTATTCTAAAAGTACTCTACGACCTTTGTCAGCAGTAGACATGGGTGAGGTTGGAATTAATCAAAGAAAACAGAGCACTTCTTCAAATGACAGTGAAACATTAAACTCTATTAATATCAATCACTGTGATTCTCCCGATTTAAATACAACGATAAATGAGATTATATTTATTAAATCCAATCTAATGTCTTCTTCAGAGGTGAGCTAAAAATATACTTCGAAGCTTGATTCTAATAATAAGTCAATATTAGATTTCATTATAAACTCTATTTTCATCATTCTGTGTTTAACGATAGAATGCGCACTTCAAAAATCTTATTTTTTATTAACCTGCTTCCTAAACTAATCGATGACACTTATCTCACTTTGTCAAGCCACATCCATTACTAACCATCTGACTTCTTATTCATTGTTGCCAATTTTTCTTTTGAAAATATTAATGACTTTTACTGAATCCTTTTTTTAGTAGATAAAATAGTCATTCTGTTGATTTAAACTGTTTGTTACATTCATGTAGGTTCGGTTATTCCTGTATACATGTGTTCATGTATATATGTTTGTTTTATCACTTTATCACTCTTGTAGTCATTATCTCTGCCTTCCTTGTTCTTTTTCAAACTTTATGCAAATTTTAGTCCTAATATATTTGTATGAATTAATGTGCATGTATCTACGGATTATCCAAGGCGAAGGTAACTAATTTCAAATTTAAAATCGATTTATTTCATTTGACATGATATCGACAACGATATTATTGTCGATAGATATCTTTCTGGGTCTGTAGTATTTTGTTAAATATTATTATGCATCTCTAATCTCTTTCACTAATTTTAATTTTTACTATCATCATAATTAGTGTCATTTATGTGATTTGGATTTTGAATAAAACATTTTCATTCTTCTTCATGAAGTGATGTCTTATATTTTTTTTAAATTGTGGATTCCAAGCTTTTGTGCACATAAGGATTATTCTATGTTTATCATTAAGCGTGATTGTGTAAAATTACGTCAAACAATTAATAGTCTTTTAGTTTTAACTTTTCTAGAATTCTTTATCAGTAAACTTTTGGTTTGTTTTTAATTTATACTGACATTGTGGCTAGTATACTCAGAAACGGATCAGAATCAAGTTGTATAGAGTCTTTGTTATACCTTTACTGAGCCATGTTCAAGGGCATGAAAACTTGTAGACTCCTAAAACATCGGTTGTCGATGATCTGAAATACCTTCTTTTGTAACTAAACAAATACGTAATCAATAATCTAAACAGGTTTCTTTTAATAGATCTTATTTAATGGAGGTGACACTGTCAACATAAACCAATCACTTTTAGTAATTTATTGTGTTAGCGATTATCTGTAAATTCCTTTAAATTCTTTATTCATTGTTATCAAAGATGATCATGTAAACTTAAAGTAGAAATAAGTAAAATAATTTTTATTGCCGTTGATGTTAGTAACCGTTTATTATTTGTTCACTGATGTTGAACGACGCTACGCCAATAATATTCAATATTTTACTCAGTAAAACGTATTCTAATGAGACGTTTATGTTCACGTATATATATATATATATACATCAGTTTGAAAGTTGTTTTATAAAAAAAGACCTCACTAGCCCCCTTATGCAGTGAAGTTCCATTCCACAAAGGCCTAACTATAATAGTAAAGTATTTTATTATTCTTATTTATGTCTGGAATCGCTCTTAAGGTAGTGAGCAGGTAAGCTCATTGATCAATTGATATGAAGCGGAATAAGCAACAACTGTTTATAACTTAATCTTCACTAAGTATGGTAGTATGAAACTGTAAAATACGTGACGCAACAACTTAGTGTTGCATTCAATATATACTAATTCAATTAAAACCGGTATTAAAAATTCATTGTCAGTTCATGGACTTTTGTCTGACAAACCTTTTTTTAGCTCGAGACCTTTGTGTATTGAAAATGTAGTATTCTCAATCAAATTCACCCGGCAGCCTTTAAGTCACCAAAGATACGCTCAGAACATACATGCCGAAGATAGTGTCTCGTTTTTGTAGTCTGATAATCATTCATTGTCATTATATCGAAGTTTATAATTTACACGCGATTAATTGTATTCATAGGTTACACCTCACTAGAATTTCGGTAAAGTGATTCGATATTTAGTCACCACTGAACATATAATTATTACAATGATGGTTAAACAATATCTCAAATTGACTAAGGTTGGGGTTATTAACCATCGCAGACCAACTTAATGATCTTAATTGCTTACTGAAAGGTCTGAGGGTCTTGGATATGATCTTCCTTTGATGTTTTTTATATACATTACTCAGGTGATCACTAGCAGATCTAATCAACTAATCGATTGTTCCTCGTTTTATACAGTTGTGTAACTGGTGTCAGTTTATGGCGTAAAACTATGAAGCCATTATTAAGTCGGATGACCTGGAAAGTGGTTTGTTTGAATTATAAATAATTTTAAGCAAGATTTTGTTGGATACCTAACTATCGTCCACATTTATGTACCATTAAAACTAAACACAATGATGAGAACATATAAAATATATAGCTCCTGATCTACTGCAAGATGATGAATATTCTATTTTCAATCATCCTAAACTAATAAAGGAAAATAGTATATTAGCTGACTTCTATTCGTAATAAGCAGTATATTTAAACTATACGAAGACTACACAGTCATTGAACTATCGTGTACATTCTAACACGATAATAACATAGGTTTCGATTAATATTAAACAGTTTGTGTATACATATATTCTCCTAGATTTTATCTTGTTTTATAAATTATGACTTAGGATCATCAATATCACTATTCTTAAAATATTCTCATAACTTCAATTCTATAGGAAAACATTGTATTCAGCTGACTGGGTTGTTGATTAACAGAAAAATGACACATTACTGTTAAATATATTTTACAATTGTTAATGCGAATTTACGCGACTTATGGAGCAGGCGAAATATTCTTCTCTCAACGAAAGGCCAGGTGTACTGCGCAGCAGTCCGCGCCGTTTTAACATATGGTTGCGAAACGTGGGCCATAAAAACCCAAGATATGCGTCGACTTCAGGTATTTGACCATAGAAATCTTCGTAGCGTCGCTCGTATATCATGAAACAGTCGTATTAGTAATATTGAGGTTAGACAAAAGGTTCTTGAGAAATATGATAAATCAGTCGAAGAGGTCATCAATCTTAATTGACTGAGACGGTTTGGACATGTGTTGCGCATGTTCTACCACTGCCTGCTTGTCCCGCGTTGTTAGCTAGGGTTGAAGTAGGATGGAAGAAGGGCAAGGGCGACTAAACCAAAACATGGCATCAGTTCATGAAGTTTTTAACTGTTGGTCTAAGCCATATTGGTTGCTGCAGATCACCCGGTTGCGGTTCGCGTGATAATCGAAATGAATAGCTGGACACACTGGGTGACATGGCTCAGAATCGGTCACAGTGGCACAAATGTATTCATTCTTTACCATCATCTAGATCTTAAATTATATTACTCTTTTCTGCACACCTTTACTTTACTTTCCCCTCTTGTATTCTGTTGTTATGTCACCTTTGTAAGTTTAATCTCGTAGTTCTAACGTGATACGACAACTTGAACCTATGGGCGTATGCGCCAGGTTCTACGTTGTTGACGAATAAATGAATAGTTGTAAACGCTGCAAAATATTTCCATTTCTAAAGTTAATTCTGTTAAATACCGAATTTATTGATCTCATTTCTACCATAAACAAATTATTCATAAGATGAATTATTTGGCTTATGTCAAACTTGAGAAAACTATATGAAAACAAAATTTGATTAATCTCCATGAGATAAAATTTAAAGAAAGTGCTTTATTAGTTACATGATTTTGTTTTATTTCAAGAAGATACGTAAGTATTTTTTTAGTATAAGAAGATGGTGGTGATTCTTAACTTTTATAGTTATCCATTATTAATTGACCAAAAAATAGTCGACAACTGTTTCACGAGCCAACTGAAATTAGGAACTCGATGGTATAAAAATCAACAGGCCTAAAGGTCCTACGTGTGATCCATCTCAGTGTTATGAATGCAAAATACTACTTGATCATACGCTAGGAAAAAACAGTTAATCAATACTTCTCCCCATTTGGCTATTGATAATTGTCCAACTAAGGCTATTCCGTCATGTATGACTATAAAAGTAAAGAAATATCCTCCGTATAATCAAATGAATTACATTATGATCCTGTAGTTGTGTTTGTACGTGTATTTGTTGGGTGTATTTTTTAAGGTGACAAGAATTTTCCAAAACATTTAATCAAAAGTTGTGTAAATACTCAAAATGAAAATGAATGGTTCGTTGTTATGTCATTTTAAATAAATTTAGTTCTCTTTGGATTATGAATAGAACACGCAAAGTCAAACATAAATACGTAGAATTTTTCACTTCAGCCGGATAGTTTTAATAGAATATAGCAGCAAAGGAATAGAAAATGAATGAAAATAACGGATTTGTTACAGTGCCTGAGAAAAAAAATAATCGCTATGAACTTATCATAACTAATACCCTGTTCTCCTCTAGGTAGTCATTTGCATTCTAATAATCACGTTCCATCTTATTCAATAAATATCTGGATAATTCAACATATCTAATCACTTTATTTCATGTTTGATAGTTAATGACAAAGCATGTATTCAATGTGTAAATATCAACCTGTGAAACAAAAACTACTGTTCAGAGTAGTTTACCTATTTTCACTAAACCATTTACCAGACGAAGATATTCTAGTTTAATTAGAGTGAGCGCTGATGAAGAGTCCTTTACTGAGACAAAGAAGTTGTTTTGTGCTACCTGATTTTTATTGGTATTTAACCAACACCACTTTGCGATAAATATAAACAACAGAATATCTTAGTTTAGTCTTTTTTTATGATTTTATTATTTTGATTTTGTTCATCATATGAATGGTGTATCTTACTATATAAGTTATTCAAATTCAATTTATGCCCGTTACTCCTCGCTGAGGAGCACAGGCCGCTCACCAAGGTTCTCCATTTAACTCTGCCCTGAGCAATCCTTCCCAGTTGTTTCCAGTTGCTGTTCATCCTTTTAATATCTGCTTCCAATTCTCGACGCAGCGTGTTCTTTGGCCTTCCTCTTTTCCGTTTCCCAACAGGATTCCATGTTAATGCTTGTCTCGTGATGCAGTCTGATGGTTTGCGTAATGTATGTCCTATCCATTTCCAACGTCTTTTCCTAATTTCCTCTTCGGCTGGAAGTTGGTTTGTCCTCTCCCATAGTAAGCTGTTGGTGATGGTTTCCGGCCAACGGACATTCAGTATCTTTCGTAGGCAGTTGTTTATAAATACTTGTATCCGTCTGATGATGTTTGCAATAATTCTCCAAGTTTCAGCTCCATACAGCAGGACTGTCTTCACGTTCGAATTGAAGATATCCAGATATCCCCAGATATGTGAAAGTATCCACTTCTTCTAGAGTTTCTCCATCAAGTTGAATTTGGTTGGTGCTCCCTGTGTTGTATTTGAGAATCTTGCTCTTTCCCTTATGTATGTTCAAGCCTACTGATGCTGAAGTTGCTGCTACACTGGTTGTCTTTGCTTGCGTTTGTTGGTGTGTATGTGCTAAAAGAGCTAGATCATCCGCAAAGTCCAAATCACCGAGTTGCATCCTACTTGTCCATTTAAATTCCGTGCATCCCCTCAAATGTGGAGGTCTTCATGATCCAGTCAACCACCAGGAGGAAGAGAAAAGGTGAGAGCAGGCAACCTTGTCTGACTCCGGTCCTCACTGGGAATGCATTTGTCAGTTGTCCCCCATGCATAATTTTGCACTGTATTCCGCCTGTAGCTCTCCTAGGGCTACTGCCGATCCCAAGCCCGGGTAAAGGAGGAGGGTTGGGCATGGGGCTAGCACCCCCATCCCGTAAAACCCAAACTTGCTAAAAAAAGAACGCAAATCAGATTAAACAAGATAAACCATTTAAACTCTACATAAGTTATTACATGTACATAATATGAAAAAATCATTTTTACAAGGAAAAGAAAACAGTGAAAATTTTAATTTTTCTTGAATTTCTACAGTCCTGAAACTAGTACGTTTTTGTTACATGAAATAATGATAGTTTTGGTAAATATCTTATGTTTAAAACTATTTATGTCACTAACAGAAATTATCTATAATTTATTGCCTGAGAATAACATGTTGTTTAATCTATGCTTTACTTTATTGCATGTAATTAACATTATTTGTTATGTATGCTGAATTCTTATTGATAAATTCATGTGTTCTGCCGACACGTCGTAGTATCTCTTCAGATCATAATTCATTAGAGTAGAAGACGATGTACATATGTATCATTGATAAACTGAAATGAAGAAAAATTGATGAATTCTGTAAAATGTCTAAAGAGTAACCGTCCAATAATAAACATATAAAACTTGTAAACAACAAGATTACAATAATTACTGTCTGTAAAAAACTGTATTTTTTCTGCCTCAACTTCAAAGGTAGTTATGCCGTAGGATTAATCAACAGGTGTCTTATACATTGTATTAAGTAGAAGTTACTAATAGTACTGTATAAAAGTACATGCTCAATAAATCAGTCTAATTTTGAGAAATACTCTTTCTATGTTATCGCCAGTTGTCTCTACAAAGTGGTCATAACTCAAATATTTTGAACATTCTCAAGAAAAACCTATTAAGAGGAATGAAAGCACTCAGTGTTGTTATTTCCAGATATTACTTAAACATGGAATATTGATGGTTGTAAGTAGATGATGAGAAATCAACAATATATAATGGGTTCGTAAAATTCAATTCAATTTGTTCTTTCAGCCTTCAAATTAATAATGAAAACTAATTGTATGAAACTTATATACACCTAATTATGCATAAAATTGTATCATATGGCTGTATCGAGACACCCAGATTAGGTTGTACATATGTTCAATTATACTGAGTAGTTACAATCCCAACTATCTATATTGGGTAATTACAAATCTTTACTAAAACTGCGTGATGCTTCATTGTTCATTCACTCATATATATATATATATATATATATATATATATATATATATATATATATATGTAATAACTGTATTACTTTTAGTCATTCAGGTATTTTTTTGCAACTGTCTTTGTCGTTTGTCACTTAGTTATGCACTACAGTTGAAATATTTAGTTCCACTCTTCGACTTTTGTATTTTCTTATGTCTATTAGTCTTAATGAAATAAGAATCAGTAACTTGAATCGACAAGCATTTTTATTTTGGATCTTACGTTGACATTGTGTCAGTCTGATACTTCAAGCGTACACTGGTTGATCGCTGAACAGTAGCTAATGTCAGTTTTCTTTTAATTCCCAGTGCTGATCGGATTCTATTGACCATGTTACAGATGTTGCCATTAACATAAGTCAAGCCATATCACTATGTTTTAGTGTAATATAGTTTGTGGTATTCGACAGTTTTTTTATGTTAACGTTCCTTTAATTAACAGTTATCTATAAGGTTTACTTAAAAATCTTGTGGGCATGGATTTCCTCAGTGGGATTCAAACTTTGTCTAACCCTCAGTTGAAGTTGTTATATGTGTGCCGATTTCAAATATTCCTGAATGATGTCGGCACACTTATGACGGGTCCCACAAGGTTTAGATCTGTTTATCTATTTATTTATTTACTTATCTACCTAACCCTGATTTACTTTTTCCTAATCTACATACTGTCTCAGCTCCATATATCTAAATTATATATATACATATATTCCCCATACCATTTCATTTTGTTCAATAAACATAAAATATGAAGCATACAGTATCACACCTGTTATCCATTTTCATGGCATACACCCATTTATTTTATTCTTTCGTCTGAGAATGTCATTTAAGTAGGCGTTTCTCTAGTCCTCTTTTCCACACTATAATTTTGTTCAACAACCAATATTTAATGCTAACTGCAATAATAATCGTAATAATAATAATAATACTTATTATTATTATTATTACATGTATTCACTCCAGTTTTTCTTAGTTCTTACAATTTTCATACTCATTGGTAACGTATAAATCGCTTACAATTAGATACTGGTTGGCAGAAGTTGATTGCTTGAGTAAATATGTGTATACGTAGAAGGATGAATTGAAAACATTACCAACTCTCACTAGTTGCATAGTTATCGATTCGTATTTTATCAGTGAATAAATTTCAGTAATATGATGATAGTAGGTAAATGATGAATATTCTATTAGGTTGCTAATTTGTTACACCTTTTATTTATAATTACGACTGTATAATTTAGTTGCTTGAGTATTGTGCTATGATCATATTCCCTTATTAATAGTTATGGAAAAGAACTCAAGCCAAAGCATATGTACAAACATATGTGATTGAGTTTGTCTGTTCTTGACATTCGTATAGATTATTAACTTAATAATAATTTCATGCTGTGGCGATTGTCGAGTACGAATTTGATATCACCAATTGGTGTGAGTTAAACAACCATCAAAACCAAAAAGCACTGTATAATTGTTCCATCACAGTATGAATCCCTTCGACAGTGTGTTTCCACTACTGATCCAAAGGTTCACAGTGAACGCCTAAGCGTCAGACCACCGACCCAGCCGACATCTGACTGTTGATATCTCTAAATTCAGTCAGTTCGCGATACATTTGCTCGACCTTACCCACTGCCATTAGTGAGTAATTGCTTCACACCCGACATGGTTAAACTCTACTAATCACTTTTTTCCATTAGAACTCCAGGAATTACCTTTACAAGTTGATCTCTAGAAAGGGGATCAATTCGTTATATCAAATTGAAATCTGACAGTTATGCATTAGACATCAAATTTGTCTTTAATTTATACAAATGACTGAGTATGAAAATGGTTGATTAACATTTCGTTACAAGAGAAGAGATTATTTCTAAAGATTACTAAATATTTTATTTTTGTCGTAAGTTCTTCAACCAAAAGGCGAAAGTTACATTAATTGTTATCTGTTTTGATACCTTACTATGTTTAGTAAGGTATCCTTTTGCTAAGAATTGTGACCAGTTAAAATGATGCCATAGCAGTTTATGTTTTATATTTGTCTGTCATTCTGTTTAGTGCTTGTTTATTCATAATATACAAAAATATATTCATAATCTATCATGGACTTGTATGAAGTTACTAAACTTTAATCTTATGTAGTACATTTTACTTTTTTATATTACGTCAGTGTTGAACGCATTTTTCCCTAATGATGATCATTTTAATTATCCCAATTATTGTTTCTTTCACTAAGCACTTAGATATTACAAGCAACAATGGTAATGATGTTGATAATTTTCAACATTCACGTAATAAAGGTTTACTTAAAGATCCATTTCATCCAGGTGCACCTGATGTTGAGAATTTACTCCTCCAGTCGGATGAAGTTAATGAATTCAACTCAGAAGGACTAGTTCGCATTTCCATTAGACCTGATAGGACGATTTGGATTTAATGTAAAAGGTGGAATAGACCATGGAATGCCGATTATTGTCAGTCGTGTTGGCGCTAATATGCCTGCTGATTTATGTATTCCCAGACTTTCAGAAGGTGATCAAATCTTATTCATTAATCACAAAGATGTTTCAAACCAGACTCATCTACAGGTAATAAAAATATAGTATTTTATTTAAGTCTTTTTGTAACTACGTATTTTCTTCTATTCGCAGTAATGAATTCGTTCTCATGTGTTTTTGCCTCAATTTTTATATGTTATCGCTTTCCTAGGTTGACTGTTTATTATACAGAGAATTATAAATCTGTTACACCTTTATTACCGTGTACATATTGGACATTTAATCTTAGTTCATGAAAATATTGAGTTGGATGGTGTCTATGAACAGCATGAACACGAATTTCGTGGATTGTTGTAAAATCCACCAAATAATTTTTGTTAATGGTGAATAGTAGGCAGTAAATTATTTTTTTTCGAATTTAGTTAAATAATACAAAAGATCAGTTAGATCTCAAACAGATCATTGTAGCTTCCATGCTTTGACCAGTGTATCGTAAAGTTTCTTTTATAAGCATGAATAGTATGGATTCATAAAACCACACACTGTATAGCTAATTTCTATCAATAACGTTCAACCACTCAACGTCGTATTAATTACTTTGTGGCACAAACCTGATGGAGAAGGAAAACGTTAGGTCTTTGCTAGTAATCAAATTTGAACAGCAGAAATAACCGATTAGCATTGATTCGGGATTGTTGCACATTGTTCAAACAGTTACGCATTGCAGTGGCTGTTTTGTTGAACTATATGGCATTTACATTGTATTTAAGGATATTAGTGTAATCAAGAGGAAGGATAACAAATTGTCAAGTTCTTATTAAGGTATATGTATCTCCTAGTCAAAATGTTTTCATCAATCCTCAAATATTTATATGTGCTTCCTGTAGGATTCTCTGTTCTGAAGGTGGGATAATCATTATTGTTTACTGGTAAATATTTCAGACTTGAAAATTTTATCTACCTCATTCTGTTCTCCAAACATTAATTTTTTTAAAACTATTTCAGTACGTAATCCTAATCAGCTTGAGGATGAAACAAGCTGATCAATAATTTTCTGTTTAGTATTTGCTTAGTTATAAAAATTCCTGTTTTTAAGAATTGACTGCTTGCGATACGAACATTTTTGGCCAGATTTTAATTTCCACTACTCTACGAACACTACTTCGGCTCTTTTTGTACTTTTATAGAGAAACTATTTAAATCTTTTAATAAGAGTGTTTCAAATATTACTTTTTTCTAGATACGAAGTAGTTTATCATCTTCGAAACGAATAAAGTCACTACTTTGGAAGCTACCAGAGTTGTTTTTACTGCAAAATGAGACGTATTTTTTCTTCAGACCAACATAAGTTATAGTAATAATGAAACTACTGGATGATAGTATGGTAGTGGATTCATATGGTTTGCTTAATTTGTACGTATACACTGTATATTAACTACAATTTAAAGCCAAATGGTGCTAAATATTTATTTTGCTCTAGCTTAGAACACCTCAACAATCCAAAACCATAATACATTCAGGAGTAGGGACCTTAGATATTATGGAAAGTACATTGCCATGTGTGCTACTAACCTGGCACCGATTAGTTCAAGTTTTTAACTCACTACTTCATTCTATCGTTTTATCGATCACAACCCACTACGAAAGTACATGCTTCTGTAAAGTCCTAAATCAGGATAAAATCTCTTTATAATCCTCATCAGTCATTTTTCTGAAATCAATCTACACTATAAAATATTTCATGTTTGTAGTAAGTTGTTCTTGTCTCCTTCCTAGTTATTAACACAAAATACTGTCAATAGCGTTTTTGTTTTTTAATTCTTCAAATGAATAATTGTTTTTATTATCAATATTATGATAGCAATAAACATTATCTCTTTGTCTCTTTGTTACGTTTGAGTTCCGTTACATAAAATAAAAAATTCTTCTCCTAATATTCTTCTTTACATACGCCATGTTTCAGTTTACTTCCTATTGTCACTGGTAAACAGAAACGAAAAGAAAAATAAATTTCGTTGGTAAAAATATCACGCAAGAGATATTTTGTTAGTTATTTTTTTACATTTTATATCAAGGTTTATAATATTTACAAACATCTGCATGCTTCGCTTTAATTGCACAATTGAGTATCTGTTTAAACTGATTAGCCCAGTGGTTAGAACGTATTCTAGTTACAGAGTTAACACTAAAACTCGGATCCAAGCACATGCAGTTGGTGTATTCTACACTAGAAGAAGGTTGTATTCTAGGCTCCATAGCCAGCCACAGTCATTGGTTAACACAGTTATTGTTGATTTTCTGTCACAGAGTTCTGTCCAAATTTCTAATTGACTATTTTTCCAAACGTACAACTATCGCAATAAATTGTATTTACTCTTTTAGACTCCTTTTCATAATTTGTTTACAGTCTATCATGATTCGACTCACTGAGAAATTCAAGAAGTACTACCACCATTATTATCATCACAGTGCTTCCTATAATTTCTTCCCTTCTGCTTCTATTCTTTAGAGGAACAACAAATGTCAATTATAGAATCTATGAGTGAAATTTATTAGACAATGAAAATGTTTGTTCTATAAGAAACGAACCTATTTCTAAACATTTACTAATGAATATGAGTGACAGTTAATTACTGTATCAGCAGAATTTAGACATATTTTTTTTCTGAATTATTCACAAAAACTTTCTAATTGTAAATAAAAGTAATAATTAAACGGTGTATTATTATTATTATTGCTATTATTATTGTTTTTATTAAATTGAAATTTTAGGTTGTAAATATGATACGTACTGCAAGCGAACAACCATATGGAACACTTGAACTCTTAGTTAAACCAAGTGGTAAGTTTATGGCTTCATTATATATATATATATATATATATATATATCGAAAAAGCCTTGAAAAGGTCATTCTGCTGAAAAAACTACAGTTGATATGTTATATCTTGACAAAATAATTACCGATTCTTACTATTAATTTTAACGAGTTTCCAGAAGTGTACAGAATTTTATGGTCATGAATAAGTTGTACTTACCCCCCCACCTGCTCGCAGTCATTGGAGTGGAGTTTGAGGATATTTGGTTTGATAGGTTCATAGAGTATTTAGAGTGCTCGTGTATGCACAGATACTGATAGTTGAGTGTCTTAAGAGCTTAGTGATAGAAGCTGCGCGTATTATTAATAATCGACTTCTGTTATCTATCACGGAGTAGGCGAAAGGTCTCACTGTGGTGAATGCGGATAAATCATAGCCACTGAGGGAAAATATTATAGATTTTAGTAACATGTTGTTAAGTAATTAGTATTTTAAAACGTGGAAATATGCTAGCTAATTTATAAATGTATTATGGAAGCATTGGCTAAGAGAATATATTTTCGTATCACAGAAATGACCCGAATGAGCTAAATTAGACAGTAGTATAAAGAATGGTGACATTTCAATGATAAGCTTCTACTTCGAAAGTAAAAATAAGTGACCTCCAGATTTAAAGTAATTTATAGTTCTATGTAAAAATAGATTAGCCTAACAAGCAAGGATTAGGGTAAAAAAAAAGGGAATTATTGTAAGAGACATTAGGAATTCGTCTTTGAGAAGCAGTGGATGAGGGAGTGGTTATATTCTTATTTAAGCATTATGCTCTATGTCCTAAGCATGATGAAGACTCACCAGCCCTTTATAACTGCATGTTTGTGAATGCTGATTGCTTACTGGTTATGCTACTTCTTACTTAGATCTTCCATGAAATGAATGAATGCAATTTTATAATCTAACGAAACCCATTACGTCACTGAATGAAGAATACAGAATATTCAGCGAAAAATAATTCTTTTCAACAATGTCATTTACTTTACCTATAAAATCGTATATTTAAAAGATTTCCCACAGTAGTCCGTAATAAAATAGAAGTGTTACGTCAAGAAAATAAGTCATCAGTCATTTGAGATGGGATCAAATGGCTTCAATTTTCAACTATGAATTACATAATATCTTGAAAATATTAATAAAACGGAAATAAGTTACATAACAATCTAAACAACTGTTAGCAACTTCTCTAAAAGACGGAATTATGATTTTATGAATTAATTGTCCACTTTAGGAATATAAAGACAAGAATAATTGAGTGATGCGAAAACTTTCAATTCTTCCCTAAATACTGATTAGTACTTTTGATTCGAAGTGTTACGGTAAATGCATAAAGCATTTAGTTTCTTACGAACTGTTCTTGTAAAACTATTTCGTTTAAGTGAACTTTTGATATATTTGTTGCTTTCAGTCAGTATACTTGGTTTGTTTATCATCTGTCCCGAACAATTTCATTTAGTTCTTACTATTCAATGTAATCGTTTCTGATCTCCGGATGACCACAATTATGAAGGTTTGGTGTTGTTTGTTTCTAAAACTTATTGAGAAATGCAAGTATATTTAACAAATTAAATATAAGCGTATTTTTATGATTTCACATTCCTTAGATGTTTTGCTTAATCAAAACTTTGGTTGTAGTCCTGTTAAGGTATATCCTTATTAATTTACCCATATGAAATATTGAATTTAATATAAGCCTTAGTTTTTCTTCACTTAAACTAAGTAATATAACTCCCGTCTCATTTTATTAATTGATCTAGACCTTGGAGGTGAAGTATATTAGGGACTAAGAAAAGTCTAGGAACTCACTGTCAAGTGCTTATGTGGTAAATATATCAATATGCCTATACGTCGTTTGCCAATTTGACTAAAACTTGAACATCCAGCAAGTATTATTCAGTCGTCTTTATTCTACGTAATTTCTTTACAATTAGTGTCATTTGAATAAAATTAGATATAGTTTATATTTTAGTTCGATTGCCACTGGCAACCGGAATCCAGGACAGGTGTTTCGTCCTATTTAGGACTCAAAGACTGGGAGTACCTGCATCCCAATGTTGATGTCCACATAGGGATTCGAAGTCAGTCCGCTTCGTGCTAAACGCCACCGCTAGCCAGTCACAATCGAACTTAAATATAACTTGTGTACTATAGCTATATCAAGGCAATCAGCTCAGGATGCACATATGGTAACAGAGACTGACGAGTTTCAGTCCATTACAAATCAACGGGAAAATACATGCTTATCCTAGTTAGATATAAGTTAGTTACAAAATGTTAAACTGCTAGCAATGTATCGAGATTCTTCGTGTCATTTTTCTTAAATGTATGCCTAACTATACTCTTTTTATGAATAAAGTATAATCATTTACGGTTTTCTTACTCCAGGTAGGTTGATAATTAACTTTAGTTCATACAACTGAAGTACTTTTTAGTTATCTAGTTATTGTTAATGTTACTGTTATTTTATAAAGTTGACATAAATTCATTTTATTTGTTAGTAACTACAAATTAGAATACCGCTTTATTGAACTCCATGAATACTTTACATGACTTTTTTTTTAAAAAAACCTCCATTTCTTTTTTCTGTGTTCTTTATGTCACACAGTGTTACGCAAATCCATTTGTTAGTTTTTTCTTCAATTTGTTCATAACATTGTTTTGTTTCTACACTTCCTTTTTTCCTGTTTTCCCTTTCTTATATCCCATCTATAACATAAGTATAACAGATAATAAAAGTAAGCTAAGCAGAATAGTTTTTTTAGTTTTAAGTAAAAAAAAAAAGACAATGCTGTAATTTTTCACTTCAACTCCTTTTGTTTTATTCCTCTCAACGTATACAATAACATATACAAAACAGGTACATAATTAAACGAAAGATTGAAATCTATGCATACTATTCATATGCAACCCTTATTCATTATTTTCATTGAATGCTGTTAAACAAATAGGAAAATAATCATTTTTATTAGAATAATAAAAAACTAAAGTAAAGGGATTTACATTTTCTTTTTGATTTTCAAATTATTTTAATAAAACAAGAACAACAATTAACTTAGAATGGTATGAATTCATTTTTATTTCGTCGGTTCTCATCAGCTGCACTACAATCGTAATTTTTTTTATTGAATTGTGGCATCACTATAATAGGTAATCAAGTGTATTGGTAATGAGAAACAAAGAAATTGAAGTGATTCATTAGTGGATTCGATTTGAGATTTGGCAATACGTTGTAAATTCTGTAATATAGGAGGTAGTATGCATGGACGAATGGCTTTAATGATACCTCGAGGGAAACAATAATCATTTAAAGCAGTGCTCGAGAAACATCAATCTCATTACTTCTCTCAATATTCTACAACGGTCTGTCACCAGACTATTGGACAACGTAAAATGTAGAAAGAAAGAAGTTTCCTCAAAAATTTCATGCAGTTACTTCCCATTGCCAATTTAAATAAAACAAGAACAACAAGTGACGCAGTTGACAACAGGTTTCAGAATATCGAGAAAAGTAACGAGATTGATGTTTCTCGAAAACTGCTTGAATGATTATTGTTTAGTGCATGATTCCATTTCAAACAGGTTTTATTCAGTTTGACATCTCAATCTATTTATTTAATATTTTGGTCACTGAATAGCTAACAACGTCATGTCTTTCTATTCCATAGTACTTACTGAATCTTGTCGATCAAATTTTAATGTGGTCACTTGTCTAAGTGACATAACACCACATGGTCTATATTTTGATGTTAAGATGTCCTTTAAACCACGCCTAATTTAGGTTTCTTGTTAGCTTTTATCAAGTCGCACCTGCAGACATTTTGGAATTCATATCTCCTGTAGGATCTGAACCTGCATAACTCAGCAAAAGTATTAATATTGGTTAATCATTGAGGAGTAACTAACCTCATGTTCGTTTAATGCTGATAGGATTCTATCAGTTAAATTGATCATGCCATCTTGTGAACTCAGTGATAGTTAGCGCCGTTTCAAATACCACATAGTACATTAGCTCTATAAAGATTGTTGGTACTCCTATCTGGCAAGTGCTATGTAACATTCAATGCTGAGTTTTTCTAACAACTTCGTGCGTCCTACCTACTTTCAAAATGTTTATCATCAGATAAGAAACTTTCTTAAATGGAAACCTTCATATATTTTTGTTTTTGTAAAGACATGGAGATTAAAAATATTGCATGACAATGTGATCAATAAGCAATCAGTATGCTTGGACTAGATAACAAAATAATTCATTCACCATGTTGTGGATTTTTAGTATGCAGTAAACTATTTCTACATCTCTGATTAGTTATTATTTATTCTTGTTGAAACATTTTTCCTATGAAGATTACGTCACAGATGATGTAAATGATGACAATCCTATCCCGGATTCCGGAGATGCTCCTCCAATTCCTCCTAGATCTTACCAATCCTCTATACGTCGTTCATCATTATCCTTAGAAAAAATTGAGAGAAATTCAAAACGTTTAACACGATTCTCATTGAAATCAACATTTCATAATGCAATAGATCGTGATCACACTAATAATGTACAAAGGAATTCTTTTTCTGGTTCAGCATTGTTGGATTCAATGATAGAGTTGGAGACACATTTAGCTGATGGATCATTGTTAAATCAGTTTGAGGTAAGTCATCATGTGTTTTTCGGAAGCAGTTTCTTAATCCATAACTACTATAATGTTTTATTTCAATAATTCTGTCTTCACTACAGAAGTCTTTCAGTTGACCGCATAACACAAACTTTTCTCAGTTTCGACGATTCTGACAGTTTGTGAGTAAAACATAAAAAAATGTATTTTGTTGATATGTTTGTGAATATCCAACGTAGAAGATTACTAAAAGTTACCCAGATCTGATAACCGCTGTTTACTTAATACTGTGTTGTAAACTACAAAACCTTCTCTATTAATATTAATCATGTGCTCACCAATAACTAACTTCTAGAGGTAATTTTCGGAGTTCTAGTGAAAGGACATAATCGGTTTTTGACCTAAGGAGGGTCGAGTGACATTATGAGTTGATCGAAGCTAGAAGTGTAGAACACCGGACTCAGATGCATGGAGGTTAAGCCGTCGCTAAGAGATACAGTTCTTGAGTTCTCTCTTTGGTAGAATACCACTTCTAATAAAATCTGTTGAATTTCCAACATTAATTGTTATCACGTTGAATTCACGTATTGTACTAAAATGCATTTTAAGACAGACCACGACTTCCCATTTCTCCAGGAAAGAAATAGCCTACGTTAATTTACGTCATTTCTGTCACTGTGTTAATATTATTGTAGCTTTAATAGGACTAGCGTGAATAACTAACAAGATAATGAAACATCTTTTTGGGTTAAATATCCTATGCCTTGCATAATCTTAGGCTTTAAAATCATATTATTTCAGGATTCGGTAAACGATAATCATAGTTCATGCTGTGAGTAATCTATAATTCAGGTTCATGAAATAAATCCCAACTCTTGGTTTCTAATGAAAGTCAGTATATTCAAACTCAAACGTATAATTTACGCAACACCTTTAATGGCCTAAAAATTAATGACATGAAAGTTGTGAGCTATATGTGCGGTTTAGCGTTCCTAGTAATTCAGAATAACTCGAGTCAGTTACATAATGAAAATTTTTACGTGATCCAAATACTCACTAGATATCAACATCTATTTCCTGATAAAAATAGTCACCAATATCTTTGGCGTGTTGAATCATCTCATTTCAGTATGTTCAGTACATTAAATATATTTTAAATCAATGGATTTATTTATGGATTTACAGAATATAATAACTTGAAGCAGCAAAGTTATAAAATGTCGTCATTACTTTGTCCACCATCAAGGTAAACTGAGCTTCATCTATAAGTTACATAGGATTCACAAATAATAAGCACTAATGTAAAAAGTAGAAGAATGAGAAACCCGTCATTTATTTTGAGCTCCTACAGACCTAACAAAGTTGATCTCCATACGATAATAATTCTCATGAAGCGATATCTGATATTTTGTCTGGACACCTGATAATATTAATTGAATAATACATATTGTCTGTATTCCTGACCACCGGTATATCAGGTAACTAGGTATATAAGACTATTAATTGCCCTTCGCCGAGTGGAAGATGTTAGCGCTACTTCAAATAATCAATTAGTACCATTATTCCTGACACAGAGTGCTTCTGGTAGTCAAATACATAAATCCATACCTAGTAAGTATATTGGATGTATTATAACAATATTAAATCTTTAATAGTTCAAATAAGTAATCAGGTGGAGCATTTGTTATTGTAGGAATCCGCCTGTATTTTGTAATCAACCTTTACATACGGTACCGTAGATAGATGTTCATTAAGAGTTTTCAAAAACTTTATAAATATAATATTTATAATAAACAATCCAAACCAACACTCAGTTCATTTCACACTATCAAATCAATTCTTGGTAACGGTACCCATATACACGTATATTTATACCAATAAAATCTACTCTTTGTTTAAACATTTTGCATAACAACTCAGAATTTCATGATAAATTTCCTTGTAGTATACACTTGGCTAGAAAAGTACATCTCTGCCCAGAAAGTATATAGACTACTACCTTAGTTTTCAATGCTTCTATGATTGATATAAGTCCATAATACCTTTTAAAATAGTTTAAATTTTCACAACTCATCTAACTTAATACGCACATCCACTCTTAGAGGCAATGCGTTATTTAAGCTGGACGATTCATTAATAATCCTTTCATTGTCTTTCTAAACAGCATCCTCAACCCACTTCATTTTGAAGTACAAGTTGATGATATTGTCTTGAAAGACAATCAATGCTAAGAGGTTAAATCATCCAGCTCAATGAACACAACACGTCATGACCTATATATCTCCTCCATAATGAAACATCACTTTTTTAAATACAATATTTCATAAAGTCTGATAAATACACTATTCCATTATGATTGTTCACTTTTTAAATACATTTAGCATTTGCCTCGAAGAAAATCTGGTTTGACTATGAATGTATCTCGTCTAAGTGAGAATTCAGTCAAGAATCGATATCGTGATATTTCACCTTGTAAGATTATGATTTCATTTTATTTTTTAAGTTGGGTTTTAATGATAAAGTGATAAATCAATAATATGGATGAAATGTTTAATCACTTTCCCTGGGAACATAAAAACTTGTATCATATATGGTAAAATCCATGTGAATATATGCGTAGAAGATACCCCAATCTTTATTTCATTACTTTAATCATAAATATAACAGTTCCCTTATCTATTAGTAACCATTTGTGACTATTTTACTTTAGTGAATAACAGAATTAACGTTCGAAGTGATATGCACTGGGTTCGAGTTTTAGTGTGAGTATAAATACGAGTGCAGGTACATCTAAATAATATATCCATAGCAGAGGAAAGTAAATATTTCTATATACACCTCACTGTAATGTGAGGAAGTCGTTAAATCTTATACATGAAAGTAGGATGTGAAATATATCTAATGCTCTTTTATTAGTAGTAGCACTCAATAAAAAAACATAAATGACAGGTTATTTACCATTTTATATTACTGAGTGTTATAGAGATTGTTAAATTCGAGGTTTCATAGCATGGATTGATTTCAATCAGGTGACTGTTGAAAACACGGAAGCACTAGACAGCAATTTCGTTTTAGTATGACACTACGTGAAGGCAGAATATATATCCACTTTCCCACAGTAGGACAAAATCAGAATATTCAGACTATTTGGAGAACTTTTAACGTTTTCACCACTGAGCGAACATCTGTTTGCTTCTGCTACTAACTGTAATAGTTTCACAACATTGAGCGTTCTCATTTATTACTATTTATTATATATGCCACGCCCGACATCGTTAAACTTCACCGTTCAGTTGTTATTATGCGAGTCAGTCTGTGATATGAAACTTCGTGTTTAGAGTTTGTTAAACTGAGTTTTCTATGTATCTCAGGCAACATATTTAAATTAGGTAGCGGAAGAATCTAGAACTAACTTCGGGTTTTCACTTATTGGATGCACAACTTTTTTTAATTGAAAAGTTTATGTCGAATATAATCCCATTTGTCAAACAAACAGTTATGAATTATGAAATGAAAGTATTCACAACATTTTAGTGTTCACTAACTGCATGGTATCTATCATTTTCGTTCATTTAGTTGACGTGCACTGAATATTAAACTTTAACATACATTGTATTTATGTTTTACATCTAACATATTGGGCTACGTTCCATTCAACACCTTCATAGCAGACAGTTGAGTATGACTGCTTATTCTTGAAATGTATATTATATTATATCTTTTATTGAAAAAAATTCGACATATCAACTAAATGAACACAAAATAGTATAACCTATTTATTGAGTATTGAAAACATTAAAAATAACTTTCAATTGGGATGGTTATTTTTGTGGATATTGGTTATTTTATTTGATTGCGCACTGCTGAGGAGTTCTACACTAGAACGAAACAGCTGTCCAGTGCTCCCTTTTTGTCAATGGTACCCTACCAACATCAATCTGTGTTATATTCAATTAAATAAAAATAACTTTGTTTGTATTTGTCAGAAAACTTTACATTGTACCACTTGTTGGCATATTTTTTAACTTCGCAAGTACAATAATCATATAAGGTTCTTTGTGTACCTTCATAAATCATGATGCTACCTACTATCAGTTATTGTTATTTCAATTGTTTAACTCATAAATATTATTGAGTTATAACTATACACCAATGAAACGGATAAATTATTACAAATTGTATAATTCAATTTCATCCCAACTAGTTTATATATGTGTATACGTTAACAATGTTTCATCATTCATCTTGCCGGTTTTATTCTCACAGTTTTTTTCACTGTGAAAAAAGGATAAAAGTAAATTGCCATTGTTATAGTAATGATTCGTAGAAAATATATTTGTTGTTTAAGAAGAGAATGCGTCACCTTCAAAAATTATTTGTCACTGATAAGATTAGTCAACCGTCCCGTTGAAATAACGAATGAATTATCAAATGTCAAATACTCTTCTCATCACTAAACAATATTGGTAACGATTGATAATTTAAAAATGAATATATGTATATATCAATTTGATATCACGAACTGGTCTGAATTAGACAACCAGGAAGCATTGACAGCTGTTTCGTCCTGTCATGGGACTCTTCGACAGTGCACATTCACGATTCCATCAGGAATCAAATACAGGACTCTCTAGCTTCGGGGCGAACGCTTTAACATTAGACCACTGAGTTGGCTCACAATAGTTGATATTTCTAATTCAGTCCATTCGTGATACTTTTGCTCGACCTCATCCATACAACAATCTCTACAATACCTAATTACGATTATATATTTAATCTATCTGAATATCCAATGTAGTGAATGAAGTTGACAATAATAATTAAGATGCGAAACAACTGGAGATCAATGGTGTATTTATTTTCAGAACAAGAAAAAAGTGAATACACTTCTGCTGCCTATAGTTAATAAATATTTTACTCTTTATCTAGGTTCGTTTGGTTGTAATATATTCTGCTGTACTTGAACGTTGTGTTACATCTGATTTAGTGTTTCTACTTACTTACTCAATTATTTTAAATTTGATCGACAGTTTAGAGGAGCTTTATTAATGTAAGTGTATATAGGTTCGACCTATCGATACAGGGTGAAACTACTCAAAAATGATTGGTAAAATTAATAACTTTTGATCGCTGAATTTGTCTTATGCGAAGCAGCCTAACTGAGAATGAATAAACAGATTATTTTAAATGACATCATTTAATGAATGTCAATTGACTTCTCTACATCTACGATGCTCCTTACTTATCAAACAGGTTTTTCATGCGATTCTGTACGGAACTTATTATTAAAAATAATCAGTATTACTGACGAGTTCTACTTAACCTTAGGGAAATTTGATCGTTTAACGATCTATTTCCTCTTTGGAACTATGATCACCAAAAAGAGGGGCAGATGATTAAAATGAAACAAGCAGATTGAAATAAAAAGCACTTTTACCGTCTGTAAAGTGATCTTCTTTTGACTTTAATTTTAAATTAACTAATCAATCTTACTTTGACTCTCGGTTTTTACAAAAATGGAAAGATATTTTTTTATTTCAAAACTGTATCTACCGTGTTCATATTCTATAGAAAGCATCAATTCCCATAAAATTGCAGTTACGCCTTGTCGAAAGATACCGGTCAGAATTTTCTGTAAACTATTACCACCTACAATCAAAGAATAGAACATACAATGTTAAATTACTCAATTTATTGACCACATTAAAACTTCATCAATAGAATTCGACTAGCACTACGAATTAAACAAGTAAGACATTACAATTGGGGGGGGAGTTATGGCGATAGTTAACTGTCAATTTGACAATCGTCAATATTCAGTAATCAGTGTATACGTTTATGTGTCAGCATTATTTAACATACACACTCCATAATGAATACAATGTAGCACTGTCATCTCTTCAAATTCAGTATAAGAAACCTCATCCACTTTAATTAATTAACTTCAATAAGTAAACTTTGATACAGGTATATGTCATATGACAATATATACGTTGGGGTTGGTTGATACACTAGTGTTTATTGAAGTTTCTTCTTACTGAAATGACTCAAAAGTTATTCCAACTATTCAAGTGTACGAACTTTCAAATAATTTAACACATTCCATGTTTATCTAGTTGTATAAATAAGAACAGATTTAAGGGAAATCATATTTTATTAACTTTGATGCATTCGTTTAGGCTTACAGCTTGCTTGTCATATTCAATAATTGAATATTTAGACTTTTGTTCTAATTAATTTCAACTGACTACCTAATGAAATAGATACATAATTATTTACAGTTCATTTTATGTTTAAGTTTGTTACAAGTTTTTGAACAAATCTGAGTAATCTATTAGGTATTATTACTGTAAAAAGACATACATCATACTAACACCAAGAACGCACTCTATCAACATCAATCTGTGATGGGTTCAATCAACTAAAACTTAATACCATCCTCTACAAGCTACCTCGGTTCAAATACTATAATCAGCTCACTAGTGACTAACTTCAGGATGTTTCTGAAGCTCTAGTGAAAAGTTGCGACTAGTGGTGTTCAGATATGTCGGAAGTTATCACCGATGACATTGGATGATCGTCGCGCTTTGTCATAAATTGGCGAAAGTGAAAATTTTACCATCGGATACTGGTCCAGTGGTGAAAAGGGTTAAGTGTTCGTCAACCTGAAGTCTCTGGGATGGAAGCTGGGGAAATCATTGCTCAACATTGAATCAATGTTGAACTTTACTAAATTGAAAATATTCGAGTATATTTTCAACTTAAATTACAATTGAACTAGATTTCCTTCATTCTTAACTCTACCTTTGATTAGCTCGAAAATGTCACGGATATCAAAGATATGCACCCATTTGTATCATACATCTTTCCACTCATTTTTATCTAGTGTGTAAATTAGTGCCACACTGAGGTAGTTTGTTCAGAATGCACACGTACCTGATCGATCAATTGTAAAATTTCAACGATAATGTACATTTCCTTCAAATGTTTGCATACACATCAGTTGCACAAATGAAAGACTGGCTGGACTCAATAGTATTTCAGTGGGTGACTTGTTAGTGTTCATGTTATTTATCCATAGTTCTTTTCTACGATGATTTCTGTTTTTGTTGATTTCAACTTGAATGTAATAAACCACTTTAATATATAAAATAATGATAAGTAGGAGCTGTCGAAGATGATCAGTGAGTAGTCATTTCATAATGCTGATTAAACCCTATTGATCAAGCTGAAATGTGGTTCCTAATCAAATAACTTGATATTTAATACTCCATGTTCTGACTTGAGATGGTTATACATAGTTGACAGGTATAACTGAATGACATACATTTTGCACAAGTTGACGGATGGGTAGGATTTAATTAGCACTGTAAAACTAGATAAGCATGATATTGTCTACTACTCAATTATCAATGAATGTAATCAATCCACCACCAGCTGCCCGAATATCTCAGAAGTAATATTTTAATTGGGTGGTGATGGTTGAAATCCCTTAAAACTGCAAGTACGTTTTGCCAACAAGTGCCAACTAGCAAAAAACCTATGTTAAGCAGTGTACGTTTTTTTGTTCAGGTGTTTAAGAAAACGCTTATTCTGTCGAAAAAGTATAGTTAATGAAATCTGTTTATAGGTCGACAAGTTTTAATAGACTAGAAACTCAGGAGAAATGATGCATAGCTAAATGACAACTCATTCATAATTACTTCCGGTTGACCGACCTACTGGCTATAATTATTTTTTAAAATTTGTCAATAAGTTATGTTTAGTTCCGCTTAATCTGCATATTAATTTGTGTTTTTTAACAGATGATCAAACTCGTGTAATATTAAAACAAGGATCTGGAGATTATATCAATGCCAGTTTTGTAAATGTAAGTTTATTAATTTCTTTAAATAAGTACATTTTAATAAAATTACAAATTTATGAGCGAATAAACATCATGGTTACGTTGATGTGGTTTCGTGCAGAGTATTTGTCATTGGTTGTTTTTATTCCTCACTGATCTCGGTTAAATGCTACTGGGAGTAAGTAGACACTGGAAAGCTTCCTCGTCCTAGCATGGAACTCCACGTGTGGCGTAGTGTGTGGGGACTGTTGAGGAATTCCAAAATCCAAATATTTAATTTTTCGAATGTTTAGTAACATGAGGCAGACCATTCATTTGTTAGGTGCAGATTCATGTAATTAGCTTTAATGTGACAGCTTACGTCACCTGTGGCGTAAAAAGGACGTCTATCTGTAAATCCATGGATCAGTATAATGCACATCAGTCCACATTTCTTTGCTATTTAGATGCACAATAAGATTTTAATAATTAGACTACATTTGTATGGTTTTACGTAGTTCATTAAAGGTATCTTCGAAGCAACCCCGGTATTTATCGAGAACGGTAAGTAGGCAGCGCTGTGATTTGATGTAGGATAGTGTATGGTTAATTGGCGGACCTTGATGGTCAGAACATGTATTACAACATGAACCCAATCATCTCCTTTATCGATGCTCAGTGTTGAATGACGTAAAACCAGAGTTAAATAAAGTTGAAAGTGGCTGTTGAAAAACCTGACCACGGTTCAGGAAATCGCCAGTTTTCAATGGTTTACTAACCCAGGTTAATTAGTGGTTTCAAATTCAACAATCTCAGGAACACTCATAATCAACACCAACACACTAGCGACTAACTTTAAGCGACAATTCCTGGAGCCTTCGTGAGATGATTACTCACCGATCGAGCAGATATATCTCGAATCAATTGAAATTAAGAGTACTGACTGTTGAATGTCGTCTCAAGAATTTAATGTTTAAACGAAGAGAACTGAAGGTCTTCATCTCGATCCTCTTTTAGGATTGTGGGTGCACACAGCACCTGAGGAGTACCATACCAGAACGAAACAGTTGTCCAGTGCTTCCCTCTTTTTGTGGTCGCCTAACCTAGGTTATATTCTACCCACCCAAGCAAATTCACTGGCTGTAGGTCCGTGTTGATCGATACGGACTACTTAGGATGGACCCGCTCCACTATCATAACCAATGGGTGGTATAACTTAAAATCAGTTGAAGTTCAGTAGGTTTATTCAATCTTACTTCCCGAATCGTATTCTCCATGTTTAATTTTTTACCACCATTGATATTACTTTTACTTCCTTGACATTCAGTTTGTTGTGCTAATGTTCTATCAGAATTTAGACATATATGCAAATATACCATGTTCTACGTTATTCAAGGCTAACATGATATTGAACAAACCAATAAATCAAAGATATAGATAATTTATTATATTGTTTAGTCGCGTCCCCAATTTTTTAAACACCAAGAAACATGTTTGAAACTCAAAGTTATATACTTCTTTCCTAAAAGAACTATACTTGTTTTTGTTGTCAATTAAATAAATTATCCGTCCATCACTTTGTGAATACCTATTTCTCTCTGTAGATTATTATGATTTCCGTTTATTTGTGTAGTTGCATTAACATCGATTTAGTTTATATGTTTATCAATAGCAAGTGAGCTTTTTGGTACATGGTCAAAGGAGTGAATGAATCGATGAGTGTATCTGAAGAAATCAGTGTGTCATTAAATGAAAGAGTATGTCTTATCTATCTCAATCTAATCCAATAGGAAGAGGGTGTGATCAACAAGTTGAACAGTACAACGTGAATCTATTTTATGTCGTTTAATTATTATCAGCTACTTTGTATAACTTACAATATTATAAAATCAAAGTTAGAAATTGAGTTTAACATACTTATAAATGTAAATTTAGTCTAAATTTCAATGATCATATATCAGCAAAGTGTAGCAAGCTCCCATATAACGATATATATATATATATGCATGTCTTCCAGAACATTATTCGGAGTGGTCAAAAAGTTGCAATTAGGTGATTACATGATCAGACAGTAGGGTTCAAGTTAACGACAATTAAGTATGATTTGAATCGAGCTCAATCATTGAAAAATAAGATTATAATGTAAGGTGGAATGATAATTCAATAAATTTAACTAAATTCCCAAAACATGACGTAATTGAATAGAAGTTAAGTTATTGGGTAGAGATTAATGAAAACCATTTTTGTTTTGAAAACCTGACCACGGTTCAGGAAATCGCCAGTTTTCAATGGTTTACTAACCCAGGTTAATTAGTGGTTTCAAATTCAACAATCTCAGGAACACTCATAATCAACACCAACACACTAGCGACTAACTTTAAGCGACAATTCCTGGAGCCTTCGTGAGATGATTACTCACCGATCGAGCAGATATATCTCGAATCAATTGAAATTAAGAGTACTGACTGTTGAATGTCGTCTCAAGAATTTAATGTTTAAACGAAGAGAACTGAAGGTCTTCATCTCGATCCTCTTTTAGGATTGTGGGTGCACACAGCACCTGAGGAGTACCATACCAGAACGAAACAGTTGTCCAGTGCTTCCCTCTTTTTGTGGTCGCCTAACCTAGGTTATATTCTACCCACCCAAGCAAATTCACTGGCTGTAGGTCCGTGTTGATCGATACGGACTACTTAGGATGGACCCGCTCCACTATCATAACCAATGGGTGGTATAACTTAAAATCAGTTGAAGTTCAGTAGGTTTATTCAATCTTACTTCCCGAATCGTATTCTCCATGTTTAATTTTTTACCACCATTGATATTACTTTTACTTCCTTGACATTCAGTTTGTTGTGCTAATGTTCTATCAGAATTTAGACATATATGCAAATATACCATGTTCTACGTTATTCAAGGCTAACATGATATTGAACAAACCAATAAATCAAAGATATAGATAATTTATTATATTGTTTAGTCGCGTCCCCAATTTTTTAAACACCAAGAAACATGTTTGAAACTCAAAGTTATATACTTCTTTCCTAAAAGAACTATACTTGTTTTTGTTGTCAATTAAATAAATTTAACTAAATTCCCAAAACATGACGTAATTGAATAGAAGTTAAGTTATTGGGTAGAGATTAATTGAAAACCATTTTTGTTTTGAAACCACAAGTTAGACTTCAGGCTTTTAGATTAGTTTTAGAAGGGCAAAGCCTGTCTCGTTTTTTTTAAGATTCTAGGGTTCTTCGTCTAGAAGCCTTCCGTCGTGAATTTTTGCAAACTATTGGCCGCAACAGAAGAAGGATGTCAATAGATATTAAGTCGTTTGGATGAACACGCTGCTTTGTAAAGGCGGACAATAGCATAAAGCCTTCATTTACTTACAACACTCAACTTGACGTTTGCAACTTTTATATTTGAGTGTTGTGGAGATTATTCAGTTCGGATTCGATATCACTAACTACCGTAGGGTGAAGAGTCAATGAAAAGCAGGAAGCACTGAACAACTGTTTGTCCACGTTTGTCACCTCTCATATGCAGTGTTTATCTACAATACCAAAGTCTAATCCTTTTGAGGTCACTTTCATGAAGCATCTGTAAACATCTCTCGTATTTGTTTAACAACATCACAGCTTAGATAACGTCGACCATTCTGTAAAACGTAATAGATCTATGACATTTAACCGTCACTTTTATTCTTCTCCATGTTTAATTTTTTACCACCATTGATATTACTTTTACTTCCTTGACATTCAGTTTGTTGTGCTAATGTTCTATCAGAATTTAGACATATATGCAAATATACCATGTTCTACGTTATTCAAGGCTAACATGATATTGAACAAACCAATAAATCAAAGATATAGATAATTTATTATATTGTTTAGTCGCGTCCCCAATTTTTTAAACACCAAGAAACATGTTTGAAACTCAAAGTTATATACTTCTTTCCTAAAAGAACTATACTTGTTTTTGTTGTCAATTAAATAAATTATCCGTCCATCACTTTGTGAATACCTATTTCTCTCTGTAGATTATTATGATTTCCGTTTATTTGTGTAGTTGCATTAACATCGATTTAGTTTATATGTTTATCAATAGCAAGTGAGCTTTTTGGTACATGGTCAAAGGAGTGAATGAATCGATGAGTGTATCTGAAGAAATCAGTGTGTCATTAAATGAAAGAGTATGTCTTATCTATCTCAATCTAATCCAATAGGAAGAGGGTGTGATCAACAAGTTGAACAGTACAACGTGAATCTATTTTATGTCGTTTAATTATTATCAGCTACTTTGTATAACTTACAATATTATAAAATCAAAGTTAGAAATTGAGTTTAACATACTTATAAATGTAAATTTAGTCTAAATTTCAATGATCATATATCAGCAAAGTGTAGCAAGCTCCCATATAACGATATATATATATATATGCATGTCTTCCAGAACATTATTCGGAGTGGTCAAAAAGTTGCAATTAGGTGATTACATGATCAGACAGTAGGGTTCAAGTTAACGACAATTAAGTATGATTTGAATCGAGCTCAATCATTGAAAAATAAGATTATAATGTAAGGTGGAATGATAATTCAATAAATTTAACTAAATTCCCAAAACATGACGTAATTGAATAGAAGTTAAGTTATTGGGTAGAGATTAATTGAAAACCATTTTTGTTTTGAAACCACAAGTTAGACTTCAGGCTTTTAGATTAGTTTTAGAAGGGCAAAGCCTGTCTCGTTTTTTTTAAGATTCTAGGGTTCTTCGTCTAGAAGCCTTCCGTCGTGAATTTTTGCAAACTATTGGCCGCAACAGAAGAAGGATGTCAATAGATATTAAGTCGTTTGGATGAACACGCTGCTTTGTAAAGGCGGACAATAGCATAAAGCCTTCATTTACTTACAACACTCAACTTGACGTTTGCAACTTTTATATTTGAGTGTTGTGGAGATTATTCAGTTCGGATTCGATATCACTAACTACCGTAGGGTGAAGAGTCAATGAAAAGCAGGAAGCACTGAACAACTGTTTGTCCACGTTTGTCACCTCTCATATGCAGTGTTTATCTACAATACCAAAGTCTAATCCTTTTGAGGTCACTTTCATGAAGCATCTGTAAACATCTCTCGTATTTGTTTAACAACATCACAGCTTAGATAACGTCGACCATTCTGTAAAACGTAATAGATCTATGACATTTAACCGTCACTTTTATTCTTCTCCACTGTCTACGTGATCTAGTCAATATCCCCGTGTGGGTTTGTGCCTAATGCAACTCAGAAACTTCAATCATCTACACTGTAAAATGGAAGTGTAAACGTTGGTGATGTAATAGTATGTTTGATTCACCTCTATCCGATGATTCTAGTTTTTTTTACACTTTACTGTCTTTTCCTGAAAAAAATGCCACCGTTTATTTTATGTCTTTACTATTAGTGATGTTTCTTCATAGAATTTTTGCTTGTTATCCATAGTACGTGCTTTTTAGTTTCAATGTTTTGCTAATGGCACTCCTATTTATCTTAGTTATTCTCATGATTATATGCTTCCATCACTTTTTTATATCTTCCCTGACATTATCCTAACATACATGCAGTTTTGAAAATTGTTGAATTTTATAATTCTACTTAACGGAAGACTATATAATAGCAGGAGTTCAACCAAACCAAATGTTGGATAGCTGTTTACTAATGGCATTCGATGATGATCATTCATTATTGTGAATTAACTGAACTAATTTATAATAGTAGCCTCGAGTACCAACTGTATTAAAGCTAAGCACTTATCATTAAATCTTGGATTCAATTTATAGAGAATTCCTGTTTGGACACTCCTGAGAACTTCCATACTAGAAGGGAATAGCTTTCAATCTTCTTGTTTTCATGAGCTTATATATATATATATATATATATATATGAAGAAAGAGAAATGGTTTTGCATCTTTGAAAATGAACTTGTAGAAAATATTGATCGACTGAATTAATCATTTTATTTTTGTTGTATCCAGACTCCAATAATTTGCTATATTAAGAATAGCGTTGTTGGTCTTGTAAGCCTTTCCATATTATTTTAGGAAGCGTAATAGTTTGTCTACCAAGAATTTTTAGAGTTGTGCATAAACAATCATTCACATACACTACTACTTGTCGGTTGATAACTAATTCAAGTTAAAGCGCAGCATTTGAAAGAATATTTATAAAAATTACCTCAAGTCAATGAACTTGATGCTGGTCTTTTTCAAATTAGCTCAACTTTTATGTGCTACGTTTTGCCTGTGTGGTCTCTGTAATAGGAAATACCAATAGTTTTTTATAAAAGATAAAGTCTATCTGTATTCAAATATAACTGATCGGAATTTTTTCGGAATATATTCATTGTAGCGATAACAAATCTTAAAAATTAACTTACCGACACTTATAGTCTCTAATATTTTTGATATCATGCTTATAAACCGACGTATTTTGTCTCAGTTTGTTAAACAAACATCTTAGAAATAATAAATAGGTTTTTATATATTGATTATGATTCTTGATAGTCAAGATTGGATACTCGCTTACTGGATTCTACTGTGTTGTAACAGTGGATTCGTCAGCATTAATTATATCCTTGAAGAGACCAGTAACTGAATGGCAATCAGTTAGCTCACTTTATTTAGAACACTTATTTATCTAGTTGATACTTTATCAAGTTTTATTATAAAACTGTGAAAATCCCTCCCATGGAATGTTATATTTCTGTTTAGTTAGTTACTCTTACTTTCCACCTTTTCAACACACCGCTAGCCACAATTTGTCTATTCCAAAACTCGTTCAAAAATCAAGACACACCAGCTAACGAAGATTAATTAAGATTCAATTATGAAGATTTACAAAGAAATAATACTAACACTTATCATTAATATATGAATGTCATACTTGTTAAAATAGTTAGCGGCTAGCTAGGATAAGTAATTAACTTGAAATTCAATTGTTTCTTGAAATGAGATATGCTACGTTCGACTTGTAGTATGAACATTAAATCTGAGTTGAGGGTTCACGTAGCTGATGAGTCTTAAATAAAATGACAAGAACATCTTTGATTATACTACCAGCCATATATTTCATATATTCCTTAAGCAGGCAACTTTTAAAAACCTACATCCATCGACTATAATGGTACTATATTGCGAACACCTATCCATGGAAGTGATGAATAAGCCAGTAAACCAAGATTGAAATTGATTAAAAGTAATGGTATGTTGAATCAATTAAGTCATAATTTAAAGCAGAGAAATTCATTACTGCTGATATGACGAAGTATAGTGATTATGATATTTAGGCAGTTTTGTTACAGAGGTTTTTAAGTGAATGATCCGATGTGCCGGAGTGACTGCTACTCCTGAGATCATACAATTAACCCAAACCCTCCGAACAAACTGATATAAAAGATAAGATCACTTACCAGAAGTATACATTTCTTACCTAATAAAATAACCTACCAATATATACAATGTTAACAGTGAAATAAACACGATTAGATGCCATAGGCAATTGCAGAAAATCTTTCTTGCAAGAGATCACTTACTTTACAGTAGATTGAAAATTGACTTCTAAGCTCAATTCCTAACCAATATATTACAAATATCATAGCATATAGTTTATTGGTTAAACTCCAAAAGTGTAAACTATCAAACTCCCAACCTTCAGGTTAGTTTTATCGTGTTAACATGAAAACTTAAAGGTTTTGGTTTAAATTATAGATACATACTACTAATAAGTTTTTAAATGATTGCTAAACCCTTCATGATCTTCATTGACTTATTATGTGATGTTATTTTGTGATATATGCCATCTTCATATTATATGAAATGAAAGTATATTTTTAAACTTTAATTAAATTGCTATATTCAAATTGTAAAATATGGAATACCTTTGAATTTTACCGCGAATTTTTGTTCAAATTCTAGACGTACCTACATATTAGTTACAATTTTGTTTATCTAACAGTATTTATTCAAATCAAAACATTCAACTAAAATTACAGTTGATTAAAGCTATTCAGGCCTCGTTACGTCATAATTAGCATTCACAATAGTCTGACATTATTCAAATTATACCTTTAAAGCAAAGTGACATACTTCATCGGTTTCTGGAATTCTTTAGTAGGTAACAGCCAATAATTTTATTGAATTAAAGTGTTAGTTTATCATAAAATTGCATAGTCATAGGCCTAATTTCAAAAAGCGTTATGATGAATGGTCGATTTTTTTAGTTTCGTCGGTTATAAACTGATTAGTGCGAACTTTCAGACTAAACGATTCGTACGTCTTTTAAAAGACGATATAAGACAATTTACTATCATTAATTGGTCATACTGAATGACAGATTAACAGGGAACAAATTGCTTAGTGTTAAAGAAAATCGCAAATTTATCTGATAGTAGACTAAAATTATATTAAATTATTTCTTAAATCTTCCTACAGATGGAATTTCCTAAATGTGGAGTAAATCTTCGTTATATTGCAGCTCAAGGTCCATTGCCAAATACATATAGTGATTTTTGGCAAATGTGCTGGGAACAACAAGTTCGCCTAATTGTCATGTTGACAGCTATAAGCGAACGTGGTCGAGTAAGTTTCAATAATCCTCACTACTTAATATGTTTAACCTCTTTTTCTGTAGTCAGTAATTATTAATAATTATTTATGCTTGTTGTGATCATTGTTGAATTTAAGTTTGATATCAAGAACTGACCTCAGTTAGACAACCATCGAAAATCAAGTATGGAACTCCGCAATAAAACAAATACATGTTTAAACTGAAGGTCAGACCAAGAACCGTCAGGCTTCGTGGCAATCGCTAACATTTTAAACTACTTAGCTGACATTCATCGGCTTGCACTTTATCCTCAGTCAACTCACATTATTTTGCAACTTAGTCCGTTACCGTTAGTGATATTTATTTTATGTCAGACATGCTTAAACTCTTATGTTCATGTATTTTCACCAAAGCCTCAGGAATCCATCCTACAGTTACTGGTGAGAACTTACTAACCCCCAGTAAGGACGTGGATATACACTTCTGAGGAGCCCGATAGGACTGCTATCTGGTTTTCAGTGGTTATCTAACCCAAATCAATTCATGATTACGAATTCAGCTCATTAATTACATTTGAAAGAAAATCGATTTCGTCGGCATTTCCTTATAAAAGTGTTAAATGCCTTGTCTGCTAAATTGACAGTTTTTGCGTTTTAAGAATCGGACAATAATGATATGCTGACTTAGTATTTCATGATTAACATTTTCCAACATGATAAATGATTGTCAGAAGTGCTGCATCAATGCTACACCAATCTTAGTCTTTTGTTTTAAAGTGAACTAAGGCGCTTAGTGAGTCGTCAATTGAATTAATTATTTTTAACCTACTTAATCTAATTTGGAGGTATGTGACATGAAAGATATCAAACCAATACCATCACTGTTTCACTAATGTTAATATAGAAAAATCTCTTATCATTTTATGGCTGTTTCATGTTTGATCATCCGCCGAACAACGAAACTATGAACTTCTGTCATGAGCGAAATGCTGCGAATCGTGTTTATGGTTGATTAACCATTTTAATGCTGCATAAAATCTCTTCACCTTCTGGAAATAAACTGAGGATCCGAATCCACAACTAATTGCTTATCTATATTATTGAGTACTAGGAACTTTGAACAACTAGCTTCCGTGATGATGACGATGTTATCCGTTGCTATAGATGCTCCTTCATCCTGTAAATGTATCTGATATCAAAATTTCTCACATTACAGTGGGTAATGAGACAAATGGTTTTATTACAGTAAACTATTAATTACCTAACAAATCTTTTCTGTTTAGAACTAAAACCCAACACCATTTGATTATCTCTTTAAAAGAGACATAATTACACTAGTAAAATTTGCAAGTTGCCACATATATCGAGGAACTACTATTCTGTTAAGCTTCAAGCCAGTTCTTTATTGGTTGTTTGTAACTCCGTTTTCATCAGTTCTAGTGGGAACGGTTGAAGGACAAAGAGGTTGGTAGATACGGAAAAAATATTCTGCACTTGTAAACATTTGATTCCTGTAGACTCCATGATACTCATTCTTTTGACTAGTAGAGTACTATTTCATTCGGGAGTTTGAATCAATGATTCTATTACATGAATAGGTATCACTCATTGATCGCGATGCTTTCAAGGCTATTCATTGCTTACTTGATTATCTGAAAGCTAATACTTCAATAGACGTTGTTAAGTAAGTTTCAAGTACTACGTTAGTAATAAAACATAGACTCAGCATAACATCAAAATAAGATGATGGTAAATAATGGTAACAAAAAACTCAAAATTAATTGTCGTAACGTTAAAAAACTGATAAATAAACTCAAGGATACTTATTTTGACCGTTGATAGAGTGGAAGACGTAAATTAAATTGAGTTCATCAGTTTTAGGACAACTGGAGAACCATTGAAAAAACAGGAATAAATGAATATGCATTTAGACCTAGTTTAAGACCCCTTGGTATTTTTAACCTACAATTTTACAGAGATGATACAAATTTAAATTTTCAGTCCTATCGAATCAAAATCCGAAGTTCCATATTCCTGGCTTCCATGTAATGTAACAATGCTATCTACTTCCATCAGTGTTATGTTTTTTAATCCCAAAAATGTCAACCCCCAAAAAAAACATTTTATCCCTGATCTCCTGTAATTTAGCTTGAAAATAAATGTTGAACCTTCCACTGTTTAAACCCTCTGTCATCTAGGATAGTAGGCTTCATTATCTGAGATAGGAGTAATTTTGAAAAGATCAAGAGATAGAATCGAAAAGTGGTATCAATTTACGAGTGACCGATGTTGGTTGGTATAAACTAACTGTTTTGAGTGATACGGTTGACAACCAATCAAAATTGCTACTTGTTTACCCTTAGATTATGAGTTTCAAATTGTCTTAATATTATTACCACTATTGCTACTACTCTACTACTTTGGTGTGCATCTCACTGTATTGATGTAGACTGGCATATAGATGAGCTAGGTCCTACTTCGCTTTTGAATGTCTCGATTAACTGAGACCATCTTAAAACTGATATGAATTCAAATTTCACATTGCGAACTGACTTAGATTAAACTATAGACGATCAAGAAAAACCGGATAGCTGTCTATTCCTGGTTTAGTACTTCTCAATTCCATGTGCCCATCTCCTCATTAAGGATGAAGCCCCGGTACTTTTGGAAATATATTTGAAAACAAATATTTCCGGAAGCCAATACGATCTCTAATATTCCCTCATTTATATACAATTCTTATAATGCATCGTTTATATGACAAATAAAAACGCCTGTTTCGTTATCTTGTAGCTTGGCTGGGAATAAAAATGACTTCGTATGTTTTGCATTTTCATTGAGTATCAGTACAACTGTATATATTTTTTTTCTTGACAGCTTTGTCAATGTCCAAGACTGGAAGCTAGCGTTTTTTCTACAAATTCTATTACAGATTTGTTTTTGTCTTAGAATATTGAATAGTTTACTCTTAGAGGAATGAAATGAATTGAGTTTTCTTTTTTTGTATATGAATTCAATTTCATTTATACTTTTATAAAATGATTATCAAATTCATTTCTGGATGAATTTACGTCACTATTTAAACAATTTTTAAAAATTTCAGACAAATCAATTAAGATTTTACAAGTAACTATGAGTAACAGATTATTGTTTTTACTGATGTAACCGATAAAGTTCATTCATTTTATATAAATTAGATAGATACTATAAATGATATTAAATTATCATTATATAATAAGATGAATTAATTAAGATTGAAATTGTTGAATGACTGTAATGTCTTCAACATTAACGAAACAGTGATACAGTGTTTTCTTTTTGTTTTTCAATGAATTGTCAACATGCATCAGTTTATGACAAACATTAATGCTATTGGAGTAAACATTTCCTGAATCCTTTTTTAGATAGTCAATATAATAGTACATTTAAACGAAATAAAAATGTATGTTGCTTCCTGAATCTTAAATGTTACAAAAATCATTGTTAGCTACCTTTTTTGGGAGTAATTAACTGTTCATTTGGTACATAGAAAATAACCGTTAAATTTTTCTTTCCTTTATCTCAAGTGATTTGTATAAACCAGTTACCGTTTTTTAGAAAAATTCAAGTCAATTCTTCAAGCTGAATTAGTTATATTATACAATTATTACTATTATTGTTATTATTATTAATTAAGCTGTAGAATATCACTAAGTGTTAATCATATCCAACTTTGAATTATGAAGTCGTTGGTCAGTGACTGCAGTGCCCTACTTTCAGTTAAAATAAGACAGGTTTGAATCTTGCTTCATCTACTTCCGTCCAAATAACCAATTAGTATTTTTAACGTCTCATAATTAGGATGTGACTTCAAATCAGACACACGAATTTATATTTGAGATAGGAATTGAGTCGGAATAGTCAATAAATATGTAGGTCCACTACATAATGTTGTCTTAACGCCCACAATCTATAATCATCGTAATATGTAAAACTTTAGAAGGTCAATTTTTGTTAGCTCCGATATTCTCATCAACATAACAAAGCGAAAATTTGGAATAGTGAGTTTAAACAATATACAGTAACAGAATCTAATGAAGAAAACTGACACCAGCAGAATAGTCTGTAATTGTAAACTGGGAATGATACTTCTTAGCTGTAGCATATTATGATAATGATAACAATCAAAATATTCAGCACTCGATTAGACAATGATTCTAAACATTTCCAAACTACGATTTTCCACACCGTCTTAATCGTTCAATAAGTATGTTGATTCAGCATTTTTCTCTTGTCATTTGTTTTAAAATCTCCATTTCAATTATCCGGAATTATTTATCTGCTAATAGTCTGATACGAACATGTCATTGAAACGCAGCCAAAAATTCTTTATGAAAAGCACACTAATATTGAGTGTTTACACATTGAACGAACGGGAGAAAATGACTAACGGTACTGATGAATACTGCACAATCAGTCATGAACAACGCGTTTGCATATAGGTTCAAGTCTCTATGCCACATTAGCACTATGAGATCAAATTCACAAGATTAATACAACAATACAATTCAAAAAAAAGGTATGAAGTAAATTTAAGTATGAAAGAATAATGGAATACTGAAAACTTTACAGATAACTTAGATTGTGCTATCATTTTTCATAGCTAAGTAGAAATATACAATTTCACTGTTTCCATGTTGAATGTTTTTTTGTTTTTGGAACTGCAACCTAATGAAATCTGTTTCACAAGTATTTACTTTAATAAAACAATGTTATTTTATAGTTTAAAGTTAAATATTGAATCATCTCTTATGAATAAAATCTATTTAATACCAGCATTTAATTGTAATACACAGAAGAATGTATTTAATACTTACTTGTATACTACCAGGTGATCATTTGAAATGAGATTACATATTAACTCTCTAGTTAGCACTACTAACTTTCTGACAAAAAGAAGTAGGTATACCGAATCAACAATGAAATATTGTTTGTATCTAGGCATTTGAAAATATTTGCTTCTACATAACAATTGTAAATTATTAAATATTAAACGGTTATCATATATACATATATATATATATATATATATATATATATATATATATGCGTCAAAGAGAGACAGAGAGCATGGCAATGTCAAAAAACAGAGAACAAACACTTGGCATCTACTAAACATTTTATCAGTTTAACATTTTGTCTAGTAATTGAGAAAGAAGTTAAAACAATTTACCGTAGGAAATTTTATTTCCTATGCTAACATTTACTATAGCTGTACAGGGTGCAAATTGCTTAGGAGTTCCATACTTGGATGAAACAGCCGTCCATTGCTACCTGGTTTTCAATAGTATTCATTCAACGCTAATCTGTGACGAACACAAACAACTAAACTTATAATTTACCTCCACAAAATCACTTCAATTCAACTGTACAACTGTATATTTAGTGATTTTTACAAGATATTTGCCTATTGAAAAATAGGAGATTGCATAATAAGGTGTTTAGAAATTTTAATTATCAAAATAATCACAAGAATGTTACTTAATGGTTTAAATAATGAAGAAGTGTTTTAAGATGAAAATATTTTACAAATCAGAAGAATGATTAACAACTGTCCACTTGACCAAAATGAAGAAGTTGGACGTGTCATAGATGGTAATAATTGGTTACAAAGTACGGGAAATTAAGGAAGACCTCGAAACAGACCAAAAAATAATAATACATAACGAGGAATTAGGGCCAGGTTGTCGTCATGGATTAGACTTGCTGCTGCTGCACTCAAAAGTCCGGCTTGGGCTGACGGATTCCTAAGGGCTTAGCAGCGAACTGATGTTCTTTTGCCCTCCCTGTAAGCTGAATTGTTTGATAGCATGGAGAATTCTAAAGAACGACCAGGGATATGAGGCAGAGGTGATGTGGGCAGAATTGATAAGGTTTTCTTCTGTTGAGTTGGTTATGGATTCACATTCACTTTTTAAGAGCCATGTCAAGTAATTTCCTGAGATACACTTTTATAGTGTTTGCTCTGTAATGGCAGTGAAACACGCTCCGCAAGAGCAAGTAAAATATGTTGATGTACATGGGTATGGCTCAAAACTCAATGGAGGAATAATTTATTAACTCTGGTCATAGGAAGCTTTGGCATCTTTAAGACTTCATATATGGCTTACTAACCAGTGCCAACCAACACGTATCACAACTTTACGAACCAAATGTCTATACAATTACAACACTGATACACAAAGTTCATCTTATTAATTTTTTTTCCGAACTTTTGACAAACATAAAACTCTTTTAGTTTTTCTTTTTTGAGTTTGTAGTTTATGGATTGGACAAGTAAAATATATTTTGCATTTTAATCCATTAAACATTTCCATTAAATCATTAAAACGACAAATAGTGCAAAGAGATTTCCTTTCAATTAGCCCACTATCATCATGGCTGAACACCAATACAGATTGGCGGCGAGTAATTTATCAAAATGAATGTAAAACAACTATTAAATATAACGCATAAAGATCACATTACATAAAGACTGAACAAAACAAAAAGGACTAGTTGATTGTCTCTACGACTTATAAGTTAACAGAATGAAAAATATAACATTCAATTGAGGAATTAGTTAGTTACTTGATTTAATCACGTAAGAACTAAAATGAAGTGTAGGTTTGGAAACACACGTTAAATATTAAAAATAATTGATAGGAATATGGTGGAAAGAAAACAAGAATAAAGATTAGGAGTAGGTTGTAACGCTTGAAATTAGTTTGATAGCCAGGCTAGAGAGAGTGACCTTATAAATATTTAATGAATGCAAAGATTGGGTTTGTTTAAGTGTACAGCTATGGTCTCTGATATTTGTATGGGGCTACATCTGGAGGTGATGGATAAATTCAGTGGAATTCTATGTAACACTTTAAATGCTGGATTAGTGTCAACTCTATGGTCTGTGTCGACTAATTTTGCTTAGAAAGAGCTCCTTAGTGTTTTAATTTGTTACTTACTAAACCATGATACGTAATGTTCCGAAATATGATTACGGATTTGCCTCGTTGTATGCCTAACACCTGACAAACTGAGGTGTCAAACACTTGCAATCAATCCTTATTCAGTGTAATTACGAATGGCTGAGTGTAGAATAAAGGTACTAATATGGTGGCATTAAATGCTCTTCTAAGAACATTATTTAACAGTCCTGTCACAATTTTGCTAATTATATCACCCTTAAATTGTAACTTCAAGAATACAGATTTCTTTGATACAGTTGATAGGTTTACATTCAGTCATGTGTTTTGTTAGGAACCTTGATGAATATCTGTTTTTACTTAATAGCTCATTTATAGTTTTAAGTTCCCGTTAAACGGCGTCCTCAAAGCAAATAGTTTCAGCTCTGTGGATCAAGCATTCAACTAAATTTCCTTTATACTGTAATCGAATAAAACTCGAATATTAAGTGTATTGGCCTAATGAGGTTGGTTTTTGATAGACTCCTTTATTAATTGTTCCATCTGATGTTCTCGTCAGTAAGACGCTGAGAAACATAGTACTTACACTGTAAAAATAACTGCTTTGTGAACATTGCTGAATTCATTTAATGCATTTCATACTTTATCATTGTCTTTTAACACTTTAAATGTAACACCTACGTAGCGATAAAAGAGCTCTCGTTCGTTTATAATGCGTTTTCAAGCACCATTCTGTAGTTTGACCAAGGATAAATCTGTTAGGATAGGACCTAATGGTAACTATTATATTGTCTATAAAACTCTTTGGTGGATAAAAAAGTTTGCATTTATCGTTCATCTCAGAACAAGCTCTTTTAAAGAAGAGATAGTGATTCCAATCCCTGTTCTACTTTCTAGTTCATTCCATATAAAATCGATTGTTTCTATAACGGGAACGTTCGTAAATAATAATGACACGTCTTGTGATATCATGAATTCTTTGCTCGATCTCAGATTTTTTACTCTATTGACGAAATCAAAACTGTCTTTTACACTGTAATTCATGACTTATTTGTGAAGTGGTTTAAAGAGTTCCGATAACCACTTTTCCATTGCATGATAAACGGAATTCAACTTTTCTAGAACTCAGTGAAGACGCAAATCGATTTTGCGTATCTTTGACAGACCATACAATTTGAGTGGCTTCATAGCTGTAGGCTTCAGGTTTTCATATAATTCATGGGAGTGGGATAAAACTAGCTTGTTTTAGGCCTTTTTTGATTGAGTTAATTTCTTCTCAATCATTTCAGCAGTATCAGTGTTGGGCAATAACTTCTGAATTTTAATATCATTACTTAACAATCCGTTTATCTTTCCTGTATAAGCAGCTTTATCCTTGTGGACTATTTCTGAACATTTAATTTGTCTAGTAACTGTCAAATTTCTATTTTCTTTAAGTTTAAGAAGCGATTCTCTGTATCTTTCAGTCAGAATTCCGTTCACGTTGCGTTATGTATTTATAGCAACAGTCTGTTAGGGTAGATTTTAGTCTTTCAAAATCGTCGTTAGTTGAAGGCATTAGGCCATTTGTCTGTAAGTAGAGATTCTTAAACTGCATTTGCATGTCCACCTTATCAACGAAAGTACGTTCATCATAAAACTTTGACTCTAGAGATGAGACTTCTTAGTCAGTCACATTAAGGCCAACGCGTTAAAAATTATTGATATAGCGTCTGAGACTGGTAGAAAATCTAGTTTCTGCTATTTACTATTCAAAAGATTAGACCAATTGGTTACGTTTTATTCTTGTTTCACATTGATTATTTAAACTATATATTCTGAAAATCGTTGTTTTAATATTTAACATGTGTTCTTAGGTGATTAAATCAAGTAACTAACTAATTCCTCAATTGAATGTTACATTTTTCATTTTGTTAACTTATAAGTCGTAGAGACAATCAACTAATCCTTTTTGTTTTGTTTAGTCTTCATATAATGTGATATGCCGGGCACCTAAAGAAGACTGATTATCTTCGAGAACTGTGCTATAGAACATTATTTCAATTATCATAACTGTGGATAATGTAAACATTTCATTTCCATAACTGTTATGTTCTCCTTATCCGATCCCCCCGTTTAGTATATTTACTCTTAGTATATTTTTTATTACTATGAACTACAGTTACTTAGTTGTGTACAAGTTGTCCCCATTCACTACCACTATCTCCTTGGAGTGCATCAATGTTAGATTCTTGATTGGTTTACTGTGTGATCTGACTTTGTGTATACATAAAGGCATGATTAAAATACAATATGTTCCCGATTCTGACTCGAATTCTGATTCTGGTTCTGTCTGGTCGGTTCTTTTATCTCTGGATTGGGAGCGAGTGGACATAGAGCAGACGAACATTTATCCACTAGGCATACCTCATTGGCGTTAGCTACAACCAACCAGATTTTCTTTGAGTCATAATATAATGTGACCTTTATGCGATATATTTGATAGTTGTTTTACAATTATTTTCACAACTTGCTACTAATTTATGCGTATTGATTTCATACTCTTGTGTGAGACTATGTTGTGCAATGATGTAGTGTTAAGTGAAAAAGAATGTTCTCGCTCTGTTTGTGTTCTTTACTTTATATTTCGTTCTGAACATTAATGAGATGTTTTTGGTTTAAACTTTTTCAAGGCAAAATGTCATCAATATTGGCCAGATCTTAATAATACTGTGAATTTTTCCGTTTCTACAAGTCCTAAGACTACACAGTCACGTAATTCTACAGATCTACAGCTGAAAACTGTGCGAGAAGAGGTAACTCTCATTATTGGTTTTTTTCTGATTTCAAAGTCATCACTACACTTTATTTGTCTTGTAATCGATTATCTATTATCAATTTTTTTAAAAATAAAACAGCAATTTCCTTCCTATAATTCGAGTAGTAGTAATGAAACTGAAAATCGCCTTGTCTAACAGATAGCAGTTATTGAATTTCAGCCAATAACGTTGTAATCTGGTCACTAGTCTGAATGCTATAGGGAACTTTATTTGATGTTAGTTGGTTGGCGATAATTGGTGTACAACCTTGACCTTATCGAAATTTATACTATTTTAATGTTTGTTTTAACATAGAATCATAATTGAGGTATTTTTTTATGTGAATACATCACGTTTCGGTTTGTGATACAAATCAACGCAAACCGCAAAACTTACCAACTCTCAACTGAAAGAAACTACCACTGGTAGTTCATTCTAAGTAGGTAGTCTAGTTAGGGTAATTTATCGCAGTTTTAATAAATGTCGTCTAAGACACACATAGTTTCTGTCTGGTATTTAAGCCACAGTATTTTGGACGAAACCCAATGAGTAGTGTCACTGATTTCCAATTTTTAGTGATTATCAGTAATATATCTCATTTAATCATAACATTTGTGTCGAAAATGTTTGATAATGATCTTAAGTAGGTGATACCTAAAAGGAAAGCTTGTTGATATGTTAATCGAGTTGATATAGAATAAGTAGTCATATCGTATAATATTGTAATGCATTTCCTTATTTGTAACTTTCATTATTAATGAAGAGAAATATTCCCGAGTATCTATATTCAGTAAAATTTACTCTTTGAAAGCTGACTGTTGAATTTTATTTTACTAGAAGATATGTCAAGTATTTGTGTTAAATATGATCATTCAGAAATTACTCCTCTATTATTCACAAAGCTAATGATTACTCTGTAATTCTTAAGATAGCGTTATCTGAAAGTGATTTCGGTTACAAACCCATTCCGTCATACGCAACACTGAAGTTGGCTTATATGTGCATTGGTCGAAATTCACATATCAAATTAGCACAGCAGAATTATTAAAAAGAATACTAAAGTAATCGAATTGTGAGAAGCTGTAAATATAGCCTACGCTCAGAACATGTTTTTAGCAGATAAAACGGATTAGTAAAATAAAAGATTTAAATCAGTTTTGAAACTCAAAGAGATGTATGTCCTGGCGCAAAACAATACTATTGCATATATCGAACGCCAATTGGGTGCCTAGTCGATCACTGCACGTCTACCTTATGCCTACTCGGTCCCAGGCCGTAATAAGAGAACACAAGATTGATGAACCAATCAGACATGATCATACTGTATTTCATTCAATCCTTTATGTATGCATAGAATCAGACCACACCGTCAATCACTTAGGTAACTAACATTTATGCCAATTGAGCGAAATAATGAATGTGAACTAGAGTACGTATACACAATTGATTAACCTTATTTCATCAATAAGAAGTGATATACTAACAGTTAATGCGTCAAATGGGAGAATAGGGCATGGGAAACTCAATAATAAATAAAATGTTTACCTTGAATACAATTTGAATTAATCAAGTAGTCTACAGGAGAACAGTTCTGGAGATAATCAATCTTATTTAGGTGCCCAACATATCAATGTGATGGAATTGGAGTGGTTTGATTGGTTTCGAGTCATTTTAACCATTAACTCCAATCTTCGACTCCAAGTGGTCCACGTCTACCAGCATGGCTCAGGTCAACAGGAAATAACTTCTGTAATCTATTCTACACTTTGGTTTCCGACTTCTAATTTACTTTTAGCCTATCCCTATCTCTGCTAACCACGTATGTTGAGTTATGAGCTAAACATACGTAATACATATTCCAGCCACCTTAGGTAAAGAAGATACATTTTATCTCGTCACTCCCAACATACCTTAGCATTGCTTCAAATTTATTTGTGACGTAAAACGTTCACTATTTTTAAAGACCACAAAGTAAAACAGAGTAAACTGTCTAACAATATACTCTCACTCTGTCCATATTAATATTAACTGAAGAATCATCAAAAACCATGGAGTGATAAATAATTGTTTCATCTTGGATTTGGATTGTCAATAAGTAGTTCGTGCCGGAGTTCATATGCCGTTCAAAAATATTCAAGTATCGTGGTGAACATTATTTAAGTGATACACTTAATTAGCTAATTCTTTAGTTCTAAGCATTAAATACATCAAATGGATTAGCATCTGCGAGTACTACTAATAAAAGTTTTATTTAACATTAAAAATTTAATTCTTCATTAAGTACATTATTTCTGTATAACTGCAGTAAACTAATGACTTATTGAAATTACAGATCTAAATTTCATGTAAACAATTCAACGAAGAAAAATTTCTTTTCATTTGTGTTGTGGTGGATACTACTTATTGATGACCTTATAAGTAGTATCCACCATACCACCACAGTGTCATTTAGTAATACTGTACAATTGTTCGGATAGTTAATTTTGCATACAGTAATAGATAATGATATAGGAATCTTGCATCACTTAAAAAATTTATCAAACATTATCGAAAGTTTTCAAGTGTTAAATGTAATGTTCACGATTGTAGTAAATAGTAATAAAGAGTTATAGTTTGCAAAAGAAATTTATGAGACAGTTGTCTACTCGATGAATATGAAGATAATGAATTAGAGAACAGTTGATACTACCAACTTATAAACTAGAATTCTAAATCAAACTAAAATTGACTTCATCAAGATTTGGATATGAACCATGTACATGATTGAAACTAGCAATTCATTGTTTCTAGTCCGATCTTTGTGTACAACGAGACATGCCCAGTCAAAAATTTTACAATGCTCTTAACACTTAGTTTTACAAGATTTTATTGCAAACTACTGACTTATTTTTCATCTTAATATTCATCAGGTTGGTTACCATTCAAATTTCTTCTGTAAACCAGTATTTCTTAGTAACTAGAAATTACACTCAGCGATTTCTCATTAAGGTAAAAATGTAAACCACTAAGTGCCAACGAAGTGGTTTAAAGATCTAGTTCTCACAATGAAGGTCGAAGGTCCAAGTTTAAATCTCTGAAGCGATGATCTATTCATATTGTTAGGATGAAACAGGTGTTCACTCCTTCCTGGTTTCTATTGGTTGCCTGGTTAATGTTACTTCATGATTTAAAACTTCAGATTCAATAATCTATACAATACCTAATTAATATGTCCTTGACTTGAACTTTTACTGAAAATAACTTTGGCTAGCCTATGAACATATGATCTAATAAGTAGCTGAGTGATCCAATGACATTTGAACAATAGCCTATCAGTTTGCCTCGTAACTGTCTAGCTACGGCCGGAAGACAGGAGCACCTGAGGTGGAACCAACTAGTCCAGAGAATACTAGATTCAAAACAACTTAAATATATGCATACGCTCTCAGACTAAGTAGCGGTGCTATTAGGGAAACAATATCATTATGAAACAATGTCATTAATTATAAAAATTTGTCATTGTTGGCACATAAATAAATGGTCTTAACTCGTGGGCCGTAAATGATTTAATAACAGTTATTAGTTTAAAAGGAGGGCAATATGCAAATAACTGAAACAAAATATTCAATTGACGTGCAATTTAGTGCTGAAAGTTAAATTGTTTTACTGTGCTAGTTCATTATAATACTGAATATTAATAATATTTGATAAATTTGCCAAACGATACAACTTGGAGTATTGCTAGGCTACTCACATGTATCAGGTCGAGTTTATTTGAAGTCTAGTTAGTGTAAATTCCAGGCATGTTTAAATTACTTGACAACATGCTGAATAATCAAAGTAATCACTACTATTCAATAGACTCTGTCATAAAAACAATTTCCCTGATCTTGACACCTTATAAATTAGTAACTCATATGTTATGTATAACTAGGATATTATAGTACAGAGACTAAAATAACTAGTATAGAGAAAATCAATCGTAACTAAGAAACAATACAAAGTATTATGTGGATTAATAGATAAATAGAAAGCTTTCAATTTGGAGAGTAAAAAAATCAAATAACTAAATCATTAAATAGTTTCATGATAGGTTTATATTTTCCTGGAAACATGGCATCTCCATGCTATTTGTTCTCCTTTCATACCTCTTTAACAAACTAGTTATTCTGTTATTTAGAAATAACTATTTTTTGTTATTGTCTTCATATTAGATAAATACTGATGTAGCCTATCGTGAATTTGATATTATTCAAATTCCATCACATCGTGGCTCTTTTCAATCAGTTTTAAGGAAAAATATGGAGACACGTCGTATTTTACAACTTCAATATATCAATTGGCCAGATCATGGTGTACCAAATGACGCTGATCAACTGATATCATTTGTCGAACAAGTTCAGAGAATTCGTGGCGAAAACTTGGCACCAGTAGTTGTCCATTGCTCTGCTGGTATTGGTCGTACTGGTGTCTTAATTGCCATTGAAACATCAATCAATTTAATGGAACATAATTATCCTATTAAACCTATAGAACTAGTTCAACGAATGCGTGAACATAGAGCTATGCTTATTCAAACCACTGTAAGTAAATAAACTATTTATGAAGGTTCATATCTTCTCAACTGGTTGCCTTAAGAACTGCATTCTTAGCTTATTGTTTCGATGTGGCGTCTTCACAAAATCTACTAAAGTTATATTGTAACTGGTAGGAAAATCATGAATTAACATTTCTTCCTATTTACGATTCATCAGTTTGATGTGCTTAGATTACAACGTTGACGTTTACTCAAAGACCTAAAGTCCATTCATTCATTTCACATACCATCGGATTAACCATAGAGCTGTTGATTCTAGATGTTCACTCACTTGTGTAATGAGTATGAATTTATTTACGAAGGATTGCATGTTTATGTTATCAAGGTCTACAGTTGATACATACATATTACCGTATACGCATCCTGAATAGATTGTCGTTATACAGATTTACGTCTCACGTTTTACAAAAAATGGATAACACTCTGGTGTTTGAAGCGAATAGGTTTCGTTTGAACATCAACACTAAGATGTCGAGTACAATCCAATATAGAACGAAATACGCATCCTAAAGTTCACTTAACTAGCCGTAATTCAATTAAAATAAATTATTGTTATAATTTTTATTATTTTAAAATGAATTAAAAAACTACTTCCAGTAAATGAAAAGTTCCTGACCTATAAAATTCAATTAACGACCTTAGATAATCACTTCAAACAAACTACTTAATTCGTTAAACTAGTTAAACATTTCAGAAGTTCCATATTCTCTAGTGATTTTATAAAGTTTACAAAAGTAGATTAAACCATAAGATTTAATAATCCATCTGACATCATTACATTTAAGTGAATAACATTAATACGAACAAGTGTTTCTCTGGAAAGGCATCATAATCAAATGGCTTTGCTTTCATAAATTAATTTTGTTTCTAAATTCTAACAATATTCCTTGATTGTAGTGCATTGTTTCAATAGTAACTTATGGCTAATTGGTTTGCAAACATCTGCAACTACTTACTGACTGATAAATATAATCACTTAGACACATGGATAATGTTAAAGGTTGTAGATGACTATTTCTTTCACTGTAGATTATGCTTAACACTTAAGCCGACAAGTCTTGTTTAAGGTACGTTTGTTTCTAGCAAACTCTTGTAGATGTCACTTCATTGATGATTCACTAAATAATGAGCATTCTGGTAAAGTAGGAATGCTGTAATCTGTAACAACTTTCACACATGGTTTTCACACTGTATGGTCTTATAAATCTATTTTAATAACTTATTAGTGTGATTGTTATTAAAGTTTTTGTGGGTGATAAATTTCGTATAAAATTATTTACGTTATGCGAAACATTTCAAAAAGAATCCTTAAAGATGAGTAAGTTCGCACTGGGAAAAATGAGATTACGTAGAGACACTTCTATAATATAAAAATTAGAAAACCGGCAATGTGTTCACAGAGTTAACAAATAATCATACTCTACTTGATGTGGTTATTTCCATTGTAAAATTCTTTTGATATATATAGGCACTCTGTTCATTGACTTTAAACTGGCTTCAGAATCATGCAATCATTTGACTACGTCCCTATATTGTAGTTACAACACCGCGCTATTATATTAACCAAATGGAAATTGAAATATTCAATTGGTTATAATCAATTTTAAGACATTTTCCTAATTTTGTTTTCCTTTAGGGTCAATTTCAATTTGTGTGTGAATCCATTCTCAAAGTCTTTCATCGTAAGTTGACTTATGCACAAATCATTTGCATTTCAGTGAATTATGATTAACCTTAGCAAATTCTATGTCTCACACCACGGACTGGCGTTATTTAAACAACCTTTGAGAACAAAGAAACACTGGACAGCTATTTTATCCTAGTATGGAGCTTCTCATTAGTGTGCATTCATGACCCCAATACGAATCTGACTGATAATTTCTGGCTATTACCGTAAACATCATTGAACCACTGGGTTGGTATTCAAAAGTTTACACTGATAACTTCAGTTAATTTGTGATAAAGCTCGATTATCATCCAATGCTATTGGTAAGTAACTATTCCACGAACAACATGGCTGAACTCTACGGATACGCCTTCTCATTAAAGCTCTGAAATTACTGCCTGAATCCAGTCATTAACGAATATGTAATAATTACTAATAATGGCTTTAGTAAAAATTATTAAACATTATGGTTTGCATTAATGAGACAGTTATCAAGGTCTTCCTGGTTTTCAGTACATGTCTAAAGTCAGTTTGTATGGCGAAACTTAAAATTCAACTATTTCTATAATACACAATAAATACAATTACTTTATATAATGTTTACTATTATAATTTTCTTATCATATATACAACAACTACTACTTTTATTCCACGAATATCATTCTGTGATAGCTGGAGAGTGTAGACAGCTCCATATGAACAGAATTACAAGGTACTATGTATTCAAAGATAAAGCATCTAACTGGATATGAAAACGTCTCTAATGTGCTATAGCTATTTTTGAAAAATACTTAATTAGTATTATTTTCACTCTAATTAGATTACTGAGTGAACTGATAAAAACACTAATCACTATAAGTTTATGTCTTCCTGCTGTGGATAGTGATGACTGAAATTAACGAGTTACTATTGTTAAATGAGTATGCTGGTTAGATGGTCTTGGACTAGTGTTATTTCGCAAGTTTTGTACTAAAGTTGGGTTACGGCAGGTAAGTACAGTTGGAGATATGCATTTCTTCCGACTTTGGAATCGTCAACCACAATTTACGTAGTTTATGGTGTTAATCTATGTTATATCCTTGAGTTTGGTAATTATTAATTATGATTTTGTCTTGTCGATAACAAATGCTTTGACAAGTGACCGAGTAGTACAACAACCTTTAAGAGGGGATAGATATTCTAGAATTTTTTCATCTGTTCCGATACTGTTTATCCTTCTCCACACTTAGAATGTAACTCGAAGCCAATTACACAAATCCGTACATAGTAAATGATTTGCATGAGTACATCTAGTTTTAAAATGAGTTCACCAACAATATGGAACATTTGTTTATGAGTATCGAAAGTAGTGAAGTAATTTTAACAACTTAACATTCGAACAAATGAATCATAAAATAAGTAGATTATACTTCCATACAAGCCCCAAATAGATGACTAAATTCCCTTAATGGTTTGGTTGTGATATTTATCACAAACTCAAATTACCTAAGATTACTATCGCCAGATAGTCCGAGATAACTGTTTCATCCGTGATTTGTTATCCACCTCAGTTCGTACTCATAAAAGTAAATGAGATCCAGTTGTCGCTGCGTTACTATATATTTAGACTATTAGCCATCAATTCAAATAGTCGCATTTCCCGTAATTATCATTGTTTGGATTATCTTTAATTTGATGGGATTAAACTTTCCTAGCGAAATTGAGTAACTTCGTATGACACTGAGGATTTATAAGCCAGTCAAACTTCCAGAAATATTAATGACTAATTCAGTACATAGAACGCAAAATCTTAATTTGTTTAAAAACCATGTACATGTTTAGTAGACAGTAATGAATGAGGTTGGTATTAGGGTTAGTTTATTTTGAGATTAATCTTAGATCCGAATTCCAATACCAAATCTACAATCTAAATGCCTCTTCACTTACAGAATAATTAACTAATGTATTAATTTTTCATCTCCTACCTCTGCAAAGTCGAGTCAAATAAGCTTTGTCTGTTCTTAAGGAATCTTCTCGTTTTTATTCATTCAAGCTCACTGTCATGAAACCTGAGTTATATCACTTTGATTTCCAGTTTACACTCCTTACTGATAAATTGTTGTGTAGCATTTGCAGAATAGAGTAGGGTAGAGTAGAAATAAACCTATCTAATAGCTGAATCGAATCTCACATCATATGTACAATCAATCCAAACTGCTGGTCAATTTGTTCGGCTTAGTATTTCTTTTTGATCACTATGATGCTTCAGTGACTTAGCTCTCATTATTTCGTGTTATTAACATATAGTTGGCCAGATCTCTTCAATATAATGATTTTCTGTCTGAAAAAGTTAACAATTATTACGTAAATATGATGAGTTACGTATTTGTTGTATTCAAAGTCGCAATGAAGTTATAACCTCTCAGCGTTATCATCATATGCGAACTTCAATCATACCAGCCTTACTTATGAACAAAGTCGATTATTAATTAAAGTTTCAAACAATGAAATCTAATTTCTTGTTCTAAATATGCACTGCACTTTTGTTGTTTTTCCTTATCGTTCATGGTTACATAAAAGCCAATGTATATTTTGTAGTGGTTAAACGTTATATTTTAACCTGAAACTGTCCCCTGTGTTTATTTTTTATAATATTGAAATCCAGGACTTGCGTTTTGTCCTACTTAGGACTCGTTAACTAGGTGTATCTACATCTAAGTGATGTTGACACCATAGCTTGAACTAAACACCTTTTACTTTTAATGCCAACTTGAATAACCTAACAATTGGACAGTATAAAATCTTACTAATAATATAAACATCATACCTATTGGATGAACTCAATAGGTCAGTGGGCAACGCGTAAATATAAACAATGACAAGCAGGTACATACAGTTGACGAGTCAGAAATAGAACAGAACGAGCATAATATATTTCATTGTTAGTCACAATGCGTTTATTCGAACACAGGCATGTTAAAAAATGTCTATACTGCAGCACTTTACTCATAATACTGATATTTCAACAAAAATTAATTTCCATGCAGTCTTAAATGTCAACAATCGGATCATATATATATATATATATATATATATATATATATATACATATCCTCACTAATTTGTTTTCCTTGTCCTTTCACTTACTATAGGCAACCATGCCGAAAATTTGCTCAAGGATTCTACTTCTATGACAATTCAATCATGATAAATCATTTGAATCATTAAAAATAATTAATAATGAAAGTTAATCAAAGCAATGGAACAGAATAGTTTCTCTCTTTATTTTTTTTCTCCTATTCATCATCTCTATTTCAAAAACTTGTCATTACTTACCTATTCTATTCCATTTATCGTCAATTACTTGTCAAATTTTTTTTTTTCAATAGAAAAATCTTGTCATGTGTATTCTGTTCAGTATGCTTTCATATTGATACCGTGTTTATTTTGTCAAATAAGAATATCATTTCGGTTCATTTATTTCAATAGATTTGTTCTTTCTTCTCTCTATTCTATTGTTCCAGTGAATAAAGACGACTATTCAATGTTTTTTTTTATTCCACTCTTTCGGTGATAAGAATTTAATGCCTCCTTAGACAATCTGTTTAATATGATTCATGTATTTTAATTTTGTATTTATCTACTATGTGATATTAATTTCGGTGTTTTTTTTTCTTCAGAACTATTGATATCTTCAGTTTACATTACATATCTTTGTATGATCAATAAGAAATGTGACAAATTTGCCTCATTAGTTGATCGAGTACCCCACTTACTTGTACCCATTTCACCTTATTTACTATCATATATACATGAGATCATCTGTTGTTGTTAGTATTGTTAGTCTTCAACTAGTTCTGTTTAAAGGCGACATTTATCTAGATTAGTAAATAAATTAAGTGACAGAGTAGTGATGTGCATTTTCTTTTCTAATATGAACTTTGCCTCTTCTCAGTGTTTATAGATCTCCTCTCACTGTTTTAAATAGCGTTTATTTGATTGATTTGTCAATAATGTTGAGCATCTTAGTTAACAAATAGTAGTGATTGGATAAGGAGCCAACATTTCATCATCTTATTCTGTCTTAGATACCGTGTTTATCAACAGCTTATATGTATCCAAAGCGGAGAAATATTGAAGTATTTTGTATACATTAACTTATAATTATTCAAAATTCACATGAAAATTGTATCAACTATTTAATTTCTATTGATTTCGGTGTTTATTTGTATTTTTTTTCGCAATTTTCTATACTCATATCTCTATAGTGTTATGAAGTTATCTTCATTTTAGTTTCAATTTAACTAAATGAAAAATTCATTAGACAAAAGAAAAATGAATTTTTTTAATTTCAACAAAACAAAACACCAAATATACACACAAACTACTATTTACATGTATACATAAATTGCATAAATTTTCATGTTGGATTAAATATGTTTTTGTTATCAACAGTTGATTTTACCTCCTCTCTATCAACCTCTCCCCCCCCCTCCCATCATATACACTTTTTACCGTTAATATAAAATAGTGGGAAAAAAAGAACATTGTGAGAAAAAATTTTACAGTTTACTTTTAGAAGCTTTTTTTTTTGTTTTATCATTTACTTTGGTAAGTTAGAAAATTGTTGGTTTTACAAAATACACAATATTGTCAATAGGAGTAAAACATGAATTAAGTAGATTTGTATTATTGTGAAAAAAATTGACGACATGTTTTGTATTAGAAGTTGTTGATAACTTCAATTCTTCATAATGTTTGTCAATATTTACTAAATGTGTTATACTGAACATTTCAGGTCATTTCATCAATCATTTAATGAATGAGTTTTGTATAGTTGACTTCTATTCTCAATATTGATTTCATTCAAATGCCTAGAGTTACTGAAAGCTGTTTACTGTTAATAAGGAAGTATGGTACTGAGAAACAACCCCCTGATGAAAAACACACCTAGAGATTGTGGCGAAATCTGTATTTAAAATTATACACTAATATAAAGAACTAGCCTCACGAATGTGAAATACAACACCTAGTGAATTTTCAAAGTGTTAGGAATAATATTGGCCCTCTCGAATAAAGGATACTCTCTTCGAAGTCTTAAGGCTCAGGTCTCAGTCTCAAGTGGGGTGATTGATGGGGTGTCCACTGTTTAAGAGTTTTGCAATAAGTCAAAAACAATAGTGCTGATACGTCGACTTAGTGGTCTAGCTTGTGTATCGTGATGAACCGATCGAAAGATACTGGCTAGAACAATCGTTCCTCAAGGTCCTACCATTCCAGGCAGGTCGGTTGAAGAGCATTGAGACTAAAAACAGCAAATATGGAATTCGTAAATGAAGTCATACTGCTGCCTGTACCGAGGCGTGACGACAATAAGGTTTTCCACCCCCAGACAACCAGCATGATAGCGATGCTACCTTCCTACAAAGAAAGGTTGGAGCTAGGGAAGGTCGACCCTAGAGATACACACTTCACCCTCCTCCACGAATTTCCGTCTCCGGTAGTAAGGCCCTGACAACTACGGAGCTGACACAGCAAAAACCTCTGTCGAAAAAGCCGTATGCGACAGGTCTCAAGGAGTTGTTCCTTGTGCACTGTGGTCACGGTCCCAAGTCATCAGTACCAACCGTAACCCAGTTTGCTTCTCAGGTACATCAAGAAAAATTAACACTTTATGGTGTGGGCAACGGGGAAGTGACAACAACCCTTATACTTCTAACAGCACTCAAGATCATCTTAGTCAAATTCCTTCTTCAATTCCTAATATTTCTTCAACCTCCACTTTCAAGCATGAATCCTTATCTTCAGCTTCCTTCTCATGTGCCATAAATTCCAACGACTCTAGCCCACGTACTACTATCCTGAGTCTACTGAGACCACACTCCAAACTGCACATTGGAGTCTTCATCGTACAAAGCCTGCGTCAAATTGGGCCACACACCCCTCCAACTAAAACGTTGGAATTTCATACCACAGATGTATGTTGAATCTATGAAACACCCTTGCCTTTCCACAAAGGAAGGGCGGGGTTAGAAAAGGTCGACCTTAAAAATGCATACTTCACCTTACTTCACGGATATCCGTCTCTGGCAGTAAGGCCTCAACGAGTACGGAGCTACAACAATGAAAACCTCTTTCAAAAATGCCGTGTGTGACCGGCCTCAAACAGTTGTTTCTTTGGCACTGTGGTCACGCTCCCAGGTCTTTCAGACCAACTCTAACTAAATTTGCTTTGCAGGTGCATCAAGAAAAACACTTCCACAGTGTGGGCAATTGGGAAGAGATAACCGCCCTCATACCTCTAACAACAAGCCAGATCACCACCATTATAATTAAATTCCTCCTTCTATTCCTAATATTTATACTACCCCTACCTCCAAGCCTAAATCCCTATCTCCAACTTCCTCCTTCTATGTCATCAGTGCCGACGATTCCGGCCCATGAAATAATGTCCAGAGCATACTAAGACCATGCTCCAAACTTCACATTGGTGCGTTCAATGTACGAACCCTGTGTCAAATAGAACAACAAACCTCCCTAGCTAGGACATTAGAATCCCGCGCCATTGATATATATATTGTGTCTCCGAAACACGTATACAGGATCCTAGTGTGGTCATCCACTTGACCTCACCTAGTCAGAGTGAACAACCTTCTCGATACACTCTTCGTTTATCTAATGACTCAACAGCAACTTCTCGTGGGTTAGCCGGTGTAGGTATTGCGTTAAGTATGAAATCAGAACAGGCACTCCTCGAATGAATTCTTGTCAACAGTCGCCTGTGTGACGTTCAACTGAACGGGTCAGTAAAAACTAGGAAATATAGGGACACACGCCGTTTTCTTTTCGTTGTTTTTACCTACGCTCCCACTGACTGCATCCTAGATAAAGTGAAATATGAATTTTGCAGAAAACATTTTGAAATTATTCAAAGGGCTAAACACTCAGACTTGGTACTCGTGGCTGGTGATTTTAACGCCCAAACAGGTATCTTGAACCAATCTGAAAGACATTTAGATTGATGCCTCAGCGTCCCAGCTCAGAGAACGGATAATGACAACCGTCTGCTACAACTTTGCTCAGATAATCACATATTTTAAGCAAACACGAACCTTAAGCAGTAAGAGCGACATCGTCAAGCATGTCGACCTCCTGCACCTGTTCATCGGTGGTCTCGAACAGACCATATCACCATCAGTTACTGTTGGAGGGGCTCAATAGAAGATTGGCGATCTTTCTTGAGTACATATTTAAATTCTAATGATGCCCTAGTAAGAGCACTAATTTGCTGGCATCTTACTTGCTTCATTGAAGCAAAAGCCAGTTGTTGCTTAGATTATTTGCCAGGTTAAAAATAGTTTTACACTCCTTTATTTGGAGCTTTCAAAATATTTCCAGAAAAAAAATCATCGGAATTTCAACGAGGTGAAATTAAAAATGTCAAAACCTAAAAAAAAAATGGTGAGAATCTGAATGTTTCCAAACACCAGTACAACATAAAATTATCTGGTTGTATACGTTACAGACTAATGTTGTCAGGGTACCATTGAAAACCAAGGAGCACTGGACAGATGTTTCGTTTTAGCGTGGAACTCCTCAGGAGTGTGCACTCCCAATTCCACCCCAGGGACTTCAAGTTGGCAAATACCTAACTCTCTACACCACTGGGTCGGCATCCAATAATAGAATTCCCACTTTCATTAATTTGTGTTCGCTAACGTGAAGCTTCTGGGGCGGAATTGGGAGTTCACGCTGCTGAGTTGTTGTACACTAGAATGAAGCAGTTGTACAGTGCTCTCTGGTTTTCAATGATATCTTGCCAACATCAATCTATGACGCATTCAGTCGATTAAAAATACCAATCTCCGCAAAAATAACCATCTCAATTCAATAAAATTATCTGTTGTTTCATTCATTTATTAGTAATAAAATAATGTCGTCATTAGTTTAACTTGAACTAAGTAAGTGGAGACGGATTCTAGTTGGATTATGTTTCCATTCGAATCTATATCAAAATGAATAAGCTTCTTTATGTAAAGTAGTTTTACTAAATAGATTATGATATTTTAAACGAAATATTTCATAAGTTATATACTAGAAAACATTACTTTCTGAAATTTCTTCGAAAATGATAAAACACTATCATGATTCTGATTTTCTAACTGGTGTAATAAAGGTTCACCCATTGAAATGATACGGTCTTGTTATGAACATGGACGCTGAGATATTTACCTGCTAACCACTTCCTTGTCTCCAATAGTCTCCTAATCTCGAACTACAAACAAAAATTTGAAGGGATGGACGAAGTGTATTACGAAGGTTAATTTATGTACACAAAACAATAGATTTTCAAACGACTGTGCTTAACTTTGAGATTCTAGGGACTTGTACAAAATATGCCAGATTTGATAATTACTCGATCAGAATAACAGACGTAATCTATAGGTTTCAATAATTCTCTTGAAGCAACACTATTGAGTGTAAGTATTTTCAGCATTCACCCAGTTCTCAACAATGTCTTCAAGAATTACCTACAGCTATTAACAGGTATCTTTGTAGGTGGCCATTCACCGGTCAGCAAAATAAAAACATGATGCTCATGGGAAATTTAACTCATATTTTAACTTATATTCATAGTTTAAAAAAAACTAATAATTTCCTAATGTTACATAATGCACTGACTAAAATGAACCAGTATTCAAGTGAACAGAATAATCAGAGTAAATACGTTTTGGTCAATTAAGTAAATATCCCTTTCACTAATATCTAGGCATTACTTTCTCCAGTAATAATTAATAATAAGTGATAATATCTAGAGTAGCATGATGACGAACAACATTTTGCGTTAATCTTACTAGTGGATTACAAAGTTTCTGTGTAGTGACACCCGTTTTTCCTTGACTTTCGTGTGGAAACAATTATGAACAAAAAAGTGACTGACTAAAACACTTTACAATTAAAAAAAGGAACTCTACGCCTGCGAGTAAAATAGCAGAAAACAATAAATTCAATGGGAAGATATCATCAGTCACGGATTCTATCCTTGATCACCCGGAAATGTTCTGTTCTTTCCAAAATGATTTGGTGAGAAATCAACGTTAAATAGACTATGATATAGTTGCTCTATACCTGTAATTTAGCTTTTTTGAAAGTCCTATTTGAATTATCTGAAACTATAGGACTACTTATATCTAATATCAGTAACCATGTTTTTTACATATTATTTTCCATAACTATAAAGTCACGTAAAATTTCTATTTTGTAAATCAAAGCGACATTAGTGAGCAATATTGTTTACAATTAATCTGCCAATACGTGCATTTCTTTAGTTTCTAACCTATTCGTTTCAAGAGAAACTTCACAAAATGCCTTGTAAGTAGAGCGAGAAAGATGTGCTCAAAAGATACATGTAAAAACAATGAACTGGAATTTCTATGTAATAAGTTGAGTTAAATGAGCTACACACTGACTTTGCTGAAAAAGAATACGTTTGCGAGAAAACAGGAAGGTAGGTAAGCAAACTTTTGGTTAAAAAAAACTCCAGTTCCTAAAGCTACAATTCAACGGAGATACATCTAGCGATGTTCTATAAGACAGATTTAATTAAGCAGTAAAAATGACTTTTGTTTAGTTAAAATATATTTGTAATTTTCTTGTGGACTAATGGTGATCCTCTAACTCAAGGATAAGTCGTCTGGTTTTGTCACATCTGTACACATTTACCGATCCGGCTGCTTATGCAGAGAAGGCTATAAAGACCTATTACTAGACAACCAATCCAACGACTTAAAGAAAACTACTCTTCGTCGTTCAGAATAAAAAACAATTAATCAATACTCAGTTTAATGCTAACACACCAGATTTGTGTTGATCATGTGGTGGATAAAGATAAAGTCCTTAAAGTCGTCTATTGAGTACTGTCCAGTTTTTCTAATGAAGCCTGTAGCGAGCACTGAATATTCGTGCAAGATACGTGAATATAAACAGTCAGTTATTGTAAATATACTACACAGCAAAGTTTATATCAAGCCAGTTTACTTGGTTAAGGGCTGTGACTTTCAGTCAGAAGGTGATATTCCACAAATCTCGCTACATTCAATAAACATTGAATGTGGTGTCCCAAGAATAATCAGAGACGAAGATATCCCAAACAGCAGTATCAGCTAAATTCTCGATATGTAACTATAAGCACTATAATAGGCAACAGGTGTTAATTTATTATTATGACACCAGACATTCGATTAAGAACAATTAAAAAGGCTAATACATTTATTTAACAGACAGCAGAGAAGCGCTAGAGCAGGCGTGCAGTGGTGCAAACCAAAGTCAAAGTTAAAGTGTTATCGCTTTTACATTTTAACAAACACTGCTAGAAACATGTATCAGGAAGCATATTAATAAAAGGTTAGCACACCTATAGTGTTAATAACTTCTATAAAAATTACTGTTTCTGAGTTAATCTACAGGTCTGTTCTCTCATGTTACATATAGAAGAAGATATCGAGATCCGAGCAAAGAACCTGTCTTCTCATTTCAAAGAAATTCATAACACCTGTCTCTTCTTTGGCAGAATAATATAATATACTATTTATGCCAATTATTCGTGTCCGACCCATTGTACATTGGATCTCCCTGGATTATGTTTTCTAATTAATTATTCACACACTTTTTATTACCCCACTTTTATGACTGTTATTATAAATGTCTATTCCTCATGAGTTTTAACCTCCTTCTGGTGTTAAAGTATTTTTTCATATTGTTTCTATTATTCATATATCTACTAGCGCACTTATCACATTACAATCAACTCTTACGTTACACTAATTATGCTTAATTTCGGACAATCCATTTCGCTTTTATTAATGACTCATAAATTGAGTAGATTGCTTTACCCATTGGATCATAAGAAAAATTTGTTCGGAGAATGGATCACTTTTCAACAAATTCATTGTCAAGCTGTATATATATATATATATATATATATATATATATATATATATATAACCGTTGAAAACTATGTACCACTGGACAGCTGTCTCGTCCAAATATGAAACTTTCAGTAATGCTCATCCGATTACAATGAATGATTATCACCGATATGTGACAAAACGATGAAAATAAGAATTCCACTACTGGGCATCAGCTGACCTAGCGGTGAAAAAATGCTTAGGCATTCATCGTGAGACCTGATGGCCCTGGGTTAGATTCGTCCCATACTTGGACGAAACATCTATCCACTGCTCCCGGGTTTTCAGTGGTACCCAACTAACTTGAACCTATAAAAAGCATAAACAGCTAGAAACGATGTGGAAAGTTATTTTTCTCTTCAAATGCTCAAAAACATAAGAATCATAATAAAAAATGGAAACGATCTGTCACATACACTCAAAAATATATTACCAAGATTCGCGAAACATTCTTTCACTGATAGAGTGTATACAATGAGTAATCACATAATACGTAATAAGTATCAATTATATTTGTTGATTTAAGTTGTCATGTCATTCCAGCATAGTGAAATGAGATAATCAAGACGAATATCAAAGAGGGTGAAGTAGTAGGATCAGCGATATTAAAATAGGATTATAAAGTGATTTTAAAACTTTATACTATCCAGAACTTACCACATGTGATGGAAATCAATGAAGTAAGGTTAGGTGTTTTTTTTTTAAAGTGGATAGATCCTAACCTCATTCTTACGTTATACGATAACAGCACCACTACAGATACTGGTTGTTTTGCGGAAAAAACCTGACTTTAGTTATAGCCCATAAGGACAGGGAATATGAACTCACACTTCGGAAATTAGACTGCCGATTTCAGTCTTGCCACACTTCAACTGACTTGCCTGGAATGATAGCATCAAAAATAACATTTGTTCCAGGCAATATAGCACTAACGAGGAACAATAATATGCAATTTCAACTACTATATCAATATTACAGTCGAGTACTTAACCAATACAAAGAAGAACTTTAGAATATATGCTATATCCTAATTCATGGATACATGAAATCATATTATTTAATTCACTATCATCACTAACAATGATGATAGTGAATTCTTAATTACTAATTATTTGAGTACATTTAGTTGTTTCCTGATAGTCAGTAATGTTTCGTAAACTGAATAAAAGAAACAAACAGCTCTAAAATTATCAAACTGTTATATATATATATATATATATATATATATATATATATATATATATATATATATATATATATATATATATGTTTAAACAAGTATGTCTTTTAGTATTTGTGTTGACAAGTCGCAGTATTCTTGTTTTAAGCAACCAGTTGCACAAATGCAATGACACATTTAGAGGATATAGCAAAACGTGAAATTTTACTTTTTACTGAACTCAGCAGATTTTACTACTTAAAAGTAGTATTCTGCAAGAGTATAGTTCAATAATATTGGCTAGAAAAAGTGACAGTTGCTAGAATTTTACGTACACAAAGTATGAAAATATAGCTTTGTAGGTCAGTCAATCAAAACTCAATTGTTTTGCTCAACATATGGTATCCTATTGTTGAAGGATTGGTAAAACTATAATATTTTTAACTTTATCTATGTATTCAGTCCTCTTGTAAAACACTATTTTCTTTTTCATTCGGTGATTATAGGTACAGTAATGAAATACAACTAGAAACATCCTTCTGTTATTGCCCAATTGTCAAAGAAGAATAAATTCTTGCTTACGCTTCCTCCTTTCTAAGATGAGTATTTGTTAAACTGCTTCAATTGTAAAGGTGTAAACAATTGGAGTTTGTTGTGTTGGAACAGAATAATCGATGATTCCAGGGTGTTCTTACTAAACAAATATAAGTGCACAAATGTCAGTAGCCAGGTAAAACAATGTAGCAATCACTATGTTAATAATGTTGTAATTATACTTGTAATAATAATAGTAATATTTATTCAAATATTAAAAATAAGTTATCTCGAATATTGGCTATCATAGTCACAATACGTTGAGAGGTTATTTGAGAAAATCCTAGAAAGCTGATAAATATTGCTGACTACGTGTTGATTGTATGAATTCATCAATTGGTTGTAAATCATTTTTCACTGTAATGTGATCAGCTAAATTTAATAGAGCCCAACTCGTTTTCATTGAATGGTGTAAGTCAGGATTTTCCTAACATCATTAAGTCATGTGATCAAGACGAAATTAAGCTTACATCAATCAAAAACGAATAAAGAAAACAATTTTCCTAAAAAATGTGCATAATATGAAAAACCTAGTTTACAGTTAGGTTTATACGAAAGCTACAATCTTAGCAGGTAATGTATGTAGATCAACTTAATGAGTAACAGGTGAAAATTATTTTACTATTACATTATTATTACATTTTACCTTACCTCACTACATTTACAATTAATTTTATCAAAGTAGTAGTCAGTGTAGTGATAACTACGCAGTGTGTCATCAAATAATCCTTCGTGATAACTAAATTAATGGTTTACATTGAATGAGCCATTACCGGTTAGTGTGATTAATAATAACTGAAAGTGAATAACATTTTATGAAGGTATAATCTATTAGTTACTGTATATTTTGCGAAGCATACATCCAAAGCACTAGGATATTATTTCTAATTGTTGCCGTGTTTGTTAGGTTAGGCGAATCAAGTTGAATGACTAACTTCCAGAACCGTTTTCCAAGAGATTATTTATTATTATTATTATTATTATTATTTACACTGGACATTTCATTCCTATTATTTGCATATTCCCTCGTTCTAACCTCCTGTCTAACCTATTAACTAATATTGTATTATCCTTCATTTATGAATTATAAATGGTTGTGTACGCGTTACTCTAGTTCACTATAATTCTCAGTTTTGTCCTATATATTGTAATTTTCTTAATGGGTTGGATGTGTCGTCAGATTTTACACGTATATGAATGTTTGAAATATAAATAGACTCCGTCTACTTGTTTCAATCGTTCTTTCTTTCCGGCATTTGGCAGATTTATGAGCATTGATTAATTATTCGTATTCGATTAGGTCACTTTATAGGTTTAGATGAAGCCATTGCAGCAATCAGACGAATAAATTCAAAACATAACAATGCTATAATAATTTACTAAAAGACTATTAGCATCTAATTTGGTATATTCACCAGGCTGAACACTAAAAAGCAAGGTGTCATTCTGATCATATGATCGGGGACACTTCAAGGGTAATCGGCAATCATATGATATAAGCATCATTTAGCTCATGAAAACAACTTAGTATTAACCACCACGACAATTATATAGATATCTATTCAAGTAAATAAATTAGCGGAAAAGAAAATTATTATTCCTAATTTCCTAAACATTGAGGTCTTCCGATTCAGGTAGTCCATTGTATGGCTGTTGTAAGGTAAACTGATATGGTTGAATGAGTAATGTAAAAGTAATGTTGAAAGGAAATTAGGTAAAATAGTCAACAACAAGTTAACGATCGGATAGATATGCAGATGGCTAACTAAGAAATGACATTTTAGGTTGAGTGTGCATTGGTATAGAGGGTACCTGTTGTAGCACTTCACTCTTGTGTAGACAACGATCCCTATGAAATATGTATATCGAAGAGCCATATTCATCTGATCAGATGCCTTCAACAGCACGATATGCTTCAACTGCCCCCCTAAGAATAACAATATACGCAGTAAGTATTTTAAAATCACCTATTAATTACACTTTATAATATAAATCAGGTCGACCTGGAAGTTTAAGTAGTTTAAACCTACGCCAGAGCACGTCGAAAGTAACTTGAGCTAAGAATTGATTTCGGAATGTTATGTATACAAAGCTAGTGGTTAAAAACCTTGTGCCATTGGACAACAATAATGGTCAAGTAACATTCTTCTGTTCAACTGTCAAACGACGAAGGTAAGGGTCTATCGTATAAGCTACACGAAGAAAATCATGGATGGCTCATTGACCACCTCGTGATTGTGTAGGAACCTTCTACTAATAAAGCTAGCATAAATTACTTACATCACGAAATCTTACACCCTCTATATGCAGAATTAGTTATGGAACCAACCTTTGTCCTGCCTAAGATGTTAATGGTTCCCATTATGACCTTTTAATCTGTATTCAAGCTATGTAAGGTTTGTTGGAAACTCGATGGCTGTCACGTATTATGAAGTGACTGTAGGTTTCCATATCATAAGCTTTTAATTAAGCCACAAAATCAGCTTCTTTTGGGAATCTTCAACCCCCTAAATATCTCTAAGTAAATAAAACCAGCCTCACTATCTAAAATTAGATATGAGGCTGAAGAGTGACATCTGTTATAATATGAAATTACCACTTTTGGATTTTGCTATTTAATTAGCCTGAAGCAACCACGTTTTGGTTCGAGGTATACTAGGCAGGAAATTCGATTGGCACTAATAACTAAACAAATATGGAAGTGATAACTGTCTTGTTATCAATTTTCAAATTAATCATTTGTTGATAGATTGAATCTTTGAAAAAAGAAACGATACAACGATTGGGTTAGAAAAACAAACTGACAGCGTGAGTAAATATAAGTTTTGACTGTAACTTCCTACTGTACAACAGACATATTAGATGTCTAAATATAATTAAATAGCAATAATAAACAATATAACCTTAAAAAGAATAAGAGTATAGGTCAAAAGGGTTTACATATTATTTAAGTAAATCTGATTGCAATAAAATTTGTCAATTATTATGCAGATACGGTCCTGCAGCCAGATTTGTCATGTTGTATAAAACAATACATTCCTTGAGCTAAAGGTCGGTAGGTAGCTCATTAATGTTACCCCTCCAACTGCGTACATAGATCTACAGAAACCGACCAAACCAGTTACATTGGTAGAACAGAAAGAAGAGCCTACAATCAGTTTGAAGAGCATATTTCAGTCTTTAATCAAACAGATGAAAGACTATGAGTAATGTTACTACAAGATATGCTGTTGGCACAAGGCATTAAGTATATATTCTAGAATCTCTGAAGGTGACTGATAGACATTCAAACTCTAGTCTCCTTAAATTTGCTGAGGTAATTTCAACCAAGCATTCTAAACAAGATTTATGTTCAAAAAATAAACAGTGGTACATCTCTCCTCATCACGATAACGTCTCACTCATCCTATCATATCATTTCTCAAACTTTTTCTAATTTCGACTATAACATTTTCATTCTTCCAATTCTACGTTATTTTGGCTCAAAAAAAAACGTCAGCTCATGTCATTCCTAAGTATTAGCAGCATTTCGTTCATTATATATAATCGATTAATTCCATAGCTCTATAATTTCTTGATACTAATGCGATGTCCTAGAATCTTCATATGCATGCTATATTTATATGCAGCACATTTACAATCACATTAACTACACTTAAATCACTGTCTCATCATGATTATAGGCATTGATCTTTAACTAAATTCAATATATGAGTATGTTAATTTCTATGTATAATTCTGACATAAAAATATTATTGGCTGTCTGTAGATAATGAGAATCCAGTGAGATAACATGGATTCATTTCATTCCGTTCAGTTATTTGTTCTTGCTTTCGTTAAACTTACGAAATGAACGATGTGAATAAAATATACTATTTTGTTGGTAGACAATTAATTACATCATCACATCTGTATACAAAGTTCATATATAGACGAAACAATTAATAAACCAATTTTCAAAATGTCTACTTATGCATTTAAAGATATGTAAAGAATAAGTGTACAAACATTTATGATATTACTCATGGATTACAAAAAACCAAAGAAGGAATCTAAAATACTGATCGTTCGAACGATTAGTGAAGCCTATCACAGTAGTATATTAGAACATAAAACATTGATTAAAATATTCAATAAATCAATATCCACCATTAAAAAAGTCAATTCATAAATGTTCCGAAAAGAAAATAATACAATTATACAGACCCTAAAATCTAGATAAGCATTCGTCTGCTAAGTAACTATCTGAGCATATCCCCATAAAGAAAGAAATCAGTTGAATATTCAGGTCAAAGGTGATAATTGAGGTCAATATTTAAAAAGTCATAATAATACTACAACCATGCATATAAATTTCTCAGACCACGTAAAATTAAATAATAGAGCAGTATATATATATATATATATGACAAAATGCAGAGACAACTACTCTACAGTACTATGAGTAACTAACGGTTACATGGCATAAAATCAATAGAATTGGTGATTCCTAAGAAGAAATGAATAACTGTAAATGAATAAGACAAATAAGAAATTTACAAATATAAATCAAATAAATAAGTGGGAGAGTGAAGAGAAGAAATTCGAGATTTTGATCAATATCTTGGGAACTTAAAAACACAGGAACTTTTTTTGTTAAATCGAAATTTATCACATAATTAACGGGAATGAGTGAAACAAATCACCAAAAATAAAAGAAATTAAAGTAAAGTATGAAAGGAGCACAGCACTTTCTTAGAAATGTTGGTCTAATTGTGAAGCTTTCGTTGTCATTTTGGACATTATCAAGGCATTGTTCCCAATCTACATGAAGTAAGGTGCTGACGATGCTGTTTGATTGAGAAACGAAAACTTCGCAATTAAATCATCCAGCTCAGAGTGTTATCAACATTACCAAATAAATTCACCAGAACTAAAAATTTTCACCATCATTTCAAATACTATGCTTTTTGGAATGTGTAGAAACGTGATAACAAAACTGATATATGCTGTCAATACATTGTAAATTCCTTTTGTAAAAAAGTGCTCTCACATTATGCCAGCTGACAATTATAAAGTCCAATGTGTCCTATCAAAGCCCTGTGATAAACCAGATATAATTCTTTTAGCTTCTTCTTTATTCACTGATTCAAATACATAACAAGTAAAATGATTAGCTGTAGTGCATGATTCCTCTCCAGCTATATATGCAAAATAGTTGGTTCCATCAGTTCTTCGACCGCACGAAGATATTTGTGGATAGGAATGACGTAGTAGAGGTTCTTCACCACGATCAACTTTATTATCTTTCCATTGTAATTGCCATATAGTTACACCTAATTCACCTTAAATTAGGAAAGTAAAAAAATCCACACAGAAAAAGTAAGAACGTAAAGAAATGGAGAAAGACAATCAAATCGATAGACAGGCAAGAAACAAGCCAACAACATTAGCTTATGTACTTCAGGCATCTACTTTAACTTTATAAACTTAACTCATTTATAAGGTGCAGATTTGTTTATTTGGATTCGAGCCACACTCCCAGTTACTGAAACAGAAGTGAGAGGAGGAAGGATCAAACAAGTGATATTACGGATGAAAGTTGAACCTTAAAACTACTGAACGACCGCTTCACTTCAAAGTTTATGCTTTTGTAACTAGATCAGCAAATATCTTCGTGAATTAATTTGTATCAGATTACTTGCATGCTGAAATACAGTGTAAGGATGTTATTTACTACATCATACTAATGTCTAGTAGAGTGAACTAGGGGACGTTATTCCAAAGTATAATATCAATCATAAATAGAAATAAACGGGTATTTATCCGGAAAACGCTATCGGCAAAAGTTTGAACTAGGCGTGACTTGACTTAAAGAACATTTCAGCCAAAACATATCTTACTGTTTAGCGTTTGGTAACATTAAAACTAGTGAAAACTGATATTATTAGATGAAAAAAAAGATTCTAGATTTAAATTTTCAGAAAATTATAAAGCAGTAAGCCTAACAAGTTAATTCACCGAACTTAACACCAACAATATACACCCTTAATTTGACATATACATGATTCTGGGAGGTGATAAAATGAAATAAAATCATCATAAGTTACGAGGGTGAATCGAACTTTACCTACTTCCGTTTGGGCAACCTACCAGTATCAGTAGCCCTAACACTTACAGTGTGGCTCGAAACCAAGTAAGTGAATCTGTACCTAGCAAATGAGTTATAAGAGAAATGATTGTCAGTTCATTCATACTGTATGCGTGCATATGTTATGAATATGAGCTAAAAAGATAATCGAAAATGTGTTTGTAGTTGGCTTAATAAGGAACAACAGACGTCCCATGTAACTGGATACTATAAGAAAGTATAGCATTGTAGGGAACTTAAGTAAATCACTATTTTGAGAATTAACGGTATAAAACGTGAACAGATATATACGTAAATATATCAGAGTCAATAATTAGCATTCGCTTACCCAACTCAATGTGCACAGTAGTTTGTTCATCCGAATTCTTTAAATTACTTAAAACAGAAACGATAGAACGATTAATCATATTCACTCCGCCAGTTGAACCCACTTCACATTGTCCAATATACCGAAAGTGACACCAAGGTTTCTGTTGGAAAAAATTGGAACTGTCAATAATATGAACTAGTGGGGAAAAGAAAGAAACCAAACAAAGGACACTAAGAGTAAATGCTTTTCTAACCAAATATTAAATTATTAATAGGATTGGAATACTACAAGAACAAATAACAATCTTCATAAAATTAATTCCATCAATAAATATCTTTAAGAAGAAAACAAGTATAGTGATATCTGATTATTTTCCAAGAAGTTCATATTTCCCTCGCAATGAATTTACAGAGTGCTACTGGAAGGACAACATATTAGTTCGCCAGGTCTACAAGTTCGACTGTGAACTGACCCTCCATGTCATTTTGATATTGGCTTCATTTCAAACAGCTAATATTTCGAGTTAATACAATGAAATTTATTATTTGAGACTAAATTTGTTGTTCTTGTTTCACAAATAACGATTCGGCGCTCATAAGAAAAAGACATTAAAAATTGACTTATTTCGGTAGTGCAACGGAATAATATCAACCAACTACGATATACATTGTCAATAAATTTATATCGTTATATGTAACTCAGTTTTAGGAACTAATACTTTTTCGGATTGATTCTTGTTCAAAATGCATTATACGTATTCTCCCTAAAATTTATTTAACTAATATTAGACAAACATTGGTATTTTACGGAATCGCTTATTCGTATCTAGACGGCCGATAATCGAATTTCACACCACTGTAACAGTCTTTAGTCGATCTTCAGGAACCTCAAACAGGAGTAACTATGAAAAATTTCAGAATTAAAGATTTCCTCATAAATACGAGTAGCTAACATGTACAAAAACTATCTAATATAGTTGTTATAATATCATTATTATTAATTAATGACACATACTATAGATAATTACTTTTCCTGTACTGTTTATTTTGATTTTACCTGATCTACCATAACAAAAGACTGCATTTGAATAGCTTTAGGTTTATTATAAAGTTTAAAAACAAGTGTGATCATAGAAATGACAACGTAGTTTCCGTTTAAAATGTAAATCAAATCACCTCTATCAGAAGCCATTCAATGATTTTAAACTCATAGCTTCCATAACTGACTTACAGTAGTAGTAAAATGAATTTATATAACAGCTATAACTAATCACTAAACAAAGAAAAGTTAGGGAGGCATGACAACTAGCTTAAAACACAGTAGTAATAAATGTAGTACCATGTCCTGTTCTTTCAAGCTCTGCGATTAAGTTCATATAACCATGTTGCTCTAACAGAGATCTCAAATGAGGATATATATGTCCATCAGACATCAAAGCTTTTGTAACACCAATTGGAACAGGTTGACCATCATAAATAGACCGAAGATTGTTCAAAAATACTCCCGAATTACGTAACATACAACCGTACATTGTGGATAAAATATCGCCAACAGTTATTTGATTATCTTCCGCAACAACTCCTGTAGGATCTACTTCTGTGACTAAACAGTGTCCATCGACTGTTTCTACACGAGCGCCAAGCATTCTATTAGAGATAAAATACAATCAGTTGTTTGTTTATTAATAAATCTATAATACAAAAATCAAGAAATTGTAGCAGCCTAAACTTGTAGACATTATAACATAATATGATGACAACTATAAAATAATGAAAATTTGAGATACACGTTGAGTCAGATATCATACTCATCATCATCATCAGCAACGTAGAACCGGGCACAAGCGCCTGTAGGTTCAAGTTGCCATAACACACAGGCACTAAGAGACTATTGAGGTAATGTATAGACAGAATACAAGAGAGAAGAGTAAAGATGTCCAAAAAATAATAATAGAACTCAAGGTCTAGATGAGGTTAAAGAGTGAATGCACCTGCGCAACTGTGACCAATTCTGAGCCATATCGCCTAATGTCTCCAGCCATTTATTGCGATTATCACGCGGACCCCAACCAGGTAATCTACATCTACCTACATGGCTTAGACCAGTAGTCAAGGACTTCATGGACTGATGCCATGTTTTGGTTTGGCTGCCTCTAACCTTCTTCCATCCTACTTCAGCCGTAGCCAACATCGCGCGACAGGGTAGACGGTGGTCGCGCATGCACAATACATGTCCCAGCCATCTCAGTCGATGAAGGTTAATCACTTATTCGACTGATTTACCGTGTTTCCCAAGAACCTTTTGTCTAACCTCACTATTACTAATCCGGTTATTCCATGATATACGAGCGATGTTACGAAGATTCCTATGGTCAAATATCTGGAGTCGACGCATATCTTGAGTTTTCATGGCCCATGTTTCGCAGCCATATGTTAAAATGGTGCGGACTGCTGCGCAGTACACCTGGTCTTTTGTTGATACACAGATGTCTCGTCTGCGCCACAAGTGCCGTAAATTGGCAAATGCCAATCGGGCTCTATGAATCCGCGCTGAGATTTCGTCAGACACCGACCCACCAGGGGTGATGAGACTTCCGAGATAAGTGAAGCGATCAACGCATTCAATTGCTTCACTCCCTATAACTAATTTAGAAGAAGCAGGCCAGTCCTAGAGTAACATTTTGCATTTGGGAGGGGAGAAGCGCATCCCAAATATGCCTGCATTGTTACTCAAGGTGTTCAAGAGACCCTGAATGCTGTGTGCGTCTTCACCAAATATGACTATATCATCTGCATATTCTAAGTCGATAAGAGAACCTCCTGGAAAGAGATTAATTTCTGAGGAGTTAAAATAAATGAGTGAGATTTCTGAGAGTACACCTATGATGAAATTAAATAAAAAAGGGGATAAGGGGCAACCCTGACGGACTCCACTTGAGGATGAAATTTTTCGTGACAATTCGCCATATGCTCTGACTCGACCAGAGGTGACCGAGTAGAGGGCCTTTGTAAAGTTAATGTACTTTTGAGGTACGCCTTTTAATGACAAACATTGCCACAAGACTTCACGGTCTACAGAGTCGAACACTGCTTTCAAGTCAAGAAATACAACTATAGTTGGACGTTGGTATATATGTCTATGTTCAAGGATCTGGCGCAAGGTAAATATGTGATCAATGCAGCCTCGGCTAGGTCTGAAACCAGCCTGGTTTTCTCGAGTCTGCTGTTCCCTAATGTTGGTTAAACGTCGGATGATTATAGTGGCTAATATTTTAGATACTATATTAGTCAAACTGATTCCTCTATGGTTATCACAAGAGGATTTCTGTCCCTTTTTGTAGATTGGAACGATCAGCGATCGAGACCAGTCAGATGGGATGGTGTTTAGTTCCCAGACTTTGACTAATATCAGTCAACCTACAAGCTAAAACTAGACCACCATCCTTAAAGATATCGGTAGACAACATATCAGGTCCTGCTGCTTTTCCTTGTTTCAATTTACTTATGGCGTTTTCAACTTCACTGAGAGTTGGGGGACCTGTGTCAGTTTTAGATATCATACTGAGAATAAGATTTGTAGACCTATGGTTTCTTGCTGCATATGATCAGCTCAGCCACTGCAAAAAATCTAAACTCACCTAATAAATAGTAAGACCACTCTAATTAATGAGCTTACAACAGGCTATTAAGTTATACATAAGTAACTTAAAAATTGATAATGTTGAAAATACGGGATGCTCAGAAATCAGAAAAAAGACTTTGCATTAACTTTTATAAGCTTGATTTTTGGTGAATTTCCAACACACACTTAATCCAGTGTGATTAAATGTCATAACATTTAATTGCATTCATTATACTAATTTAATGTAATACTATACTAATGTAAATTTTGCATAGTAACCATTCATGCTAATTTTTATGAAATTTATTCACTTGACGACTTTGCTTAATTAGTGATCACTGTGATTTCATTGATACATAAATGCACTAAAACAAATGAACTCGATAAGTATTCCTGAACTATTTTTTTCTCCGGCATGGAGAAAATCGCCAACAAGGTGAGTATGCGATTATTTGATTGCCTACTAAGATTTACGCATCCGTTGAATAGTAGAAATTCATCTGTCAGAACTCTGCAAAAATTCAAGGACACAATAGACAGTGAGTTGAACTTATTTTTTTTTTTATTAAACTGTTCCAGTTAAGTTTTGCAGGTTGGAATGATTAACTATGGTATAAACGTGCATCATAATAATCTTGAATAAATAATAATATAAATTGTCTGACATAGTCGCACCAGAAAATGAATTAGAAAGGATGAAATAACGATATTAAAATCAAATTGGAAACAAGACATCAGGTATAGACAACAGGAATAGCCCAATAACAATCAAATCAGAAGAAGGCTTTAATCCAATGGACGGCAAGCAAAGGTAATGTAAAAAGGGGGTTGCCGTGATCAATTACTTCTGACTGTGAACGATTCTTTCAGCACTGAAACGAATAAAAAACTGATAACAAAAGATAATTAGATGGAATACACTACTGAAAAATAGACGACAGAATTTGAAATTTCGTACAGCATATGTGTTGATAATAACTAAGGAAGAATTAGGGAACAACCATAGTTTATGAGTTGATAACAGTTGGACAAAGATTTAGTTCTCCAACTTTATTTATTCATGGTAATTTTGATTGTTTCGCTCGGAAGAAGCTCGTACTAGTTTGTCGCGTGAAACGTTGGAATTATTTGGATTCCTTCGCTGAGATTTTGATAATTTGTGAATTTAACGTCTGATCTAGTTAGTTTTCATGAGCAATCTTGATATCAGTAAGAGAATGAAACAACCTGCTTATAGTCATTTTTACCCAAGTTGTGATTTTGGATGGGGCATCCGGTACAATTTTATATTTTTGTCCTAATGATTAAGCAACCAGTGCAGTCGGTCATTCCTATGTTTGATTATGAAACGTAAGCTATATTGGAGTGCAAAATATATTGTGTAATTTATTGAAAAACACGAGTATTAAATATGCATAAATAGGGTACACTCATTTAAGTAGGATATGTGCTACAACACAGTGTTTATCTGGCCGCTTGACATCACAACTTACATTATAAGATCGAGAATAATGACTTTAGTGGAAAACTAAAAATATATACGATAAATTTGCACTATAGTTCATAATGCAGAAGAACATACTTGCACGGAACAAACGTAAACGTTTTAAATATTGGTAGACACCATGTTTCATCAAGAAATTCTGTATTCTCTACATTCAGATCGAATGGAATTCGACAAACTTCACCGACAAGAGAAGAAAATATTTGGATCAAAATATCATTCCCCATAACTGATTCGGATTCTTCATAGAATGCAGCTGATAAATGCATATTAGTTAATAGTAACTTAAACGGGAAATCTAATGTTCCAGAGCGCAGCAGCATACGAATAAGGAGACGCCCCCGACCTTGAGTAGTAGTAACACTACGGCACTTAAGAACCTGAAGAAGTAATTTGAGTATGAATAAACGTAAGTCAAATATAGCTGTTAAACAGCCTGCGACAAGAAGCTGTTATATAACTTAAAACTTAAGTAAAATACGAAATAACTCATCACTAGAAATAAAACAAATGATAAACTGACGGGAAATTAAAACTTAAGATTCAGCTTTCATTTGTTACCAATTGATGCTCAGTTTTTAAACAGACCAAATCCATTGGCTTTTAGACCTTCCAATTATCCTTCAGTATCTTTATGCACTTGACTGACCAATAAATTTTTGTAACTTAATACTGTATGCCATAAGACAGTAATGAAATGCTCGTTTTATAGGTTGAAACAGTATATAAAACCTACTGCTGATCAAATTCACTCCGAACACAATTTCTACTTAATATTAAACTTACATTTTAAGGCTACGTGGTCTGAGGGCGAAGTCGTACTGCCGTTGTACAGAGATGTGATGGCAGTAAGGTGCTTACCCCAGACAACCAGCATAACAGTGATGCTGCCTTCTAACTTAGAAAGAGGGGAGTTACAAAAGGTTGACCCTAAAAATGCACACCTCACCTTACTCCACGGATTTCCGCCTCTGACAGTAAGGCCTTAATAAGTACGGAGCTACAGCAACGAAAACCTCTTTCAAAAATGCCGTGTGTGACCGGCCTCAAGCAGTTGTTTCTTTGACACTGCGGTCACGCTCCCAGGTCTTTCAGACCAACTCTAGCCCAATTTGCTTTTCAGGTACATCAAGAAGAACTCTTCCACAGTGTGGGCAATGGGGAAGAGATAACCACCCTCGTACCTCTAACAACACGCCAGATCACCACCATTTTGATCAAATTCCTCCTTCTACGCCTAATATTTATACTACCTCTACCTCCAAGCCTAAATCCCAATCCTTAACATCCTCCTGTGTCACGAATGCCAACGATTCCGGCCAAAGAAATAATGTCCCGAGCATACTAAGACCACGCTCCAAACTTCACATTGGTGCATTTAATGTACGAACCCTGTGTCAAATAGTACAGCAAACCTCCCTAGCTACGACATTAGAATCCCACGCCACTGATATATATTGTCTCCGAAACAGGTATACAAGATCCTAGCGTGGTCATTCACTTGACCTCACCTAGTCAAAGTGAACAACCTTTGCGATACACTCTTCGTTTATCTGGCGATTCAACAGCAACTTCTCGTGGATTAGCCGATGTAGGTAATGCATTACGTATGAAAGCAGAACAGGCACTTCTTGAATGGATTTCTGTCGACAGTCGCTTATGTGCCGTCAGACTAAATGGTTCAGTAAGAACTCGGAAAGATAGGGACATACGCCGTTGTCTTTTCGTCGTTTCTGCTTACGCTCCCATCGACTGCATCCTGGATAAAGTGAAAGATTAATTTTGCAGAAAACTTTATGAACTTCTTCATAGGGCCAAATACTCAGATTTGGTACTCGTTGCTGGTGATTTTAACGCCCAAATAGGTATCTTGAATCAATCTGATAGACATTTAGGTGGATGCTTCAGTGTTCCACCTCACAGAACGGATAACGGCCACCGTCTGCTGCAGCTTTGCTCAGATAATCGGTTATTTCTAGCCAACACGAACTTTAAGCATAAGGAGCGACATCGCGTAACATGGCGACCTCCTGGCCCTACTCAACGGTAGACTCAAATAGACCATATCGTCATTATTCACCGTTTGGGAGGCTCGACAGAAGATTACCGATCTTTCTAGAGTACATGTTTGGATTCTGATCACGCCCTAGTACGAGCACGCATCTGCTTGCATCATACTGGGCGAATAAAAACTACCACTGGAAAACTCATTAGAATTCAATTCATCAACAAAACAGCCAAGATTAAATTCCTGGAACAACTGAAGAATCACTAAGGAAATTATAAAGATGCGACTGAACTAGATACTGTCTCGCAAGACATCCAAACAGCTGTGCCATCTATAGTGACATCCATCAAGGACTTAAATCAACATGTCAAGAAAAATCAATGGATCTCAATGGCTTCTGTTGAATTGATGCATTCCCGAAGACTTATCCCATCGGGCTCCGAACACGATGATGAGCGACGTGTAATCAGGCATAAACTGACGAAAAGTCTGCGAAACGACCGTGAACAGTGGTGGGTAACGAAAGCAAATGGAATGGAAAAGACAGCAGCGTTAGGTAACACTAAACAACCTTTCAAGTTAATAAAAGAAACCGGAGTTAAAAAATTCAGCGTTAGTGAGACGATTTCCGAAAAAGATGGAAAGCTTATTAGCTCAGTCTAGTCGTTTAGAACGATGGGCTGAACACTTCAAGGAGCAGTTCAGTTGGCCTTCAGCTGCTCTAGAACTCCTCACTATTTTAAGACAGTCAGAATGGAAAGTCGACTTAGGTCCTTCGACTCTTGTCGAAGTCGGAAAGGCTATAGCCGGTCTACGGCGAGGCAAAGCAGCGGGTCCAGATGGAGTATCCCCAAAGGTCTTTAAGGATGGTGGTCCCACTTTGACAACTAGGCTGATTGATACCTTGACTAAAGTTTTGGAACGTGACATAATTCCGTCTGATTGGTGTCAATCGTTAATCGTCTCAGTATATAAGAAAGGGTTAGAGTCGTCCTGCAATAACCATAGAGGGATTAGTTTGACTAATATAGTGTATAAAATACTAGCTTCTATAATTATCAGACGCTTAACTGTAACTCGTGATCTACAAATACAAGAAAATCAGGTTAATTTCAGACCTGGTCACAATTGTTTAGAATAGATATTCACCGTTCGTCAGATCTTAGAACACAGATATACTTTTCGGCGGCCGACAATAGTGGTTTTCCTTGACTTGAAAGCGGCATTTGACTCTGTAGACCGTGAAGTTCTATGGTAGTGTCTTTCATTGAAAGGCATGCCCCAAAAGTACATAAAACTTGTAAAGGCTCTTTACTCAAACACTATTAGTCGTGTCAGAGCATATGGCGAACTGTCATCTGAACTTGTAACATCCAGTGGTGTCCGTCAAGACTGCTCACTTTTTCCATTTTTGTTTAATTTCATAGTTGACATACTGTTGGAAATTACACTCTCATCGTCTGACTTTTCACGAATTGATCTCCTACCAGGAGATCCACTTTTTGACTTAGAATATGCTTATGACATAGTCCTGTTTGGCGAAGACGCTGATTAGATTCAGAAACTTTTAACAACAATAAGCTCCAATGCAGGCATGTTCAGAATGCGTTTCTCCCCCTCTAAATGCAAACTATTGCTCCAGGATTGGTTCTCATCAACACCTGAACTAAAGATAGGGAGTGAAGTAGTTGAGCACGTCGACCACTTCACTTATCTTGGAAGTCTGATTAGCCCTAATGGGTTGGTCTCTGACGAAATATCAGTACGAATTCGTAAAGCTCGTTTGGCTTTTGCCAACTTACATCACCTATGGCGTAGACGAGATATTCGTCTCTCAGATGAAAGAGAGGATGTACTGTGCAACAATCCGCTCTGTCTTACTGTATGGGTGTGAGACGTGGCCATTAATGGTAGATGACACTCGAAGGTTATTAGTTTTTAACTATCGATGTCTACGAAACATCGCTCGCGTTAGCTGGGATCACCAAGTAATAACGAGGTTAGACGACAGGTTTTAGGCAAATGTGGTAAATCAGTCGATGAGGTTGTGAATCTTCATCGACTGAGGTGGTTGGGATGTGTTGCGTATGCCCAACCACCGTCTTTCTGGACGCGCAATGTTGACTGATATAGGAATAGGATGGAAAAGAGTAAGAGGCGGCCAAACTAAAACATGGCATCAGTGCATGAAGTCACTGACTGCCAATTTGAGTCGTGTCGGTAGCTACAGACTACCTGGATGGGGTCCTTGCGATTACCGTAACTAGTGGCTAGAGACACTGGGTAACATGGCCCAGAATCGGTCACAATCGTGCAGATGTATTCACTCATTGTCCTCCCTTAAATCATGAGCTTCAAAGTATTCCATAACTGTCCACGCTACCTGGACTATATTCTATATATTCACACTACTTGCTACTATTATTATTATTATCATTTTACTGAAGTGATTTCTACCGATGTGGTGTTAATCTTGTGGTGCCATAGAGGTATGGCAACTTGAACCGATGCACACATGTGCCCAGTTTTAAGTTGATCATACACATACACTAGGTTTTCGATGCCAACTCTATTATAATACGTTCATTAGATACTATAAGCATAAGTTAACCCGTAGTGTTGAATAACATTATAATCACGCTGGTTTGAACTGTGGAAACTAGCCGATATGTGCTCAAATAGTGACATGATAATGCAGACATATTAGAATGCATTACTTTTCCTCTAAATGCAAAATACAACTTCAGGACCGGTTTACATCATTGCCTAGATTGATCAGAAACAGTGAAGTAGTTGAGCATGTTGACCACTTCACTTATCTCGGAAGTTTCATCACCCCGGTGAGTCGGTGTCTGATGACATCTCAGCACGGATTTAGAAAGTTCAGTTGCCTTTAATCAACTTACATCACTTGTAGAGTAGTCAAGATATCCGTCTCTCAATGAAACTTCAAGCGTACTGCGCAGTAGTCCGCTGTGTTTTGGCTTATAATCCGAAACATGGACCATGAAAATAGAAGATATATGTAAGCTTCAGGGTTTCGAACATAGAAGTTTTCGTAGCACCACCTATATGTCATGGAATGACCAAATAAGTGGTACTCATGTTAGCCACATCTGGTACTATCGAAAAAAAAAAGGAAAACCAGTTGTGAATCTTCATCAGCTGAGGTGGTTGGGACGCACATTACGTATGTCCAACCACTGCCTACCCTGCCGCGCGATGTTGGCTAGAGTACGAGTAGGATGGCAGGGTAGGGGCGGTCAAACCAAAACATGGCATCAGTCCATGAAGTCCTTGACCGTTGGTCTGAGCCATGTTGGTAGATTCAGGCAATCAGGTTGGAGTCTGCGTGACAATCATAACAAATGGCTTAAGACATTGGCTGACGTGGTTCAGTGGTGCAAGTAAATTCACTCTGTATCTTTACCTAGACCTTAAGTTCCATTATTCTTTCATACACACCTTTACTTTATTCCCCCTAATTGCATTCTGTTGTAGTGTTATTCTAGTAAAATTGATCTCATCGAGCTAATATGGTATGACAACTTGAACCTATGTGTATACATGTGAAGTTCTACGTTTTTAGTGACCGACTAACAGAGCGACATGCAGATGTATGCGATCATCAGGTACTTCCTTCCTAGAAACAGACAACTGATTATATGAATCAAATAACCAGTCGCAAGTGTATTCACTCTTTAACCTCATCTAGATCTTAAATTCTATTGTTATTTTCTGGACATCTTTACTTACTCTTCTCTCTTGTATTCTGTCTATACGTTACCTCAATACTCTCGTAGTGCTATTGTGGTATGGCAACTTGAACCTACAGGCGTTTGTGCCCGGTTCTACGTTGCTGATGATGATGATGATGAAATAACCAGACTTAAGATTATGACTGCAAGAGGAGTGATAGCAAAAATGCTTATTTCTCGAAATACGAAGGAAAAACTAAGGAAATACAGTATTTCTTCAATCAAAGTTACGAACATAATAAGCATTTCAGGCGTACTTGTTTCTAGCAAACAAATCTGTGCTAGACTGATACATTTGTTTCTTGGTATTTAGTAACTGAATGAGTGGAATAACAGTATACACTTCCTACGGCTCAGTAGAGGTCATAGTAGCGCAGGTGCATCCACTGTGTCCCCTAGAATCCCAAGGATAGAAATACAAACTAGTTCTTTCTTGCAAAACCATATTCTTTGTCTCCACTGACGTAACTACTAACTCTCCTACTTCGCGCTAATGAGATGTAGCAGCTTGAACCGATATGCACATGTGCAAGGTTTTAAGTTGTACATGACCATCTGATTGATCACCTTCCCACCGAGTCAATACTACTTAATAGATCGAGATGACACGGGGCTAAAAACCGACTCCTCCCCTATAATGAATTAATCTACTTAAAATAAGTTTAAGTACATATACATGTTGTCCAGTATCAGGATCCAATGTTACAAACACTGATAACAGACTGTCCTTATTTGGCAAAAGGCTTTCATTAACATAGTCTATCACGCCAGGTTTCTTGAAACATTGCAGATGTGATTTATTTTTGAATGAATTAATGCACCCTGTCCAAAACTAATGAGTCATGAGTATTTTTTACTTGTAACTTGAAAAGACTCGCAGCTTGCTTATAAGAATAATATAAATCATGACCAAATCGGATGTTTCAAGATTAAGGTGGGGGACTTGAATTTCCATAGTCTTCAACTAATTACAGTATCCTTGCAAAAGCTATCTGTCCACCTTTATGTATAAGTAATATATTAGAAGAAACATAAGTAATATCAAGGTTGTGTCGGCATTTGATAGAATACATCTAGTCGGAGACTACATTGTTAATTCGTACGGCGAGTCAAAAGTTATTGCAGTAATAGATTTATCTCATCTAAAATTACCACATAATTAGGAGATATGGTCATTTAAATGACCATATCGACTTAACAATTGTTAAGTCGACACATGAAAAATATTCGTGTAATTACTTGTTGATACATTGTGCAGATAACTGACAAACTGACATTTAATATCACTGAAGTGCATACTTAATTTGTGATGTTTAACAGTGATTCCTAAGCATTATGTGTCAACATTAGTGTGTACGCTAGTAATAAAGGCCACTAACTTACCACAAATCAGTTGTCACTTACACTATTAACTGATTCCAGATAACTTGGATGGACAAATAGTTCCCATTTTTCGCAAATTTTTGGAATACTTTTCATCCAATCCCAATAGTCTTTGCGCTTCATTAGACGACGACCACACTTCAACCCCATGCGTAGTACTGATTCTAAAGCTTCACATAAGTTTTGTAGATAAGGTGTTCTGTCTGTGATACTCTTATCATTCGCATTGTAAAAGCTAAGGATACATGACTTCACTTGTTCAAAGAAAACTGGCTTTTGAACCATAACGTTATATTCCCGCTTAATCAGTCTGCGCGATCAACCTACAATTCTTATCAAGAAGAATAAATTGATAAATGAGACTTGTACGAGTTATAGATAACGATTCTCGAATATAGACAGGTACATAGACCTGGAATAGCATTACGTTGGTCACTAAAACTAATCAAAGAAACCCCATGTAGCAGTAAATAATTCCTCAAATAAGGTTTTGTAGGCTCTCGTCATTTATGCTGATCATGTTTGTTTTAGTGGGTATGACCAGATGAAGGTGCTGGGTCAAGCATCACAACCAGATCGAAACACAATGCAACGTGGGAAGGAACTCATATTCTAGTCAGCTAGCATAGGTGTTGCTGTCCCGTCTACGTTCTACTTCCGGTCAAGTATATTTCCATCTCCATCCATCACTGCCTTTTGATTTGCTCTTATTCATAAGAATGTGTTTAACTGTTGGGAGCCACTCTAGTTATGCGAAAAGCTCAACTTGATCATATGCAAGATGCATTTCACTTACGCATTTTTGAAAAAGTCAAATTGTAACTCACGACGAACATACTTAATACATTAGTGATTAGTAAATGGAAACTGGATAATCTCTTCCCGCTCCTGTCCTGGTGTTGAATCAGTGGCTCCTGAGTTTGTAATGAAGCGCACTGAGGGTTTTCTAGTCACCCAACTAGAGAAATATAGAAATTTCTTTGAGAATGAAATATAACTTTCAGGCCTTTTGGTAAATTTAGTGAACTGATTGTCTATTGAGATCTGTATTTAAGTGTAGGAGTACAGCATCTGGTGTATTTCTTCTGAAACTAAGAAAACTGGATGGATTAAGTATAGGAGCATGCAAGGAGTTGGCCTTACAATACTATCATTCAGTCCTTCCATTCTTGGTATAGAGTGGTGTAAAGTTATAATTGGTCCATTTGTGTGTCTTATTCAAATTATCCAAAAAAGTTAGTGTGTTAGAAGGATATTGTTTCATCCTCTAAAGCTTTAGATTGTTTCTGACGACAAAGTAGAAGGCAATCCATTTGTAAACAATAAAAAGAAGTGTGGTCTAAGAAAGGAGCCTTGGAGTACTCTGATCATCATTGTGAGCAACAAACAACTTCCGAAATCGTTGTCAAGCTGTTCTGTGCACAGAAAAGCCTGAAAGCTCACGATTTGTATGTTAGGAATTCATACCATATAATATAAAGAGCTGTGTGTTCACAAATATATTTCATTATTTGGTTGATTAATTAAGCCAACACACCGGATAGTGTCATGTAACAGTTAGCTCACATATCATCCCCCTCTCCTTTATTATGACCTCCTTGAATACACCCTCAAACGTGATCAAACTTAACCACTTTGGGAACGCATTACCGCCATGGTTACAGTGGGCCTGGTTCGAGAAGTCGTCGGGTGACGTGACTTCAAGGTAGCACTATGCCAGTTTAACTGTCTCACCTATCTTCTCAAAATGTAATGTGAGTTGGTATGCTGAAACTTCGCGTCGAAATACGGATCCTAAAGAATGCCAGTGTTATTTCATCCCAGCATTCTGTTTTGTGTTTTAGGTCTCTCACAAAAGGCACAATGCTGATGGCATCTATTTTGTTGCCAGAGACATTAAAAGAAAGCCATCTTTTTGTCAGGTCAATGACTTCTAGATAATACTGAGTGAACAGCTGTTACCAAAAAGTCATGCTATAAAAACGATTTTGAGTGACCAGACGTAGGAAAACCAACCCACGTGTATTGTGTGAAACAACAAAGCCATGTCCACGGAGATCTCGTAGTTACGACCGTTGTATCATGTCAAGCTTTAATTTTATCGGTCAAGTGTTACCGTGACTGTGGTAGTGCTTGTCCTTGCAGCCTGTTGCCATCGCAATAGCTTGGGACTGCTCTTACATTACAATACACTATAGATTGCTTTCAAGTCATGAGACGATAGCATAATCGCTGTCAATTCTCCTTCATCATTCGAAAGTTGATAGCCATTTCTGGGGCTCGGTTATCTTCGTGAGTTACTTGGGACGAACTAGCCATTGACACTTGACCTGAATGCAATGACAACCACCCCACTACCATACACAACGGGAATAGTGCTCGTCTGGTTTTAAACGGATAATTCTGGAGTTTCACGGAGGAGCACGACGGCTCGTTTTAAAATACTCCGTTTATGGCCTGCAACTCGGAGTTCGAAGGCGTCACTTTGCTTCCGCACCTCAACGGAGGAAGGAACAGAATCACCATCACTGTTGGCGTAGCCCTTTTGAAAGCGTGATCTAGGTCTCACCTCAACACACAAATACTGGGGGGTAGATAAGCTAAATGCGACCCCATGCTTCACTTTGCCCGGGGATGGGTATTTAGGCATGCTTACCCCCTCCTCCAAAGCTTTCTAGCAACCTGCAAGACTTACATCTGCCGTATCTCGAAACATATACCGTTTTCAAACCACTCACAGTTAAACGTTGTTTTAAGGACTTAAAAAAGTATAGAGGTGAGCTATGAAGCAGGTTATACTCGGAACCACTTAGATCCTGCTAAGTTGCACTGTATAATATTTTTTAAGTCATTAAAATAACAATAGTTTATTCTCTAGTGGCAATTTGCACATGAGAGCATACCAGTTAACAGGCATGATCAGGATTATATGGCTTGTTTGTAGCAGGGTTTTAATAAAGTTACTGCTATGGAATTGGCGATATATGAAGATATTAATTAATTAAGAAGCCAGTGGTAGCAAGCCTCACAGTTTGCAGTACTGCAGTACAAGAGGTATGTTTTGTATTACAAAACACTTCCAGTAAACAACCGCGGGCTTTTTGTCCTTAGTGCTGTAATCTCAGGGAATAGCTGCGAGAGAGCAGGCCGAACCATGGAGACTATCCAGAGACAGGATAAGGCTGGTATTTTGAGATTTGGTTAAGGCAGCCAATTTGTGTGGGCTGGTCTTCAGCGGTAAGTTGTCGGTGCATCGATTACGTTCCAAGCCAGCGTTGGGAGTGAGTTGCTTAAAGGAGATCATTTCCTTGCAAGTCCAGACCATAAACTCGGGAAGACGGTGACATAGATTATGAGATAGGAAGAAAAAAACGAATTTAATTAGTGGTATCAAAATAAACAGTTTCAAACTAGAATCCTTTTTCGGTTTTTTAACTACAACGTACACGATTATATTGTTTGCAGTCTTAGTACCTTTATAAGCCATTGCTTATTGATTTCAGGTTAAGTGGTAAGTCGTCGAAGGTTTATTACAAGTCCTTCGATTCTAGATATGGGGAGATTAGTCGTTATCTAGTCGTTTTATCTAGTCTGCATTCTCGTGTCACACATTGAGCGGACAGAGCACTTCGCACGTTGTACTAGAATTTGGACAAATCGATAGTTTATCCAGTGCCTTGGAGTCACTAAATAGTTGGTTTATCGCTCGTATAAAGTGATCTATGCTATCTAGAGTACGGATTTCTGCCGGTAAACTATTCCAAATGGTAGTGAATTTATGCACGAAAAAATTTGATCGTATATTAGTCTTACAGTGTCCCACCCACACTATACCTGTATGATTTCTAAGGCTATAATTAGATGCATCGATAAACTTTAATATAGGGTCTAGGGAGTATGCTAGACGGTGTAAAACTTTGAAATATTATGTCAGATTGAGCTTAGCTCGTCTTTTCCAACGTGGTTCTATGCCCAGTGTATCGCACCGTGTAGTATAATTTAGTCCACAATCCATCCCCAGTGTCTTTTTTGTGAAGTATCTCTGTATAGCTTCTATCTTCAGCTCATCACTTATTCGGAGGCTGCTGAGTATGAGTGGGCAGTATTCAAGTAGCGGGCGTACACAGACCTTGTATAATACCAATCTAGACTCACGTTGGTAGAAATTGTGGATAATACAACCCATAAGTCTGCGTGCCCCTGAGGTAACAGATATTATTTGTTCCTTGAACGTAAGATCCGCAGTGTATCTTAAGCCTAGGTCCAGAATCGTCTTACATTCGGAGATTTGTTCCCCACTTACTACAAAGCGTAGGTTGAGGTTGCGACACCCAGTGCTGATCCAGCCGCATTTCTTAGTGTCAAAGTGAAGTTGGTGTTCTTTACACCAGGCAGTGACTTCGTCTAGCTCTTGCTGCACGATCATAACAGTGTTGTGCAGCTCATTTTTGTCGCATGGGTAGACAACTTTCAAGTCATCTGCGTATAAGAAGGTTTTACCAGTGTTAAAACAGCTACTGATACTGTTGATATATATTGTAAACAAGAGAGGCCCTAGTACGCTTCCTTGTACAACCCCACTGGTTACTCTCTTAGGAGATGATTGTGATGAGTATACTTTTGTTATCTGAAATCGACTAGTTAAGAATGATTTGAGCCAGCTCAGCAAAGGGTTTCGAATCCCTATGGGGTATAGTTTCTCATAAGGTGTGCTGTGATACTTTATCAAAAGCCTTACATATATATCTAAGTATAGGACTAAGACTATTTTGCGTAGGTCGCGGAAAGATGTAATGTGATTAAAGAAGTCAAAGTGGCAGGTTAAACACGACCAACTCCTTATAAAACCATGTCGTGTTATAGATATTTGTCTTTGTGCTAGTAAGTATTCTGAAATGCCATTTTTTATTATCCCCTCCATGATTCGTGAAAGAACAGATGTAATATTCATAGGTCTATAATTACTTGCACAAGCTCTATCACCGGCCTTATATTTGGGGATAATGTAGCTAGTTTTCCAAATGTTTGGGTATTCGCCTGTGTCTAGCGACAAAGTAAACAATTTAAGGAGTAGGAGTGGCATATCCTCACTACATCCTTTGGGGAAGACTGGTGGCAAGCCATCAGTTTCTGAACCTTTTGTAGACCTAAGGTTTTGGATAGCTTCAGCTATACATTTAGCGCTGAAAGGTATTTTGGACAATGTACTGTCACAAGTACCATGCGCCTATAATTTGTAGGTAGTTTGGCCTCAAAGTTGCTAAACAAGTTATTAAAAATTTTGCATATTGCTCTGGGGTCGTTGTATACCTTGCTGTCTTGGATCAAAAATGGGATGTCTGTTAGGGTGCGTGTACGTTTATTAAGGAGTGCTGTCAGATCATTCGTTTTAGTACAGCTTTTAAGCACAACAAGCTTCTCGTTCCTTTTACCTTGGTCAATTGGCATCCTAACGGATTCTACGGTTTCTCATATTGAGTATAGACATGAAAAATCATAAGAAGAGAAATAACAATTTGAAAGCTTTCTGAGTTTCGCTCGGTGTTTATATGGGAGTTTTCAAATGGCGTCGTCGTTTCATGTTAAGATTTTTGTTTTACGAAGAACAGCCATCCTGTATTTTTGCGTTGGAACTTGTTATCTGTTTTGGTTACAACTGATACGTCTAGTAATAACCTTACTGTTTGGTACCTTTATTTCAGTTTGTTACACTTCGTTGAACTGGAAATGGCTTCATTTGTCAGTTTTACTTGGTATTTGGTCTACGTTTAATTCCTACCACTTTAGTTACATGTCTTTCCACTATGGTTCAGAAAAACTTGTCAGTTATAAAGATGTAGATTTCGTGTTACTTGTGGTATACGACGTGCCAGTTCAAAGAATGGTACTGTGAAGCGTACACTGATCTAATTAAGATACTTACTTCAAGCTCGGAAATTCACATCTCCCTCGGCTGTGAAGGACGTGCGATATTACTGTGGACGACAAGCCGCAAGACGTCATCAGTCTATTAATAGGACTAAGGCTATACTGGGCTGAGAAACAGCCAAAGAGACGCGACAAGGTCATTGGTGAAAGGAGCACTGCACCTGAACCAAAATCGCTTCAAGTAAACGCCAGCCCACCTCTGATATTGCATCGATTATCACGGATTCGTCCAGCAGTGTCTCTTCAAGTACAGAGCCCTCAAATTAGTCATACAAAGACAGCCTAGCGAATGGACTATCTGGACTCCCACCAGGCAATATAAGTTAGGAACGTCACTGTCAAAAACGCCCAACAGTTCAGTCCCCGAGCTCTCTAAATTTGTTCTGGTCAATCACCTAACTTCTAAAATGGACGTACGCTTTGCTAAAATGTCTAAACGTTACCCAGTGGGAAGTAAACAGCCTCAGAGGATCCCTCTAGCCGACTACCAAAGTCACCCAAAACTCGAAGTAATCAATTGCTGCAGGAGCAGACACTCGCTTGGAATGATTCGTTCATAATTATGAACTATCCAAATATATCTCTAAGTCTTCAGGACAAGGACGATAGCTCACTGTGAGGGGAATTCAATCGAAGGCTCAAATTGTACTCACTCCAGTCGTAACGGATCCTTAGAGCTACATTATCGAGCGCTGAGGAAGTGTAAGTCGTCCTACTAACAAACTTCTTGCTAAAGCCTGAGGGGGGGACCTATAAATAATGCCATATGTTCTATATTCACAACGCAGCCTAATAAGAGACCTAGTGCACGAATGCATCAAGGCTGCTGGACAAGATAGACAAACTGTAATGTAAGTGATGTAAATGATACCCATCTGATGAGCAAAACAAAAATATGAGGCTCCCTGCAAATCATAGTAAACGAGACTGCAAAACCAAAACTTCGGCTCCTTCTCAACGATGGGAATGCCAGTGTGTAAGGTGGAATTGATTTGTGGCACATCCAGTTAGTACTCCTATACTCTCCAATCTGTTTGGCGTCTCGTGAGTGTCAAGGCATCGGATCCTCCTTGTTCATCGATGATGCTTCCCAGGTACGTGGAAGTATTCACTTCTTCCAGAGTTACTCCATCAAGTTTAGTTGGGTTAGTGCTCCCTGTATTATATTTAAGGATCTTGCTCTTCCCCTTATGTATGTTCACGCCTACTGACGCTGAGGTTGCTGCGACGTCGTTTGTTTTTGCTTGCATTTGTTGGTTTGTGTGGGCTAAAAGAGCGAAATCCAAATCATCGAGTTGCATCCTACTTGTCCATTGAATTCTGTACATCCCCTCAGATGAGGAGGTCTTCATGATCCAGTCAACCACTAGAAGGAAGAGGAAAGCCGAGAGTAGACAACCTTGTCTGACTCCGGTCCTCACTGGGAATGCATCTGTCAGTTATTCTCCATACACTATTTAGCACTGTGTCCCGTCGTAAGGATTTCGAATGGTGTTGGCTAGTTTCTCTGGTACGCTGTAGTGTCGAAGAAGTTTCCATAGTGTTCTCTTGGCTACACTGTCAAACGCCTTCTCATAGTCAATAAAGTCTATGTACAGTGACGATTTCCACTCAACTGATTGTTCAACGATGATGCGTAGTGTTGTGATTTGGTTTGTGCACGGCTGATCCTTACGGAAACCAGGTTGTTGATCTAGAAGTCAAGCATCCACTGAATCTTTCATTCTGTTCAACAATACTTTGTTGAAAACTTTCCCTGGTACCGACAGTAGCGTGATCCCACTGTAGTTCTCACATTTCGCCCAAATCTCCTTTCTTTGGTATCTCGATAAAATGTCCTTCTTTCAAGTCTGCCGGCACTTGTTCCCCCTCCCAGACTCTTTTGAATAAAACGTGGAGTATCCCTGCTGATACATCGATATCTGACTTGAGTGCTTCAGCTGGTATATTGTCAGGTCTTGCTGCTTTCCCACTTTTTGATTTGTCCGATAGCCATCTTGATTCTTTCCATCGTTGGTGGAGTAATATTTATCGGGAGATCTGTAGGTTCTTCTTCGATGTCTAAAGGTTCAGTGAAGCTGGCCTATTCAAGAATTCCTCAGTGTTCTACCCACCCATTCCTTTGTTCTTGAATCTCAGTGAGTGTATTGACCTCCTTGTTCTTGACCAGTCGTTATGGTTTACCATGTTTATCTACCAGTTTCTTCATTGCGTCGTATAGCTGTTTCATGTTTCCTTCGCTTTCAGCCTTCTCGGCTGTCGTTGCAGGGCCATCAATGTATTTCCGTTTGTCGGCTCTAATGCCCTTCTTTACTTGATCATTTGCTTTTGTGTATTCAGTTTGTGCTTTGATTTTCTCTACTCTTGTTCGGCTGTTGTTGATTTCTGTCTTCTTGTTCCTCCTTTATTGAATTTCGCTCAGTGTCTCAGTAAAAATCTATTACTTATAATGGTGCTTCTTGCGGCCCAGAACCTCCTGATACATTGACGTTAGTGCTTCTTTGATTTCTTTCCAGTTGTCCTCCATAGTGGTTTCTTCATTTATCAGTAGATCTTGTAAGGCTTGGAACCTATTGTTGAGAGTTATCTTGAATTCCTTGAGTTTGTCAGTGTCTCGAAGAACCGTTTTAATGCTGTTACTCCAGTTGTCCACTGCTTCTTTAGCTCCAGTTTTATTTTAGAAACCACCAAGTGGTGGTCTGAAGCTATGTCAGCTCCCCTCCTGGTTCTTACATCTCCCACTGATCTTCTGAATTTTTTATTGATACATATATGATCGATTTGATTCTCAGTAGTATGATCCAGTGAGACCCATGTGGCCTTGTGTGTGCGCTTGTGGGCGAATATTGTACCACCTATAACCAATTTGTTGAAGGCACATAGGTTTGTAAATCTTTCACCGTTGTCATTTCTTTCTCCCAATGTCCGTCGTCTCATGATTTCCTCATATCCATTGTTGTCTATTCCGACTTTGGCGTTTAAATCCCCCATCAGGATTGTCAGATCCTTTCCTCGACACTTTGCTATAATTGATTACAGTCTATCGTGAAACTGATCTTTGTCCTCATCGTTGCTGTCGTTAGTTGGTGCATAACATTGGATAATATTCACTGTGATCCCTTTCTTCATTGTTTTAAAAGATGTTTTGATCATCCTGAGTCCATGTGGTTCCCACTCCACAAGTGCATTACGTGTTTTTTAGACAGCACCAGAGCAACTCCTTGGGTGTAAGGAGCATGGTCGATGTAGCATATATCGATTTTTCTAAGGCTTTCAGTGGAGTCGGCCATGTGTGTCACATCCAAAGTCGGTACGGATAGGTATTAAACTTCAGCCATTAGAATGGTTTGGATCTTATCTTTATGTGCAACAATTCAAATTGAGGGCATACAACTCATTTTTCCAGCTGTAGGATGTTACAGTCGTGTTCCACAGGGTTAAGTTTGGGAATCACTTCTCTTATTATTTCATGTAAACGACCTACCTCAACAAGTACCATTCGAACCAATAATGCTCGTTGACGACGTTACACTTTGAAGGAAGTCGGCAACTAGGAAGATAGCCTAGAACTACAGGATGATCTCACCTAACCTCGGAGTCGAACAGATAGCAATAATCCTACTATCAATTCGTCAAGTATAAAGTTGGCCCTTTGCGGCATGCAACAGATTACACACTCTAAGCAGTTCCCTCCCTAAGCAAGTGGCTAGTAAAAACGAATTTGAGTATCTTAGCTCCCACGGCCTTAAAATGACTGCTAACTGTGACATAAATGATTTCTGAGCCAATTACGCACTTTTATTTAGAAGGGTACTTCGGCCGGTTCGATAGTGGGATCTTCCACATAATTTTCAGTAGTTTTACCTACCCTCTCCCACTATCGAAAGACAAAATTACTCGAAATCAAGTCCAAAGTATGACAATAAAGCCGGTTCGAGGACTCAAGTTCAAATCACATAGAGAACTCCTTTTAACACAAGACCTATATCCCCTAGGATATAGGTGGTCTTGAGGGAACCTCATAATGTCTAACAAAACTCCTGTGAAACCAATGGAGTACCAAATTAAAGTGAATTCAAACACACCCTAAAGAAAGCACTCAGAACAAGAGGTGAAATACGGTAGATTGAACTGTTGGATTTTCGTAATCATAATAGTGACTATGTCTACTGATAACACATCCTTTAGGCTTGTGGTTTGAATTGAGTCCGACATATTGTATGAACAATATAACAATGTAATAAAAACGAAAAAACAGCGAGTCCATTAGTGGTACCTGGAGATAAAAGTGAAACACTGTATAAAAATATATATATAATCATAATTTATTCAAAACAAAAGGCTTATTTTTATGACTGAATGCGAAAATGAATAGTGATACGCACAACACAAATTAAATCTTGTTTGACAAAGTGCCCCCCACTATTTTGACGCCTTTGTACTTCCCGTTCTATTGACAGAAGAAATCAGATTATTAGGGAATAAGTTTTTTCTTTGTATCGTGGTCAGGAGACCGTGGAGCGTGATACTAATTATTTAAACACGCAAAACCTCTCAACATTCAAAACAAGTTAGTAGGAAATATAATCCCTACGCTGTATAAGGAGGTAAATGAATACTTGTGTTTTATTGTTTTGGCCAATGCTTAAGGTTTGCAGTCAACTTTTCACTAATCAACCTAAGCTACTACTGGTCTACTATTCACTGACTAGATACAAGAATAAACTGTGAGGAGGATGCCACCAAGGCTTATGCCAAACTGTACCACGTTCGTTCGCATCTAGATATAATGACACTAGAACCATTTCTAGTAATATTTAAAATGTATACCCGATCGTCTATGGAGACATTCAACGTTGTCACTTGTTCTATTTTCAGAGGGGATGCCAGCTTTATGGAGTGAATGAAGAGGTAGGTAACAAACTAGGTTTCCGGTCTTAGAAACAAAAGGTGCGCTTGTCAGTTATGCCGGCTTGATCCATTACCCCTAAGTTGTAGGTGATTAACAGGCTACTTAATTATGGTCTATGACATTATGAGCAAACACGGATATCCAGTTAGGGATATCGTGAAGGTACGCAACGTCGTGGTTCGCGAGGACATCCCTGGAGCCTTGCCCATCAGACAGTACACATACGAGGTAAGGCTAAGGACCTTTCTACCCTGGAACGCTCTTCCAGAAGTTGAAATCACAGCTCCTACAGTGGAGCGTTCCACGTAAAGACTAAATGATTACAACTTTCACTATGGCATGTTAAAAAGACCGTAGAATAGGATTTGGACACCTGAACTACTCATACCAACTCTACAAATTCAGTGATCAATACTACAACCGTTATATTGTTTACCTCATCTCTCTACACCTCGTCTTTGGAAGTTCCCCCCCTTTACTCACCCTTTAGTAAGCTGCTTTAATTTGTCCATAATCTTGACTGCCTACGACTGTGAGTAGTTAAACTTCAAACAAAAATAATGAAAAGCAGTGACAAAGTGAAAAGTAAAGATAAGACAGCGGGTCAACAGATAACTTCAAATTAATCTCCTTCAGCTGAACTTGGACTGGTTCAATCCTGTTGCCTGGATATATATCACGGGATGTCACCAAAGAACTAAATACGGACCTAAAACAATCAAGATAGGAGTAAGATGAAATCAATGAGTATACACTAGTTTGTAATCCAGATATGGTATTTGCTGATAACAAAAGTAATTGGATACTTGAATGACAGAGGCATAAATAAATTGTGTAGGTGAAGGGCATGACTGGTGGTATACTTGTGTCTGGTGTACAGCATCTTCTACATGCAAGAAATTTTATATCAGATATTAAACACTCAATTGCAGTCAAATGTGAAAATATCCTGAGATCTCCAGATGAAAATGTAACCTGTATTTGTGCACTTACGCTTTAAGATGCATTCACTTAGAGATATCGTAAATACTTTTGAGTCTGAACACTTCCGAAAGTTCAGACAAGTTAGAGTCCTCGTTATAGCATCTTTATGCATCGTCTTCAAGGATGTGTTACCAGCATATCGAATACGACCCGCTACTGAGAAAGAAAAGGCTCAACCGGTAATTAGTGGCACAATGATTATAGACCTTTTCTAGACGAAGAAAGAAACTCGAAAAATACGGGTATATGAGGAGGATTTACTTTTAAACTATCGAAAGTACACCGATCTTCTTAGGGTTATCTTAGGAGGTAACTGTGAAAAGCACTTTTATTTGCAGACAAATGTTTGGATATAAAGTCCAGTCGTCTGAAAACATACTCAAAATTGGAATGGAGTGAAGTAATCTTGCTATTTTTGGTCTTATTTTGCAGAAAGAACGGTTAGCTGCAATAAGATGCGTTTGCCAACTTCTAGAAAGCCACCCAGACTTTAACTATAGTAAAGAGTTAATAGAGGTTTTACCCACTTACCTCAATAGTACTAAAGCACAAGTAATAAATAATAGATGACCTGACTATTCACAGGTTGCCTCAATAATAACAACGACTCTATGCAATATATTTGGAAATGATACTGATCGAGACGTTACTTTAATGGTACAGTTTGAATTCTCTCACATAACTTAAAGATCTGCCGTGCTGTGCATCGCTTTTGCCGTTCAAAATCTTACAAAGTCAGAGTTCCCATCATCATAGCACTGTCCTGTATCCCAATTACAGAGGTTGAACGTCATGTAGAAAGCAAAAAGCACAAGGTTGACAGACGTCAACGTTCACGACGTGAAAGAAAGGTTAGTTCACATTTTTCTTTAAAGTAAAAGCATCATAGTTTACCCTAGTAACTCATTTTGGTTTGAATTGCGTGCGGAAATTACTTAGTAGTTACTAAGATTACTCCAATAAACAGCATTTTGATCTTGGTTAAAATACGAAGCGTAAGTCACTTACTGGACTATGTACATGGTCATGATCCATACTGCATCTAACTGCTAAAGTTAGTCTGACTGAAGCGGGTCCAAAGTAGTAACTTGTTGGTATGAAAGTTTTGTTTATTAAACACCTCCGTCCTCCATGTGTTCATCGTAATGTTGAAGTCGTTTTAGCTTTTCCGATTGAAAAACGTTCGCTCTGAAGTAGAGGACATTTACAGGTTGCCATTTTTGACCATAGATGTCTTTGAAGCGTTGCGCATGACATTATGACTCTGTGAACCCCTCTTCAAATGAGAGTAATCCAAAATACTTGTAGTTAGCTGTTAAGACGTCCAATCACCTCCCTGTAAATCTGTCACAGTACCATAAATGCCTTTCTTGTAGATCATGTGTTATAGTGTTTTGTATTTTTCAGTAATCAATCTCATTCCTTTCTATGTTAGACTATGTTTTTCCCCACTTTACTGTCACCAATACTATTTTTCGACCTTTTGATTTTTATAATGTTAATTTCTTTGCTGTTCTAAGATAGAACATAACAATTTAAATCTGTGGATGTATATTCTGTCTTACGTCTTTAATGGTTGGTTAACTAGGATATTAAAAGCATTACATGACGACTTATGACACCTTTTGTATTCGTGTTTCGTACCTGCTTACTGGTTTATGGAATATCCAATGATCTTAATGCAATAGTACCTGCTTTAAAACTTAAAATTATCTTACTCGTTGTATTTTGTCCCTTGATATGGAATAGGAATGCATACATTATACACTATTTCTAAATTTAAAACCACACAAATTGATTCTCGCTTACCTTTTTAACACTTTACTTCCATTCATGAACGCTAAACAAGTAGCCTACTTGAATAATTTTCCGAAGACATTGTACTACACATCATGTTTTTTTAGGAATCCAAAATGGAGCGGAAACTTGAAAAGGAAATGACTGAAACTCAATCACTTCAAACTCGGGAAAAGCGTTTAAAGATGGTAAATATAACTTATTTCGTGATAAAGAATTTTTTTAATCATAGAACACCTTAGTTATGAATGAGATACTGTTTGTTTTCTTCAAAATTTTAAAAACAACTTCTGACTCTCAGCTTTTGTCTGCCATTTTTACAGGATTATCAAAGTAGGTTTCATTTCACCTCATTTAATATACATACCATCTTTTAGATACTCTAAGTTAATCAATACACAATATGTAGACAACCTTCTTTCCGTTTTGAATACAATGATAGTAAGCAAAGTAAGTGCTTCCATTTTATTATTAAGTGTTGTTTTGAAATGACATTCCAATTATATTAACGAGGAAACAGCTCTTGTTGTCTTTGTGACGGAATGTTTTCGTTCGACGTCTACTATTCCTGCTTCCAATACTTAAACAGTGGCTGCAAATTTTTAACTTGCTCATCAGTCCTAAGTTCCAGAATAAATCAGGTTACGCCGGATGAAATACTTTTTTACTCAAGTCGATATTATTCTAGAGAGGTCTACATAGAAGCAGTTATTATGACAATAGTCCCACTGGGTGGCTAAATGATAATATATGTTGATCATTCACGTAGTATGACGCCGAACAAGCAAAAATGTCGTTGAACTTGAATGTAGATTCGTTAACTCGGATATGACAGTCTATACTACCCAAATGAGATGACAGAATGACAGTAGTTTAATACCAAACACGATAGAGTGAATAAAAAAATTAATATGATGTGCGTAGAATCTTTTTTTTCACAGAAATAATACTTGTATGTCAAGTTTATCCGAAACTTCAACATTTTGCTTACTTTGTAATAGGCTGCAGTTTTCCTTTATGATAATCAGGATCACAACGAATCAGTCACTGCTACCATGTAAGCGTCGAGGATTCAACTTATCAACCACTGTTTTACCATACAACCTGTAAAATAAATGCATATCAAGATGACTCACTCAGGATAAACCTATGGCAAAAATGACTAGTCAATTCCACTCCTTAATGTCGACAGTAAAAAGTTACAAACCATTACAAATTAAGCATACACCAATTGCACAAGTGTAGCTATCTAGACTCTATTCCAGTGGATAACACTGTGGCATTTGGAGCCAATCGACTGATGTCGAGTCCTGGTGTAAACATCAACGCTATAGCGTTTGATGAGTCTCAGGTAGGATAAAACCCACATCCTGGATTCCATCCACTGGTTGCAACTGAATTCTTATTTATTCGCTCTAATACACAAAAACAACACTGAAGTTGTTTTAGTCAAACTAATTCTTGGTTATCATGACGATATACCATTTGCACCGTAGATTTAAGTATATACTTTCACAATGTAGGAATCACCTTGGTAACTAGGTCCAATCTAATAAAAGGAAACCAAATTTGTCGAATAAATCCAATCTTCTGCTCTGGATAGTGTTTAAGTGAGTATTGCTTTTAAAGCTTTGTTGTTATTATTTTTCTAAACCTGGAAGAAATCACTAAGAGTAAATGTGTAATAAAGCACTGCATTTCGTCGTGACAAAATTTAGCATTTTAGATCCCTTATAGAGTCATAAATAGTTGACTCGATGTCTTTGGCACATAATCATCCTTCTATACTACAATATCACGTCACCGTAAACACTTTCTACTCAAGATTTCCAAATATCTGGTTGATGTGTAAATCCTTTTACCTACGCTTATTATCGCTTTATTTTAGTCAACTAGCATTTTGGACAGTCTACATTGTGTGCATACAGCTTTGTGTATTATGTCGTCATCGGATGCATCTGATGTTCTTGCTACAGATCCTACCATGTTTTGTAATCATCTGTACACTATCCTAGGACGTATCGCTGGTGTTGGTTTCAATAACACGAATGAAATTGGAGGCGCGATTTCTCACCTATCTTCTGTAATCAAAGCATATGATCGTTCGAATACCCCAGCTGCTCAAGCTGTTGCCAATCTTGTGCACCGGTCTAAAATCACGGAAAGCCTAGATAATCCTGTATGTTCAAGTGAAATCTCTTCTGTTACTGTGGGTGCATGCAAAAGGATTAGTGCAGACGAAGTTGAACATCTATCAGACACTCTCATATCTTGTTTAAATATACTCCTTGTGAAAAGAAAATGTGAGGTTTCAATCAACCGTATACTTGCTTTTGCAAAGCGTTTAGCGAGCGCAGCTTTGGCGGTGGTACGTTATCCAGATGTTTACATGTTTATCTACGTTTGTATAATACTTTATATACTTGGAGAAGAAAGTTTAGTGTTATTCGCTTTATAGAATGAATAAGATTGGTGTCGATACCTGGGATATATGCTGGGGGCATGTAATACAATGAAATGACATTAAGCCATATTTTTTGAGGTATCAGCATACTTCCTACTTCGATTACAGCAATAAAATGGATAACTCAAAACCTCGAACACAATCGTGTTTTGTCCTTGAGTTTCCGAAATACTCATTTTATTCCTTCTCATTACATATTCGTTGAAAATACTCTAAGTTGTATAAGCTTTATCTTTGACACTCATCAACTAAGCGTGATTAAAATGTTCCCAGCGTATGCTAAGCAACACAAAACCTAGGTCAAATAGGGTTTACTACCGACCGCCTTCAATCACCTAACATTGAAGTATAGTGCACATTGTGTCATTATGTAGAGTAATTATCAAATTGCAACTTGATCGATAGAATCCCCTCGTCAGCAAGCGCTAGACAAACAAGGAATTGATGACTACTCAGTAATCAATCAATTCAAGCATCGCAGTCGTAGCCCAAACGTCTCAGTGTTAGTGGTCTCGGATTGTGAGATCGAGCTACTCAAGTTCAGGTCTATCTAAAGCACTAACTTCTTTAAAATCAAAGACGTCTTGCTGATGAGCACTAAATAGCAAAAAATGCTTTGTGCAGTGATTTTCTGGGGTTTACTTTCAACCACCTAGCATCTGCTGTGTGGAATGCTTCGAAGCGTTTCATCCGCATGTGCCTTTCACTCCATAAAAAAAACTCTATCTAAATATTAGTGCACAAATCCAAATATTTATTGGATTAATTCAAAATATTATATTATAATTTTTGATGGTTTTGATTACTCAAACATTCCTAAAACTTTTCAATTTCAGTCGGATCCATATTGTTCTAGTTCTTTACTTATCAAGCTATTTCATCTTCTTCGTCTTTTCCCGCGTTGTGAAGTCCTATTCGATTGTGATGCTGAAATATGCAGTAGCTACAAGCCAGATGTGAATGATCCGGAATTATGCTTTCCTGCAAGTGCCTGTTTATGGGATCTACTTTTATTAAAAAAACATTCCGATCCAGTGGTAGGATCTTTATGTTCATACTGTAATTCCATTGATGCTACGTGTTATTGTTTATGAAACTTATAATTCAGTGAATAAGAATTTTTCTGCAGGATGGATTGTCATCGTCACTGGGCTACCACTCTAGTGAAGATCAATTACTCTTGTCAAGCTATATAGAACCGAAACGACAACATAGTGTATACTGAATTCTAAGCTATTTCTATTGTTTAGTGGAATGTCTAAACCAATAAGCGTCGTTTTTGATCTAGGGAACAATTGTAACTTATTCATAGTTTACCGAGACTTCAAAAGTTTTATGTACATGACAACAGTTTGTTTAATAATAATCAGTTGGTCTGTCTTTATCATGACATGAAGATTAAGAGCTTGACTATGAACGTAATCCACTCCTTCCAGTCACTTCGTGACTTCCTACCTACTGTTTAACCTTGAAATGATCGTAAAATCTAAGCAAAGTTCATGATATATCTAGCATCTGGTTTATTCAGATGAATATTGGGATTCTTTTATTTGCGACAGCGAGCTTAGTTTAATGAAATGCTAAGAAAAAGATTCATTTTAGCTATTTTAAAAAATTTATGGGACAATATCACATATTGTTTAATATTCAGCTAGGTGCAGTCTTTTTTTTAAATACCGTTTTGTAGATAAATCAATTGGCTAACCTGATTACTCAATGGGGAAATGATGTTTGTATGAATGGAATAGGAGCTACTTCGACAAAACAGTATATGCTGCGTATCAACGGGAAGGAAATCTCCTTAGATCATTTAACACATTTGTCACCTGATGCGTTTCGTATTGAATTAAAAGCACTTATTGAGAATGATACTGCTGTTGCTAAAATGCAACCCAGAAAACGAATGAACACTTCAGATTATCATTTATCTGACTCTTTCACAAAATATTTATCAGAATATAATCTGCTTCCAGATGTTGAGCTACCAACAAAGAAAATGAAGTCGTTATAATATTTTATTTAAACTAGACTAGAAATCCTGACTGACAGTTCTGTCTTAAATTATCTCTATCTTCACATGTAATACAATGTAAATCGGTTTTCTTTCCTAAAAGTAAACATAAAGTATCAAACTGATACTTAAATATTTTTATCATGTATAGTATGTGCTTAATATGACTCAAAAAAACTATAGAGAACTAACTTCATAGCAGGTATTGTCAATTTACATTTAATCTGTATATTTTATCTATCTGGTTGTTTTTCTATTGTTAGGGTACATTCAAAACTGACTTGGTGATAGAAGTGGTGAATTAAATTACTAGGCAAAAAAGAAAGTTGCTTGCCCTTGATGCGCTATGTCAGATAGTGTAGAAGTAAACTGGGATGAAACTAGAAGCAGTCAAACTAAAATGTAACACCAGTGCATGAAGCCACTGGCTGTTAGTCTGAGCTATCTAGGTGCGTATAGACTATCTGGTTGATGTTCACGCGATAACTGAGGTCAGTTGGTCGAAAACTCTGAGATATATGGTTCGAAATCAATCACAATAACGCAGGTACATTGACTTTTATCTCCATCATCTTGAGTCCAATTATTCTTTGCTTTCTTATCTGTTGAATTAAGTTCTGATGTTCATTTTAGTTTGATCTCGTTGCGTTTATGTGGTACAGAAATCTAAGCTAGGATATGTCTATCAGGCTCTCTGTTTTTTTATGATTAACTGACTACCTACTACCTGATTGAAGTCCGCATGATATCATAGTTTAACACAACTATATGCAATTTTATAATTCACATATGCACTTTTTGACAATATAACTGATAATTTTAAAATTCAGTATTCTTTAAATCTTCACAGTTCTATTTTCACATAATGGAAACATACAATAGATTGTAGCGTTAAATCCTCTAAGGTTACAATACTGATACAACTTGCAAGATGCATTAATACGATTATTAAATACATAAAAAGAACAATGTTGAAAATTAAAAATAAAAACAAAAGTACACTATAATCGAGGTTTGATTTTTGTTGAACGTTGGTCATCGCCCAGTAGTTGTGTCAGATCATCATAACTAAGGACTTCCTTTTTTACAAGAGCATCAATAAGTATTAAAAGATTGTTCTTATTCTCCTGCAACATTTTTACACAACGAGAAAATGCTGAAGCTACAAGTTGATTAGCTTCTAATTCCATAATAGCTTCAGTTTTTTGACAGAATGGCTTCAAAGAGAACTGTCCACTAGTTGAATCATCCTGAAATGTAAATTGCAAATACCTCCAGTTGATTATGATCAAATCATTGTTGGTCTATAGTTTTAGGTAAATTGACAACCATATTTAAACATAACTGGGTTTCATACTTCATTTCAATACTTTGCTTATATCCATCGTCTTAAACAGCAATCCTGATAACGAGCAAAGCTTCTGGTGAGTTTTGTTTACACGGAACCATAACTACGATACAACCAATCTGATATGCCAACATGAAAAGTAGTTGGCATCAGTGTGATTCACTCGACTTCAAGTCTCAGCCATGGAAATACGATTACTAACTTATAGTGACTATGTCAGGTGATCTTAACAAACAATAAACTGCGTCCTTCGGAAGGTGACTGACAGTGTCTAGTGCATAAAAATAACTTTCGATATACAGACGTTACATTTAGCTGCTTTTTTTTATTTAACTGAAGATTATGTATGCATATGCATGGCGGACGGTAACAACGACCTAGTTAAGCAAAACAGAGCAACATTGATACCAGTGAGATTACAGGTTAGCGCAACTGGATTCCTAGATAAACACAAACAGATGAAAACCATATAAGAGGTGAGTTATTGGGAGTACGAACAAGTTTCTTTTAAAAATGCACAGAACGTTCCAGTCCTGGCTAGATGTGTCTGTTGTTTGATTTTCATCAAGCTGCGAAATCTCAAAAAGGTAAAAAAGTGCCATACGTGTTTAATAGGTTCGAGAAGTATTTCAACAGCCTTGTAAATGCATTGTAATATCAGCTTTTATGGATGTGTTAGAATAAGTTGTTTAGCCATCCAAAAAGAAGGGATTAATGGTTTTGCTCAAATACATATGTGAATTTATGCTTAAACTAGCCAATGTGCATACAAATGAAGAGAAATAGATTATAGTTTATACTCCTAAAGATGTCTAAATGTTAGTCAAATTTGATCCATACTAAGGAAATCAATCAACTACATGATCAGAGATCCAGCAAACAAGATACTGAACAATATTATGAGAACAAGAGATAGCGATCAGTCACAACGAATCATCGGGGTGGAATAACTAAACAATCCACTTTTACATTAAATGGACGCGGATGATATTATGTAGAATGATAACGAAAGCCCAATTAAATCATCCAGCCTAGAAAACTCAACAATATTTAAAAGATCTCAACGTCTATATTTTACTAGTGGCAATTAATTCACATGAGCAGGAACCTGGGTAGTAACAGTTTTAACGTTATTGAACAAAATAGATCAACTATCCAAATGAAATTCTAAGTAATGCGGAAAATATTTCATCGCAGTCGGTAAACTTACGTCAAAACTGAGATTTCCAATAGTCTTAGACATTCCGAATTGACGTACCTGCTTCATAGCTAATTTGCTGGCTTCCCGTATATATTTTTGCGAAACTAAAATTTAACAAGTAGAATATAGAACTCACATTTCAAAGTGGTATATGAATGACGTAAAGGGAATTTTCAAAACAAAGACTCATTACATAAAAACTAAAGGGTGAAAATGAATCATTTCTATCCCTAGACACCATATAGTTGTGGATTTCAAAATAAGTAACAACAGTATAGATATAGGAAAAATACTATGCTTTGGTAACAAATAATTCGTTCTACAAAATCAGTCATTTCTCTCATTCAGTATATATAGCGGCTTTTATTCCCAACAATTCTCATTTCGCACTTACACCTTGTATATTCTATCATGATTTAATTGATGCGAAAAGTGATGTGTACGGTGTCTGTATTTCAATCCATTCAAACAATGTAGAACCTCGCACATGCACACAGTTGGAATTGTCATATCTTATTAGCATAATGCGATCAAATTAACAAGATGGATTTCGGAATACAACAATATATAATGTATATGTGAAAAGCATTAGAAATCAAGACTTAGAAGAGGATAAAGAGTAAATGCACCTGTGTTATTATGACCAATCCGGATCACGTCAATTGATGTTTCGCTGATCGTGTGGACTCCAACTAGGCAGTCTCTACTTACCAAAAGTCGATAAATTCGTAAACATATCACATTTTGGTTAAGCCACTCTAGGTGTTCTCTCAGAATAGTCCTACACCAGCAAGCACCGTGCGCCGCAGCAGGCAGTGTCTGGGAAAAATGTAATACATGTAACTAGCTCAGTCGATGAAAATTGACAACAACCGATTTGCTACCTTTGATTAGTGCCGTGCCTTATCTCAGCATTGTTTACTCATGACAAGTGGGCGATGCTTCGAAGACGTGGCTAAGGATCTGCAATCTACAGCTTACGTTTCAACAGTCATAGGTCAATATTGAGCAGACTGGTGTACGGTATACTTGTCCTCTGTTTGACGGAAAACGATTTGGCCTACGCCATAGGTAACAAAAGCTAAACGAGTCCCCTGAAACTGTACTAAGGTCTCGTCAGATATCAACTCACCGGGGCTGGTAAAATATACAAGATAAGTGTAATAACCTTGAAATGAAAAGATACACTGAGTGGATAAACATCAAGTAGGGGTGAACAAATACTTGAATATTATTAGTATATTTTATGTCACATTAACTTCAACTACACCAGATGCATAATTTTCTAAATTTACATCCAACACTATTGAAAATTCATTAAACATCAGCCAGCAACACGAAACCTGACACCAATATGAATCGGTATAAACAGGAACACTAAATCAACACAGCTAGAAATTACCAAGATAAATACCAAGGTAGCAAGCAGTATAAAAAGGACTAAACGTAAATAATTCGATTCGCGGAAAAGGGATTGACGACACAAGATATGGTGTTGAAACTCAGGATCTAGGACAAGCAGTGAATGCATCTGCGTGATTGCAAACAATCCTGAGTCATGTCAACCAATGTTTTCAATAAATGGTCAAGATAATCACATGGATCGCTAGTGGATTCACGAACTGATGTCACGTTTTGGCTTGGCTGCTTTTAGGCTTCTATTATACTCCACTAGTCGGCATCATGCGTCAAGGAAGGCAGTGACCGAATATGTAGTAGTCACCTCTATCGGTGAATATCTTTGTCTAGCATTCTACGCCTAAGATTGACGTTTAATCAGTGGTTACAAATTGTGGGTAGTGTTTCCAAGATACTTATGACCAAATAGAAGTATCCGGCAAATATCCCATAATTCTAAAAGCTACGTTTTACAATCATAAAGGTAAACAGTGTAAGCTGTTGTGCAGTATACTCGCCCCTTGGTTGGCAAATGAATTTCTTGCATATGCAAAAGGCGGCGTGAACTGACGAAGGTCAAATGCACTCTGAGTTGGTGTCGAAATTTATAAAAATGTATTCTAATTATATACGACGTTATTCAAAGTTTTGAGTTCCCATAAATTAGAAGAGGAAATACATCAACTCAATCATCACTATCGTCACAAAAACATTTACAACCTCTAACGTCGATAGCATAGATTTATACTTGGTAAATATATGACCAGATTAAGTATACTATTGTCGAATGTTTACCACAAAGATTATGCTTTACAATAAGTTTATTAATAGTGCAATTTGTGCATGCTTAAAGAATCCCTGGAACAGTTATTCTAACGTTGTGCCAAAATAAAATGTAGTATCTAATATCCGGGCGATCGAAGTGATACACATCATAAGAAATTATCATATAAATATAAGTGTCTGAATCAGCCAGAAACTGGCACAAATTTGTATTACCTTAAGTTCCTACATATGTTAGTGGTCATTCAGATCCAGTTTCTCAGTGAATAAACTCGCTAACATATGACGTAAAAAGTACTGGACACAAGTCTGTGTGAATATTAACACATGCAAAAATACACAGATAACGAGTAGTAAACAGGACGACGAGACTCGTGTAAATGAGATTAAGGAAAGAAATAAACTAACTATCTGAAACTGAATTGTACACAATCTGCTCAGCTGCTCTACCACCCAGTAATACGGCCATACGATCAGCAAGATCATCGGTATTGAGCAAATATTTCTCTTCTGATATTAGCTGAGTAAAACCCAAATCGCCAACAGTATCGGGACCAGAAACTGTACGTGGTATGATTGAAATTTTTACTGGTAGTAATCCACTGCGCGGAAGAAGCCACGCTACAAGAGCTCTACCAGATTCGTGCACAGCTGACATATGGCGCTCGGCCGCCGTCAATGGGTTTGAACGCTTTGCAGCACCTAGCAAAATAAAGTCACTATGCAGACTGTTACGTAAATTGTGCTCTTTACCATACGAATTGGATCGGGTTACAAACTGATGCGGTGAAAAATGTGAGACAGGAAAGTAATTTGACAATGAGGGACTAGTTAATTCTACTTGTACATACCAACTTCATTTTTTTCCTTAATCATCTCTTCTCTGTGTATGATTTTACGACATTACTTGCTAAAATTCAACAGCTTATGTCGTTAATCACAAGACGTGTAGCTTATGTCACTATCGTAATGCGCTGATAATCCCTAGTATTTCCATACATCCTTGAAATATAACCCACATTACAAATACAAGTGTATTCCCCTACTGTTTTTAGTAACTTATCATCATATCTAATATCGTTCATAGGAAATTAGTTTATTTGTAACAATTATCGTATCAAGTGTTGCTCCCACTGATATGACACAGCTCTCTGTTACTTAAGTTATAGTTTTCCTTGTGAATTATTTCTCAAAACTGTTTAAAGAATGCTCTTTCTCATTGATTGTACCAAGAAATGTTGCTAAAATGGTAAACGCCTTATGATGTAAGGTGAATCATTTTATCAATAGTACCGTATTTTACTGATAAATCTGTTGTACTGATGTTAGTATTCGACGTACAACTCAGTCTGTTGATCAGAATCCTACTATGGACTCGAAACACTACTAGGAAAACTAATCACTTCAAGCTCTGAGAACTAGCCAACGTATTAGTAATAACTGCTACGTTCCTCACAGTAAGTTAAAGTAGTATGCTTATGAATTTTGTAGAAACGACATATTAGTTCTACTGTGTTAATTTTAGGTGTATCTTACGTATTGTCTCCCCCCCCCTACACACATACTGAAAAAAGGATTCGCTTTTGTTTCCATGCTCTTCGAGAATACAATTCACTTTTAAAATGCATTCTTTAACGCAACCTAACCTCGAAATTATTACTCTGTCCATTTCCTGGTTTATCCGAACATGATAAATAACCAGATAATTACACTATCTATTCTAAAATGCAGTTTGGAGTGTGGTCTTAGTAGACTCAGGGCAGCAGTACGTGGGCTAGAGTCGTTGGAATTGGTGGCACATGAGAAGGAAGCTGAAGATAAGGATTCATGTTTGAAAGTGGAGGTAGAAGAAATATTAGGAATTGAAGAAGGAATTTGACTAAGATGATCTTGAGTGCTGTTAGAGGTATAAGGGTTGTTATCACTTCCCCGTTGCCCACACCGTAAAGGGTCAATTCATCTTGGTGTACCTGAAAAGCAAACTGGGTTACGGTTGGTATTAATGACTTCATTTACGGATCCCATATTTGCTGCTTTTAGTCTCACCGCTCTTCAACCGACCTGCCTGGAATAGTAGGACCTTAAGGAACGATTGTTCCAGTCAGTATCGCTCGATTAGTTCATCATGATATGCAAGCCTGACCAGCACGTCAAGGTGACAGCAACGGTCTGGACCACTAATATTACTACGACTACTACTGCTGTGGTATTTATCATGATGTACTAATGGGTTATGACAACTTGGACTGATGTACATATGTTAGATTTTACGTTTTACATGAATAAATGACTAGCAACACAGCTTCCAAATTCTCTATCTAGACACTATGACATTCCAAACAAGAACAATACTGTTTTCGATTTTAATTATCGATTTATGCTCATTTTTCTTATTTGTGCACAGTGTACGCGATTGTACAACCTTGAGAATGAAATCATTATAAAGAGATATATAAAACAATAACTCAAATAAATCACCTGTTAGTATTCTTTCAAATGCTGCTTCGAAATCAACTTTCGTAACACCGATCACTTTATCATCTCTTCGGGCAGCTGATAAAGCAGCCTCATTGCACAGACGTGCAATATCAGCTCCAGACATTCCAGGAGACCAACCGGATAGACGTTCGACAAGTTCATCTTGTACAACATCAGGTGCAAGTCGATACTTAGCTAAAAATGAAGTTAGAAAGAACAAATATGAAAAAAAAGTAATTTAGGTTTTAGATTTCAAATTATAGACGGATAAGAAAAAGATCAATTCAATGGTATTCATCAAATATAAATGATGAATTCGAAGTTAGAGATGTATCATGCTTTATTGTTTTACGGAGTATTAAAATTCTTTTTTCATTATATAATTGTTTTATAGAAAAAAGTATTGGATATGTTAAGTGGGCTTAAGTTGTTCGAAACGTATTCAATGTTCAGTAAGTACGTCTAACCAAGCATTCACGATAACTATCCCATTCATTCAGTGGAAATGTGCTGCATACTATAATGTGATTTGAAATAAAACATTCACTCCCGACTTCTGGAACTATCTACAACTAACTTCCATTGACATGTTACTGCAGTGCAGCTCGTTAGTTATATAGTATAAAATCATGTCACTAAAATTATACGTAAAAATAGTAAAACAGATCATACATACCAATGTATATAGCAAATATTTCTTTACGTTCAGCTAGATTTGGTAAATTAATAAAAATATGTCTATCGAATCGTCCTGCACGTAGTAAAGCTTTGTCCAAAAGGTCAGCTCGATTTGTAGCTCCAAAGACAATAACACCTTCAGTTGTATCCATTCCATCCATTTCTACAAGTAGTTGATTAAGTGTCTGTTCCATCTCAGATATACCACCACCCCCGCCACCGCCTCTTCCACTTCTACAAAGAATACAAACAAAAAAACCTACACAGAATGTGTACATTATCAAAAAACCAAAACAATAGACACAGGATAAGAACCATTTTTCCGTTACTGGTCATTATATTTGTGCATGGGGTCAGAAATTGTCGAGGTAGGTAGGTTGACAGTTATTTTATCTGAATCTCACATGACTGGCCTCAATTGCCGACTAACCCAATTTACAAGAAAGGACAGAAATTCTCTTATAATGATCATAGAGGAATTAGTTTAACTAGTATAACGTATAAAACATTAGCCTCTACAATCATCCGACACTTATCTGAAGATACAAGAAGATAAACTCGCAAAAACCAAGCTGGTTTCAGAACTGAGTGAGAATGCACTCATCAGGTACTCCTCATCCACCGTCAGATTCTAGAACATAGACATATCTAACAACGTCAGATAATAGCGATATTCCTTGACTTGGAAGCAGCTTTCGATTCCGTAGATAAAGAGATTCTATGGCAGTGTTTTACATTAGAGGGCGTGCCCCAAAAGTACATTGGCATCAAGCCTTTGATCATGGCTCAGAATCGGTCAGTGTATTCATTCTTTACATCTTCCTAGTTCATAAGCTCTTTTATTATTTCATACACATCTTTGCTTCATTCCTTCTTGTTAAATTATATTGTGATATCAACCTTGTAAATTAGATAGTGTCGCGCCAATGTGGAGTAGAAACTTGAATTTATGCCCATGTGCCAGGTTCTGTGTTGACACTACTACCACTATTACATTTTAACTACTTTGTAATTTATCCTGTTAATTTCATGTTATTATGCTAATGTATTCTGACAACTTGTATGAGCATTCATACTATACAAGGCTTTCTATATCAACAAGTGGAACTCCCAGTAGGAGACCAAGTTCTGAAAATTCAAATGAGGAAAGTGCTATTTGTAGTAATAATAAAATTAAACAGAAACTAGAACGATGGAGACCCATGATGGGCATCACTTAAGTTAGCAAGTTCAAATGACAATTTACCGTAATATCTGACTCGATTAAATGTGTTCGAGCAGCAAGCCTTCGCAAAGTTTATGTTGTACTTCAGAAGTATAACTTTTAATGACAGATTGCCACAGAACACCTCTGTGTATGGAGTCAAATGCTGCCTTCAAGTTAGGAAATACAACTATTATCAGGCGTTGATAGGTAAGTCAACGCTCGTGGACCTGAACAATGATGAATATTTAACAGACACGATTACGATCAGGTCTGAAAACAGGCAAGCTTACGTTGATTATGACTGATTGATGGATAATTCAATCAGTGTGTTAGTAACAACCAAATAAATTAAATTCACAACAAACACATTTTACGAACCAATACCAGATGAAAACATGTATCAAAAGAACGTAAATAATAATTATAACAAATTACCCTCCACTGTCAACAGAATTTCGACGCCGTCCAAGGGAATCAAGTTCATCGATAAATATGATAGCTGGCGAATAAGAGCGAGCCACTTTGAAAAGTTGTCGTAGTCGTAAAGCACCAAGTCCACCGATAACCTCAACAAATTCTGGTCCGGCCATTGAGAAGAATGGTACTCCAGCCTCATTAGCTAATGCTTTAACCTAGACGATTGTAAAATATTCCAGTTCATGGTTAGTTATGATTAACAATAAGATGCATTTCTAATATATTTTTACAATGTATTGGTAAAACTTGAAACAAACAATAATGTATGAGATCACAAAAAAGAATAGTAGGAGGAAAATTGGTTAGATAAAACAACCGGATTGTTAGTAACAGATAAAATTAAGCAAAGTCCGTCGATCACAAAAGCCATCATTAAAGTGAATATTAATTCAAGAGTGCTCTGGATTAGGCTATTTGCAGACAACATTAAACCTGTTTACCAGGGACAGATTCGTGTAATTGACTAGTGATACAACCCAGTTAACAAAATCCAAGTAAGGGAGTGGAATCTGAATTTGAAACTTAATGGCCACAAGTCAAACGCCAAAAAACGTTTCTCACAAAAATCAGTGCCCAAGTGCTGACAGGCGTGAAGATATGTCAATCTATTTTTAACTAATAAACGAAAAAATCCTACAGCACAATGAAAGAATTCCTAAAAACATTCAATTTTTATGTAACATTACTTTTATGTACTTAATAAAATAATTAAAAATTACGAATGTTATAAACTTAGTAGAACAATTCACACACGTAAACATGCTATAAGAACATATAATCAAATGTATCAAATTAAATGAAACAGAATATACAAGTAAAGTTTTTCCAGTTCCAGGTGGGCCAAGCAGAAGTGCACCCTTTGGTAACTTAGCACCTAATGCTTGATACTTCTGAGGATCCTTCAAATACGAAACAAACTCCATAACCTCTTGTTTACATGCATGAAGACCAGCGACATCCTAAAGAAAACAAAAGCGAAATTCCAATAATTAAATACTCTTAAGTAAACAAGGATGTAGTTTCAAAAGAATAACAATTATGATATAAGGTGACTTTGTGGAAACTAATTTATTCTGTAGATGGCACCTATGACGGATTGATCTTAAATTTAAATACTATCTAAAATCATGTTAAAGTGTTGCAGTAGGTGAGAACAATGTAAACGGGATATTCAGCTTATGATTGTATACAGAGTCACATAGGTATGAAAAATCAATCTTGACTAAAAACGCGGGATTTAACTACCCAATCGTTAGTAAACAAACGCCTCTATACTGAACTACAATAAAATAGGAAACAGTAATAATATACCATGTTCTATCTAAAAATGAATAAGTTCTCCAAAACGTTTGTGCAACGGAAAATAGTTTCAACTAAAAACGCTTAACAAAACGGGTAAATGTTGACTGCACAACATGATAATGTACTATCATAAAATAACGCAGTCAGTTGTACGATTCAGTTACTAGACCACCAAATAATGAATCACGTGATACGTATTACGGTCAAATCTGACAATTCGATAACCAACAAGCGATAGAACTTACAAGAATGTATGAACATAATACCAAGCAGTCACATATAGGAGTAGAAAATGATATACAAATGGAAAGAGAATTATGTATACATCACTGTAGTCTATTTACTCGTGTGAGATATCACCTATCTTTACCCACCAACCAGTCAAGCCTCATTTGATCAACATATCACATTGCATCTGAATAAAATATAATTAGAGGTCCGGTTTTCTATACATGGCGTATAGTAAAACTAGGGAACAAAACTATTTGTTTACACACAGCACGAGTAAGTTATTTAAGTTGTGTACTTGATAATATGATAGACCAAAACCAAGTAGAAATGTAGTCAAAATTAAGCATACTTTAAATTTTGTAGTGGTTGTTGTAGGTTTAATCGTATTGAAACCACTAAAAGGATCCCAATGAAAGGGTGGACGAAAAGGTAATCGATCATTTTCACTAGCATTACTTGAACCAGAAGACTTCGGAGGAGAGGAATTTGTCCAAGGAGTATTTTTAAACTCGGATGGAGAAGTTTTATTCACTGGTTTTCTAAGTTTATATGTGAATGGCGATCTCTTGAATGAAGATAAAAACAATAAGATAGACGCCACTAAAAGAACAATGAATAACGATTCTCGCAGCATCCGATCGGAAAACCTAAGAATAAGTTTAAAAACAAATAATAAACGTTAAAAATGTACTTGATATTTATGTGAAAGTATCCCATGAAGATTTGACCATAAAAATACCAAATAACTGAAGGGATACTTAGATATTTTTGTTTACACTATTCGAAGACCAATTAGTGATTTGCGAAAAACAGGCGGCAACATGTTTCGAAACGAAAATTTTACAGTATAAGAAATATATCGGTAACAATTAAATGAAGAGCTCTGGTAACCAAATTGCATTAACATGACATGAAATTAACAAGACAGTAAAGCACTTAAAATAGTGCTATTGTTGTTGTAATGAGGACGAAAATGGTAAAATGTTGAGAGCATGCTTTGGGAAGGAGTGAAAAGACATGAATGAGGGAATACTGGAAATGGTTATCTAGAGGGAGATAAAGAGAGAACTCCTCTAAGCCACTGCGACTGATACTGGTCAATATAGGTGTCTTCGACGATTGCTCATGTTTATTTGGACCATCAAGTAACGCAACGTACAAGGGGAAGATGGCAAACCAGTTAATCAGGTTGTAAATATTCATTGTCTGTGGTGATTCACACATGCATTATGTATGCACATTCACCAAATAACTCTACTCACAATGATGACGGACGAAGGATGAAAAAAAATTGGGAGCAGCCAAGCCAAAATGTGTCATCAGTCAACGAAGTCAGTGACTAATGGTTCGAACCATGTTGGCAGATACAAACTACTTGACTGAGGTTTGTGCGATTGTCATAACCAGTGGATGGACACTGTGATATAGATCAAAACCGATTGTAATAATGCAGGTGCATATACGCTGTGTTCTTGAGCTTTGAAATTTCTAGGTGGTGTCTTTCCTCGAATCATATCCTTTGTGTCTAATCTTCTTTATGACTACAACTGTTACTACGACTTTCACTACTTTAGTGGCGATTCTGCAGTGCTAATCGGTGCGGTAATTTGGATTGACGTACATATGTGCCAGATTATATGTTGTACATCACTGACTGAATGTGCATGTTCCACAGAGTAGACTGATGAGGAATATACTCGACGTTTGGTTGGCAAAAAAACATCTTACCTGCGCCACAACTGACGCAAGTTGAAAAATGCCAAAATAACCTTCCGAATTTGTGCAAACATCTCATCAGACAGTAACCCACAAGGGTTGATGAGACATCGAACACAACTATACTGGTCTACGCATTCAATTACTTCACTTCCTATGATCAATCTAAATGACAATGCAGATTAGTCCTGAAATAATATGCCCGCGTTATTACCCAAACTGTTTAGTGGATTGTATGTTGTTAGTGCTTCCATCTAGTAGGACTGTTATCTACATATTCTGAGTCGATAAGCGAGTCACCTGGTAAGAGAATAATCTCTGGAAAAGTGCGATTGCTAAAAAACCATTTATGACGAAATCAAATAAAGGGGGGACAAGAGAAAGCCCTGACAAACAGCACTTGCTGTTGATAGTCCTGATGACAATTCTCTGTAAGCCCAAACTCTACCAGTAATATTCAAGCCTTAATAAGGCTTATATACTTCTGGGGTATCCCTTTTGATGACAAGCACTACCACCCCTAAATCTGCATAGTCAAAAGTTGACTTAAGGTCAATAAGCACGACGGGCGTTAGATCTAGAACTTGAATAAAGAGCCAATATTTGATGAATAAAGACACGTCCTGATCTAAAATTAGCCTGGTCTTTATAAGTTTGTAACTCCCTAGCTCCAGATAATCATCGGGTGATTGTGGTGGGTAATATTTTAAACACTATGATAGTAGAACCGATTCCTCTGTGGTCATTACAAGAGGATTTTCGTTCATTCTTATAAAATGGAATAATCACCAGTCAAAACCAATCAGGTGAAGTTGCTTCCTTCTCCTAGACGTTAACTAAAATATCAATCAAGCAGCCTGCTGAAAGTGGACTATTATCCTTAATGACATTTGGATTCAATCTATTAGGTGATACTGCATTTTGCCTCAAATTACTTATAGCCTTTTCAACTTCACTGGGAGTTGGAGGGACTTGTGTCAATTTCTAATTTAGGTTGTTTGGAATTATTGGATAACTTAAGGGTAGTTGAAGGTTAGTTGAATTGTTATTGAAAGTGTAACTCCAAATGATAAAACATGGACTGAAAACGCATCACGGTCTCATCATTTTTCTAAAGAGTCTCACATCAGGTTTTTTAATACCGGCCACCTTAATGAGTTGGAATAGTTGTCTAATTTTACCTATCGACACAGCCTATCTAACCACATTTACTTATGTTGTCCACTGGTGCGAAGTCATTGTGTAAGTATTTCATTCGCTCACGATTGTTTCCCAGTCTTTCCATCAATCTAGATTTAATTTGTATTTACGCCTCATTGTGTTTGGAGATTTACTAAATTAGTTTTCGAGAATTCATCAATTCAGTAGGCGCCGCTGAAATCTACCGACTTTTTGACCATCTGATCACTAACAGATGTCATTATTGTTTTCACAGCTGTTTCGATATCTTACCAAACAGCATCTGAACAAGTCTCGTTTTCGTAATTGCCCAGAAGTATCTCTAAAAGTGCTTGTCCTACTCTCATACTTAGTACCTACACCAACAAAATCATATGTTGCCATCGGGTCACCAAATAAAAGAAGGGTAAAGAGTGTTGGTTCTTCATGCTGCCTGGATAAAATAAAATGGATGATCACGCTAAAATTCTATGTGCTTCAGAGATAAAGAATACTTCGATAGTGAGAGATAATAGTTTTAGCGAGGCCTGCTGCATGACACTGAAGGTTTTAATATGTTGTTTAGAGAGCAGTTCCAGTAGACCGGGGACATCTCGCAAACTTGAATCGATGTTATTGGTAGAACGGGATGAAGAAATCAAAGGTAGAAGTTGAAGGTTGATAGTGAAAGTGAAAGATACACCACAAAGTGAGAGTTTGATCATGAACACGGCGATCACGAGTGCTGTTAGAGGTAGAAGGGTAGTTATAACTTCCAAGTTGCCCAAAACGTGGAATGGTTTATTCACTTGAGGTACCTGAAAAGGTAACTAAGTGAGTGGTGGTCTTTACATAGGAGCGTGACAACAGTGCTTAAAAACAACCACTTGCGGTAGGTCACACAAGATGGTTTTATGCACGTTGGCCCTGTATTTTAAAAAGCCTTCCACCAAATCCCTATACTAGCGGCAGCACGAATTCGAAGTTCGGAATTAGGGTTTGGAATGGTAAAACCTAAAGAAACAATTTTTCCAGCTAGTATAACCAGATCGGTTCATCCCACTAGGCAAACCCCACACTATCAAGGTAGCAGCTGTGATCGGCCTAAGAAAGCACGACAAACACTCTTCACGTATAGTGGGGTGACCAAGTAAGTAATGAAAATGGAAACAAAGAACTAAACAAAGTTGGAAAATTAGCTGACGGAGTTACAAACCCTTATTGACTGAGGTGATTAGGATATCAATTGCGTATTCCCAACCACCGCCTACCTTGAAATACGATGTCGGTTGGTGCAGGAATGTGATGCAAGCAGCTACGGGTGGCCAAACCAAAACGTGGTATCAGTCTATGGAATCACTGTCTATTGATATGAGTCACGATGGTTGGTGCAGACTATCAAGTTGGAGTCCGCACGATAACCGTGACCAGCGAGTGAAGACACTAAGAGACATGGTTCAGGATCGGTCACGGTAGCCCAGGTGCATTCACATTTTATTTTCTAAATATTGATTCCGTTAGACATACTATCATATTCCATCTTATTGAACTATATACTTTCTGGTATTCATCTTATTAACTTGACCTTGAAGTGTCAATGTGATGTAACAACTTGGGTTAACGCACATCTGTGCTAGGCTCTACGTTGTTTACGATTTGACTAAAAGGCAAAGTCTAAAAAGCAAGTGTAGAACTTGATGTACCGAAGTGTTACATACCAAGCGTTTCTATTACTAAGGAAATAAAATCGCGATTGCATCAAGGACAGTAAGAATGAGTAATTTACTTACAAGTCAGACATTTCACGGATTGGGATACGGTCATGTTCTTCTATCCCCCACATATCCTCTAGGGATCGTAATCCAGACACAAAATCCTCTAAACTCTTTTCGAGTTTAAAAGTCACCTACAGAAAAATATGGATGATAATAAACACGTAAAAAGATTATTAAGGCCTAGGAAACTTTAAATAACAAAACTTATTCCAACACAACAATATAGAAAACTTATAGTGATAGTCGAGACTACTTAAGCTAAAACAGTGGAACAAATCTTAACAATGCTTCCATTTTGAATATCAACTCAAAAAATTCAGCAGGAACGTCACTGGCTTCTATTCTGAGACACATGTAATGTCTTGAGCCGCTAAGTTGCACTACTTCTGGAACTCCAATCAGAGTCGTGATTAATCGACAGATGCCACATGGAAAATTGATTGCATCACCGTTTCTGCTACCTAGATTCGGTGTCGGCAAATAATGTATGATATGGAAACCTCCGGGATGATATTTATATGACATGACGAAACCAATGAAGCCGGTCTTTAAAGATAATAACACTAAGGGAATTATCGTCACAGGGTCTGAACACCCGTTGTCGGACTTCAGAATCACTAACGTGGTACTGTCAACAATCCTTCAGAGACAATGGTGGAATAGTCGAACACCCTAATCACGGGAAAGCCAGGTTCCACAACCATAGAGTAAAACAGCCAACAACGACTGAACGCATTACGATAGGATCGAAATGACTTAGACTGGAATAAGTATAGTATGCACACGCTATTGCTGATTTTATTCGTAGTTTTTCACAATCGATAGGATTATTAGGTGGTTTTCTATGTAATTAAGATGCTTCTTAGCACGAGTTGGAATTCTTCGAGAAGACTTTCCAATGTAAAATGCATCACAATCGACACAGACTTGTCTGTAGACGCAACCTCACACAGGAAACATACAAGTTAACTCTACCCTTTCACATTAAAAGCACATATTATTCACTTGCGTCACTCTAATTCTGTTCAAATAAACACACACACACACACGTTGATTTCATCTTTGACAACATTTACTTGATCAGACCGGTCGTTCGTGGTTAATCTTGCAGTCAGTTGATTTGACTTATCCCTCTGTACTATCTGAATTCATGTTAATTTGGTTCAGTTATTTATTCTCTGAAGAAACGACTCGAATTAAAGCAGAAAAACGTCAGAAATATGAATTTTTCACACATTCAGATTGTACAAATATTTATTATAGTATTTCAATGATAACAATTTCTAAACATAATGCATGCATTATAATCATTAACATTGAATAAAAAGAGGTTGGAGTAAATCTTATTCTACAAGTAAACATGCATAAAGTACCTGTCATTCGTCATTGTTATAGTAAGAAAGATATTTCTCCTATAATGAAAATAGATATTTTACACTATTTTCTGAACATTATAATCTAATGTACAACGATTCATTATCACATCTGATGATGATCACTTTGCTAAAATAGTGAAACATTCAGATGGTTATACTGACTTTCGAAAAAGCTAAATTACAGGTATAGAGCAACTATATCGTAGTCTATTTAACGTTGATTTCTCACCAAATCATTTTGGAAAGAACAGAACATTTCCGGGTGATCAAGGATAGAATCCGTGACTGATGATATCTTCCCATTGAATTTATTGTTTTCTGCTATTTTACTTGCAGGCGTAGAGTTCCTTTTTTTAATTGTAAAGTGTTTTAGTCAGTCACTTTTTTGTTCATAATTGTTTCCACACGAAAGTCAAGGAAAAACGGGTGTCACTACACAGAAACTTTGTAATCCACTAGTAAGATTAACGCAAAATGTTGTTCGTCATCATGCTACTCTAGATATTATCATTTATTATTAATTATTACTGGAGAAAGTAATGCCTAGATATTAGTGAAAGGGATATTTACTTAATTGACCAAAACGTATTTACTCTGATTATTCTGTTCACTTGAATACTGGTTCATTTTAGTCAGTGTATTATGTAACATTAGGAAATTATTAGTTTTTTTTTTAAACTATGAATATAAGTTAAAATATGAGTTAAATTTCCCATGAGCATCATGTTTTTATTTTGCTGACCGGTGAATGGCCACCTACAAAGATACCTGTTAATAGCTGTAGGTAATTCTTGAAGACATTGTTGAGAACTGGGTGAATGCTGAAAATACTTACACTCAATAGTGTTGCTTCAAGAGAATTATTGAAACCTATAGATTACGTCTGTTATTCTGATCGAGTAATTATCAAATCTGGCATATTTTGTACAAGTCCCTAGAATCTCAAAGTTAAGCACAGTCGTTTGAAAATCTATTGTTTTGTGTACATAAATTAACCTTCGTAATACACTTCGTCCATCCCTTCAAATTTTTGTTTGTAGTTCGAGATTAGGAGACTATTGGAGACAAGGAAGTGGTTAGCAGGTAAATATCTCAGCGTCCATGTTCATAACAAGACCGTATCATTTCAATGGGTGAACCTTTATTACACCAGTTAGAAAATCAGAATCATGATAGTGTTTTATCATTTTCGAAGAAATTTCAGAAAGTAATGTTTTCTAGTATATAACTTATGAAATATTTCGTTTAAAATATCATAATCTATTTAGTAAAACTACTTTACACAAAGAAGCTTATTCATTTTGATATAGATTCGACTGGAAACATAATCCAACTAGAATCCGTCTCCACTTACTTAGTTCAAGTTAAACTAATGACGACATTATTTTATTACTAATAAATGAATAACATATAATTTTATTGAATTGAGATGGTTATTTTTGTGGGGATTGGTATTTTTAATCGACTGAATGCGTCATAGATTGATGTTGGCAAGATATCATTGAAAACCAGAGAGCACTGTACAACTGCTTCATTCTAGTTTACAACAACTCAGCAGCGTGCACCGAAAATTCCGCCACAGAAGCTTCACGTTAGCGAACACAATTAATGAAAGTGGGAATTCTATCATTGGATGCCGACCCAGTGGTGTAGAGAGTTAGGTATTTGCCAACTTGAAGTCCCTGGGGTGGAATCGGGAATGCACATTCCTGGGGAGTTCCACTCTAAAACGAAACATCTGTCCAGTGCTCCTTGATTTTCAATGGTACCCTGACAACATTAGTTTGTAACGTATACAACCAGATAATTTTATGTTGTACTGGTGTTTGAAAACATTCAGATTCTCACCATTTTGGTTTTTTTAGGTTTTGACATTTTTAATTCCATCTCGTTGAAATTCCGATGATTTTTTTTCTGGAAATATTTTGAAAGCTCCAAATAAAGGAGTGTAAAACTATTTTTAACCTGGCAAATAATCTAAACAACAACTGGCTTTTGCTTCAATGAAGCAAGTAAGATGCCAGCAAATTAGTGCTCTTACTAGGGCATCATTAGAATTTAAATATGTACTCAAGAAAGATCGCCAATCTTCTATTGAGCCCCTCCAACAGTAACTGATGGTGATATGGTCTGTTCAAGACCACCGATAAACAGGTGCAGGAGGTCGACATGCTTGACGACGTCGCTCTTAATGCTTAAAGTTCGTGTTGGCTAGAAATAACCGATTATCTGAGCAAAGTTGTAGCAGACGGTTGTCATTATCCGTTCTCTGAGCTGGGACGCTGAGGCATCAACCTAAATGTCTTTCAGATTGGTTCAAGATACCTATTTGGGTGTTAAAATCACCAGCCACGAGTACCAAATCTGAGTGTTTGGCCCTATGAAGTAGTTCAGAAAGTTTTCTGTAGAATTCACCTTTCGCTTTATCTAGGATGCAGTCAGTGGGAGCGTAGGTAAAAACAACGAAAAGAAAACGGCGTGTGTCCCTATATTTCCTAGTTTTTACTGAGCCGTTCAGTTGAACGTCACACAGGCGACTGTCGACAAGAATTCATTCGAGGAGTGCCTGTTCTGATTTCATACTTAACGCAATACCTACACCGGCTAACCCACGAGAAGTTGCTGTTGAGTCACTAGATAAACGAAGAGTGTATCGAGAAGGTTGTTCACTCTGACTAGGTGAGGTCAAGTGGATGACCACACTAGGATCCTGTATACGTGTTTCGGAGACACAATATATATCAATGGCGCGGGATTCTAATGTCCTAGCTAGGGAGGTTTGTTGTTCTATTTGACACAGGGTTCGTACATTGAACGCACCAATGTGAAGTTTGGAGCATGGTCTTAGTATGCTCTGGACATTATTTCATGGGCCGGAATCGTCGGCACTGATGACATAGAAGGAGGAAGTTGGAGATAGGGATTTAGGCTTGGAGGTAGGGGTAGTATAAATATTAGGAATAGAAGGAGGAATTTAATTATAATGGTGGTGATCTGGCTTGTTGTTAGAGGTATGAGGGCGGTTATCTCTTCCCAATTGCCCACACTGTGGAAGTGTTTTTCTTGATGCACCTGCAAAGCAAATTTAGTTAGAGTTGGTCTGAAAGACCTGGGAGCGTGACCACAGTGCCAAAGAAACAACTGTTTGAGGCCGGTCACACACGGCATTTTTGAAAGAGGTTATCATTGTTGTAGCTCCGTACTCGTTGAGGCCTTACTGCCAGAGACGGAAATCCGTGAAGTAAGGTGAAGTATGCATTTTTAGGGTCGACCTTTTCTAACCCCGCCCTTCCCTTGTGGGAAGGCAGCATCGCTGCTATGCTGGTTGTCTGAAGAAAGCACCTTACTGCCGTCACGCCTCTGTACAGCCAGCAGTACGACTTCGTTCTCGAACCTCGTATTTGCTGCCTTTAGTCTCACCGCTCTTCAACCGACCTGCCTGGAATGCTAGGACCTTGAGGAACGATTGTTCCAGCCAGTATAGCCCGATTGGTTCATCATGATATGCAAGCCTGACCACCATGTCGAGGTGGCAGCACGGTAGGGTAAGGGAACTATTAATCATAAAAATGAAAAATTGCTGTTGTATGTACTTCAGAATGGATTATTGCATAAGAAATCTGTGGTAGGTAGTTTTATATCTGATAATCACAGATTCTTCCCAAAATGCTAACACAGTTTAGGATACATGTCACACCAATATTTTTAACTATAGCATCAATATGCAGAGATGCACTTTAATGTAACATAAAAAACAGCTCTGTGTACTTAACCTCGAGATACTTCATTTTGAGAACCATGAAAACTGTGCAGTTGGTTAGATCAGGAAAAAGCAAGGTGTGCCTATACGACCCACAGGTTAAGGCTCTAAATCTAAACTTATCTCGGTATGATATATATATAAATACATTCACCGTGATCCTTCGAGATTGTGTGGCTACAACTCACTTTTACCCGTTACCACAGAATGTCAACAATGAATGATGATACATGAACATTAACCACTCACTATATAATCACACATCAAAACTACGCAGATTCATATTATCGAAGAACAAATTCATTTACCAGCCATTTTGTAATGAAATGGTAAATAAGAAGTGTATTGATAGAGCCTTTTACCAAAATGATTTCGCCTACTGATACTGGTCATTCACTTGACCTCACCTAGTCAAAGTGAACAACCTTTGCGATACACTCTTCGTTTATCTGGCGATTCAACAGCAACTTCTCGTGGATTAGCCGATGTAGGTAATGCATTACGTATGAAAGCAGAACAGGCACTTCTTGAATGGATTTCTGTCGACAGTCGCTTATGTGCCGTCAGACTAAATGGTTCAGTAAGAACTCGGAAAGATAGGGACATACGCCGTTGTCTTTTCGTCGTTTCTGCTTACGCTCCCACCGACTGCATCCTGGATAAAGTGAAAGATTAATTTTACAGAAAACTTTCTGAACTTCTTCATAGGGCCAAATACTCAGATTTGGTACTCGTGGCTGGTGATTTTAACGCCCAAATAGGTATCTTGAATCAATCTGATAGACATTTAGGTGGATGCTTCAGTGTTCCACCTCACAGAACGGATAACGGCCACCGTCTGCTGCAGCTTTACTCAGATAATCGGTTATTTCTAGCCAACACGAACTTTAAGCATAAGGAGCGACATCGCGTAACATGGCGACCTCCTGGCCCTACTCAACGGTGGACTCAAATAGACCATATCGTCATTATTCACCGTTGGGGAGGCTCGACAGAAGATTACCGATCTTTCTAGAGTGCATGTTTGGATTCTGATCACGCCCTAGTACGAGCACGCATCTGCTTGCATCATACTGGGCGAATAAAAACTACCACTGGAAAACTCATTAGAATTCAATTCATCAACAAAACAGCCAAGATTAAATTCCAGGAACAACTGAAGAATCACTAAGGAAATTATAAAGATGCGACCGAACTAGATACTGTCTCGCAAGACATCCAAACAGCTGTGCCATCTATAGTGACATCCATCAAGGACTTAAATCAACATGTCAAGAAAAATCAATGGATCTCAATGGCTTCTGTTGAATTGATGCACTCCCGAAGACTTATCCCATCGGGCTCCGAACACGATGATGAGCGACGTGTAATCAGGCATAAACTGACGAAAAGTCTGCGAAACGACCGTGAACAGTGGTGGGTAACGAAAGCAAATGGAATGGAAAAGACAGCAGCGTTAGGTAACACTAAACAACCTTTCAAGTTAATAAAAGAAACCGGAGTTAAAAAATTCAGCGTTAGTGAGACGATTTCCGAAAAAGATGGAAAGCTTATTAGCTCAGTCTAGTCGTTTAGAACGATGGGCTGAGCACTTCAAGGAGCAGTTCAGCTGGCCTTCAGCTGCTCTAGAACTCCTCACTATTTTAAGACAGTCAGAATGGAAAGTCGACTTAGGTCCTTCGACTCTTGTCGAAGTTGGAAAGGCTATAGCCGGTCTACGGCGAGGCAAAGCAGCGGGTCCAGATGGAGTATCCCCAAAGGTCTTTAAGGATGGTGGTCCCACTTTGACAACTAGGCTGATTGATACCTTGACTAAAGTTTTGGAACGTGACATAATTCCGTCTGATTGGTGTCAATCGTTAATCGTCTCAGTATATAAGGAAGGGTCAAAATCGTCCTGTAATAACCATAGAGGGATTAGTTTGACTAATATAGTGTATAAAATACTAGCTTCTATAATTATCAGACGCTTAACTGCAACTCGTGATCTACAAATACAAGAAAATCAGGTTGATTTCAGACCTGGTCACAATTGTTTAGAATAGATATTCACCGTTCGTCAGATCTTAGAACACAGATATACTTTTCGGCGGCCGACAATAGTGGTTTTCCTTGACTTGAAAGCGGCATTTGACTCTGTAGACCGTGAAGTTCTATGGTAGTGTCTTTCATTGAAAGGCATGCCCCAAAAGTACATAAAACTTGTAAAGGCTCTTTACTCAAACACTATTAGTCGTGTCAGAGCATATGGCGAACTGTCATCTGAACTTGTAACATCCAGTGGTGTCCGTCAAGACTGCTCACTTTTTCCATTTTTGTTTAATTTCATAGTTGACATACTGTTGGAAATTACACTCTCATCGTCTGACTTTTCACGAATTGATCTCCTACCAGGAGATCCACTTTTTGACTTAGAATATGCTTATGACATAGTCCTGTTTGGCGAAGACGCTGATTAGATTCAGAAACTTTTAACAACAATAAGCTCCAATGCAGGCATGTTCAGAATGCGTTTCTCCCCCTCTAAATGCAAACTATTGCTCCAGGATTGGTTCTCATCAACACCTGAACTAAAGATAGGGAGTGAAGTAGTTGAGCACGTCGACCACTTCACTTATCTTGGAAGTCTGATTAGCCCTAATGGGCTGGTCTCTGACGAAATATCAGTGCGAATTCGTAAAGTTCGTTTGGCTTTTGCCAACTTACATCACCTATGGCGTAGACGAGATATTCGTCTCTCAACGAAAGGGAGAGTGTACTGTGCAACAGTTCGCTCTGTCTTACTGCATGGGTGTGAGACGTGGCCATTAATGGTAGACGACGCTCGAAGGTTATTAGTTTTTAACTATCGATGTCTACGAAACATCGCTCGCGTTAGCTGGGATCACCAAGTAATAACGAGGTTAGACGACAGGTTTTAGGCAAATGTGGTAAATCAGTCGATGAGGTTGTGAATCTTCATCGACTGAGGTGGTTGGGATATGTGTTGCGTATGCCCAACCACCGTCTTTCTGAACGCGCAATGTTGACTGATATAGGAATAGGATGGAAAAGAGTAAGAGGCGGCCAAACTAAAACATGGCATCAGTGCATGAAGTCACTGACTGCCAATTTGAGTCGTGTCGGTAGCTACAGACTACCTGGATGGGGTCCTTGCGATTACCGTAACTAGTAGCTAGAGACACTGGGTAACATGGCCCAGAATCGGTCACAATCGTGCAGATGTATTCACTCATTGTCCTCCCTTAAATCATGAGCTTCAAAGTATTCCATAACTGTCCACGCTACCTGGACTATATTCTATATATTCACACTACTTGCTACTATTATTATTATTATCATTTTACTGAAGTGATTTCTACCGATGTGGTGTTAATCTTGTGGTGCCATAGAGGTATGGCAACTTGAACCGATGCACACATGTGCCCAGTTTTAAGTTGATCATACACATACACTAGGTTTTCGATGCCAACTCTATTATAATACGTTCATTAGATACTATAAGCATAAGTTAACCCGTAGTGTTGAATAACATTATAATCACGCTGGTTTGAACTGTGGAAACTAGCCGATATGTGCTCAAATAGTGACATGATAATGCAGACATATTAGAATGCATTACTTTTCCTCTAAATGCAAAATACAACTTCAGGACCGGTTTACATCATTGCCTAGATTGATCAGAAACAGTGAAGTAGTTGAGCATGTTGACCACTTCACTTATCTCGGAAGTTTCATCACCCCGGTGAGTCGGTGTCTGATGACATCTCAGCACGGATTTAGAAAGTTCAGTTGCCTTTAATCAACTTACATCACTTGTAGAGTAGTCAAGATATCCGTCTCTCAATGAAACTTCAAGCGTACTGCGCAGTAGTCCGCTGTGTTTTGGCTTATAATCCGAAACATGGACCATGAAAATAGAAGATATATGTAAGCTTCAGGGTTTCGAACATAGAAGTTTTCGTAGCACCACCTATATGTCATGGAATGACCAAATAAGTGGTACTCATGTTAGCCACATCTGGTACTATCGAAAAAAAAAAGGAAAACCAGTTGTGAATCTTCATCAGCTGAGGTGGTTGGGACGCACATTACGTATGTCCAACCACTGCCTACCCTGCCGCGCGATGTTGGCTAGAGTACGAGTAGGATGGCAGGGTAGGGGCGGTCAAACCAAAACATGGCATCAGTCCATGAAGTCCTTGACCGTTGGTCTGAGCCATGTTGGTAGATTCAGGCAATCAGGTTGGAGTCTGCGTGACAATCATAACAAATGGCTTAAGACATTGGCTGACGTGGTGTGAGACGTGGCCATTAATGGTAGACGACGCTCGAAGGTTATTAGTTTTTAACTATCGATGTCTACGAAACATCGCTCGCGTTAGCTGGGATCACCAAGTAATAACGAGGTTAGACGACAGGTTTTAGGCAAATGTGGTAAATCAGTCGATGAGGTTGTGAATCTTCATCGACTGAGGTGGTTGGGATATGTGTTGCGTATGCCCAACCACCGTCTTTCTGGACGCGCAATGTTGACTGATATAGGAATAGGATGGAAAAGAGTAAGAGGCGGCCAAACTAAAACATGGCATCAGTGCATGAAGTCACTGACTGCCAATTTGAGTCGTGTCGGTAGCTGCAGACTACCTGGATGGGGTCCTTGCGATTACCGTAATCAGTGGCTAGAAACACTGAGTGACATGGCCCAGAATCGGTCATAATAGCGTAGATGTATTTACTGATTGTCCTCCGTTAAATCATTAGCTTTAAATTATTTCATAGATTTCTTTCTACGCTTCCTGAACCATATTCTATATGTTAACACTCCTTGTTACTATTATTATTTTATTTTATCAAAGTAACTTCTACTAATTGTGGTAGTGTTAATCTTAAGGTGCCCTGGTCGTATGGTAACTTCAACCGATGCACGCATGTGACAGGTTCAATGTTGATTGTACATACATACACGGATACTTTTAGGAAACTATATATCATCATTTTGAACTGCCTTACGATTGGCATTTAAACAGCAAACCTGACTTGCGTTTACTTCATGTCATAATTAATCATGTTAATAGTGCCAACTTGGAAGAGACTGTACTATGTCTGTAAAGATAATACCATTTACCTTGATACATGATTGAATTGTTGGAGACCTTGTATTGAAATCAAGTATTTGACACAAAACCATGTTACTACTTAAGGACACCTGAACTGCCAGCTTTTAACGGTGAGGATATTCTAATATATTACTGTGAGCTCAACTTTAGTTTTCAGATTTAGACTACAAAGAATAAAATAGACTAAGCCACAGTAACTTGTAAAAATCGGTACCTCAGGATTCAGTACAACCCTACCAAATTATCTAACCCGTATGAAACAAAATACCATAACTTGAGCCATAGTAGCCACGAAGAACAAAACATACATAATTTTATGGTGATGCAAGCATACAACTAACTTACGACTGGTTTACTCATATCATAACGGTGGATGAGCACATATCGAGTATTAGTCTTTTCGATGAATTCAACTTCACCCTTTTCCATCATAGAAACGAGTTCTTGAGAAGAAACTTGACGTATAGGGGGTACAGAATCAAGCACTTGATAAGCACTTGCATATAATAAAAGTGCCAATAAGCATCTGAGTACAAGATGACGATTAACATTATTTGGGTTATTATGTGATGATGCACCACTCCCGCGATCACTGGAATAGTCTTTTGATTTATAATATTGCACTTGGTATTTTACTTACTGGCTATTGTAAAACGTTTGAAAAGACTCCATTTGTACTTATTTCTTAGTTTAACCTACAACTTAAATCGGACATAAATTACGTACCAATTGTGTTGAAGATTGCTCTGTGCGTGTAAGAAACGGTAACGTACAAAGGCATATTCTAGCACAAAGTACTTTACTTGGGTGTTTAAATATGCCAAAACGAAGAATCTGGCTCATTATGACCTTATATTCAAAAGTTTGCTGAAATCAATATCCAGTATTCGATAACCATTGCCACTGTGACTAGCTAATGCAAACAGTTTCGGTTTAGCTTCAGTTCCAGTTTCAAGAATGGTGTATCAACTGGCATGCATTAATTTTCTGAATATGTCTTCAAACGAAGATCCAGTTTCTCCTTAAATGTGTTTACAGATGGTACAGGCACCGCTTAGTTTGGTAGGGAGTTGCAGACATTGACAACTAGATGGGTGAAACATAATCTCAAATTTAAATCTTGGAGCTATTTATGCTAGCTCCAAAGATTACTGGTCCTAGGAAGAGTAAAAAATATTGCAAGTTACTACAAAAGTCACTAATTAAGATAAGCTTGTATCTTCCCGTTGATTTGTAATGTACTGAAACTGGCCAGTCTCTGTTGCCATATGTGCATCCTGAGCGGATTGCCTCGATATAGCAGGTACATCCAGCCGATGAGTCCCAAATAGGACGAAACGCGCGTGCTGGATTCCGCTTGCCAGTCACAATCCAAGTTAGTACAAAAGTCATTGTTTAGATTCCGGAACGCCGGCAGCCTATCAGTCTACAGTAAAATAACGGAAATAAGCCTACTATTTCGATATGCTCAATAATATCTTTATTTTTGACTAGATATGAACTAGCTGCTTGAATACGGTATTCCAGATGAAGTATTACGCAGGTGGGATTAAGAATGTGTAGATACAGTATTTATCCCAGAGAAAAATAACTTCTATATAGTAAATGTTGCGATAAATAATCCCCAAAATAAATAATTGTGTAGCCTCTCGACAGTGATGCTGACCGTGTTCGTTTTGGCCGATACAACTAGTTGAAAGCGTTCGGTTACGCATCACTAGTGGATCACGGCACAGCACGGCGTGTGTAACAACTTGCTCTCTAGTTAGCCAGCCTAGACATTGTTATCTTACTACCGCTTTTTCACTTACGGTCAAAATATAAGTTCTCCTCCATTCTTTATTGCCTTCTGATTTATTCTTATGCGTACAAGTTGGTTCAGTCGTTAGAAATTGCTTTGGTTATACGGCAAACATAACTCGGCCATATACCGAACGCACTTCGTACGTTAATATGTTAGGGTAAATGTTTAACGTGAGATTGGATATACTTGACTTCTGGTGGCTTGTTTGGTTTGCGGTCGTTTGTGCATCTTAATCTGTTCCAAATACATCCTTGTCTAAATTGTCGTTATTGACTTTGCTTGATATTTGAGATACGCCTATTGTATTAATTCATCGAGTCAACGAGTATACGAAAATTTAGATGCACTTTGAGTGTATATGTAATGAACGGAACATCTGTTGGCGCCCCTAATCTAAAAATGATGAACATATTCTTGTCAAAATATTTGATTACTTTATAAAATGATAGTAATTTATAAAATCCTCTGGTTGCAGCTGACTTGCAGTGTACCAACCTTTTCAGATTTTACCCTAAATCCTTTTGTTCTATAACTAACAATGGAGGTGTTCCATCAATCGTGTACTGATGACTGTTCCTGAGTTTGGTCCACATTTGTGCACTTTTAGCAGGGTTTATTTACGAGCCCCAGTTTTTGGACACAACTAAATTATTTGGATCAGTATAAAGCTATAGACTCTCAGCATTCTCATGCATTACTCTCTAAATTCGAATGTCGTCAGCAAACAGTAGTGACGGGGATTTAGATATTTGGCAGCTGATTGTCGTATAACAAATATACTAGTGGCTGAGTATTGTATCTCGTTGAACTCCACTATCAACAAATTTCCATCCCGATCGCAAACAATTTACTCGGACTCTTACATCCGCCGCCAGAGAATTTCTAACTTATTTGTGCATTCTTCCTGCTATGTCAAAATTAGACAGTTTGTACGGAGGTCCTTAATGAAACATTATATCAAGAACCTTACTGAGGTGTATAAATATTGCCTATACAGGTAATCCAATATCGGGCGCAGCCGCCCGGTTCACCCTTGCATTGGCAAGATTTATCAAACATGATTGATTCGGGCAGAATCCACGCTATTTTGGCGTTGGTGTATTGTTGATCCCCACATGTCAAAACAACCTATTTCAAATAATCCTATCTAAGACCGCAACATCAACACTGGTCAGACTGTCAGGACTAGAGTTAGACACGAGTTATCTTTTCACATATTTTAAAACAAATTGACTATAATCTTCTTCCAGTCCTTTGGAAGCTGAGCTTGGGTGAAGGATATATTGACCAACTCTGTTGGAGGTACTGAAGTGATTTCCACCAGTTTTAAAAACAATATAAGTTGCACCCCATCACGGCCTTTTGACTTGTATGGCTTTTGGACCCCAGTCTATTTAAAGGCAGTCTTCCACCATTGTTTACATTCTCTTTGACGTGGAGTTGCAAACGTCTATGAAGTCACAGGAACAAGAAGTGGAACAGTCATGCAGAGCCGGATTTCTGGTCTGGGATGAAGATTATATCTCGATATATAGAAAGAAAAACCACGTAAACACATGCCGTTGAAGAAAGCTGGCTATATCTGATCCATTAAACCAAAAAACGCACACGCCAACGAGTTCGTGCCAAGTTACATATTACGGCGTCACCAGTGCACTGTGTGGGTGACGCAGATGACCGTGAGTTCTACGTGAAGTGGGCTTGTGGAGCAAAATACATAATATACTCGGCTGTTTGATAGCTAGGGAGAAATCTAGGAGGGATCTCCATGCTTGCCTTTGCGTTGGTTTTCTAGTAAGACAATTCTAATAGGGTGGTTTGACGGAAATGTTCATAATTTCATATTTTGTCATTACGTCACCATGCATCTTTTTTAGCTTAGCTGCGAAATACTCAATTCTTATAATCGCCTCTAATGGGGTTTGTGCTTGAAACTAGTTATCTTGTTTACACGCTGCTAGCATCTGTCATGACTCCAGTGAGTGCCTAAGTAGGTTGCACACCTACGTCCAGATGACCTACGTACAATAGGTAGCAGGTGGTAGTTGATTTCTCTAGCCTAGATGCTTCTTTGCTACTAGGTTCCTCAATTGCATGGGCTCTCTGGCTTGACATATTCCCTTATCCAGCGAACTTCGAAAACGGTAACGTTTTTCCACGTGGTTTAACTGTTTGGCTTCTTTCCGAGTTATCTTGCACATCTCTCACTTCGTTATATTATTTGTAGTACTCCAGCAGTATTACCTAACTTTACATACAACCTTGTAGTATCTTAATATCTAGATATAACAAAATGGCACGAGTTAAAGCAAAACGTTCAAAGCCTAATACTAGTTCTCCTAAACCGAGCGACATTCCCTCCATCAGTTTTTCTTTTCCTAATCCATCAGACACACAAACAAATTGTAGCAAAACTAAAAGACCATTATTTAATAGCCCTTCCCCTGCACACTCTGATGCATCTGTTAACGAAGCGCTTATCACCAGTCAGCAACTAGCTGACAGTTGCATACCACTTGTTAAGGTAGTCAACATTGCCGATCAGAATACTGATATTGCTTCTTATAAAATGGAAGTGGACGACATTAAGTCAACACTAACCAAGTTGCAGAATGTCCTACAAGATCTAGCCCCAATATCATACCTATTTGGTAAACATAATAACACTGACATAGAAAAAGTTAAGCAAGCTGAAATCTTCCTAGATTTCATTTCGACCGAAGTTGTGAAGCGTATTAGTTCTCTCCATAAGGCAATAGTTTACAACATCCTTGAGGATTCTCCTCTAAATAAGGTAAAGACAACTCTCTTAAAGGCTTCAGGCATGTCCCAAGTGCTTTGTGAGTGCAAACGACTAAGAAAAAAAGACTGGCAAAGAGCGTTTGTTTCGTGTAAGTGCACCTAAGCTCCCGCTATCATCGGTTATCATCACAAGAGGTCTGTTGTTCAAGATTCCTTCTGTTTCTACTAAGAATATTTGCAAGTATTTGTCGGTTAATACCCTTTGAAGTAGAAGTGATCTTAAAATTTTCCTTACGGACCTTATAAGACGTTCCCACACCTCTCTTCGATGATTTGTCCGTGGAGGGTCACATTCCCTCTCAATAAGAGTATTTGAGATCTTGAATTAATACCGGTTCCCAAAAAAATGTCATAGATTGGCTTCTACACCTCTGGGACTTAATAGATATGTGCTTTAGACTATCACACAAAGCAATAAATCTCTAAAGAGCAAATAGAAAAGAATTGGTGTCTAGGATATACACGATTGTTTGAACTGCTCCAAAAGAAGACAAGTGAGTAAACAACCATGACGTCTATCAGCAACTCTTATTCTCATAGTATTGAAAAGTCTACAATGATCCATACCAACTGAGGCGAATGGTGGCACATGTGCCTCCAAACGACGTTTTGGAAGTGGCGTTTTAACACCTTGGTACGTCCCTTTCTATTGAAAGAAGCCAGATTACTAAGGAATAAGTCATTGTTCTCGTATCGTGGGCAGGAGACAGTGAAGCGCTACGCTTATCATCCAAACACACAAAACTTCTTAACATTCAATATAAAATAGTAGGAAATGTAATCCCTATGCAGTATAGGGGAGTAAATGAATACTTGTGTTTTTTGTTTTGGTGTGTGCTTAAGGTTTGAAGTCAACTCTTAACTAGTCAATCTAAGTTGCCGCATTAGCTTTCTCCCAGAATCGACTTCCGTAGGAACGTCAGTGAGATCAACATATCAAACAAAAATCACCTCAGTTCTGCCGCTGTGGCTCAATCAAGAATTACTGGCTTTTCCTGCTCCTGACATTCAATGGCAAACTGTCTGCCAGTATTCGACGATACTACATGGATAGCATCTAATTTTTGAACTCGTTGTCTAATCTTGTAGCGTTTGCATTCTCTCACAAATGATGGTTGGGTACTTGGTGAACTTAACCTCCTAACGGTGACCAGAGCTTGGGAAGTAACAAGGAGTAGGAAAGTGAAGCAAGAATATCTGGGGAAGCACTGTGAGAGGGCTACCTAACACCATGTTTGTGAGGTGCAATATTCCCATGCTATGTCTCCATATCAGGCGTTTACTCACCTGCCTCTTGAGTCGTCCTTAGCTCAAAATTAAAGAAGAATCTACTTTCAAAAATGGTGAAACCCAATCAAACCCAAAGAGTCGCTTTACTGTTTGTACGAAGGATTAAAGTACTAAAGGAAAATATACAATTATAATTAGTAAGTGTTTGTTTCTGCGTAAGTGTTTGGTTTCCAGAACGGCTTGGCAGTCTGGAAGGAAATAGATAAGGTGTAGATATCTTGTGCGCGCCAATCCATCAAAAGAATCAATGTCATTGAAAATTTATATATACGTTTATATAAATGCGTGAACTTTCCAGAAGTCAGATAGAGTAGGTGACCTTGAACATGTGACGACTGCCTCTTATGATTGGGCTGGTAACGGTGGATACTGATAATACCCGCCAGTACGGAAAATTATAACGTATGCTTAGCAAAGAGAATGAAATACCGAGAGTACAAAGGTACGTGGGCTTATTAGGGTTAAGGATATATAGTTAAAAATAGCTGTGCACACATGCGAGTTGCGAGCATTAGGTCAAACATAAACTATAAATCAATGAAAGGCATATAATCAATATAATGTGCTTACAAGTAAAGTGCTGGACAATATCTCCAGTTAATTAAATGTTCAAATGTTGATAAAGTGAATGCAAGCCATGCGATTATCTGAGAGAGTATTGGTTTTAGCCAAGGAAAGTATTACTCATAACTCATGTCTATGACAATGGTATAGACATATAATAATTGTTTGTAGAAAGCTAACTGTGCGGAAACTAAGTTATTGCACGGTAATTTTGAGTCAGCTTACCGACCCAGTTTATTAATAGGTCCGTTGATTTGATAAATCATAGTACGTGATTGTGAAGTCATGGCAAGACTTTATGATGATATCCCGAAACTATTATGAGTGACTAATCGTAGTGTTGATTTGCGACAAACTAGTGAAAAATGAGTTGGTTATCTTTGGTGATCCAAAGATATTTCATTATTTCAGCCGTTAACGGATCCAAGCTGCCTGATTATATTACAATTTGCGGTCCAGAAGTATTCGTTTATTTAGGTTTATTTTGTATAAATGCTTGTTTGACTAATAAATACACGATGGTGCCTAGATGCGATAACTTTATTACCTGGACTATGTTAAGGGTATTTTAAGGCAACTGATATCATCACTAGATTTATAAAAACAAATATGCCCAACAGTAACTATTAAGATGGGTCTAGTGACAAATTCAAGGTTGGGTGAAAAAAATCGTTAAATTCAATTAGCAGAGCATAACGTATGTGCAAGTTAGTTCGTCGTATAAGTTCATATGGGAATTAGAAAATTGGAAAATCTAACAATAGAATTTAAAATCTTAGATATGACTCATGCCACTACAGTTGGAAAAATGCTAGAAATAACATAGGCGTTTAATGAGTTACTATAGTTAGCTTAGTGATATTCATATACTGTGGCAAAAGTAATTAAAACTAAGGAAAGTCGAATCAATTTGGAATTTAATGTGCTTCGCCTGAAAACAACACACTTTTTTGTAGTCGTATGTTGTAGTATAAACTTATTAGGAATCTATACATAAAGCGTAAAACGGTTTTAATATTGGTTTGTATGCAATATATATGACTAGTCTAATTAAATTATATACATGTAAAGTACTAGTGTGGTGTGTTTAGTAAGTCAATTGGCAAAACAGTGAGACTTGCCTGAGTTCTTTTATTAATTCATCTTTATTACTAGAGTTCATTGTGTGATTTATTATATCTATAGAGTTTTGTTCCATGCTTCCATCTAACTTTCTTACTGTCTGCAGATAAAGGAAAAATCAAGAAAAATTATTATTTCCTCAGGCGAAGCTTGCTCACAACACTCACCTTAATCATAGATCTTTCGTTCTTTTGTGGCTTACCGCAGCTGATAGGTTTGCGACTCATACTACTAGACGGATTGTTTGAGAATACATTGTTTAAGTACTCCGTATTAAAAAAGTGACTATACCGTTCATACATCAAAAGATAAGGTCTGAGGAGCGGTGGGTAGAATAATACTCATAACTACTACTATTTCGATGACGTTTTGTCGACATTGAGCAAAGAGAAATATTGGTTTTTATTTTCTTTTATTTTTTAATATTAACTAACCTGAAATTGTAGAAGTTATGTGATTTTATATAAGGCTGAAACTAAAACTGCAGACATACCTACCTGAATAATCGGTTGTGCCCGCCTACGGCTTTTAGCCACTTTTGCAGCCCTCATGTTTTTACTTGTTAATTCCGTGGTTGTTTGGTCCGGCAAACGATCTAACAACAAGTACGGTGGTTCATTATCTAGATAAGCTGGTTTTTGCCTATCAATACTTGCTGAGTCGAGGTTTCCTTGTTTTCATATCACAAAATATTTAGGTGTGCTTGAAATAACTTTGAATAGACCTTCGAACGGAGGGCTAATTGGTACTTTTATTTTGTCACACCTTATCCAGACGTGCGAGGTATAATCGTCGCTGATGATTGTTCACAAGTGTTAATTGGCTTAAGCTTAGACATCTGGCCCCGTAATTGGTCTACGTAAGTTCCTAAATCGAGCATTTTACTGTCAGTATGAAGGCTTATAAACTCACCTAGTAGTCTCAGAGTGACGACGGAACCGTTCCACTATCCCGTTCGCTTGAAAGTGATATGCAGTGCAGCGTATTCTGTGTTTGAGCCTAGAAGTTTAGCTAGGTTGTTGAATAGTTCGAATTCGAACTGAGCTCCCCTGTCCGTCGTTATTGTAATAGGTGTACCAAAAGTAGTCACCCAGTTCTGTATTGAGACATTGGCCATTGTTTCGGGTGTGACGTCTGTGATTGGTATGCTTATGGGAAGGCTCGCGAACTTATCTATACATGTAAATAGGAACACGAATCCATTTGAATGCGATATAGGACCTACTAAGTCAATATGCACATGTGCATAACTCCCATTCAGGGGGGAAAACTCCGATGGGTGAATTTGTGTGTCGGCTAACTTTTGACTGTTAACACGCCGAACACTTTCTAACCCACTTATGTACATCCTTCTGAGAAGTTGGCCATATGTATCTGGCATTGATTTGTTTGGTCAAAGATTTCACCCCAGGGTGAGTCTTCAGCGCCTAGGTATATACCCATTTAGTGACACAAGAATCCAGAGTATTATGGGAATAGGTCTTTATTCAATAGCGTGAGCAGGAGACAGTGGAGCGCGGTTCTAGTTATTCAAACACACATATAATTCTCAACGTTCAATATAAGCTAATAGGAAATATAATCCCTATGCAGAATAAGGAAGTAAATGAATAGTGAAGCCTAATTGTTTTGGCGTATGCTTAAAGTTTGAAGTGAACTTTTAACTAGTCAAGCTAAGTTGCTACAAACCTTTTATGTGCTGGATATCACTAGTGAACTGTGATATGTAGTCGAGGTGTCGAACTTTACGAGGTGAGTATTTATCAGCTTTCACTTTTCATGCATTGGTTAGCGGTATATGATCCGTATAGACTATGAATTCCCGGCTTCCGGGGATGTGTCGGAAATGCTTGATAGTTAGGTAGATTGTGAAGCATTATCGACCAAAGGTGGAATATCTCGTCTCTCTGCTGGAGCAAGTTTCTTTGACAAAAATGAAATCGATTTCCCGGCAGTCTTAACCAGTTGGTTAAGAGTGCCGTCTTCAGCTTTGTCCGAAGCATTTACCATCAAAGCAAGTGGGTAGTGAGAATTTGGATACGTTAATGTAAATGTTTGAGCAAATTTATCCTTTAATTGGTTAATAGCATTAACGGCTTCAGAGGTCAGCTTGAATTTTCTCGGTTTTCCTTTAAGTGAATCCGTCAATGGTTGCATTAGTTGTGAACAACCGGGTATGAATCTGCGATTAAAGTTTGTTAAACTGAGAAAACTTCTAAGTTGTATTAGAGAGCTTGGTATGGGGCATTACTTAATAGTGTCCACCTCCTGTTTGGTTGGTGTTATCCCTTGAGGGCTTATGGTTTATCCGAAGAATTCAAGTGTTTCCAAGCCAAAATCACGTTTACCTTGAATTATGTTCTTGCCATTTTTCGCGTAGTTGTTTCAACACTACCCTCACATGTCGTTCATGTGACTTTAAGTCCGTGCTAACAATTAATAAGTCATTCACGAATCCTTGTTCAAATGGTATTTTACCAAGTAGATTGTCCATAAACCTTTGGAATGTTTGTGCCGCGTTCAGTGCGCACAAACTCGAATAGTCCAAAAGATGTTGTGGTAGCTGACCTCGGAACATCTTCGTCGGCTACTGGAATATTGTGATATGCTCTGACTAAGTTGATTTTAATAAATACCCTCATATCCTGAAAGCCATTCGTCTTGGATGCGCGGTAGCGAGTACCTGTCCGGTACCGTTTAACGGTTGAGGGATCTGTAATCCTCGCATAGTCTCCAATCGCCATTATTTTTCTTTAAGACCATATGCAAAAGAGACGCTCATTGGCTATCAAATGAACGTATTATGCCTAGCTGTAGCATGTAGTCGAACTCGGCTCTAACTATTTTAAGTTTACTAGGTGCTAGTCTCCTGGGTTTCGTGAAAACAAGTGCCCCTTCACCGTTTTGATTGTATGACATACTCCTATGTTACTTTTAGAGGTTGAGGTTTGGTTTTGTTAGGTTCAGAAATTCCGCGAGTATATCCCAGAACCTTGCCGTTGTTGCTGGTGGAGTTTGTATTAAATTTATAGATGTGGTATGACTCTCTTCATCTTTGTATATTTAGAAATCTCTTTTGATGTCAAACGTCGCTCTTTAGTGTCAATTCATATGTCTCCAAGAAGTCTATTCTTTATATTTTCAGATCTAGATATGCTGCGGTGAAAATCCAGAAAAATTGCCTTCTAAACCCTAAATCTAACGTTATAGTCCTGGAAGTTTCTCAACCCAGCCCGGTTTTATTCTGAGGAATAATACTAAGTGCAGCACTAGTATCCACCAAAAAGTTTGAGCCTGACTTTCTGTCTCTAACATGAAAAAAGCGACTGATAAGGCACCCCTCATCAGTCGTTGAGACCTAGGGAGGGGTCAGTCGTTTCCCACATTCATCGGAGTCGGTTTAGACCAGGTGCATGGGTGACTACATTTGGTAGGCTGGACTCCTAGTTTCCAGTGATACCAATGAAATTGTCCGGATTGTCTTGACTCTTGTGATCTGTCCCGTAACTTGGACTTCGGTCATTGTGGTGACCTGCTCCTGTCTCTATGGCCCATTTGCATGTTGCTGACAGCCTCGGTGAGAATTTTCGCACACTCAATAAGTTGTGCTATGACCGGATTATTTACTGATTCTTCTTTTTGAGTATTGTGTATCATACGTGATGCAGATGAGGTACCTCTTTCCATAATCCTATTCGCAATAAGTGCTGAGTGGGATAAGGAAGTATCAGGCTACTGTGCACCCAAACAGCGTTGAACGTAGCATGGGCGAGCTTTTATTAATCCTTATTTTAGGACTGCTTCACCCACTGTGTTTTCACCCACTAGGACTTGGAGATGACGCAAAAACTGTGACGATGACCTATCACTTAATGTTGCTACTTGGAAGAGTCTTTAGATTCTTTGGCCATTTGAAAATCATATGCGATTCATTGTTTCTCGTCTCAGGATGGTGTATGGTTGCGGTGTTGGTGGACTTAAAATCAAATCGCGTCTTGGTTAGCTACTGAATAAGGTAGGACCAAACATAGATCTCGACAGCAAACTCCCCTCCCTACCCCAGATCAAATATTGTGTCTCGTGAAGTAGCGCTCTAGTTGAGCAAACCACGAGTCGGGGCCACAACGATCGAATCGTGTGAGTCGGATTTTCGTAGTCATAATAGTGGCTATGTCTACCCATGAAATACTATGTATGAAAAAATATATATAGTCTTAATTACTGCGAAACAAAACGCTTGTTTTTATGACTGAATGCGAAACAAATAGTGATACGCACAACAGAAATTAAATATTGTGTTCGAACACGAGGCTCCCCACTTCGACGCCTTTGTACGTCGCGTTCTATTGAAAAAAGAAACCAGATTATTAGGTAATAAGTCTTTATTTTTATATCATGTGCAGGAGACAGTGGAGCACGATACTATTCATTTAAACACACAACACTTCTGGACATCCGATATAAGATAATATGAAATATTATCCCTATGCCGAATAAAGAAGTAAATGAATACCTGAGTTTAATGTTTCGGCGTATGCTTATGCTTTGAAGTCAACTCTTAACTAGTCAACCCAAGTTGCTACAGTGTCATGATCTGAAGATAAGGCGTAACAGATAGCTTTTCGCGTAAATAACATCGTTTCGATATCCTCTTAACTGTATAATGATCCCCGATAACTGAAAATTATTCGCAAATACTACTTGACTTCTGTCCAATATCAGTTTTTTTATTCTGCAGACGATATTGCTGAACACTACGCCTAGTCTACCTACTTTTGGGGTGGAAGCCTGGGTGTAGCGGGAGATATTAGTTTCAACGTCTTATGTGGTCATCCCGAACGCTTTCTGTGTAGCCCTTCATATCTTGCTGTGTAGTTGCATGAACACGGTCAATGGGCAACCCTCTAGTAGGTCACTTCTTACATCAATCAAGCTTATGTATTATTATCAGGCGAATTCTGACGCTATGACAACGTTATTTTGTAACACCTATCCAGCAACTCAACTGGCTTTAAAATTATATGAAGTAGAGAACGGTCCTCGACTGATATTAGTATTTACAAATTTAACTATTCTTTATATTCGCTTTCGTACAGCTATCCCAGTCTAGCCGCTAATTCGTTTTGGAATGAAATATAAGTGGTTACGTCATCACATCTAGAAACTTCATTATAAGGACCTAACAGCGTCCATCATAGTGGCGTCTTCATGGCGTGTGCTTCGCTGACACCCTCTAGCTTCACACACCTATAGCACATTACATTCGGTTAACAATCATAAGTATTTGTCCTTATTCTTCCAAAATTTTATATCCTGCAAGTGGGACTCTGAAGACATCTGCGGTGTCGTTGCAACTATTCTACTTAGCAAAGTTAGTTTTTCCATAGCCCACACCATTGGCATCTTAATATAAGACACAGTCTAATGCGTAAACTTCAATACTAACCTCTTCGAATTGGGGGATGAACTGACTATCTAATGCCTTCAGGGCTACAATCTTAGTTTCTTTATCAATTCCTGTTAACCGATCAGATCCTTTAAAATCAGTGAAGTATCTGAACCACTGACAAGGGATGCACAAGTTTGTACAGTCTTTCCATTCCGCTTTAGTAGCACATGTACCACGGCTAGCGTAAACCCACATGGTGTAGCTTCCTGCTCGTATTCTCTTTCGATCTATTTGCAAGCGTGGGTATTAATAAAGACATTATTGGCATCACTAGACCATTCCTTCTGTTTATTGTACAGTTGGTTGCAGTGCTGTTAGCCACATCCCTTAACTTTACGCATTCTCGCTGATCAACAGTTTTTAGAGGCAAGATTGGCCTTCCAACACAAATTACACAATTATTCTTCACCATCATTTTTATACTTAAACTTCGAGCATCAATCCAAAAAATGACTTTCATGGCACAACGAACAAAATGGTCCTAGATTCATATGTCCCTGGTTTGACTCAATGTCGTTTCCGCTAGTACTGACGTACGATACCATAACCTAACTGTGATCCGTGCTAACGTTCATTTTCCGATTTACGGGATCATTGTCATCGAGTTTCGATGCAGTCCCTTTGACAAGCAACTGGTGTTTGGTATTTGCTCGTCCCTTAAAAGGTCTGTTAAACTGCTAAGCAGAAGGTTCTCGTCCACCTTTGATAATTTTACTAGTAATATTTACCTCCATAGTGCTGTAACTTCGAAACCACACTCAATAGTTCTTGCAGAATTTAAATAAGAAATATAGTCTATCTACTTAGGCGTCATATGACAAGCTTTTTTAACTCCTTCGGACAATTCCCTCAACTACTGGGAATTGTTAATATCTCATCAATAAATTTGTGGGTTGCTAAGTGCTTCTGCCCAAACATTTACTTCGAGAGCTCTAACGCCTTATAGTAGCCGGCTAAAAGTTCTAATTGAGTAGAAATGGCATATGGTGAACTTAGCTTTTCCTTCGCGCCATTGAATTAAATAATTTAACCTCGCTTTATACCTAGTGTTTTTGCTACTAATCAGTCCTTTGAAATTATTGGCAAAGCCGGAAGTGTGTACGGAGTAGCTATCACATCTCAATATTTCCCTTTTAAGAAAGTCTAAGATTTTAGATATCACACTAGGTAAGTTAGTACTCGAGTTGATCCCAGGTTCGTGTGGATGTGACTTTGCTTTATAATCCATCTGATCCTCGTGTATTCTAGATGAAACCACTTTTGTTGTGGGTCCCCTAAATCAATATTTTACTTAATTGAGTTACACCCAATCTGGCTGGCTCAAACGCTAACACAGGGGTGATTTTACGTTACTTAATCATTACAGAAGGTGTGCGATTCATGAAAGAACAATACTGGAATCTCGTCAACGCTGTAAGACGTTTGATGGGAGTAACGCTGTTTGAAACATTTTAGGATATGTTTCAACCTACAGGTAACCTTTCAGTCAAGTTCTTCGAAACTGTAAACCAAAACTCTGGGATTAGCTACAGTCAAAACAGGAAAAATGTGACACCAACTTGCGTCTGTTTCCAAAATGTAAACTAGCACATCTGGTACACGGATATAATCAAAACTGTCAGGAGAGCTGGACATCGATGCCGTCGAATGTTTGGCCTGATGAAGTCCGATTGTTAACCGTCATTAGTTCTGGAAAGACTAAGCAAACGTTTATGCTACTATTGGAATGAATGTTATTCCGATGCACATTTGTTACGAGAGCTAGCACATTAACACTATTCAACACTGTTTGGTAGAATAGTCGTCCGTTGTTGGACCTCCAAAATCCCTCCATAGATTTGGTCGTGATGCTCGTGGAAGAAAGTGGTAGCCGGTATACGATCAGAAATGCAGAATGTTGTTTACCAACTTGCTGTTTCAGACTTGTTTATGTCATATCAAGGCCACGAAACATGTGCTGTTGTTGTATTATCATGTATTCTGATTGACTGGATGATATGCGCTTACAATCACAAGTGTTGTTACTGTTAATTTGGCTTCTAGGATCAGAATAACTAGCAATAAGGAGGCCTACAATCGCGACCAATCAGGTCTATCCAAATAACTTGCTTGGCAACATTCCTCGCTGCTTTGCATATTTATTGTATTATTCTAGACTACTTGTGCATTCTTACGACAAGAAGTTGAAGTACATGTTTTTTTAACTTGTTATTCTATTTTGGTTGTGAGGATAACAGTCAAACTCGATATCTAATTACATAGAGGAGCTTGGTCAACAGGAGAAAGGCAGTGGTTATCTGAACACCGGTAACCGCCCAGTCACAGCAACTCAGCTTGTTTGGTCCGACAGTGGGAACCGAACAGCGATGGAAAATGCGTCAAGATCAGTTATTGTGACTATCAGCCAAGTTTATAAAATTGATACAAGTCTGTGGTTGGTTATTAAACAAAAACAGTTTATATAATCAGAGTGGGACCAAGCGATGAGTGGATTAATTATGAACACTATTAACAATTTATTTATACACTCCCTGTGAATAGAAATTCTAAATTTTGATATTACACGGCTGTAATTCAGATCTCCCCTTCAAAGGAAGAGTGGTCCAATCAAATTGACATAAGTTTAAGTTTAAGAGGAACAGACCAGATGGAACATTAATTGCAAGACTGACCACAAAGACTGGCCCGATCATGTAGATTTTAAGTATGCCAAAGCTGATGTCTCCCGTTGCTATCACTGTTGTCATCCCCCCTTCAATATCATTACCTAAGCACCTTTTATCTTATTCTTAGCTAACCAATCAAGCCACACCAGAAATCCCAACAAATTTAACTTTTTTCCTTTCTTTCACCTAGAGACGTGATGGCTTAAAAAAGCAATTGAATAAATCCTAAGGGTCGGTAAAATTGGTTAAAATAAATAAATAACTTGAAACAGAAGAACCTTACAGTGAATTCAACAACAATATTGTAGTTACGTGGCTGGATGCCATCAAAGATTTGTAAGTGAAAAAAATCAGTTGGTTTATATTAGGAGTCACAGGGATGTTGGATTCTGAAAGATATTCTTCACTCTACCTTTACCGCCAGAACCACCGCAGCAGAGAAGCTAAACAGCTCACCACGGAAATGTTCAGGACGTTTGGAACATGCACTGATTTACCAAGGAGCAAGACAAAAGCTTTCTTTGCGTATGTTGCAGGAAGACAAACTATCCAACCATGAGAGAACAATTTCGACATGTTTTGTTGCTTCAGTAATGGCTGCCCCTATTTAAAAATGACCATTGTGAAGCTATTAAAAGCAGCCACGGGAGCTATATCTCACATCGTCTCAGAATTAATCAGTAAACCATCCAAGAAAACCGTCTGATTGAAAAAGGCCACAATGCGGCTACTTCAGGAGAAAAGGAGAGCCTAACACAAATAGAAGATCCCTCCCCCCAACAGTCAGAAGTAAGCCATCTACATAACTTTGCGTAACACATGTCATATCAGGAGTAGAGACGATGAGGATTTACTAGGCCTACCTGCATAAGAGAATACAGAAAAATTCAAAATATATATACTAGCTTATGGCACGACCCAAACCGACGAACATGGAGCCCCCTCTATCAAGGAGGTCAAAAGAGGAAATCCTTCAAACGAAAAGATCGCACAGATTTTCACGAAACGCCCCAACCAAAATCACTCTAACTTAACTCACAGCACCTTCCCAGCCTCAGGTGCAACTTTATCCATACCTACAGCGGGTGTGACCTGGCAGGAACTGAAGGCATTTTGGCCGGGCAAGTCTACAGGTCGCAACAATATCCGCTATTTTGTGCCAAAAACAATGCGGTGGACCATACACTGCAACAGCGATAGGAAGGTAACACAACAAGTTCTGTTTCATCTGAATCGCTGGCCCTATGTTACAGGTCTGCAACTGAACACAAATAAATGCCACGTTATGTACTTTCGTATCCCCGAGGCGAACAGTTAGAACTATTTTTACTATGGAGAACTCTTCTCCTCCAACTAGACACAAATATATTTAGGTCTTACCCAGACTAACAAAATCAATGCCAGCGATAACCACTAGGAGGTCACAACTAAGGCTTACACAGCTTTCCACTTCTACTGAAGCCAGCTAGGAATGCTCACCCATAAACTTTCTATATCTGACCATATCTCGAAGCGCACAATATAGTAGCTCTGCCCTCCCCAGATAGACGTGAATCTGTTATAAAAAGTGAACAGACGTGCTACATAGCGAGCCACATAACTCAGCCTACCGTTGTACGAAAACATGCCGCGTTTCCCCAGTCTATTCTTGCTTATCATCAAAAGAATGAGAAGTGACTTAATAATGATCAACAAAACCTAAACAGACCAACCCTTCCGTCTAAGGCGATTTTCCCTCAGATCCCTAGTGGTTTGCAACTAGGCAATCTCCAGAGGATCGAACACCAACGACCAAACACCTGGACCAAATCATATTTCTTCTTGCTGAGAGTCCTCCCGATTTGAAATACTCAGCAGATTCGTAACCTCAGAAGATTCATTAAACGCCTTTAAGAAGCTGTTGGATTAATACGTACATACACGTGGGATTCCGTTCATCTGTTAAAGTATAGGCTGGCTAAGTTCTTGTTAGCTCCTTACGTAGAGTACCCATAATCTATTACTGAGTATATGCCATCATCGTAAGTTCGCGTAACCCAAATATCCATAATTTAATTGACGTTTATATCTCTTTCTCCTCTTCCTCTTTCGTATCTTTCTTCTTCCCCTTTCCTTTCGCTTTCCACTCTTATTATTTTACTACCTAACAGACTGTACAATAAAGTGGTATCTCCAGGCACTCTGAGACATACATTCGTTCATTTTCAAGTGACATCAGTTCGTCAGCAAACTACCGCAACTAGAATGCATTACATAGTCGAGTAGTTAGAACACCTACACTGAGTACCACCAGAAACTTTAGACCCCACCTTAATATTAAGACACAAGAGCAAAGAAATCAATTGGTTTAAACTAGCCAATCAGAAATATATTTGACAGTGGATGGAGGAAGGTTTGATGTTACAAGGTCGCAGAATTTGAACTCGACCAGCTTATAAAGTGTGTTGCGATTTATAATTAAGTGCATTTGAGATCCTTACCAATTTTTAGTGTTGGTATTTTAGCCTTCCTCACTTCCATGTATATGTCAATGTTCACTATGGTCATTTGTTGTTATTAGCGTACGTAAGTACATCTGATGCTCTTACCAAGTCGTCGGCTCCATTTAGCTTTTATTTCTCTCAGATATACACACTATTCCCCACACTTTCCTACACAACGGCTTCTTAGACTAAACTAATACCTTACGGACTTTAAACGCTACACTTTCCAAAGTAGTTTAGTTGCCGAATTGTGGTTATAAAATTAAGCGTACTGTAAATCGAATCCCATTGACATTGTATTAGGTAATCATGCGTATATTAAGGCCGGAGGTTACTCGGTCTTAAGCAACAGCGATATACGGAATCTAGTCATGAAAACCTTATTGAATTCATTAGGAGGGCACCAAACAAAATCATCCCTTTTCTGTTACTCCTTAACTTAAAATTTGCTACTAGATGATGGTTTTAGTCACAGATCTTAAAATTATCAAGTAAGCTCCGGGTTCTTCCTTCCAAAGAAGAATGCGTATGTGAAGTATTCACATCCGCTGATCTACATAACTTATTCTGAAGCTCTTGCATATCTACTAATATATATTTTCAAGTACCTTATCTAAATATCAGAGAGTTAGGAATTCTTTAATACGCCGAGTGCGGTGTTATACGGTCTTTAGTAGTAAGGATGGGTCTAGTGACGTGATAATCCTTACAGTATTTTCTTTTAGTGAAGACCCGGTCTCCTTGGTGGCGTCCACCGATTGAGCTTATACTTCCTGTTCGTTAGCCACTTGGTGTGAAGAGCGAAATTTCATCCTGAACCTATTCAATCGCAGCTTTGTACATTTTTTGTGATAGCTCCTGAGATGTTTTTTCTTAGGCGGGCAAAAAGGAAAGACGCTAACCTAAATCATTACATTTAGGATACGGAATTTCGATCTTATACATGTATAATTTCCAACCGTGCTGCTACCTTGACGTGGTGGTCGGGCTTGCTTATCGTGATGACTCAGTCGGGCTATACTGGCTGGAACAATCGTTCCCCAAGGTCCTAGCATTCCAGGCTGGTCGGTTAAAGAGCGGTGAGACCAAAAGCAGTAAATATTAGGTCCGACAACGAAGTCGTACTGCTGGCTGTACAGAGGCGTGACGGCAGTAAGGTGTTTTCTTTAGGCAACCAGCATGACAGCAATGCTGCCTTCCCACAAGGGAAGGGCGGGGTTAGAAAAGGTTGACCCTAAAAATGCACACCTCACCTTACTCCACTGATTTCCGTCTCCGGCAGTAAGGCCTCAACAAGTACGGAGATACAACAACAAAAACCTCTCTCAAAAAATGCCCTGTGTGACCGGCCTCAAACAGTTGTTTCTTTGGCACTGCGGTCACGCTCCCAGGTCTTTCAGACCAACCCTAACCCGATTCGCTTTTCAGGTACATTAAGAAGTACTTTTCCACAGTGTGGGCAATTGGGAAGAGATAACCGCCCTCATACCTCTAACAACAAGCCAGATCACCACCATTTTAATTAAATTCCTCCTATTCCTAATATTTATACTACCCCTACCTCCAAGCCTAAATCCCAATCTTTAACATCCTCCTGTGTCACTAATGCCAACGATTCCGGCCCACGAAATAATGCCCCGAGCATACTAAGGCCATGCTCCAAACTTCACATTTGTCTGCTGCTCAGACAATCTTTTATTTCTAACGAACACGAACTTTAAGAATAAGGAGCGACATCGTGTAACATGTCAACCTTCTGGCCCTACTCAACGGTGGACTCAAATAGACCATATCGTCATTAGTCATTGCTGGAGAGACTCGATAGAAGATTGCCTATATTTCAGAAGTACATGTTTAGATTCTGACCACGCTCTAGTTCGAACACGCATTTGCTTGCATTTTACTGGTCGAAGCGAAACTACCACAGGGAAACCCATTTGAATTCAGTTTAGCAATCAAACAGCCGAGACTAAATTCCAGGAAACACTGAAGAATAACTTAGGAAATCTCCGAAAAAGATGGAACGCTTATTAGCTCTCAAACCAAACGTTTAGAACGATGGGCTGAACACTTCAAGAAGCAGCTCAGTTGGCCTGTAGCTGCTCTAGAATTCCCCGCTTTTTCAAGACAGCCGGAATGAGAAGCTGACTTAGGTCTCCCCCGACTGTTGTCGAAGTCGAAAAAGCTATAGGCAATCTAGGGCGAGGCAAAGCAACAGGTCTAAATGGATTCTCCCCAGAGGTCTTTAAGGATGGTGGTCCCACTTTGACAACTAGGCTGACTGATACTTTGACTAAAGCTTCGTATCTACCTGTTAAACCAAATTGATTATGTTGACGTCGCTTAGAAATTGGGTGCTTGTTGCTTGGATACAGCATTCACGATAGTCTCGCGTACATAGGATGTAGAATTCGGAACATAACTTCGTCAAAACGTTTAAATGTTCTGCAGTGACCATAACACTCAAAATCATTTAAGTCCTGGTGCATCACAGTGCACATTAGTTTTCAAGTCATGATTTACAATCAACCGTGTCCTGTTCTTCCACTTTTAAAAGTTGTGCATTATTTATTGTTTATTGGTAGCTATTATTATAGCCGGTGTACATTAGTGAACTTATACTGGAACTAACCCCAACCTCCAAACTTGAAACTGCCTAACTAATTCATCTAAACCACCTTGAAGATTAACAGATTAGCATCACTGTTAATCACTTTCTTAGCCTTTACGTCATCGGAGAATACGAGTGTCAATAACTCTAGTAGTCGTGCAAATTTATCAACTTAGATCAGGTGTAAAAGGGAACTTTGGGTGGTACCTTACAGAACACTTAACGGATGTTTTGATTTGGGTAGTATCCCATTAACTCGTACTGTTTGTCTTCGCTCTCATGGGAAGTTCCTTATCCAACTTGAATTAATCGTGCTATCTTGAAGTTTGAAAGATTTCGCATAAAGTCCTCGCGAAACATTATTAGTTTAGTTCAATAAATATCACATCTCCAACGAGTCGATTATCTATGGCTGCCGTCCAGTCCTCTTTCACAGTTAGTAAGGTAGGCAGGAAAGTAGCTCACGCGGTCCACGTTTCTACGGCGTCAACAAGTTTTTTCATTACATGATTAAGTCATCTGTCCCCAAATACTTTTTATATTATCTCGACTACCATACTAGTTAAACTAACAGGTCAGTAGTTGGATGCTATCTCTTTCCTCCCTTAGAAAAGGGACTTGTGATGCCACCCTTCAAATCTTTTGGAAGTTGAATTTAGGGAGGGAACATAGAGAACAACTGTAAGTGCTTCTGAAATAATGTTCCCGAAGGATAACAACAACAGATGGTGTAGCCCATCAGGATCCGTCGACTTACCCGGTCTTAGATGACTAAACCAATACACAGATTTTTCTTTTGTAACAAAGACTGGTTCCATGAAAACTTTGAGTTATATTTATGTAAGACGTATTACCATTTCTATCTAAAGAATAAACCTCCTTGAAATATTCCGGTAATCCTTCAACCTTGGTCAAGTCTGTCAGCTAATATAATATAACAGAGACCTTTTGTATCCTTAGTGGTGAGGTCTCATCGTTTCTTTTAACATAAGGAAACAGTCTTCTAGAGCACATGAGGTTACCCCGTGCTAGCTGTCTTTTATAGATAATTCGTGATCTATCAGTGGTTGTTTTACAAATGTTTCTAACCTTACAAGGCTCAAGTGTTAACACAAATTCTGTGAATGGTGGTTTTTTAAGCCGCTTCAACTTTACATCCAAAAGATATTCCTTATTAGATTTGTCCATCTTAATCTCAAAATCGTTCACAATAGTGCAGGTGCATCCATTCTTCATCCTCCTTCAAACTTTAGGTTTCTAAATTCACCATAATTTTTTTCATCTTTGATTTAGATTTGAATATTTGATCCCTAATCCACTTCATTGATACTAATACTGTTAACACCTCCATTACTCTGGGACTTGGCCTGATAATTTCACCTCTATGGTATTTAGGGCATAGTAACTTGAACTGATGTACTCATGTACCAAGTCCTACGCTTTGACTGACTAACTGTCTGTCTTAACATTTTTTGTGAAATTAAATGTCACTTGTTAGTCATCCTAGAGTCGTTAAAACTTCTATTTATTAAATGCAAGGCATTTGACTCATAACCACTATGTTTAATAGTTTACATTGTTCTGCACTTTGGTTTTAGGTATTCTGGTAATCTATTTATCCTCCATATGTAAACGTACAATTTAAGGTTGATTATATAATGACACCACCGGTAAAGAAGTTACATCCATTCACTGCCACTGGATGTCCGTGAATCTGGTAATATGAAACCGGAAGAAATCAATCGCTTAATTGGTCAATAATAAAGACGCGATACATGCGTATAATCACACGGGAAGTGTAGTCTAGTATGTTTAGCGCTAAGTGGTTGAAGGTAATCAACAAAATGATTATCCCATTTCGGAAGCTAATAAAAATCTTAGTTGTTGATGTTTTCCCCCGCATGGATTAACTGTTTCATGAAATTTGCATATTTCGCCTCGGGAATATGAATAACATATCCAGTAGATCAGTCAGTCATTAAACACATAGAACTTGGCATATATCTTCAAGTTACCATACCACGTTTGAACTACAAAATCAAATTTATGAGTATCACGCGACAATATAATACAACAAGAAAGAACAAAGTAACGGTGTGTATGAAAGATTAATAGAATTCGGGATCTAGATGAAGATAGAGAGTGAATACACTCTCACCAGTTTGGCCAATTCTATACCATGTCACTCGTTGTCTCCATCCGTTGATTACGATTATCACATGGACTCTAACTAGGTAGTCTACATCCACTAGCATGGCCTACGTCAATAGTCAAAGACTCCATAGAATGATGCTATGACTTGGTTTACCTGCCCTTACTCCTTTTCCATTCTACTCCTACCCCAACCAATATCACCTGGTGAGGTAGGCAGTGGTCGGACATACGTAACACATGTCCCAACCATCTCAGTCGGCGAAGGTTTACGATCTTTTCAACTAAGTGCCATGTTTCCCTAGTGCTGGATGTTTAACATCAATATTACTTATTCAGCCATTCCATAATATAAAGACGATGTCACTAAGACTTCTATGACCGAAGACCTGAAACCTTAGCATATCTCCCATTTTCATGGCCCATGTTTCCCAACCGTAAGTTAAAACTGTTACACAGTAAACTCGGCCTTTCGTTGGGAGATTTTTCAGTTGTCGTTGCTCTTCATGATTCTTAGGGCCTGTGAGAATGAGTTTACTAGCGTTTATCAGTTTACTAGAAGTTCTAGAGACCGATTCATCTTTCATAACCTCTGATTTTGTGTTGGATGTAGATCTCACCACTACATTTTTTAGCTGCTGTCTATGAAAAATTGAGTTCGTGGCTAAACCTCCTCTGAATTTGTTCTCATTCGTTACAGGCTTGACCTGACATCTTTGAGGTTTCCTGTTGTGACCTTTGTACATCCAGTAAAACTCATGAAAGTTCATGTTCTCACTAGGACGTGGTCACAATCCAAACAGGTTCTTCAGAATGAACGGCAGTTCTCTACGGATCCTGTCCAACGATAGCTGATGCCGACGTGATCTATTAGTGCACATCGTTGTGTCAATGTTGGAGGTCGCCAGGTTAAACAATATTTTTCTTTATGCCTAAAGACTGTGCTGGCTAGGAATAAGTGGTAGTGTGATCATCATCAAATTGTCAGCATTATCCGTTCGTTGAGCTGAGATGCCGAGTGAGCCACCTAAGTGTTTTTCAGCTTTATTTAGTCTGCCAACTTGACGGGTTAAATCCCCCTCTATGATTACTACGTCTAATTGCCTAGCTTTCCGAAGGAGGTTAGAGAACTTCATATAGAACTCGTCGTTTAATCCATCTGTACTGTAGTCGGTTGGTGTCGTAAACAGAAACGACTAGAAGACATCAGGGTATATCTTTGTGTTTATGAGTTCGTAGTGTACCATATAGACGAATACTTCATTGACAACTGTCTACAAGAATGCACTGTAGAAGTGTCTGTTCTGCACAATAACTTAGTGCTATGCCTGCACCAGTAAAGCCACGAGAACTTGCTGTCGTATCCTCAGATAAATGTGGTTTAAGTCGTGCTGTATTTGTGTATTGACAAGGTGAAGTCAAGTGAATGATTACACTGGAATGATGTCTCCAACTTTCACATGCGGCTTAGAAGTGAGGGCATCCGTATGTGGTTGCTAATGTTCATTATTTTAATATATTGTTCTAAGGTTACTTCTAACTGATCTTTTACGATAGACTACTTTTAGTCAAATGTTCTGTAACTTAAATATAACTTTTATTTGAATTTTACTTCATCTAGTAATCGAGACTATTGGTAGTTGGTGATGCCTCCTGCTTTTGACGGTAAAGCAAGACTATTACGCTACCCTACTTTACTGTCACAATGCATTTTTGAATCTTCAGTATATGCAAAATGTGTCGCATCTTTAGAAGATGTTAAACGCCATTCTTGTGACAATGAATTTCAAATTTTAAAACGTTGTATCCAGAAACGTGCAAGGGAAAGCGGTATACGACTTTGATTTCCGTTGCTAACACTGTCTACAATGTCTGGAAGTGATAAATCAAAAGCCAACTTGACTTCTCATGTTAGTTTGTTTCCAGCACCTCCCTGGCAACTGATCAACAAGCTTTTCAGTAATGACACTCCTCCACGCCCACCTACCCCTCCTGGTCCATGTGCCTACAGAATGTTTGGAAATTTTTACAATTCTGAAGATGCCATCCTGCGATCTCTGGAATCACAAGGCGTTCGTCGTGTTTATCCACAAGTTAGTTAACCCTTTCACTTATCTGTAACTCGTCGAAAATTTTTGAAAGTATGCAAGTAATGTGAAGTGTAGTTCCGTAGGTGTATTCAAATTAAGCGAAAAGCATCAGATGCTAATTAAGTGATTTTATTTGGTGAAAATACATTAAAATTGTAAGAATCAGTTCAAAAAACTGAAATTGTGGTTTAATGGAGCTTATAAGATTATCCGAAATGTAAATGCTTATATTTTACATAGTACAACACTTATTTTTTACTTCCTATTATTGAGTGTTGTAAAGATTGTCAAATTTAAATGTGGTATCGTGTGTCAGCGTTAAGCTTGAAGTTCCTGGGCTTTATCCTCTGTAGGGACATGAGTACGCATTACTTAGGAGTCAGTCACGTGACGAAATAGATGTCCAATACTTTCTGGTTTTCAGTGATTATCTAACCCGAATTGGTTCATGGCATTGCATTCGAATTCACTTGTCAAGTGTACATAGCTTAAGGGAAATATTTAATGGCATTGTTTAGGTAGAATTTTGAACCAATTGGTGTGATCTTTAAACAGGATTAAAAAGCCTTTTCAACTTGAATTGTCTATTCTGAAACATTTCCCTATTTCATCACAAACATATACACGTAGATGTTGGATTGATATTGACTAGTATTCCAATTCCACTTGATTCGATCGCTTTGACGCAACTGCTTAACTTAAGTAGTTCTACGCTAGTGCTATATCAACTGATGACACTCTAACCTGACCTACTTTAACCGTGATGTCTAAGCTCTTCTGTTCATTTAATCCGTGATGTGTAAGAGACAGTATTCCTAGGTAAGGATGTATTTAAAAAGATAGTATGATAGGTATATAAATACATCACAACCTAAGTTACTTCACATACCGAGTCCATTTTGTCCGCGTAAGTGGATTGTTAGCCTTGATGAATTGAGATAATGCCTTCAACTATCAGCAACAGATTTTCTAAGGTGAAGGAGAATACATGCAGTGTAACTTAGCTAGGATTTAGTGTTACCACACTAACTTTATTTATACCTTTTGTTGAAATGGTAGGAGAGATTTTCAGCTCAGTTAAATGCTTTTGGTATTAGGTTTTCCATGCTAGATTACTTAATTGCAGAGCTTTCATTGCCGAGAGAGAGAGCGTTGAAATTCTGATTTAAGGAGGTTACATGAATGTCGAAGGATTTCCCAGGGCATAGCACTCTGATCAATCAGCAATCAATAAATATATCTGATATATCAACCTATATAAAACAGGTCAGTCGAACACAATAGTCATCAGAAAGACAACAATTAAACTTACAAAGCTGACCAATCATAAACTACGGTATCAAAACAAATTATTTTGACGCTTGTAGAATAATCTAAAAGGTCACTCCCAAATGAAGTAGACGTTTGCATTATCCAGTACAACAATGAAAGCTTCGAATAATGAACCATCTTATTCAGAACTGAAAATCAAATACCTTTCGTTCTTCACCATTGTGTATGCATTCTAGTCAAGGTTATTGAAATGTCTGTTCTGCGGTTCTAACGGTTAAATCCTCGAAAAATAGGGTCTTTAAATTGAATTATGTGTTTATGTAACTACTTTTTTGACTTAGTTCTATGGGAAAGGTTAATTTGGGTTAAAAATATTTTGTTGTGTGTAAAACTTTGTTTTCCTTAAGTGAAAACAAACAGTAGCCGTATATGAGTTACCTTTGTTACTTTGGTTGAGTTATTATTATTATTATTATTATTATTATTATTATTATTATTATTATTATTATTATTATTATTATTACTATTACTATTATTATTAATTATTAATTTCATTCTTTGGATCATAGTATTTTGACGAAAGGTTTTATTTTTATTAATTTTGCTATCGTCTACAACTAGACATATAATCGCAAACGAGAATTGAGAAAGATTAATTTTTCAATATTGGCTAACTATTTGGACTTATTGGATATCATCACTCGTGATCCTAGTTCACCTAAACGAACTGAGAAACTTGATCATTTGGCTATTCTATTTATCAATATGCATCATCTTGTTAATGAGTATCGACAACATCAGGCCAGAGATTTACTACGAGAAATTCTTAAATATCAGGTTATTAAATATTTCATTCGTTAATTTTATTCTGTGTATGGATGAGAGACTTGCATAAATTACTCAGCTTAAAGCTAGAGTGGATCATAAGTTGAATTTGCCTGGAAGACACTAAAATTCGATGAACACTGGCTAGCTATTGTCTTAGCATGAGACTTCAATAATCCTCATCATTGATCTTGCCAGGTGTTGAACTATGAACCTTAAGACCTTATGACTAACACCTTACCTTTAAGCCACTGAGTCACTGTCTGAAAGTCTACATCTCTTATATACAGTAAAGTTAGATACCAGGACAAAATAGCTACTTAATACACCTTGATTTTCAGTTGTTGTTTAGCTAATGACAGTCCACTGTGCAATTATATATCTGTTATCACATACTCATTATCACTCACTCATGATTGTGTTCTTCGTACACTTCACACTCATAAAAGTTACAATATTGTACTACAGATAAGTGAAAATGTTTCTGTGACTTATAACTATATTGGTGAATTAAATATAACCTAGTTGGCAGCATTAAAATTCAGAAATCACAAGATAATAATAGTTGCTTGATTAAATAATCTGCAGCTTGAAAAAACAGCCATTTTGACTTTACATTATCAGAGCAATGTATAATCTAATGACAAAGTAGTATATTGCCTCTGATACATTCGTATATTATGTAAGGAGTTTGTACCATGCTAATAGTACTGTTATATTTATGAACAGTGATGAGTTTCAAGTTGTCTGTGTCATAATTGATGTCAGAGTGTTGGAAACATTATTTTAGTGTAGCGATTACGAAAATTTTGCTAAATAAGGCCTCGGCTATTAGACAGCTTGTTTTTATCTCATTCCACTTATTTGGAATTCATTTCGATTTGATGGAAAAGAAGTAAACCTGTTAGTTAGATTATGCTATCATTGACTAATAAGTGACTCGCAAGACACCCAACAATCTCTTGTTTCGTATATAAGTGTATCCTTTTACTGTGGAAAAACGCTTTTACTGATGTGGTGCGTCGTCTTTTGATTTCAGTTTATTTAGGCACTCGTGCCAATAATTCTGGTTTCACAGACAACCACCAGTCTCCTGCACTGCGCGTCATCTGTCGATCAATCTTCTAGTCATCAGTCTAATAACTAGCATATGCATAATGAAATTTAAAACCATTCTCCGTAATACATTCAAGCCGTATTACTTCTTTGAGCACTTTGAAACCTGATACAATCGTCCAAGTTTGTACAATTGAGTTACACAATACGACTCGTTCTCACAGCCGCAGCTTTGGGACACATCTTAGTTACATTTCGTTTCTTTATTAATTGATAAATTGTAATAATCCTCAAGTAGTTAACTATACTGTAAAACACTGCTCACTTAGTAATAATCAGCACACGACCTGACAAATATGCACTGGCTAGGGTTTTTACTTAACGAAAAAGAAATCTAACACTACTAAATTGTACAGGTTTAAAGTATCGATAGCGTTGTGTTTCTGTTTCGAGTGTTGATTAACATAAATTCAGTGGTTCTCTTTGTTACTATCAATAACAAACGCACTTTTTTGCTACACAGATAACTCAAAATGATTGTACCCCTGTACAGTGTTTCATAGCATTTACACAAATAAATTTTAACCCGTTTGTCTATTTTCAGGTTAACATAGGAGCAGAGACTGTCGAAAAAGCTGAACAGTATTTAACACGAGCAGATGAACAACTCAAGACAGCGGCTAATGATCTTATTATCCCAGGTACATCAACTTCAACGTCTAGTGGTTTTAATCCCATGGAGAGTCTACGAAATGGCTTAAATGATCTAGGCCCCGAGTTAACTCCCTTATTACAAACTGTGCTTGATGAGACACTAATATTAAATCCTGTAGGTCGATGTTTGCAACCTAAGCAAGCGTCTATATTTCCTCCAAACCAATCAGTAGGATGCTTTCCTGTAAATGCCAATAATTCTGATGATTATCGAATACCTGGTCATATTGATATGGCTCTTTGGGATTTTCTGTTTCAAACTAAAAATGATTCTGAAATGGATATTGGCTAGTATGCACAGAATTTCCCTGTTTTGTCTCGTCCTCCAAAAGTTGTATATTTCAAGCATTTACTGATTTTTTTAACTCTCGAAACAGTTGTATTTTTGTATTTTCCAACACAGCAGCTGTATGTCTAAGGTCGTTGTAGAGTTCTTGTTGCTTTTTGTTGCTATATTTTCCATATTCTTCGAGTTATTAAATATATAGCCAGATAATTGCGAGTCCCATTTGGTAATACAACCCACTACATGATCATTGCAAGGAAATATGTATTATTTTTGGTTTACACAACTTTTTTTAAATGTATGAACCTCTTCACTTTCAAAATGCTATAGTTTTCAATGAATTATTACAAGGATTTAAATTGGTTTGCATTCTCCTTTACTGTTGACTAACTTTTAACAGGTCGAAAATATTGGCATTCTTTAGCAATAATGTGAACTAGATCAGGCCAAAATCTGGTTTAAATTACCGGCGTACCATCAAATCAAAACACACAACTCGCCCTACGAACAGCTGGTTCTCAATGACACTCTAAAAATGTGAAGATACTCATGTATCATCATCAGCTGGGGCTGACAATAAATTTTTGAATTTCTTTTGTTTTCCCGTTAGTTGAGGGCTGGGCTAAGAGTTGTTGTGAGCACTTTGCAAGTCCTATTAATGAGTGCTTGCGTTTTGTCCACTAATTGCCTTAAAAAGAGACAACATTCATGGACTGTTACTATATAATCACTGGTGTCTTCAGAAACTGCTCATGTTTGTTGGGGCCATTGAGTAAACAGTCCTAAGCTTAGATGCAGCGGGCAAGGAATAGATAACAAATCAGTTAATACTGTTGTGGATCTCCACCCGCTAAAGTGGTTAGGATATATTTTACTTATACCCAACCTCTCCTATCTAGATGTGTTATAATAACCGGCATAAGAATATGATAAAATATAGCCAGGAGCAGTCGAACCAGAACTTGTCATTAGTTCATAAGACGTGTTGTCAGATCAAGCTACCTAATTAGGACCCGCTCAGTTATTGTAATTGGTGGTTGAAAGTGTTGGGTGATACGGTTGAAAACTAATCTCAATAGTTCAAATACATATACTCCTCGCGCTTTCTTAAATCCTGAGTTTTAAAATCATTTTAGGCCGACTTTTTCCACAAATTAGTTTTGGAATCATATTCTCTATGTCTTAACCTTTTTGTATAACCACTGATGTTCCTACTACAGTATTCATTATTGTGCTGACTTGGTGTGGTTACTTAAGATGTTGCACATGTATACTAAATTCTACGTTGTTCATGATGGATTCACTAATTATACTAAGTCTTGCATTGATATTTCAAATTGTTTGACAGCCAGGTCATGCGTAACAGTCAAACATCGATAGTGATTGTCTCATGTTAATAAAATCACGATTCCAATCCTACCTAAATCGATTAATTAAATAACTCTCTAGCAGGCAACTGAGATTACTTTTCAAATAAAAATGCTTAAATTTCGAGATAACTTTGGTAGGCTATACCGTACGCAGACTAGTTTCTAAGATTATAACTTATTCTCGGTACTATTTTGCTCGTTTAGATCACTTAGGTCATCGACTCTGGGAAACCATTCGATTGCACCAAAAAGGTTTGATACTTGATCAATGAAAGTTCTTGTGAATACTAGTAATTTACAAAATTTAGAAAGTCTCACTACACTTTCATACTAATAACAATCACTTCCTCACTATCGACTTATTTCAAAATGTCATTTCCATAGTTTTAATGAGAATTGATTAGTGGAGTTTTAACACTAGCGTCAGATAATTATTGTATTACCATTGAGTGATTATTGCGCAGCGTAGCAAATTGACTGTAGTTAAAGACGCAAATGATTTGGTCCAAACTTAGTTGTCTAAAGACTAGGTCCTAGCATCGAGGTCTGAATGTCATGGGTCTGAACTTTGCAGTCATAGTTCTGTATTGCTGAGAAGTTGCACTATAAGGCTACCGACTGTTTTCTGTTTTAAAATGACTGTCAATTCAAGGTGTATACTACTGGGTTCATTAATCTCCCTTAATACCCTATACTGATTTTTGTGATCATTTTCCTTACTTTGAAATCAAACAACATGCATTGGACCTGCATCAAGTATAAATCATTTTAATCTTTGAAATAATTAAAGTTAAATTAACATGAGTAACAGGTTGCATTGAAAATCGTGAATTAACATTAATAGAAACTAAAAGAAATAAACGATAGCAATTAATTATGAATATTAAGCAACAAAGCGTTCAAGATTAGCATCTATGCTGTAGGTCACAATTCTTCACTTTTTGTTTGGACCGTAGCAGTAATCACTAAATCTGAATACCCGGATTTCTACCGGGTAAACGAGTATCTCAGTGATGTACAATGTATAAGCTGGTACATAGATCCAAGTTACTGCACCCATTAGCACTGCAAGATAGACACTAAAGTAGTGGAAATCGTAGTCATAAAGAAGATTAGACACAAAGGATATGATTCGAGGAAAGACACCATCTAGAAATTTCAAAGCTCAAGAACACAGCGTATATGCACCTGCATTATTACAATCGGCTTTGATCTATATCACAGTGTCCATCCACTGATTATGACAATCGCACAAACCTCAGTCAAGTAGTTTGTATCTGCCAACATGGTTCGAACCATTAGTCACTGACTTCGTTGACTGATGACACATTTTGGCTTGGCTGCTCCCAATTTTTTTTCATCCTTCGTCCGTCATCATTGTGAGTAGAGTTATTTGGTGAATGTGCATACATAATGCATGTGTGAATCACCACAGACAATGAATATTTACAACCTGATTAACTGATTTACCATCTTTCCCTTGTACGTTGCGTTACTTGATGGTCCAAATAAACATGAACAGTTATCGAAGACACCTATAATTAAATACTTAAAGCCTGCGAATATCATTTATTTCGAAAGGTCGCGTTTCACATCCAAGGAGTAAAAGTGCTAAACATATTCGTCCTTTAATTAGTGGAGGGATATCCCGCCTACGCTGTGGTTGATGTAAGCCAAACTGGTTTTGTTGAATCCGTGCTGACATTTCGTCATCCACTAAACTATCAGGACTGATCGGACTCCCATGATAAGTAAAGTGGTCGACGCACTCAAATTACTTTTCTCTCAACTTTTAGTTCAGGTGTTTACGAAGAACAGTTCGGAAACAGAAATCTTCATCTAGAAGGGTGGAGAAGCACATTATAAACATGGTCACCTATATGCTACATTTTTTTAGCATCATCATACAAAGTTATGTTATCTTGGTCCGTACGTAGAACATCTGGTATGAAATCATTCTCTGAAAATTCAAACATAGAATGCGTTATTTGCGGTCGGAAGTTTACAATGAAATGTGAGATAGTGTAAAGTTGTCGTTGGGAAGGGGGTCTACTTAAGGTAGAAAGTTCAGATGACAACTCATCATAAGATGTGACTTGACTAATTGTGTTCAAATAGTAAGCTTTCACAAAGTATGCCCTCCAGTAACAGGCACCGCCATATAACAGCCTATAAAGTCAAATGCTTTTTCCAAGTCATCACTATTGTCGGACATCGATATATTTGTCTATGTTCGAGAACAGGAAGAGTGGTAAGTATTGGCTTGATACATGTGCAAGCACCTCTGCAGTCGGCTTAGTGTCCAATTTTTTTTCATCCTTCGTCCGTCATCATTGTGAGTAGAGTTATTTGGTGAATGTGCATACATAATGCATGTGTGAATCACCACAGACAATGAATATTTACAACCTGATTAACTGATTTACCATCTTTCCCTTGTACGTTGCGTTACTTGATGGTCCAAATAAACATGAACAGTTATCGAAGACACCTATAATTAAATACTTAAAGCCTGCGAATATCATTTATTTCGAAAGGTCGCGTTTCACATCCAAGGAGTAAAAGTGCTAAACATATTCGTCCTTTAATTAGTGGAGGGATATCCCGCCTACGCTGTGGTTGATGTAAGCCAAACTGGTTTTGTTGAATCCGTGCTGACATTTCGTCATCCACTAAACTATCAGGACTGATCGGACTCCCATGATAAGTAAAGTGGTCGACGCACTCAAATTACTTTTCTCTCAACTTTTAGTTCAGGTGTTTACGAAGAACAGTTCGGAAACAGAAATCTTCATCTAGAAGGGTGGAGAAGCACATTATAAACATGGTCACCTATATGCTACATTTTTTTAGCATCATCATACAAAGTTATGTTATCTTGGTCCGTACGTAGAACATCTGGTATGAAATCATTCTCTGAAAATTCAAACATAGAATGCGTTATTTGCGGTCGGAAGTTTACAATGAAATGTGAGATAGTGTAAAGTTGTCGTTGGGAAGGGGGTCTACTTAAGGTAGAAAGTTCAGATGACAACTCATCATAAGATGTGACTTGACTAATTGTGTTCAAATAGTAAGCTTTCACAAAGTATGCCCTCCAGTAACAGGCACCGCCATATAACAGCCTATAAAGTCAAATGCTTTTTCCAAGTCATCACTATTGTCGGACATCGATATATTTGTCTATGTTCGAGAACAGGAAGAGTGGTAAGTATTGGCTTGATACATGTGCAAGCACCTCTGCAGTCGGCTTAGTGTTCCTGGATTTGCAGTCACATGTCCTAGTCAGGCGTTTGATAATTATTGAAGCTAATGTTTTATGCATCATGTTAGTTAGCCTGATTCCTCCGTGGTTATCGCAATATGATTCATAACCATAGAGCTTTCATATATTTAAGTTGGATTGTGACTGGCAAGCGGAATCCAGGACGCGCGTTTCGAATCCCAGTGTGAACATCAACACTGGGATGCAGGTACATCCGGCCGATGAGTCCCAAATAGGACGAAACACGCGTCCTGGATTCCGCTTGCCAGTCACAATCCAACTTGTGTAATAACGCTATATCGAGGCAATCCGCTCGGGATGCACATATGGCAACAGAGACTGACCAGTTTCAGTCCATTACAAATCAACGAGAAAATGCAAACTTATCCTAATTACATAGAGCTTTCAGTTCCCAATTTTTTGTCCCAATTGATACAGATAGCCGTATTCGATGGTTACGTAGGCGCATCATTTTAAACATGTTCGACGGTAATTTAGAACTCTGATTTACGAAATCCCCACTGATTACCAGCGTTAATAATTTTACTGTACTCAAACAATGCTTTCGATGTACTTATAGAGGAATATTAATTAACCTCACATGACTTTCGATCAGTAGTTATTAAGAGTCAAAGTGCAAATGTGGAAACTACAACTTTCTTGCTATACAAATTACGTTCTTTTGAGGTGAAACAATCGCTAATATATATATATATATATATATATATATATATATATATATATATATATATATATATTAGTACAACATAAACTTTCTGAACTTCAAATTGAATTACTATTTATGTCCACATTCTGAGTTGAGTAATTTGCCATATGTAGCTATGATTGTAGTTTTCACATTCCCCATCCAACATTATCATTCGCCATTAATTAACTGTTGACATCTAGGTTCCTTTTTGTGTTCCATCTGCATTCGTCCTTTACTACCTAATATCATAATATGATCTTGTTTTTACGTAGATGATATTACATGTAATGCAATCACAACATCATTACGGGTACGCTTACACTTTCTCACTCGTTCCCAAGTTATGTCGTCAACTAACTAAATAATGTCTGGTTGTCATTGTCTATTTAATACTGTGTATGACTTCTTCACTTTTGTCACCACTGTTAGTTGTTGATAATGGACTAAAATATAACTATGTTTATTCGAATAAGATACAGAATGTCTTGTTCAAGTCCTAACTTATCCCAATATGACGAATAATAATGTCAATTCTCTTACAAGTAAATGAATAATATAAACAATTTACCCTACTTACTAAGTCTTCGTACTCAATTAGGATTCTTGTCAGAGATTGTTCACATTTATTACAAACGTGATGAAACTCAGTAGTATGTGTGAGGAAAAAGTGGAGATTATGACCCAATTGGTCACGACAGCTTAAACAATATCTGTGGTGACGTTTTATCCATTTTGTTCAGACAGTTTTCAATACGAATATTATTTACCTTTATTAAAATCGCTTAAAATAAGCGGCGGTAGTCATTTTATGACAATCTTGTGAAATGAAGTACAGATATACTACATTTGGATATTTTGAAACATCGAAACCCTTTAAAGGTCAAACAATTCACTGACTGAGAATACTGTTGTGCTTTATTTTGAATGGGGATCATTAGCAAGTTAGTCCTAGGTTTGTATTTTGTACTGTATAAGAAGTCAGATCTCATTTCAAATGAAATAGGTTGCGTCCTTACATGATGGTGTCCTAAATTCCTCTTGTTTAGTTATTATATAGTATAGTTGAGAAAATCATTGATGTTTTAAATGTTCGCTAAGTTTGTAGTACTCTTCGTTTTCAGTTATTTTTCTGTCCATTTAGTAAATAACGGCTATATATCAAAGCGTAATTCACATTAATATATTTGTTTCTCATCTAACATGTTGAATCGCGCTACACTGACACTTTCATAGCTAACTCTAGACGTTTGAAAAGAAATTTTCCACAAAGGTTACATTATAATGTGTAGCATTCATCAACTAAATGAACTGAAAAGTGACAATAAGTGCTGGGTAATTGTTAGATTGGGAGAATGAACAACTGACTTCCATGAGTATTTTTAGAGTATATTTATAAATCGGATATTTTGTTTCCATTAATATTATAATCCCTTCACCCTAACTTCTCATGAACTGTTGTCGTATCATTTCCCATTTATGAACTGCAACTACATAACTATGTATCTGTCCACCCCCCCCCACCCAGTCATTATTGTCCTTGTTTTTGTATGAATGTTATTCTACTTATTGTTCAACTGTGTAGTCAGGTTTTATGTGTATATAATATAATTTATCTCTCTCGGGTTATTGGCTCAATTATCCTGTATTCTTCAATTCAGCTTTGGGACTAGCAATGTCAGGACAAACTTGTGAGCATTAAAAACAAATAGTTCTGTGTCTGGTAACTACATTAGTCTTAATATGGTTATCGTTTTCCATTTAATGTAATTGGTAATAGTTCAAGACATATTATTAACCCTGTTAACAACCTTATGATATCTTGAATTCATTGTAGAAATATTTAAAATAGTAGATTATTCTCTAATTTTTAAAAATATGATTTTTCATTTCATTTAAGTTTCATCAGAATTCAACTACATTCAACTAGTTGATAAAACCCCAACGTAACTTACATTTTGATATTCCATCGTCAAAAATATGTACCTAATTGTTATTTAACTTCATGAAGAAAATAATCTTAACAAATAAAAAAATAATTGAATGTTGTTCAATCATTTATGTTCTTCTTGTTCTTTGTTTTTACTACATTTTGTTCTCATGGGACTTATTGAAAAGATGATATGAAATATTTTCTGTTTGAAAGGGGAAAAATAAGAAAAATTTTCCTTTTATTCTTCATTTCAAAAATAAAAATAGAAAGACAATTTGTCATAAAGTTAAATTGGAAAAAATCACCTCTTCTCTCCCACTCGCTTATTCTTGTCAGCTTGTTCATTCTCTATTGACTTCTACTGTCTTGATTATTTCATTTTATTTATGTCATAATACATGAAAATGTAAGTTGACATTTCTAGTCCCAATTGAGTAAATTTAAAGTTGAATATATTAAATGACTAGAATTAGAATATTTTAGAATCCTATTCACCAGAATAGAGTGTATAGGAAAATAGTGTAATCAATATCGTCATCAACAATAGCGCCAAGTAGATACCATTCACCCAGGACAGAGTTGGTTGGAGAATGCTGGTGGGCGGTCTATGCTCCACTTGGAGTAACAGGCATTGATTGATTGATTGAGATACCATTCACATTCAGTTCAAGTCAATATTTCCAATTGTTATATATATGTAAGCTTAGTTGTATATGCAATACACAATATAAATGTATTTTGATTGTTCTATTTTAACTGATTACTTACAGTTTAAACAATCATAATCTGCTTATATCTAATAGAAGTGATCTACGTCATTCTTCATGAAAGAACTAATTGTAAAATATTCGATTTTTGAACTCTTAGGTTATTAAAATTGTTGAAGGAAGAAAACTTTCTTTTCGACAATGTCATTTACTAAAACTGTACAATTGTAATTCAGAGTTATTTATTTTTGCATAGAGATAGTCTAACATAAAATAGAGGAATAAGTAGAGTCATAAGATAAATGAGTCGAAATTATAGTAAGTCAATATGATATGTGTAATGAATGAAAAATAGCATCAAGATAAAAACGATCATACTGTTACGAATTGGTCTGGATTAGACAACCATTGATCATCGGCAAGAATTAGATAGTCGTTTCACCCTAGTATGGGACTCTTCAGAAGTGCACATCCACGACAACATCATGGAATAAACCCAGGACTCCTTGGCTCCAAAGCGAACGCTTTACCATTGGACAACTGAGTTGACTCCCAACGGCTGATGTTTCTAATTCAGTCAATTCGTGATACGTTTGTTCAACTTAATTGATTGCCATCGGTGGGTAACTGCCTCACACTCAATATGGTTGAACTCCACTGATCACGTCTTCCCACTTAAACCCCAGGAGCTACTCTGAGGAGTTAGTCATTAGTTAGCTGATGTTGATTGTAATTAACATTCAACAATCTCCACAACACTCAATAACGTGTAAATTTAGTTTCGTTGATTGTACATGGTATGTGAATTACTAAATATGATTGCGCACATTTTTCAGTAACATTCTAGATATATTCAGTAAATAATTTATATGTAACAAATGAAAAATCATATAATATATGTGATCTATCAGACGGGTTCTGTTCAAGTTTAGAAGTATGCAAGTACATGGAATTAATTATGTTTCGTGTATGATGTGTTGGTAGACATTGAATTAGGATAGATATTATTTCACAATATCATTTTACGACAAAATCTTGGGTATATGTGCTGATAAAGATACAAATTTAATTTTTACTTTTGCTTTAGGAAATTCAACAGGAAAATTGTAGGAACTATCAGAGTACTTTAACTGTTAAAATGTCCATGGAATGTTGTACTACTAAATCTTAATTCAAAATCACTCAAGAATTATCTACAAAGCATTATTTATTCTGTTTGCTTTCATATCCATTTACTTGAACAGAACTTATTTAAAAGATTTTTTATATTATATTATATGTCACCTACTGAATATATAAAGAAAATTAATGAAAAACTACTAAATAAGTACATGTAGCCAAAAATAGATCTAAAACATCATTTCTTCTCAGTTATCTTTTCATCGAAGTGGGTGTGCTGATTACGTAATTGCTGAAACTTCATAGTCCGGATTGGATGGACTGTAATGATGATTTTATTGCCATAGAAAACTATAAATATACGAATATTTAGCATGTAACTCACTCACTGACTAGAATAAAGATTCTTGCCCAGTTGTTTTCTCTCTTTCGAATTGCTACTAAGAGGGTTCAAGGTTCTTGAGTTCTGAAGCTATTAAGCACGAAAAATTATATATATATATATATATATATATATATATATATATATATATCCGACCAACTGTTTGAAAATGGCACCGTTATTGAGGTACTTACATAAACATAAACGAAATTATTGCAGAAATCTTTTAGTACTGTAAAACCAAATGTGATATTTTGTAATCAATCAGTGATTTCCATCACAACTAAAGAGAAATTGCCTGGATTCAGTACTTCTATGTATCAATTCAATTGAGGCTATGTAGCCAGTTGTATAAGATACACAATCCTATAAATTCTCTATCGTATCACTGAACACTAACTGGTCTGAGTAATCAACAGACAGTTATGACAGATTAAAAGTTTCATTCTGTCCTACCTGGTTCCCATAAGACATCGGGTTGACCTAAATAAGTTTATAGGAGTATACCATCCAATTTCACTAGGTATTCTATATTTCCTACTGGAATTCTCACTAACAAACTGAGTTTTCGCGTTCAGAAGAAGTTTGTTCGACCTCTTTTTCTACCCACTTTATCGATATAGGCCGCATAAAATCAGAGGCTATTTTCCCAATCTTTCTTAACTATCCACATCGTTTATCTTTGTGTGTTTACAGAATCTGATTATATTTCACTACATTCTTACTTAAGTATCATTAAAATATTTCGCAAACTGTTTATTCATTTAAAGTGTGACTTATTACAACCTCTTCTTTTTGCTAGATTCTTTCCAATTTCCTGTTTTCTTCGTAATCTGCCTGTCTTTTTTGTATATGCAGATCAGTAACATATTTGTTTACCTTACTTGTCTACCATTAATATTCAATCCCTTATCAAAACACTTCCGCTTTTCTCTTACTTGATATTACGTAATTATATAAGCTTGCCCTGATTTGTTTGCAAACTGGTTGAATTCTACCATCGGACGCTAAACATACAGTTCTTACGTTATCAATGAGCCCTGAAAAACTTGGGTTTGATTCTTCAGTTTAATCGATAGTCCACATTGCTACAGAGTCTAATGCGAGAACAAAGCATCTATCGAATGTTCCCCAGTTTTAAATAATGCTCAAATGGCATCAATATGTGACAAACAAAAACATTATTCATGATGTTTCCATTAATCATTTGCATTTATCTTCATGAACACTTTGGTACTTCTTATACTGTTATATTAAACGCACCACCACTAGATTAATATCGATTTTACTATGATCGTATGATCATACTAGTGTAAAACCTTGGTAAAAAAGTAATTGAAAAGAAATTTCTTTACTCCCTTTTCATTGTATTAGATGTTTTAATGAGAACTTTCATATTATTCCATTACAATCAACTATATAATTCACATTATTCATACTGTTGAGTTTGTAATCATTTCAATATGATCTTTAGATGTATCAAATCATCTTGTTATTCATCATCATGAAGACATTTTAAATGAATATGTTAAAGTTTAACAAATTTATTAAATACATAAATGTAGCGCATTTAAGATTTTGTTCATTATTCAATAATATAACTTAACTGTAACTGAAAACAACTATTTTGTTTTAATGAAAGTAAATAACAATGATGGTTTTGTTTCATACTACTTTCTAAAGAATGACAAATGACCCGTTAAATTTCAAAGATGAAAGTTTCATTGGCTTTTATTTTCATTTTAATTAAATTTGGAAGGGATTAGAATTTTTTTTTTATTTGTCAAAATTATTACTATCGGTTTATAAATGTGTATTATACATACAGTACAAACTGTTTTAGAAGTATACACTAGAAAATATAATTTCATTCTAAATGACATGTCACGTGCCAATATGATATTGTATTGTTATTTAATATATTTTGTCAATTTCTCACAATATAATCTGATATTTCACTTCAATCGCTCGTCAATGTTTAGCATGAATAAGCATTATGCATCCGTTAATTGGTTATTATATCCACATTACAAATATGTGAATAGATAGTAATGTTCAAGAAGACTGTTAGAAAACTTAGATTATGTTAAATGTAGAACCACTGAGATGATAGTTTATATTCTAGAGATTGCAATGAGATTCAAGTTTAGACGAAGTTTCACTTTTGATTTGTCCAAGAGGTGTTGTATCTGCGTTAGAAATGCATAAACTAATATATATAAGTTTATAGTTAGGATAAGCAGGTACATCCAGCCGATGAGTCCCAAATAGGACGAAACGCGCGTCCTGGATTCCGCTTGCCAGTCACAATCCAACTTAAGTATATAATATATATAAGTTTAGTTGATTGAATTCATCAAAGATTGATGTTAGGAGGGTACCAATGAGAACCAGGGAGCAATGAATAGCCTTTTTGTCCTAGTATTGAAACCCACAGCAGTACACACCCTACATTCTACCCTAGGGTGCTACAGGTTGGCGAACGCCTAATCATTCGAACCACTTGGCTGGCCGGCACTCAATGGTAGAATTCCCATTTCCATCAATTTGTGATATATTATGCGACGATCATCGATTGTCATCGGTGATAACTGTCTTACTCCCAACAGGTCTTGTACTCTGCTAACATCAATATGTCACGAATCCAATCAACTAAACATAATACCAATCTTCACAAACCACCTCAACTTATTATGTACAAGTTAACACTATACATGTAAATATGTGTTAACCGAAAGATATTAACAGTTCTATTTAGCTCTCTGCTTTCACCAAACTTACTAAGTAGAATTACTTATCTGTAAATAATAAATTGTGTCAAGTATTTAATTTGCCTAAACTTATGGAACAAACAAATGATAACTTGTAAGGAGGGTCTATGATAACCAGAAAATCTAGAGCTAAGATATTAATCACGTTATTAACACCTTGAATTTCTAACATTTACTTATAATTCTGGGACGTTTAATCACTTTTTCAGTCCTTAACTCGGTTATATGTCTGCTTCAAGGCTATCAACATTTGACTTAGGAGTAAGTACTGATGATCAATTCAGATCATTATTTGGGCAGAGATATAGTAAAACTATAATCCTTACATTTGAAAAGTGGTTTGAAATAACTGGCATAAATCTGCACTTGGTGAATTAGTTATACTTATTTACCAGTTACTGGATTCGAAACTTTGCTACCTAGCTTTACAGTCAAAAAAGTTACATTGATCGAACACTGAATGGTAATTAGTGTTATAGTTATCTGGCCACTAATCATCATTTTATTTCATCCATCAACTTTAAGTCCAACCGATAACAAGAAGTGTGTCTAGATATTTTCATAATTCCCTTCAACTCCTTAGCACCAACATTGTATCAAGTCCCCTGTATTTTATTTGTCCTGCTTATGCCAACAAAGTTGAATGCGCTAAGTTTGTCAGGATGTTCGTCACGAACAATAGCCTTAAGTAAAATTCTAACGTAGTTAAGTAGCTAATAAGAATATCAGATGATTAAATTAACAATAGCAGATATTTTGCACAATTTTAAACTCAAAGGTCACATACATATTAAAAATGTTTGACAAAAGCTCAGTCATTATAAAGTATGCCAATAGATACGAAGTCAACTGAAGGTTAGCATTTATGAGTAGTTAAAATTAATGTGGTGTGTCAATTTAGACTAGTAATTACATTACTGATACCTGATCGATAGAATTTAGCTAACATTAAACAGTACAAAAACTACTCTATGATGAACCGGTGTGTATTTTGTCTAACAAGCATCTAAAATCACCTACAACTATCTTTCATGTATGTGTCAATGTACAGCAATCCGGTATACTAGATGAAAAAAAAAGTGACAGAAATATGGTGATAGTTAATGACTGGACGGAATAGTATGGACTGTAGTATTCACCCAGTGAATGGACAGAAAAAACATGATCGAAAACTGAATTGACAACAATTTTAAATAATCATTCTAAAAATACAGTTTCTTAATCTTTGTACGTTGTCTCGATTGAGGATTTTTGATTATGGAGATTGAACCTTCAGTATAGTAGTAATGACATATGTGACCTACAAATGTGATGATTAATTAGTGAAAGTGTAGGCAGATAGACAACGAATCACAATTGAATGGATAGGTAACTGTGATTTATATATTTACCCATCCATTTAGTATGTGTTAATTGTCACTCGATATATACTTGTACCTAACCTAATTGACTCTTGATCTTTCTATCGGATTATTGTATCTGTGTTAACAGGTTAAAGTAGATCTGGAATTAGTAGTAGATATTATACTGTGAATAAATCAGAATCCATAGAATCGGCCATCCTACCCCATGGTATAATAATTCATTACATTAAGTAATGTGAAGCTGATGAATTCATGTGAACTCTTTATAAAAATGAAATCAACTTGATTAGCATACATAATGGATAATACTTTATTGTATAGGATAGAAAAACACAGTTGAGTATATCTTGACAATATAAATAAACAAATGATTAGTTCATTTCAATAATGTTTTTTTTTTGGTTTTATTAAATATAAACAGTTTCTTATTATTTAGATTTGATATGTTTTGTTAAATTTCATTATCATTATTGTAATTAAATATTAGGGTTATATGGTATGTTGTCAAGTCATGTAAACGTGATTATAATTCATTTGAACTAGAATTCAAACTCAACAATATCACATAACCATAGCATTTAATCATTACAATGATTGTGTTAGCATGATTTACAATTTTTTTTCTTAAAGGAAATTGTACTGTACTGAAATAAGGATAAAATTTTCAATTAGAAAAAAGTAGTAAATACATTTTCAGTGAAAAATTCTTTCTGCATACACTATTATGAATATTTGTAGGTGAGGTGCACCTACCTATGTTCCGTTCATTGTATATACATCCAAAAAGCATCCAAATTGTCGTATACCAGTAGACTCGATACATTTATGCAATAGGCATATCACACATATATACTGAAGTCAATAATGACGGTTTAGATAAGAATGTATTTCGAAAAGACCAAAAATTAAACAAGCCGCCAAAAGTCAAGTATATCTAATGTCACGTTAAACATATCTACTAACATATAAATGTGCAACATATAATTTCTTATGTTCGGGGATAATTATGGCTTCTACACACAAAAATAAGATTAATTTTCAATACATTGTCTAAGACTAGTGGGCTGATGGTAGTCAGTAGGAAATTGTAATTGAATTGAGATAGTTTTGTGGAGATAGGTACTAGGTTTAGTTGCTTCTCTTCTCCACAGATTCATGTCCGTTGAATATCAGTGAAGACTAGTCAACAGTGGATAGCTGTTTTATCATAGTGTGGGACTCTTCAATAATGTATGCCGTGTATTTCTCCAGGCAATCCCAGGGCGTTCAGGTCTCATACCAAACCCTTAACCATGTACACTACTAGGCTGATATAATTCTCACCTTCATCGATTTGTGATCTGGTTTGACAATCAGTCAGCGCCAGTGGTGATAACTATCTCACACTCAACATATCTGAACTCCACCTGTCACGACTTCTGGAGGGTGCTTACTACTAAGAAATTCTATACTAGAACGAAACGGCTACCTAGTGCCCCCAGGTTTTAAGTGGTATTCAGCCAACATAATTCTGTAACAAACCAAGCAAATAAACATGAAACTGTTTTTTAGCGAAGCTTCATGATAATTAAAATTCGTCAGCAATGTGTACCTGGGATTCTGAAAGAAGCGATTCCTTATTTCTGGCTGGATTCGAATTTTAACATGATAGAGTTAAATGGTTTGGAATGCTTGTACTGAGCTAATAACTTCTCTGCAGAACTGGGGTATTTATGTCAATGGTCAGTGATTGGCGTCTATTGTTATACTTTTCTGGTTCCTTCTGCTGCTCTCCTAATTCTGACAATCTAATCGCCATATGAACACCAATTTAAGTGATTTGACAAAGTATGCACTATATATTGAGGTTAGATGATTGGAGGTAGTCGACAGGAAATAGTGAACTTCCTTTTCCTGCCACATGGTATTCTTAGGAGGAGCAATGCTGTCTATGGTCATAATCCAAATTAGAGCTTTATTTTAAGGTAGTCCGGTCTACACAACACAAACATTATTTGCATATAGTATACAGTTATTGAACGTCAACACTTTTATAAGACGTTAATTAGTAAATAACAATTATGTTACCATAAGGATAATGACTGATGGTGATGCAGATTTCCCTCAAAATCTAGGTGGAAATAATTCCTGATCAATGAAACACTATCCTCTTAAATAAATGTTTGACGAAAACTAAGTTACAAAAAAGTAAATTAATGGACATTACTACTGACAGTTACCCAATTCAGTTACTTTCTCTGACCAAACATCCAAGTGACTGTCATAAAATTACATAATTGTAGCTACATAAAACAGAAAGGCAAATAAAGTTTTACCTTAGGAAACCACTGAAATACAGAAAGCAATGGACAGTTAATTCATCCCGGTTTGGGATAAGGGGGATTTTGTTTTGGTAATTAGTAGGCCATAGTCATCAAGAAAAGATATCAATTATGATAATATCAAACGAAACTGAAGAGGAATAGATTATTGTTTCACCTCGAATCGAACTTCACAGTAGCATGATTTTTACTCAACCTGGGGATCGAACCAAGAATCTTTAGTACTGGTAGTGAATACAGTTATCCATTAATTAAACCATCGTTTAGCAAAACTGATAGCTTTACAAAACAACGAGCACCAATCCAATTACACATGACAGAAGAAACTCTGGAAAATATGGAAACGGTTACATACCTTGTCAGCTTCATCAATAAACACGGAGGATTTGACATAGATGTGATTGCGCGGATTGACAAGGTAAGGGAAACATTTCTACAATTGAGAAACATCTGGGACTCAAATAAGTTGTCAGCCAACATCAAAGTCAGAACTTTCAATACAAATGTGAAGACAGCATGGGGCTGAAACTTCGTGAACTACAGAAAGTATCCTTTAAAAGATACTCGTATTTATAAACACCTGTTTGTGCAAGACACTTCAGATCCATTGGTCAGATACCACGAACAGTAACCAATTGTAGCAAAAAACTAACCAATCTCCAACCGAGGAAGAATTTATGAGAAGACGCTGGAGGTGGATAGGATATACATTGAAGGAATCACTAAACTGCGTCACAAGACACGCACTAATTTGGAATCTATAGGGCCAAAGGAAAAAAGAAAGACCAAAGAACACATTATGCAGGGGATCGGAGACGAACATATAAAGCATGAAGAGCACATGGGAAGAAATGGAAGTGAAATCCTAGAACAGAGTTGGTTGGTGAATGCTGGTAGGTGGTTTATGCTCCACTAAGGCTAACAGGCACTGATTTTTCTGATTCGTATTTATCCTCAGTGGATCGCGTTGAACGTAATTATATGTTGTAAATTTTGATAAGATTCGATTTAATTTGGAATTAGAATTCAGAAAACAAGTTTAGTTCTATTAACAACTCGTCAACTGAATACATCTTTATTATAGTGTTGATAATTATACTCAATGGAACATGAGTCCTGAATAGCACTGTCGGCTATAATCCAACTTACAAAATAATATTTTTTATCATTTATAAGATATTTCCCAATCAACTATTATTTAATTAAGTAAATATTGCTTCTATATGAAAATAAGTCGACTGCATTTAATCGCCTTATCAACTGTCAAACCGATTATCTGTAAACAGGTATATTTAGGCACATATTTCATTAACTAACTATAAACAAATTCTTCAATGAAATGTATATTTACTTAACTATTTTTGTTCGTTCTGAATATATCATTTATGTTCTTGGTGATTTATTCTCTCATTAAAACTGTACATGGAATTGATAATAGTGTTTTCTAATCAACTCGTTACTTGATTTCCACGCTCCCCCCTACACCACGGCTCGACATACTACCCCACTCCGAATTATTTCACACATAAATCATCAAATAATGATGACTAACTAATTATGTGTAATAATACTTTAAGTAAATATGTGCGACCAACTGGAAAGCTATAAATGACATCAGTATAATTCTTGGAACAAGAAAAACATTTAAGTTTGTCAGTTAGTTTGAGAAGAAAAAAACACCTTAATATTCTGTCATCATAACTTTCAGGAAGTTTTAGGATAAATAAGAATTGTGTAAAATGATTACCATATATGGAGATTATTTTGAAAATGAGTAAGACTGATGCATCGTAAACTTTAGTAAATAACATTCTTGTCACCATATAATATGAGGGTATTTGTTTCTTCCTGTTGATTTGTTATGGACTGAAATTGATCAGTCTCTGGCACTGTATGTGCATACTGAAAGGATCGTCTCAGTGCAGCGGTAGTTCGCAAGCACAAATTAAGTTGAATTGTAACCAAAAAATGCAATCTAGGTTATACATTCGTCCTTGTTGGGACATACTTGTACCCCAGTGTTGGTGATTACACTCGGACTTCAACCTAGTTCATTTCATGCCAAACGCTACCGCGTTTCCACAAGGTTACTGAACTTAGTTCATGTTGATGATCGGTAAACTATAGATTCAGTAATTTTCTACTAGTATATATCCATAGCTACTTTTAACACTGAATCTAATATTATCTAAATAAATAAAATCAGACTAAGGAAAACGAGAACTTCTATTAATTAATAGAAGAGGTTCTTTGGGTTTTAATCATATACTGTAATTAGCTGGATAACTAACTGAAACTAGGAATCACTAAATAGGTGCATCGTTCTAGTATGGGATTCCTCAGTGGAAGCGTTCATCAATAATCTAGCTAAGAACCGAGTCTAAGATCTTCACTGACTTGTTAAGTTGGTATCAATGGGTTTACGTTTCTAACTTTAATTAATTCATAGTATTACTTGACCATAGTTTAGTGTCATTGATGAGTATCTGCCGTACTCCTGAGATGGTTCAATTCCACTGGCCACTTACTGCCGTGTTATTATTATTCATGTGAGCATTATTAAGGTTGATTCACTAGGCAATAAAATTGAAATCATTGTTCTTATTTGGCCAAATCTTCTCCTTTTTTCTTTCTTTAATCTCACTAACTGAACTCACTTATCAAGGATATTCTTTATTGTTAGGTGGTTGAGGATAGTAGGTAGGAAACCCTACTCTACCAAAGCTTTGTACTAAGCTGGTACTCATCAACAAAGCTTGCCTTTAATAATACGGAAAGTGATACTTCATGTCGGATTTCAACAAAAATCATTTAGTTTATTACCACAGACCTATTTGGACAGCGACTGATTTCCTGTGAAACAGATATTTTCCCTGGCCAAGATAGAATCCTATCTACGTGATTACTAATCTAACTCGATGCCACCAACATTATGGACTTACGTTATCTCTCAAGCTCTAAAACTGACTGACATTGGCTAGAACCAAGATTTCACTTACTCCTACAACCTACAACAAAATATAAATGAATAAAATATGGATTTATTTACTAGACTTGTGATTATATTTGCAACTTGATCGAAAGAATATGATTAATACTATTGAATAGACAAATAAGATACTGGTCACTACTCAGTGATTGTTACATGAATACTATTTCTAATCACAAAATTGATAATTTTCATCAAACGATTCTAATTTACCTCCTTTTCTTTACTATAGAGAAACAGTAAGTATTATTATTATTATTATTATTATTATTATTATTAAGTTAGAGGTTAGATGATTAGCTTACTAGAATACCGATTAATATAGATATAATAAAAGAAAAAGGATTATATGCATGGCAGTAAATTCTATTGTTGAAATGAATGAATCTAATGTGACAAATTAACGTGTCAATAGATAGAAAAATTAATTAATCACTAATGTTATTTTTTTTTCCACTAGAATTAATATAATTTTTGTTTCATTCCACTGTCTATGAATCAATAAATAAGAAGATAAAGTAGGCAGAAGTTATAACTATACTCATAAAACAAACACTTTAAATGATAATCATTACATATTTCTATTATTCATCTTGTTTAGTAAGAAGGTAAAGTTAAAGTAAGTAGTAGTAGTAGTAGTAGTAGTAGTAGTAGTAGTAGTAGTAGTAGTAGTAGTAGTAGTAGTAGTAGTAGTAGTGGTATTCTGAATGAAATCTAATCCTGTATAAGCTTTGAAATTGATTACTATCAAAATTTATTAACCTACTCAATTGTTTTCAACTAATAACAAAACGTTCAGTGTAGTCATAGTAATAATATTAGATAAAAAGGTAGTTGTTTATGATTAAGCGTTATGAAGGCTGTTGATTTGGAATTAATGATTTTGGTTTGGCGATTAATGGAAACCTTGAAGTACTAAACATCAAGTCTTATCAACTTTGATGGTTTGGTGACCAATGAAAAATTGGCTAGAATTTAAAAGTTTCGTTTGGATTTTGATAATATACATTACCTAAAGAATAAGTGAGATATCCGTCTACTGATAAAAGAACAAGTATGCTGAACAGCAGTTTGTTTTGTCTCACTGTATGAATGAGACGTAACTAATAATAATAAATGACATCCATAGACTACTAGTATTTGAAAATTAATGTCTTTGAAGTAATGATGACGTTAGATGTAAGGTATTGGTGAATAATGGTAAACCGGTTGGTACTGTAATGAATCTTTGTCGACCGAGTTGGTTGGGACATGTGTTACTTATGCCCAACAACTACCTATCTGGTCCCACGTTGTTGACTGGGGTGAGATTAGGATAAAATAAAACTGGAGGCAACCAAACTGAAATGTGGCGTCAGTATACGAAGCCACTAATTGTTGACTTGAGCCGAGCTAGTAAATGCAGACTACCTGATTAGTGTCTGTGTGATTTTACTAACTAGTAATTGATGACTGCGTGACGTAACTCAAAATCGGTTACAGTGGCGCTGGAAAATCCATTATTTGTCTCCCCTCAAATCTTGAATTTCAAATTACTTTTCTATGCGGATCAATGCTTTATCTCTATAATATATTTTGTTTATCCACACATTTTTGATACCACTTATGCAACTCCTAGTTATACTTCTCTGATTTCCATCTCGATGTGTTCATAAGGTGTGATAACTGGTACCAATACACATGTTCAAGGGTCTATGCTATATATATATATAAAGACAAACTAGCAGACAGCTACTTCGTCTAAGTATAGGACGTCGGCAGTGCACGCACATATCTTTATTGGTGATCGAACCTGCAAACTACAGTCTTAGAGGCGAATGCATAGCTTTTAGGCCACTATGACTTCATTTATCGATTGATATATCTAATTTCATTTTATTTATGATCACAGAGTGATCAAAACGGGAATTCTACCATTGGGTGCTAGTCGATCGAGTTGTACAGCTGGTTAACCGTCTTCCGTGAGACATAAAGGTCCTGGGTTCCACAGTAAGCACTTCTGAGGTGTCACATACTAGAACGAAACAGCTACCCAGTACTCCTTGCTTCCTAGAAGTACCTAACGGACATCAATCTGTTGTGAGTACAAGCAATGTAAACTTAGTTAAGTTAGCATATCAGTTAGTTACTCAATTCCATCACATGATTATAAAAGCAAACGGTAGGTTTGGAATAAGATAAACAAATATTTCCTTCAGCAACGAGATCTCATTTAACGGTTTCATTTTCATAGCTGTACAATAGCCTATTTATATTATAATAAAGTATCATAATAATTGGGATCATAATAAAAGGGATGATGTAAAAGTTAAAATGATAGTCGTGAATAATCGGACATATCTATAAAAGTCAAAGATGTACAGTTTTACCCCTATTTCGACTATTCGAATGAAGACAGGAATCTTCAGAAGTAGGTTAAATAAATTGTTTAGCAACAATCAATTTATAATAAAAGTGAAAGAGAAGATTGAAAATTAGTTGTATAGTCAATGTAAATACCTTACAGTTTAAAATATCAGGTTTTTTAGATGTATCCTTATGTCATCTGTTGACTGTAAGAGGTGATATCTTAAAGTAAAACTCAAGTTTTATGGGATTCAGCATATAACTATAAACACTATATTTACATCGGATAAAATTTAAAGGAAGGAATTTACATGATTCTTCCTTTTGAGGAGGTGGATGATTTATTATTATACTCTCACTGCATCTGTTCTTCTTTAGGAGCATCACCTCTATTGATATTGAAAGTGGACCTTACTGACAAATAGAAATTACTTTGAAACCTAGATAGACCAGGGTATCTTATCGACTACTTCCAACTATCATACATCAGTATGCACTATTCTTCTTATCAAGTAATAAGTAAAGCGTTACTTTAATCCTAAACTTTATTATTTTCATAAAGTATGTTACAAGTATTTGATATCATTTATCAATAATAAAATCATTTTTTAATAGCTAGTTTAATAAAGTTTATATTGTATATTAGCATAACAATAAGAGAAATGAGGTTACATCAAATAACGCACACACAACATCAAAGAATTATCATAGATTATCATATTTCACTGTATATGACATCACAATGTTGATATTTTTCTAACCTAAAAACTGTTTTTTTTTTTAGTATTTTCGCTAACTATTTGTTTATCTTTAAACAGTGGCTTGAGATTGGAATGGTACAGTTGTAATGCATTATGAAAAGAATCATCTAATCTACTTTATTCACTATTCCAATTTACATCACAATAACACAACTTATCTTTTGTTCTTTAAAAAGTAGAAAAGTAAATTGCTTTTAGTTAAAACATTCAAGTGAACAACTTTGAATGAATAAATAAGAAGAAAATACAAGAAAAAAAGAAATTAACACTGTGAATAATCACAATATAAGGAGAAGCGAATGAAGAAATTATACGGAAGAATAAATTGAATCATTCATAATTTTCTATCTTTTACCCTACTATCTCCAACCACCAACAACCCTCCCCGTTCTTCTCTCTTCAATAGGATGTATAAATGAATGAATGAATCAAAATATTTAGTTTAACATAAAAATAAATTCGACTACTTATTTTTCGCCTTCTTCACCACCCTACAAAAAGAACTTGTTTTTAAAATGAATTCATTTCATAACGATTAGTATTATTTGTTCGATGTGTTTTTTTTTTCAAATTCAAGTTATTACTACTAATTTTACTCAGTGATAAGCATAATTCATCACACTTTTTTATTCATCAATTTCTTGCATTATTATGATTACAACAAACATTTCGATTATACTAACCATCATGAATAATGCAATCATATTTGAGTTAAGTAAACATTCTCCCTCTCCTCCCTCCCTCCCTCCTTCCTACACACATATCAAAATAGTGTTCAAGTGATTTCTTTCCTTTATTTTTATTTCTTACTTTTTTTTCTCTTTTGTTTGTCATTTACTTGTCGGATAAGTTTCATTTTATGTAAAAAAAATTATGTAAACAATAATAGATATATAGATAGGCAACAAAGAGAACAAGAAAAGTAAACACTACAATTTAATGTATTCTACATTTGTAAACATGAAAGAATTGGTTGATATGAATAATAATGAATATAGGAAGAACATTAATTAACCCAGAATTCATTATTATTTGATTGATTCTCATCGGTTGCGTAACAACTGTAATTTCTTATTGAATTATATAGCATCATCATAATAGGTAATTATAAATAAGCATTGATAATGGAAAGCAAAGAGAGTAAAGTAGGATATCAGTTCAGTTTCTATGCTTGTAAGTGTAAATGATTATATGTGATCATTTTAAAGGTCGATATTGAGAAGTTGGTGATTAATTAGAATTCGAAAATCCACAAGATGGAGTTAATAACGACATAATCACATAAATTTTAAAGAATTGGGTTAGTTAAAATCACGGTTGATTAACTGTATGACTATAAAGTGGATGAAAAATAATATACGCACGTTACATAACATTATACGAACAACCATAATACTATGATGAGTAATAGTGATAATAGTAATAATAAGACTTAAGAAAATTCACAATTGTTGTGATAAGTTGGCAAATCTCTCTTTTTATTGTAACTAGTCGTTGTGGGGATAGATGAATTTCCAATTTTATGTCACAAGTTGGTCTGAATTAGACAACCATTGATCACCAGCAAGCATTAGATAGCCGTTTCACCCTAGTGTGGGACTTTTCAGAAGTGCACATCCACGACAACATCAGGGATTAAACCCAGGACTGTCTGACTCTATGGCTAACGTTTTACCATTGGACAACTGAGTTGACTCCCAGCGGTTGATATTTCTAATTCAGTCAATTCGTGGTACATTTGTGACTTCATCCATTGCCATCGGTGGGTAACTGCCTCACACTCAATATGGTTAAACTCCACTGATCACGTCTTCTCACTAGAACTCGTGAAATTACCTAGATGAGTTAGTCATTAGTGGGATGATATTGATTGTAATTGGTTATTGTGGAAATGCATAGATTTTGATTGTTAATGATTCAGTGAATAATAGTAAATTCATATTCCTTTGTCTATTAGTTATTTTGAAAGATTGAAAAAAATATTGATGATGTGAATGTTATCAATTAGACAACAATCGATTGCTGTGTTATTTTTTAATCTTTAACTTTTTTGAACATGTTCAGAGATACAAATATGTACTCTTTTCTCTTTTCCTTCAACATATATACCTTGGCACATACGAATGACAATGACAATTGTGTTGTTAGAAAGCAGATGAAGTTTTCCAATATGTAGACAAATAAAATAGTTCAATCAGCTACAAATAGACATTGGGCAAAATAGTATTTTTCATAGTACTTGACCAAATACAATAAAACTATACGAAATTTTTCAAAATGGAAATTGGAGAGAAACAATAGATCCTTTGTAATTCATTCTATTATCAGTTATTATAATGGCCAAAGTATTCTTATTCTAGAATTCTTTATCTAATCACTGTATTATTCATAATTGATCTGGATAAGACATCTACTGAAAGTTAAACTAAATGCCATGGGTTTGACACTTACTAACGACATATGTGCACACTACCGACGAATTGAATAAATCGATCCCGGTTTTCAATGGCTCCTTAATCTAGATCAACTAGTGATATGAAGTTTAAATTCCGCATTCTCCATAACACCCAGTGAATAACAACTTATTTTTCACCATTTCACTTGTTACCGTGTTTGATTAACTGTTGTTATCACTGTGATATATACATGAACGAAAGTAAAACGACGATATTGTATTATCCATAAAAGATCATTTCGCTGAACTACGTTGAAGATTTCAGTACGGACAATATGGAGGATGAACTTGCGATAAACAAAAGAATAATTTATTCAACTACGATTTAAAAGATGCCAACTTTTTTGAAGGTTCTATAAATGGATCTTCAGAAGATTAAGACAATAACCAGAACGTATACAACTGCCAAACTGGTTGGTTATTCTATACAAAATGATATAATCAATCATTAATAGCCACCCATTTTGTTACCCTCTCCCCCCCAAATGAGTCTATAAATTTACACATATCAACCAATGTTGTTACATCAACATAGTAGATAGTATGTATTCTAAAATATTTTTGATCACACTTATTAAGTGCTTTTATTAACACTAGATATCTAGTCGATGCATTCAAGTAAGTCAAAGTGATTAACAGACAATCGAAATCCAATGTTGTTAAATTTATCCAAGCCAAGCAACCACACCCTTAAAACCAGATTTCTGTGTTCGAAAATGAACAGTGGTAAATCATTTGTCACTATAATAACATTCTATTATTCACCCTTATACAACCTTACTTTTATTTCAACTGTAACATTTTAATTCTCCTCACTTCATAACTTCATTTGTTTATTCTTAGGTAACAGACTTCAGCTATCCATGTTTTAGGTTTTATGGCCGGTGTAGACACTGGTATGCGTTACCGAAGAGTCCTATACTAGGACAAAATAGCCATCCAATTGTTCATGGTTCTCACTATTTGTTAAATTAAAATTCAACAATGTCCACAACATTCAATCTCGGAAAGCTTTAAACTTAGTGTACTATGTTTTTGTAAGTTTGTATGTTATCTACTGTCATTGTCAATAATAGTCACTATATCACAGATAGGTCAGAGATAAGGATAGACATTTTCTAAGATAATCCATTATAAATTTCGCTTTATCTAAGCATCTTATTGGTCAACTATTCACTGTAGAATATTCCACTCTACAGAGAATGGAATGAAAATAATATCATATCAGAGAAATTGATTATATGTTTAATTCAAACCTCCCTTTAATATAAAGTTACTGGTTCACATGTATTTTATTTTGTTAACATAAACCAGGTCTGACTACTTCTATCATCCGCTTATCTATCTACCCATCATTCTATCTAACATGTTATCTACCTACCTACCTACCTACCTACAATCTAATCCATCTTTACAGTTATCTTGTCACTTAGTAAACAATGTGAACTATGTTCACAACATAAATGTACATAAATCCCGTTCATCTCATATTCTATTGTCTACCTACCAATCTCTATTTTTTCTACATTATCAGAATCACTTTTTTCTTCAAGAATACTCCCTGTGTTATATATTGGATATGTCCCAGTGATTATCTTAACATTTCATCATTCTGACTGGATAGATACATAGATAGAGAAATAGTTAGAGATGATTGCCTAAGTAAATCACCTTAAAAGATATATTGGAATTAAATTATATTTAAAAGTAGTTAGAAGCACACTTTACCAATCATTTTTATAATGTGATATACTGATAAAAAGAAAACAATTTGTGTTACCCCTATCATTTTAATTGACATGATAAAGAATTCGATAATGTTCATTTCCATCTTAATGCATAAGAGTTATCAGAATAGTTCATCGTAAGTAGATTTCAAACAGGGAAATGTCTGAACTATATGATGTAACTGATTAATGTATTAGTGAATACATAAATCATAAGTACAAATATCATTGAATTCATCAATTTATTAATGACAACAGTAACAATAATAGATTCTTATATGATCAATCAGTAGAAACTTATACAATCCATTCTATAGATGATGATGGTGATGACGATAATGATAATGCAGCAATAAGTAAGTTCTATTAATTGTATTAACTATATTGTTTACATTGATTATTCTTGTCACGCTGAATGCATATCTAACACCCTTTATTAACACATTTACCTTATCTTTACCTGAAATCTAGCCCAGGCTTAGACCAATGAGATGACACTTAATGGTTGACATTTTTAATTCTTGTTTATTAGTGATATATGAGCGAAAAACATTCTCTTTGATAAATGCTCATTAAGTTCTACAATGAGGAGTTCAAAGCCGATGATTAGAAAACTGGCCAACTCTGAGGTAAATACAACATCATTTAGATATCAAGGATAATTTGATATAAATTATCCGAGTTATTTGTGAAGCACGTATGTTAATGATGAAGTAATAACCATCATGTAGATTGTTAAACTTAAACGATAATTGAAATAATAAGATTATTAGTCAAATATATATAGGTATCTGCATACGGGTTACAAAAAGATGGGATAGAACCTGATGTGCATTTATCGAAAAGAATATTCTTCGTTCAAACTTCTTTGTGTTGATAAACACGGAAATTTTTAAACGATTAGTGATATTGGGTTGGTTATTTTTGTGGAGATTGGTTATTTTATTTGATTGGATATATCACAGACTGATGTTGGCAGGGTACCATTGATGGAAGTGGGAATTCAACCATTGGATGCCGACCCAGTGGTGCAGATGGTTAGGCGTTCGCGTCAACCTGAAGCCCCTGGTGCGGAATCGTGGGTGCACACTGCTGAAGAGTTCCATACTAGAACGAAACAGCTGTCCAGTGCTCCCTGGTTTTCAATGGTACCCTGCCAACATCAATCGATTAGTGATATATTGCTCAACCTCATTTTTTGTCATTAGTAGTGAACTATTTCACACCCAACATGGCCGAACATCAGTGGTTTTGTCTTTTCACTTAAGCTCGAAAGTAACTCCCCGAAGTTATTCAATAGTTAGTTCATGCTGATTCTTATCAATGAGTATTACGGGGATTACTGATGTTGAAGTATATCAACCATTAGATTTCGGCTAGTTGGCCTAAACGTTAAACATTTACTATGATGCCTGAAGATTCTGGGCATGATCCCTGGTGTAGTTATTAATGTGTCACTACTAATGAGGCCCTTGCTTTCTGGTTTACGATGATTGCCTCACTCGGATCGATTTCTAATATCAAACGTAACAAGTTTACTAGCAAAGTTGGATTATCTCTATCGTCAAGATTTACTTTTTGAAATTAGCCAACAGTGAGCACGTATTAATCGCTGACATTGGAGCAATAGCTAAATATTAATTTTACATCACAACTATTATCTGATCTGGGTTATTTCGCAGTATCAAATTTGTACACTTCGTTTTGAGCCATACTTCGTTTATGCTTGTTATTGATACTACTGAGGTGAATGGAGCGCACTTCGAACTTTTAACTTCAGGTTTTTTAAATTGAATGCATTAAACGCTATGCTACTGCTTCAATTCGCCAATATATTTACATGTAATGTAGATTTTAAGGGCAGTAATACACAACTAATAACTGTGAGAATTTGAATTTTCTTTTCTATTTTACTGTTGGCATTTATTGGTAAGTAGTATTTCAATAGAATGGTGAAAATTTACAGCCGTAAAAGGTCAAATTCATGGTGTTCAAAAAAGCGGTGTTTAAAAAAGCAATTGAAGATAGGCTTTTCAGTCGAAAGCCTTAAATGACAGAATAAATGCAAACAGCGCTAGTGTGTTTATTCGTACAGTCAGCCTCATTTCTATTGACTGACCTAAGCAAATCCATTTCACTTTTACTAAAAAGCATAAAATATATGTGTGTGGTTGAAGTATACGTAGTATATGGAGTTGAAAGACGCTTAATGGCACAAAATTTAAGTGCTCATAATAGTTACTTATGTTGAACATTAGTGATGTATAAATGTATTTTACGATTGATGCAGTGTATTTAAAGATTGTCTACACCGATCGCTCAGTAACTACGATTGGGTAAGCTAATGACATTTATAAAATGAATATGAAATAACTTAGATTTTGTAAACTAGGTACTGTTATCAAAATAAGTACGAGTTAGTGCGAAATCAACATTTCCTGGCCTGAAATCATAGGGTTTCGATGAACACCTATGGAAAATAACAAATGTTCCGTAAAAAAAACAAGAGAAAAACGTGTGTTTTTCTCGGAATCCTAATAGTCAGACAATGAAGTTAATTTGAACTGAGGTGGTTTGTTAAGATCGGTATTAAGTTTTAATTGACTGAATTCATCAAAGGTTAATGTTGGTAGGGTACAACTAAAAACTAGGAAGCGCTGGACAATTGAACCCAATTCATTTGTTTATCTGACGATCTGCTAACTTCTAAAGTTCAAGTCCTTCCTACTAAATAAGTGGGATCAGATAACTCAACTTAGAATCTGGATATTACATTTTCATCTTCGACTAGTTCAAATTATTAACTCATTATTATTTTAATTGTTTATGAGTGTACATTTCATTAGTATGATATAATGTTACAATAACAGACGCTTACCAAATGAAAACGGTTATATTTTTATAGAAAATGATAATATGAGAATAAGTACTAATTATGTGATTTCTTGTGATGAACCAACATGACTTCAACAGTGAGGGGCACTATAAAAGATAACTTCGCTCTTTTTTTCGTGTGTTTCTCAAAGTTGCTTACTATATTTAACCCATAAGAAATCAAACCCAAGAACTTCATGCGAAATGATGGGCAAAATACCATTTAAATAACTTAATTGAAATTCACTCTGGTGCGGTGACCTAGAAAAAGTATCAACGATTCTTCAACTAACACCAATTTATGATAAAAATTATTTTCAAAATATAAGATATTTCCGAAGAATTCACTTCAGTTAACTTTCCTATTTATTTGTAAAACATTAAGTCAATTTGTCCAAGAGGGAAGGGGCTTCGTTAATAATCGGTTTGTTTTTCAGGTTCTATTTTTTCTAATTTGTCTACATGTTTGTATCGACTGTTTTTTTCAGTTGACCTATGATGATGTAGTTGATTGGCATTTCCCGATTGAATTTATGGATCGGATGTAATATTGATGTTCTTACCGAATGCCGATTAACCTTAATACTATAATTTTACACATTTCCTGAAATTTTAAAAATTCTGTCGTTTCAGGATTTCGACATTTTTCCAACTGAACCATATTAGTGACAGTGTATTATGTCATTACATTTGTAGGGAATATTTATGTAAACGTCAATGATGGGCACATTCACTAAAATTCCAAGCCTTATGCATCGTTTCATAATTCATCCTTTATCGAACGATATCTATTCGTTGTTAATTTAGAATGCACATAAGAGTTCATACAATACTTTCTGTAAAATTAATTTGCCAGAGAATCGACACTGGTAGTATGCTATGGGTTGCTCATTGGTAAAATAAATCAGAAATAAAACTAAATTTACAACTAATTCCATCACTAAGTTAACACTTTACTCTCTATCAGTTCATTAAGATAAATTAAATATTGCGAGAATGTTATATTGTGGAGCCATTAATTAATCATTCATTCATTCAATCAGTAACAACATAGAGCTTGATATATGTAGATAGGTTGAAGTTACTATATAACAATAAAATAACAAGACAGAACTTACGAGAATAACACTAATGGCAAATACAAAACAGAAAGACAAAGTGAAGGTCGTATATAAGAATAATAGAACTTTAGATCTAAATGAGGCTAGAGGGTAAACAAACTTGAACCACTCTGACCTATTCTATACCATGTCACACATTGTTTCCATCCATTGATTACAATTTTTACACAGACCCTAACTAGGTAGTCTACATCCATTAACATGGCTTAGGTCAACAGTCAAAGACTCCATAAAATGATGCCATGTCTTGGTTTGGCCACCCTCACCCCTTCTCCATCCTACTCCCACCCCAACCAATATCACCTGGTGAGGTAGGCAGTGGTCGGACATACGTAACACATGTCCCAACCATTTCAGTCGGCGAAGGTTTACGATCTTTTCAACTAAGTGCCATGTTTCCCTAGTGCTGGATGTTTAACATCAATATTACTTATTCAGCCATTCCATAATATAAAGACGATGTCACTAAGACTTCTATGACCGAAGACCTGAAACCTTAGCATATCTCCCATTTTCATGGCCCATGTTTCCCAACCGTAAGTTAAAACTGTTACACAGTAAACTCGGCCTTTCGTTGGGAGATTTTTCAGTTGTCGTTGCTCTTCATCATTCTTAGGGCCTGTGAGAATGAGTTTACTAGCGTTTATCAGTTTACTAGAAGTTCTAGAGACCGATTCATCTTTCATAACCTCTGATTTTGTGTTGGATGTAGATCTCACCACTACATTTTTTAGCTGCTGTCTATGAAAAATTGAGTTCGTGGCTAAACCTCCTCTGAATTTGTTCTCATTCGTTACAGGCTTGACCTGACATCTTTGAGGTTTCCTGTTGTGACCTTTGTACATCCAGTAAAACTCATGAAAGTTCATGTTCTCACTAGGACGTGGTCACAATCCAAACAGGTTCTTCAGAATGAACGGCAGTTCTCTACGGATCCTGTCCAACGATAGCTGATGCCGACGTGATCTATTAGTGCACATCGTTGTGTCAATGTTGGAGGTCGCCAGGTTAAACAATATTTTTCTTTATGCCTAAAGACTGTGCTGGCTAGGAATAAGTGGTAGTGTGATCATCATCAAATTGTCAGCATTATCCGTTCGTTGAGCTGAGATGCCGAGTGAGCCACCTAAGTGTTTTTCAGCTTTATTTAGTCTGCCAACTTGACGGGTTAAATCCCCCTCTATGATTACTACGTCTGATTGCCTAGCTTTCCGAAGGAGGCTAGAGAACTTCATATAGAACTCGTCGTTTAATCCATCTGTACTGTAGTCGGTTGGTGTCGTAAACAGAAACGACTAGGAGACATCAGGGTGTATCTTTGTGTTTATGAGTTCGCAGTGTACCATATAGACGAATACTTCATTGACAACTGTCTACAAGAATGCACTGTAGAAGTGTCTGTTCTGCGCACAAAAACTTAGTGCTATGCCTGCACCAGTAAAGCCACGAGAACTTGCTGTCGTATCCTCAGATAAATGTAGTGTAAATCATGCTGTGTTTGTGTATTGACAAGGTGAAGTCAAGTGAATGATTACACTGGAGTCGTGTATGTGTGGTTCGGTAACACAGCATACATCAATCTCCAGAGATTCTAGGGTTTTAGCTGATGAGGCTTTTTGACGGGTTTGACACTTTGTTTACACATTAAAGGATCCAACATGAAGTTTATATTGCGATTTGAAGAAACGTGAGATAGCATTTCGAAGACTTGAATAACCAGCAGTAGTTGCACTCGTAGGAAAGGTGGCGGGAGGTTGTTGGTGAGAATTTGAGGTACTAGAAATATATGGAGGAGAATGGATTTGATCATGAATAAGGTGATTTTGAGTGCTGTTGGATGTATAAGGTGTTCAATAACATTGAATTGATGTATACCCTTATAAAGATTCATATTGACTTCCGTTTTAACAACCATTATTCAGTTGCAATATATGTAATTTATCTGTTAATGCTATTCGAATTCACGAAAAATTCGTGAGAATAGCAACTTTCTGTTTTACTTCCAAGAAAGGTAGCAACTGAATAAGTGAGATGAATGTTGATTTTACTTTGGTTACAATTCCTGAAGGTTAACTGTCATCAAGTAAATGAATACTGAATATAAAACCATACAAAAACTGGTGAACTGTTATCAAACTGTGATATTTTATATACAGACATTTGTATATTTGTTTGTTTATTTAAGATGTATAAGAATCTTCTCGTTGATTTGTCATATACTGAAAGTCTATGTTATTATATGTGTATCCTGAGAGGATTGCCTTGATATAGCGATAGCTCACGAGTATTGTTCGAGTTGAATTGTGGCCCTAAATAGGACGAAACTCGCCCCCTGGATTCCACTTACCAGCCACAATCCAACTCGAATACCACTTGTTTGTTTATTCCCTTTCATTTCTAGTTCGTGTAATTGGTTGATTCTATATCAATAAATGATGATGATGATGATGATGATGATGTTGATGATGATGATGATGATGATGATGATGATGCACATATACGCACACACACACGAAACATTTATGATTATCGAAATAATTAATAAATAGAAAAAAATACAACTTGTGGAGAAAACATGTTAATTTATTTTCTGTTGTTACTTTTATGGTCTATGAATATTATTATTATATCACAAGAGAATTAAGAAATAAAAATGAAACAAAAATATAAAAAGCCTTCATATTTCCAGTAGCATCTTCATGATAATAATCATTAACATCATCATCATTATCAAAACTATTAATGACAAAGTCACAATTATTGATTAATTCTTATATTCCTAAGAGACTCGTTAGAAACATAAATGGTGAAAGGAATAGAACTATTATAATTTTAATATGTATGTATGTTTGTTATGTAAGTATGTATATTTAAGTTAAGAAGTGGACGAATAAATAGGTTCTTACAATGAGTACCTACTTTTATTTAGTTACATCTACTTTTTCATCATCTGATCAGTTATTAATCAACTATTCAAGCTATTCTGTTTATTTTAATTGGATAAATAAAAGACTGTATTCTTAGATTGTGGCTAGTTGCAACGTCTTCAGTATCCACTACATGTAATATATTCAACATTATAAATCAAATTACTGCTCACTTAGAGAATGAGGTCGATATGACACAGCTGTTAAAGTTATATGTAATTATCTGCTATAATCACAACAATGTAGTATAGTTAGACGTTATTGTTGAAAAAAAACAAGTATAGTGGAACTTAAATCATGGAATGTAACCTTTCATAAAACCATACTGGAATATTTAGGATCCATCAGTTAAATTAATGGAAAATGTTGGATAAAATATGCATAGTGAACGCAAATTGCAATCTGTATGACTTCAACTTTTACCCGTTACTTTGATTGTATAATATACAATCATTTAAAACTCAGATGTTAATAAATAAAAACAGCCTGTAGTTTATACATCTAACAATCTATAAACTGAAAAAAAGTAGCTCATCATACCACAAATAGAATATTCTGTTCTCTTTTTTATATGATGCCTAAATATGAACAGAAGTTGAAAAAGATTTTACAACTAAAAAATATCGATAGGTAAATGTCAAACTGCTATCTATTGTCAAATTCTACAAGACAATAAATATTATTTTATTAGCTGGACTTCCGAGGTTGTAGTTGTCGGCTGAACCTAATTAGTAAACGTCTTGATTGTTTATGGGGAGCTTTAATTGAGGTTTTTTTCACCAGGACTAGTTCTCAAAGCTTTCGCTGTCGTTCTGAAATGCACTATTATCATCTAATCTATAGAAATATTTATTACTTAGTGACTAATGAAGTTTATCAATCAAATAGAGTAATATGAATGTCAAGTTAGTTAAATAAATACAGTGGGTCAGTGTTTTTCATAGTTTAACCTAATTAATATCATTGTACTGAACGAGAAATCATCAATGAAAAGAGTATTAATTATTTTGAATAGTAAATTGATATCATTCTTAAATGATACGGATATTATTATTTAAGTTGGATTGTGACTGGCAAGTGGAATCCAGCACGCGCGTTTCGTCCTATTTAGGACTCATCGGCTGGATGTACCTGCATCTCAATAATACGGATATTATCAATTTTTTTAGTTTGACATCAAAACCTAACTCTAATTAAATAGCTATTTAAAATTAGAAAGAAGTGGATAATTGTTACATCCTAGTATGAAATTCTTAAATAATGCGCACTTTCGATCTTACAAGGGAATAGAATACACGAACTTTAAGTTTCTTAACGAACGCTTATCTTCATTAAAATGTATAATTTTGTGTAATTTAATTGACAACTTTTATAGTAAACTATACATAACCTAACTGACCAATAGGTATGTTATGTTGAGATAAATGTAAGGCACATAGATTAGAAATTCATTTATGTACTGAATTGTCAGTGTTTACTCACTACTGCGGAATGAAATATGGCAGATAAATAGTTCACGAATATTTGTTTAATATGACTGAATCTTATAGTTGAAACTTTTCATTACAGTGAAGTATTTTTGTGATGATGAATGTAAAATACTACTCAATAACTAAGTATTTCGTCGGCATGAGTAACTAATAAACTATTCACAGGAAATGGAAGAGAGACTAGTTTTTCTGTTAACCAACTTAGGAAGGTAATTCTTCGAGATCTGGTAAATATCATCCATGTTGGGAGTGAGATATATATAATTAATGGAAATGGATGAGATAGGGTAATATATAGTAAATGTACTGATGCCAAAAATGTCAACCACTCAGCTTACACCAGGAAGCTTGACGGTAGTAGGTTCCCCCCTACACTACGGGGAAACAGTTGTCTAGTGTTCCCTGGTTTCCAATAGTTGTCTAAAATTAATGTTTGGAGCAAAAAATCACTAGTATTTTTTTACGTGACTGAATTTTATTTACTATATCAAACGATGAATCTGAGGCTGGATGTTGTAGAACAGAAGACATTATTGATCTACACTATCCACTTATGCAAATTAAAAGACACTCATTTAGTAGTTTCAACTCTCATGAAATAACTTGACAGTGCTTAACTCAACTATACAAGATTACAATACAATATTATTTTGGCTATATTAAATTATCTGATCTAGATGGCTCAATTTCAGATCTTTTATAGGCGCAAACTGCTGATTGAAGATTATACTTAGACCTCACCAACTTATTGTTTAGTCAGTATTGGTAATATACAGTAAATATAATTTGAAATAGAACTGCTGACACTATTTCTACATATAATCCAGAGATAACTTGGTTTATTAACTTTTTAAACATCTGATAGAGTTGTAGTCCTGAAGTAACATTTTGAGCATTTATTGAAAATATTAATATCAAAACACATCAACTTTACATTTATGTTTTAGTTAATATTCATTAGTTACTACCTAGGTTAGTTGATTTCCCCATATTACATAATGTCATCAGGTGAAACTTAGCTTCTAAAAGTAAAAGACAAGTGTGTTATTAGATTGGATTATATGTATCATTGAGGTAATGTTCGTGTTTGTTGCGACCCCAGAGTAAGTAATATTGATGATAGAATCAAAGTACTATGATGATAAATCTGTTGATAAGATTATTGATCTTGACTAACTGATGTGGTATATTACCTATATTCAACCACTGCCTACTTCGATGTACAGCAGTAGCCTATATAGGAATAGATTGTCTGTGAAATACGGTAAATAGCATTAATAAAAAGAAACTGTTTGAATGGAATTACTAACACTAGACTTACTTGGGAGAAACTATGGTGTTAAATCACTGGGGAAGTAAAAAACACTTAAGTTCCCCTAAAACACGTTTATATTAACTGATTACTGCTTGAAGATCAATATCATGTTCGTCATATCCTTAGTGACGCAGATTTGAATCTATCTTCAGAGAATATAAATTCCCTCATGATTTTCAAAAAACGTTGAAAAATCTAGATTATTCATAGTTTCCTACCAACTGCTTAACACTCCTTACAAAAACAATACCAGAAGTAATAAAACTAATACTATAGTATATGATGATCTCCATCTAAAATTAACAACTGATTCATGTTTATGTAAAGTCACTGGCACATACTCTTGAAAGCGTTCAAGCTAAGATGAAACATTTGTTGAATACTTCATAGAACTCAAAAGTTTTTCAATGAGTTCCTCATTATATTGATTAATATTGCGTTAGATATATTTAATGAATATTCTCCAGAAATGTAATTTTATTTTTTTTTTTTACAACAGTTGATCATCAAGTTAATAAACCAGACATGTGGATAAATAATGAATGGGAAAAATCACCAGCGTTATTAAATACTTTCAGTGATCATAAAAAGCATCACAAATTGTATTCTGAAAAGAAAGTCATGTATAATAACCTATTACAAAAACAAACTGAATGTACAATGAATAGTAATAATAACATAATGCATAAATTAGTTAATGATGAGGCCTATGAAGATGGTGATAACGATGATGATGGTGATGATGATGATGATGATGATGATGAGGAGGAGGAGGAGGAAGAAGAAACGAAAGATATGACAGGAGTTGAAAGTCAACGACAACCATTTATTTTAACTAACTCCAATATATCTGACTTTTCGATAAATGCAAATAATTTAATAATTGCAACTCCCTTGAGTAGTAATAGTAAAATACTTAATCCTGATCAACTATTCTCTAGACCTATAGATAGTAAACGCCCTTTTTGGTTAATTAATAAAGAAACTGACAGCACTATCAATAGTTTTTCATCGACACCACTGCTAACATCCTCATCGTTAGTTACACCTACTATAAATTACTGTAAACACGAAGATGAAAATGTGGGAGGGAAGAAAAAGGGAATAATCAAGAATTCAATGAATATGGCACATATGTAAGTAAAAATTACCTTATTATATAGTTGCACGATGATATTCTAGATGGAAACTAGCAGAAATTTTCATTACAAATGGATTGTTAAGTTGTGGATTTTAATTACGATTTCAATTAGTTATCATTGGTTAGTTGATTACTTAGTAGTTAGACGACCGTTGAAAACTAGAAAGCATTAGACAGTTATTTTGCCCTAGTATCAAACTCCTCAACATAATGCACTCACGATATTGTCAGTGATCAAACTCACTAATAACATTAAACGACTCTATACTATAAACTTACTGAAGTTAGAAATATAAATTATCAGGTGCCAACACAGTGAGCTGAAGGTTAATTACTCGTCTGGACGTCTGGTAGTTTCAAATTCAATTTCAGGAAAGGTCATGGACATGCATTACTGAGGAATCACATACTACGATAAAACATCTTTAAATTGCTTCCTAATCACCAAATACCATCCAACAAAGACCAATACGTGATGTAAGTTACAAAATCCATCAATCACAACAAAACTGATAACTGACTTTCACTGTTGAGATATTTAACGCTATTGCTGCACAACGGATTTTTCTTATTCTAACGTTAATTAATAAAGCTAAAACGCAGAAGTATTGACTATTCATCAGACTATCTAAAATAGTTTTGGATTTTATATCATTACAACAATTAAACATCTATCTCGTCCTAGTATGGGACTCTTCAGTAGTGGACCTCAATATTCGAAATCAGAAACTTCGAGCTTCGTAGAGACTGAGCCAGTATTCAATTATTAACATTTCTAACCTCTATCATGCGACCCAATTGATTACTAATAGTGATGAACTGTCTCACACGTAATACATTTGAAATACGTTCGCCACTACTCACTGTAGCTTTAGGAATCACCACCTGAAATTAGTAGCTAGTAAGCATATGTTAACCATAATTGGTAGAAATTGTAGAGATTGTTGAATTTAAATTTTATGATCACAAAACAACCTGGGTTCGTCAACCGTGGAAAACCATGAAGCCTTAGCGGCCAGTATTGGCGAATCAGATAAATATCACTAACGGCAGGAGATCTGACTGCGTAGCATATAGGTAGCTGGCTAAAGTTAAAATGTAAACCATTGGGTACTGGCTTCGTGGTTTAAAAGTTAAACATTTGCCGCTAAAACTAGGAGTGCTTAGTTCCGTCCCCCGTAGAAACGTTAACTTACACTGCAAGAACGAATCAGTTATTGAGTGTTTCCTGATTTCCTAAGTAACACTGGTTCGTGATATTAAGTTCAACTATCTCCACAACACCTAGTCGCAAGTAAGTATATATATGCTGAGATGACGCAACAGATTCTAATTTGACAGTCGAAAAAGGATGCTGTATTAATAATAAGCAAATCAACTATGAACATGATATGTCGGGCACCTAAAGCGGATTAATTATCTTCGAGTGCTATTTATCTGTAAACTATTTCATTATTTTCGGCTGTATACGAGGTATATATTTTATCTTTATTATTATTCAGTTCCCCCTGCTCTAACCTTTCACTTGACACATTAACTGTCAGTATATAATTTCTCATTGATGAACTATGGTTAGTCACTTGTGCATACGTTACTCCAGTTTACATTCACTATTACTCTTATTTTGTATAAATGTTAGTTGCCTAATTGGTTAACGGTGTGTTTGGCTTTGTGTATATATAAAAGGATGTTCAAAATACATTACGATTCTGTCTGATTGGCTCATCCATCATGTGTTCTCTCATTTCTGGCTTGGGGCTAAATAGGCATCGGGTAGATGTGCAGTGACCAGCTAGAAACTCTTGTTGGCGCTCGTTATTGTAACTTCTTGTGTACAAGGTTTCATCAACCACTTAGTTAGATGAATCAATAATATCAATCCCTTTCAAGCGTCACAACAGACCACCACCACTGAGAACCTCATATTCTACAAAACCTGGTATATAACTGCTACATTTCCAAGCAGTATAAATTTACAATGAAAGTGATTCACTGATTTTTTCTAACTGACCAAGCGATAGAATAGATTACCGAATAAGGTTGTTCCGACTAGCAATAACAGCAAGAAACAAAGTTTTGAAGGAAACTATTGCTGTCTCTCTGACCAGCAATCTAAAGTGTTGAAATCTACCTCAACCGCTACCTACTATTCATGTATATCACAACCAGCTCTCCTTATACTTAAATAATATGTATACTAAAACTAACTTATGCATTTATCAATAATAGAATCTAGTCTACTTTTGTTAATACGCATAACTTTTAGGTGAATATGCAAGATAGGATAGGAGTGATGACTAACGTAACTTTTTATCACTCTATTCGCTACGATAAAGATTTAGAGTGGAATCCTACCGGTGATATACAGTCATTACTGCAAATATTGTTGCCTAATTTCGTTCCGAAACTGTATCTATCATGTATGGGTTGACGAAACAATACTTAACTGTAAATGATATTCGTTACAGATCGATTTCAGCTGAAGACCATTAAAAACCAGGAAGAGACGCCTCGATGGAGCATTTTCATGACTCCCTAGATGGAGGTGAATCCAAGTCCCCATGATGACCTTATAATGAACCCCTAATTATTAGAACCATTGTGTTGGCGTCTGGTAAGTAGCGAATTTTCAAATTCATACAGTTTACCGAGACAATAATTAAATGTCATTGGGAAAAACTGTATTACTCTCAACATTTTTGAACTTTGTCAGTCATGACCTTTTATATTCTGAAATATGTTACTAACAAACTAACTATCAAAGTGTAGTTGAAAAGAGGCTTATTTAATTCGTAAATGCCTCATCCTAAGATGAAACAACTGTCCCATTTAGGATTAATCTCAGACAAACTCAACCAATTTCTATGAAATCAATCAGTGTAAACTATAATATGCATCTAATTATTGCTAAGGAGAAGGTTTCCTGACTATAAACTAATGAAGTTAACAGACAAAAACAAAATTGTCAACAAATTATATGCAGAGACGAAGAACACGATTGGTAAAATACGGTGAGGGGTCAAGTGGAATTCAAATCAACAGCCCAGTACTCTACCTGCTGAACTCAATAATTTGTATTGCCTATTCCAATATAAAAGAATCTGACGAAAACAAAATAACGTTACAATTAGAAAATACCTAATGTATATTATGCAAAAGGAAATGAGTAGTTTCAAAACTATTTCTGGCATTATAAAGGATCTACAAACTCGTTTGCAATCAGATTGGCAAATTTTTCTATGATAAAAGTTCTTCAACGTTACAATGAAAAACCTATTACAAACTATCAAAGCTCAAAGGTTATGCAAGAACTCTATGTTCATTCATGTATTATTACTTTATTAGAAAAGTATTCTTGACTTATATGGTCTGTTGAATAATAACAGTGGCGCCGCTCAAGATTAGCGGTAGAGTATTGGTAAATCTGGAAGTCTTATGTATTTTTGCCGGTGTACGTCGTTAAAAACCATTAACTTAATTTTAGACCCTATTTTATTGTTTTTTTTACTTTGTAGACCATCATCTTATTTCCAGTCAACTAATGATTCATCATGCAATAAATCAATGTCGAATTTTAGTTCTTGGTTAGGTGGACAAGTATACCAAACAATTAACCATCAACATCACCATCAGGACAGTTATCACCATCATCAAGAACAACAACATCTTTACCTGACTTCTTTTCATCATCCTCATCATAATCGTCAACTTAATCAAAAAGAACCAGTTGGGCAATTATTCGAAACCCATAAAAGTATATCCGATTCACAAATAAATATTGAACATGATTCAACAAAAGTTGTTTCGAATATTCCATTAAATTCGTTTAATCAATCGACTAATGATATATTGTCACTTGGCTCAACAGAATTACAGCATACACCATACTCATCATTAGTTTCTGTTATACAACAACAAAACAGTGATATTACTAATGCCAATTTATATTCTCCAACGAATACAAGTATAATGTCAGCATTCGGTCCTAATAATAGTCAAAAAAATTATTCAGATACATTCCAGATTTTTAATGCGTTCGACACTTCATTCAATAATAATAATAATAATAATAATAATAATAATAATAATAGGAATAGGAATACTAATCATTTCGACTTCATAAATGATGTTTTCAATAAAAATTTAGTGAATATGACAGATAATAAAGTAGATTTACATGTTACATCAGTTACAACAAATTCTATGTTAATCTCTTCATTATCAACAACAGTGGAAATGTCAATGGGAACTATAATAACACCGACACCAACAATAATGCCAACAAATTTTATTAAACATGATATTCCTGATTTAACGTCGGCTGCAGCTGCAGCAGTAGCTTTTCATGGTTTAGATCCAGCAACAACTGTTCATATGTTAAGAATGTCATCATTAGCTAATAGACTAAGAAATAAAACAAAAATTTTAGCAGGTGAGTTTATCAATTTTAAATAAAATTTAAAATGTTAGATTTAAAACAAAATAAATTGTGATATGATAGAGAAGATTCGTAACGCAGATAAAAATTTTTGAACATGTCGCGTTTCATGATCAGAAAAATATAATGTAAATGCCTTAAAATTAAACAGATCTTTACAAACCACCTAATTAAAGAAAATTTGTTATTGATACGTTTGGAAGAAGACATGTGATCGGTCAATAATGTTGACAGACATAGGAGACAAAGACTAGATCTTATATATATATATCTTGTACATTATAATAATACATGCATGAGAGTGACTAGTCGGCTTCTTGCTAAATCAGTTAGATCATTGTGCCTGAGTAACAGATTAAGGCAAGGCTAGGTGCTAGATGTAAGATATTGCATTGCGGATAATCAGAATCGATAATATCTGCCCTCCCTATGTCATTTATAACAGTTATAAATAATTAGTAATCAACAAGTGTTATTATCTGTCTCTAGTTGCATAAATATAAATATCACCTCATTATTAAACTCAATAGTTTAATCAAAGTAAAATATCCTTTAGTCAAATTCGTGTTGTGCTCCCTGTTAAAACTTAACTGAATCTTGGAATTATTCAAATGAGAAAAGGCAGTCGAAAGTTTATTTCAAACGTAACCGTTAATGTGACAGAAAAGTAAAGCATGGACGGTTATACAATATTTTAGTATGTCTGTGAGAGTAAGACATTGAGAATGTACGTCTTAGAACTCTAACCATTTTAAACACCACTTTTCAAAATTAATTTGAGTTGAAATTTTGAAAAATTATTCATTTTTTGTGTACATTTGTATGCTACAAAATAATAAATCATCAAACAAATTTATTCAACTGACGGATACACTATAGAACTGATATGCTGGGCACCTAATGAAGATTGACTATCTTCGGGAACTGTGCTTTAGAACATTATTTCAATTATTATAACTGTGGACAGTGTTGACATTTCATTTCTAAGACTGTTACGTTCCCCTTGCCCAGTTCTCTCGTTTCGCATATTTGCTCTTAGTATATTGTTTATTTACTATGAACTACGTTACCTAATTGTGTAAAAGTTATACCATTCACTGCCACTCTTCCGTTTGTTCTGTATAAATGTTAGATTCTTAATTGGTTCACTGTGTGGTCTGATTTTATGTATATATAAAGGCATGATTAGGATATAATACGTTCTCAGTTCTCGGCTCTGGTTGTTCTATTGTCGGCCTGGAGGTGAGTGGGCTAAGGTCAATCGCACATTATCGATTAGGCACACATCTCATTGGTGTTCGCGTCCACCAACCATCTCATCCTCCCCTCCTCTCTACCTTTCTTCACGTCACAACAAGAACAATGAGTAATTGCAATAATTTTGACTAGTTGTCATGTCAAATCTTTGAAGTGACTAGTGTTTTAAATAATCAGTGGGTTATTGAAGTTGGGGATTTATGGAACATGAAAATTGTGCATTCATTAGAGTGAAGACAATGTTATTGTGATTATTGTTAGATTAGGGTGATAATGTATAAATGAAAATTTGAATGGTGACAGTCTTTATAATAATAAAATGATAACAATAATTGTTATTATAATAATAGTGAACATGAATGAGCTATGAAGAAACATGAATGTACAAATAAGTAGATAAATCAGATAAAGTGAACTATAAACGGGAGCCATGGTAAGGAATGCGATCTCACAACTCAGGCTTCAAATTATGGATTGCTAGGGATTTTTCAATGTAAAGTAGATTCAGAAGTAGGCTTCTTAGTGTATTTGATTGAATTTTTAGGAATATGTTAAATAATGAATAAATAAGTAATACACTAAATAGTCTAACCCACTGGATTTATCAATAACATTTTCAATGTTAAGTATTGTTGTACCCAGTACATTCAGACATATTTAGTATGTGAGCGTTACATATTGGATTAACATTTACGCTTTTCATTAAACATTTCTTTTGTGCTACAATGACATATTCCTAAGCGATCGTTGTAGATAACTTTAGACACTTAAAATGGCTACTTTGATGTAAAGTAAACCATAATATTATAGTAATAATCAACTAAATGAGCAAGAAAATAATCAAAATTCCTAGGTAAGACACACTTATTGAACAATAAAAATGTAGGATTGATCAGTACCCAACGATGCACCAATATTGATCATCAACACTCTAAATACAACTATTCAGTTATGTAGTAATCAGAGTTATTAAAAGTGTACTAAGTTAACAACTCGAAATACACTGTGTCAGTTACTTTATTTTCATTTAACATATATTTAATAGAACTGAGGTGGTTTGTGGAGATTGGTATCAAGTTTAGTTGATTGAATGCGCCACATATTGATGTTAGTAGGGTACTATTGAAAACCAGAAAGTACTGGACAATTGTCTCGTCTAAGTACGAGACTCCTCAACAGCGCGCACCCTAGACTCTGCCCCATTGGGTTCAGGTTGGCAAACGCTTAACCCTCCGCACCACCGGAGTTCAGACTTGGAAGGAGTGAGATGATTATCATCGATGATAATGGATGATCGTCGCGCTATATCACAGATTGATGTAAGTGGGAATCCTATCACTGAAGGCCCGCCCAGTGGTGCAGAGGATTAGGCGTTTGTCAACCTGAAGCCGTTGGGACGGATCCCAGGGTGTTTTCTGTTTATGAGTTCCATACTTCAACGAAACAGTTGTCCAGTGCTCCCTAGTTTTCAATGGTACCCTGCCAACATCAATCTTTGACGAAATTCAACCAACTAAACTGAATACCAACCTTCACAAATCATCTCAATTCGATAAACACTAGTTGTTAGAACGCTTGACTTTATATTACTCTAAACTTTCTTTTACGTACTATTTAATCTAGTAAAGGGAACCGAGAGATTACTAATTACCAAAAAATAAGAAAATCTTGTATTATCCTGTGATAAATAGTTTGCGTTCATGAAGTCAACAGTCTAATTTTACCTAAACTAATAATTAAAATATTGGTGTTTTTTGTAGACGGTCGAGAATGTGTTAATTGTGGAGCTACTCAAACACCATTATGGAGAAGAGATGAAGCTGGACATTATCTGTGTAACGCATGTGGTTTATATCATAAAATGAATGGAACAAATCGACCGTTGATAAAACCAAAACGTCGTATGGTAATCTACATTATATTAAATCTTTTTTCATTCAATTTATGATTTTTAATAACGGTTCGTATGAAGTTATAAAACATTCTTCAGGATAACTACAATTAATTGGTAATACTGAAACTCTGATATGATTCCATAGTTACAATAGCAATAAGACTACTAGTTTAAGTGGCTCCATATCCTGTGCAATATACTTAAGAGTCAGGTGGTCAGAGATAGTCGGCGGAAAACCATAATGCATCTGAGTTTATTGCCCACTTGCCACACGTCATCAGAGTGCACTTAACATATCAAAAAAACTGAATCCAAACCCTCTCCACTCAACTTCACAGTCTGCGACCGTTAT